>CM069860.1:24837484-25437484 GCA_036172795.1 Pelodytes ibericus
GCGAGATATTACTTTTTTTGCCTTTTCTTTTTTAATTTTATTGGTAAGTTTTTTTTCGGCCTTGTTGCCGTGGTAGTACCATTTTCTCCTCAGATATTCTAAGTTTCTATTTGCTTTAGCTATCAATCCCTCGTTTATACGATTCTGGGTTTGTGTTATTTTCTCAGTAATCTCCCTTGAGGGCTTAATTTTATTTATCTGGTCTAATTCATAAAGCTCCCGATACATCTCCTCCAGAGTGGCTTCCCTAGCCCGTTTTTCTTTTGCCCCAATTTTTATGAGGTGTCCTCTTATTACGCATTTATATGCACACCAGGACTAACCTCTTTATCTCTATTTTCTTGGAAGAAAAGGTCTGACATCTCTCTAAGATATTCCACATTTCCTTTTTTACGCAGTAAAAAATTGTTAAGTCTCCATTGCGTCCTTGTCTTTTTAAGTTGATCCTGTATCTCCATTAATATCATATTGTGATCTGACCATGGGATGGTAATGATGTTAATCTTTTTAACCATTTTGGTAAAATTTGCTCCTGTCAATATTAAATCTATTCTGGAGTATACTAGATGGGAACGAGAGAAACAGGAAAAATCTCTCTCCTCGGGATGAAACACCCGCCACACATCCAGCAGTGCATGTTTAATTAATATTTCTCTAAATTTCTTTGCGCTACTAATTGTGTTTCTGTTTTTTGTCACCCCATGGTCAGAGATATTATCCAGAGTTGGATCAAGTTGGCAATTAAAATCTCCCATAACTATACATTGTCCCTGCTTTATTTTCTCCAATCTCGTTAATATCTTTCCGATAAACCTTACTGGAGAATGGTTGGGAGCATACACATTAAGGATTGTATATAAGACATTATTTATTTCACATATCAGAAGTACGTACCGACCCTCGGGATCAGATTCTTGATAGATAAATTTGACTACCAGAGATGAAGAGAATAGGATGGCCACACCTCTTTGTCTCTTCTGTTCCAATGAGGAACAGATCAATAGAGGAAATGCTCGGTTTTTTAATCTCTTCTCATCCTGCTTTCTCCAATGCGTCTCCTG
The DNA here is from genome assembly GCA_036172795.1 of Pelodytes ibericus. Classification (NCBI taxonomy): domain Eukaryota; kingdom Metazoa; phylum Chordata; class Amphibia; order Anura; family Pelodytidae; genus Pelodytes; species Pelodytes ibericus. The sequence goes on from CM069860.1 coordinate 24,838,546, forward strand.
TAGCCCACAGACATGGATTTGTTCTTTTCTCAAGAAGTTCAAAATTATGCTTCTTTTGTGAGGTGAATTTATGCCCTGAGCGTTAATAGATGCAAACTTAATGTTCTTTTATCTATAACCTACATCTATCTTTCTTCCCCGCCTCCCCGGAGTCGCCCCCCCTCGACCACATTCATACAACATATAACATACATCATGCGTTGGTCCGCACCTAGGCCCCGCATGAACACTTAACCCCAAAAGCGGGTATCCCATTTCCCTCCCTTTTGTGAGTCCGGGGAAACCCCGGGATCTCAAAGAAGAACCACCACGGGAGCCCCTCCCTTGAGAGGGGACCCTCCCGGGATCCCTCCAAATTATCTTGGTCGCGGACCCTTCCGCGACACGCCAATGGGCTCAACTGTAGCTGGTTTACTAATTTCTGCATTGGATTATTCTATTCTTTGAAGTCGGGGAAGCGTTGTCTAAACCAAAGACCAATCCTACCTGAGGAGAGGAGATCAGTATATGAAAAAGCCGGGGGGGGGGGGGCAGAAAGAAAAATGATGCAGAAAAAGAGGGAAACGGGGGAAAGAAGGAAAAAGAGAAAAAAATAAAATAAATAAAAAAAAAAAAATTTTCACACGCCCAACCAGACCGTTCTATAATAATGCTGTGTATGTTCTATTAGTATATTTCCTTGTTTGTGATATTTCCTTGACTAATTTGAGGTGAGGTAACTTGTATTTAACGTCTTTTTTATAATACCTATTATGTGATCTCTATTTCTATAAGGTGCTTAGTGAGCTATAGTTATATGCGTTCTGGTATAATAACTGTTAGGAGAAAAATAAATAAATAAGTAAATAAAAAAACAAAAAAAAAAAAAACAGAACCCATCCAACCTATTCTATACTCATTTTGTGTACATTCTATTATCATATTTCCATATTTGTGATTCTTCATTCGCCCATAACTTAACTTGTATTTATCGTCTTTTTCTTAGTCCCTATTGTGAAATATCTAAATCTATAGTGTGATTAGTAGGGTATACTTATATGTGCTCTAATATAATACCTGTTATTGAAAAAGAAGAAAAAGAAAAGAAAAGAAAAAAGAGAAAAAAAAAAAACACAAACAAACCCAACCTACTGTAAAGTAATTCTAAATACATTCTATTATCATATTTCCATATTTGTAATTCTTCGTACATCCCTTTAAAATAGTTTAGCTTGTATTTAACGTCCTATTATGAATTTTCTAATTTTATAACGTGCTTAATAGGTTATACTTATAAGTGCTCTCGTGTAGTTACTGTTGTTAGTGGGGGGGGGGGGGGGGGGGGAAGGTGTTACCTGATTTTTTATACAACAAAATTCTGAAAATAAAGAATAAAAAAATAAAAAAAATTGTATAGCTAGGAAAGACACCTTATAGATAGATGTTAGCATAAATATCAAACCAGGAAAACTGTCATTATAAAGGACATAGTCATATAAAGAAATATATCATAGAAAGAAGAAAGTAAGAGAATAGACATATATGGGGGCATGTATAAATATGGCGCACACACTGATTGTGCCAAATAATATCCTAGGCCCTCCACAGCAAGAAAGACAGCCAACTCCTAGGCTGGATACAGGTGTTATTATCCAGATATATTTACCAATATATCAATCAAATGTGTATAAAGTAGAGTTACTGGAAATATAGAAAATATACTTGCAACCCAACACAATTTGTTTGACCACCAACTTCTTCATGAGTCAACAAATGAGTACTACCTATCCGAATACACAGAACACTCCTGCACTATATACACCCCCCCCCCCCCATCCTTCTCCAATATTGATATTAAAAGTATTTCATTAAAGTCTGCAAAATGTTCTTAGTATGCCAGACAGTGTGTCAAACGGTTGTTGAAATGGAATATTACCCATCAGGAATTTATTTCATTTGAAAGGAAAAAACTGTAAACATTAATTCTGAAAAGGTGTTTTAGTGTACAATTAGCTTTGAGAGGACTTTTGAGAGAGTCGTACAACACTGATTACAAGCACTTTGGACAAGTTAACCAGCAATAGAATGCCAAATAAAATGGCAAGCTTTATGTGCGCGCTAATTTAGCATTCAAAAACACTGATGAAAGGCATTGTCCAAGAGACCTTGGACCATTTTTTGTCAGAATGCCCTTTTTTCAGAACTTATATGGAAAGCTATTCCAAATGTTCAAAATAAGTGTATGGTAATGTTTCTGCTTGTAAATACGATATGAATACTTTATATCTGATTAACACTGTTGCAATATATTATTTGTGGCATGCAAGGTGCTTGTTATCTGTGAAACAGACCATTTTGAAAAAAAGAGGAGGTAATGGCTTTAATAATAAGTGAATTGAGACAGATACATGTGAAAGAAGATACAACTTATTGGGATAATAATGTCTTTTTTTTTTTTTCAAATAAAACATTTTGTTGTAAATATTGTAAATATTGTAGCATTTTGTGCAAATTGTTTTGATGTATAATTTTGTTGCCAGTTCCAAGCTGCTCGAGCTGATAATTCCATGTGGAAACTGCACCCAAGTGTGGAAACTTGTAAGTCAAACCATTACGTCCTTCAGATCCTTCCTTCGTGCTTGAGTGATGTTCTTCTCAGTGAAGATGTAATCCCCTTTAAATCCAAATGAAAGATTTTTGGAAACAGATAAGAGATAAACAGCAGTACCATAATACAAGCATTTTTTTAATAATGTGCCAAGTATGTATATTGTATTCTTAATACTGTACCAAGTATTTTATTTCATTACCTTGGCGCTTATCCCTCCAGCAAGACCTCGCCTCCGTTTACTCCTAGTGTGTGTTTTCTTCTACTCACTGCTAATATATTTCATTATTATTTTTTGCCTCAGGTTTCACTGCCTGTTCACTGCCTACATTTTCCATTTTCTTTTAGGTTACCAGCTCAGTTATATGGCTGCATTTTTTCACATTCATCATGACTTCTTCTTTTTTTCCCATATATAATTCTGTGAACTGATTATTTTTTTACTTTATTTCTCCCTGTTTTTGTACTTTTTTATGTTTTTTGATTTGTGATATTAGTATTTTTTTTTTTAATTTGATATATTGTTCCCAACAAGTGTGACTATTTCATGTGTGCATATTTTATAGAGTTGTTTTATACAACCCAGGGGATATTTTTTCTATAGTGTGGATCTTATAAATGTTCAGAGGACTTTCAGTCCATATGTATTTAATTATTCAGTTGGTAAGGTTCTCACATGGGATTAAAGAGACAGCAACACCCACTCCACAGAATGAACAGTATATATATATATATACATCAGCAATTACAATAAAAACTAAAACTCAATTTAGTGTTAGTTTTACATAATTTAAAATACACAAATAAATATATCAGATAAGAAAATCTAATATAATCTAGATATTGACTATCCATTCTATGACAGTCCCACCCCTAAGTTTATATGCTAACAGGGCCCTGTGAGGGAAGCGTTCTGCATTCTCCAGCCGCGCGGCTTCAATAAAGTTGAAAAAAAAAAAAAAAAAAGCTTCCCTCACAGCGTGCACCCGCAGAGCAGAGCACCGAAAGACAGCAGCAAGGAAGTAAGTACTGGGGAAGGTGGAGGAGGGTGGTACATAACGAGAATAACGCTGGCATACTGAGGGGCAAAATCCTGGTATATTGAGTGGTTAAATCCTGGCATATTGAGGGGCAAAATACTGGCATATTAACTGGCAAAAGAATGGCGTATTGAGGGGCAAAATACTGGCAAATTAAATGGCATATTGAGAGGAATAATACTGGCATATTAAATGGCATATTGAGGGGAAAATTACTGGCAAATTAAATGGGAAAAGAATGGTACATTGAGGGGCAAAATCCTGGCATATTAAATGGCAAAAGAATGGCATATTAAATGGCAAAAGAATGGCATATTGAATGGAAAAATACTGGCATATTCAATGGCAATAGAATGGCATATTGAGGGCAAAATACTGACTTATTGACCAACTGCTCCCAACCATCCTCCATATTACACTAGACCGGGATAACATGCTTGTGAGGGTAGGTGGGGCGAGTGGGAGATATTGTCGGGGGGGGGGGGGGGCAGAAAATCTGTTCAGTAAGGAGCCCTGAAATTCCTGGTGGCGGCCCTGTTTGGAAGTGCCCTGGTTAACTCACAAATTACCACAACTTGGGATAACAGACCAGGAAGGAGCTTCATTGCAGGGAATGATGTGGGGTCTGTATGCACTCCACGATGCATAACTGTGGACTGGATAGAACCTCAGGCAGGACTGGTATCTGAGACTGGCAGCTAAACACAGGAGGCTGGGTCATACACAGGTTCGGACGAGGTACAATGAAGCAATAACACTAGACAAAGTCACAAGGCAGGCAAATGGATCAGGACAGGCGGCAAACAGGCTTTGTTAGGACAGGCAAGGATTCGGCAATGAATGAATAATCAAACAAAATAATTAGGAAACTACCTTATGTGGAGCATGCAAACTGTGTGTCTGCCCATCTGGGGACTAGGTGCCTGTAAAGGAGCAGCTGTCAGAGTGAAGGGAACAGACCAAACCACTTTGACAGCAAGGTGGTGTATATAATTAAAGAAAAGCTATTTTCCTGCACTCCCCTGCTTTCCAGGTGTTTTTGCTACTCATTATATCTAGTTAACCTACCCTAAACAGCCTTATGCTTCTCAATCCCTTGCTGCTGCTCTAGTATGCCTGTTATTGTTATTGTAAAGTGGAAGTGTTTATGAACAGCAGCAACACAGCCATGAAGCTGAAGACCACGTTACGTGACAGAGCAAGGTCATCAAGTATTGAGGTGCATGGTGCGTAAACATCACCAATGCTCTGCTGAATTCATGGCTGAAGAGTGCCAAACTTTCGCTGGCATTAATACAACAACTGTGCAGTGGGAGATTTGTGGAATGGGTTTCCATGGCCACAGCTGCATGCAAGCCTCACATCAACAAGTACAATGCAAAGCTTCAGATTAAGTGGTGTAAAGCACACCGACACTGGACTCTACAGCAGTGGAAACATGTCCTGTGGAGTCTTCACTGTTTGGCAGTCTGATGGATGAGTCTGGGTTTGGCAGATGGTGTGGGGCTGTCCAATTTTGGGGGAACAGTTTGGAAGCCCCTTTTCTATTCCAGCATGACTGTGCCCTTGTGCACAAAGCAAGTTCCATAAAGACATGATGAGTTTGGTGTGGAAGAGCTTGACTGTCCCACACAAAGCTCTGACCTCAACCTCATCTAACACGTTTGAGATGAACTGGAACAGAGATTGCGAGCCAGGTCTTCTCATCCAACATCAGTGCCTGACCTCACAAATGCTCTACTGGATCAATGAGCAAAAGTTTCTACAGAAACACCCCACAAACAGCTTTCCACAAAATGTTGTGGAAAGCTGTTATATCTGCAAAAGGGGGACCAACTAAATATTAATATCTATGTATATATTTAGAATGTAATGTCATAAAAAAAAAACTGTTTGTGTAATAGTCAAGTGCCCTTACCACATAAATGAAATATGTACAAAACATTTGACTAATACCCACTGATTGCTTGGAAGCAAGCTGTACCAATGTGCAAATAACCTGACTGGTCCCTCTTTTTAATAGTAGACACAAAAGTAGGTGACTTAGTAAATTGCCAAACATTAATTTGCAACTGCAGCATGATGGAAATTGGGCAATGTATAGCAGAATTTGAAGTAGGGTTAAAAAAAATCTCCCTGCCTTAAAGACTAAATAGTTTTAAGTAAGGAGGCTGTAGATAAACCATAAGAAATATTACTTGATATTCTACGAGATATTTTAGAAAGTAAGATGCTAAATAAAGAAAAGTAACAGTGACATACCAATTCTATTTAAAGGCTTAACATTGATTTAATTGTTTATTTGCCATCTATTCACATCGTATCATGCTGACAACTTAGCATGGGTTAGCTTCAGGTTAGTAAGTGATACGTATTTTTCTTTATGGGGCTATTGTATTGTACTGTGGTTTCCACACCTTAACTATCTATCATATAGTAACATATTGTTATTTACATTCTTTTATACATTTCTATGTTTTTTTTATAGTTTATTTGAAATTAAACTGGCAGGTATTGCCTTAAGTGCCACAGCTCTTTTGTATTCATTTATTTTTTGTATGCTCCAACATACTTTGGAGCCTTAAAGCACTTAGATTTTTTTTCTCAAATAATGGTTGATTTATCTCTATTGGGGAACTTTCTTACAGTTTTTTCCTTTGGTGCTAATTATCATTGACGTCAAGAGTTGGTGTTTCAAGAGGATCATTTGTCATGCCGCCGCTTCCCCCATTTTTATGCTAGTAAGATGTGCAAGGAGTGCTGAAGTGCAAAGTACCGTGGTTGGCTGACTCAAATAGTGCACAGCACCATGCTGGACCATCAGAAGAAAAGACAATGAAGACAGGTTGAGTGCAGGCACTGGGCCACCTGGAAGAGAGAAAAATGGGACTACATACCTGGCTCAAGCTGCAGTGGACAACCAGGTAACACATACTATACCAGGAGAGTTAAGGCAGACTGGATGTTTGGTGAAATTGCAGTGTGTTTTAACTTTTGCTTCTATTGTATAAGGATGATCCCAGACCTATCACATATGAGGCAATCCCAGAAACAATGGTGCTGTTACAAGGAGGTCCAGGATCCAAGAAAATATCCCAATACTAGAGAAACCCAACTTTTCATTTTTGTTTCCTTATTAGATGTAAAACTGAAAAAAAAACTTCATCTGGCTGATAACGATGAGGGAAAGTTACACAAACAAAAGATTACTATGATAAATTCAAAGAACCGTGAACCCAGTCAATCAGGAAATGATTAACTGCAAAAGGGCGGGACCTTGGCCATTCTTTCCAAGTGCCAGTTGCCCTTCTTAAATGTACTGGTTTCCACCTTATATAGTTGGGAACAGTTATCTCTTTCTGATTTGACTTTGACTTTAGTGAATAGCTTAAGGGTGTCAAATTTGGAGGTGGAATTTTACTTTCTCCAAATTCGACCTACCCTCGCCAAATTCGATTTTTTTTTTAGTGAATAAACCCCTATATCCAAAGGGATCCAAAACAGTTTTATGAGTATTTAAAAAATAATTTTATATCACAGACATTATTACAAACTTTTTTGAGCTAAGAATCGAGGGTTAGGGAGGTTTTTTTTTTCTATTTATTGATTATTTTTTTTATTATTTTTCTTCATTTTTCCCTTATACATAATTTTTTAAAATCTATGTTTATTATATATAATTTTTTGGATTTGCCTTTGGTTATTTTATATACTGAAGGAGATAAATTCTTACTGGGATGCGACCAGCGTCTGACATCACAGCACTTTCGGCTTTCCGATTTCTGGAATTGATGGTATTTAAACACCGTTCCCCACTGCATTAGGTGTGCTGGACGCCAGTTTCAGGCGGAAGAAGTAACAAAACATGTCCCTATTGGCGTCCCTTTTTTGCAAACCTTGCCAGGTTTATGCCATTATCCCAGTTCACTCTGCAGCGGGAAATAGGTGTGTATTGATTATTTTACCAATTCACTTGTGCATTTGTTTTTATATTGATGTACCCCTTTCCCTGAGGAGATTTTTTTGCTTTCTACTATTGTGGTGGTTTACTATACCCTTGCCCTAGGCTATTTACTATACAAAATTACCTGTGTATGTATTTATTTATACACTATTTGTCTTTTTTAGAAATTTATTTCTATGTGAAAATGTATATTTTACTACATAATTTCTTTTGTGGGATTCTTTAACATGTTTCTGTTTTATTTCATTTAAATTACGTGTTTTAATTGTATAGTTCTATCTATTTAGAAATTTATCAGGATTTCTGATTGAAGAACTGTATGTAACTGTAAAATTAAGACTTTATCAAGAGACAGTTGAATTCTATTCATTTACAGGGTGAGTATCCTTTATCCAAAATGCTTGTAAGTATTTTGCATAAAAGATCATTTTAATTAAGTGATAATTTTCGCCAATAAGATATATTTAAGCTTCTTAGCACAGTAAATACAGTAGTATCAATGCAAATACTGTATAGAGCAAATAAATTCCTAGATTTTACTAGTAACATGACGTAAAGTCATGATTAATAAAGACACGGAGGCGAGTATTATGCATATCTCTTTCTTTTAATCCCTCAGCAGCAAAGAAAATTAACAGAAAAATGAACCAATCATAAACATATCAATAAACCCTCCCCTCTCTATATAAGCACACATCCTCTCAAATACTTCCTCTTTCTTTGTAAAATAATAACAGAATAAACTCTATAAACACTGAAATAATCCAAAAATTCAATCCGCAGAAGGAACATCAACCGAAAACCGGAACCATCCATCGGATTTGGATCCTCGTCCAAAGATACGTCCAATTCAGATTAATGAGCTGGGGAAAAAATGAGAATACATGATAATATTCGAAGTCATAACTATAGATCCTATATCGTAATATAATTATAGATCAGCAGACAGGCAAGAACCAGTATCACTCAATTAAATACTTGATGTTATCAATAAACAATATCTATAATAAAAGACAGGGTCGGGAAAAAAGACCCATATGAGTCGGGTGGGATAATACTCGCCTCCGTGTCTTTATTAATCATGACTTTAAGTCATGTTACTAGTAAAATCTAGGAATTAATAAAGACACGGAGGCTCCTATTATGCAAGTTCAAAGCCTCGCAATAACAGAAGAAGAAAAATGTGGTTCTGGCCTGAAATAAAACTCACGGAATGTTGACTCCCGAGACCAGTCGGCAGCTTTCATAAGATCTTCTAATCTACAGCCCATGGTGAATGCCTTAGATGCCATAGCCCCCCTAGTGGAATGAGGGCCAAACATTGAGATATCTAGCCCAGCCTATTTGAGGGTCCATGTAACCCAACGAGCTAGTGTTGGAGTGGAGACTGGAAGGTGTGGCTTGCGTAAGGCTAAGAATAGGGCTGAATGGGTTGGATTACGAAATCCACTTGTTCTAGATTCGTATGCCCGTAAACATGTCACGGGACATAATTGCATGTTGTGAGGAAAGCAAGGGTATGATACCGTAGTCAGTAAAGTTTTGGTACGTCGTGAGATAGAAAATGAGACCCCGTCCGGAGAAAAGGATCTCGCTGTGATATCTAATGCCCTAACGTCTGAAACAGGTTTACATGAAATCAGGCAACATAGTGTCACTAATTTGGCTGATAGTTGTTGAAGTGACAAATTTTCATTCGTAGGACATGATTCAAAGAGTCTCAAGACTATATTGACGTCCCATAAGGAGGAGTAACGAGGAGTAGGGGGTCTACTCAGTCTAATCCCTTTTAATAGTTGAGAGACTACTAATACTTTTCCTACCGGAACCCCGTGAAAACCTCTATGACCCGCCGAAATAGCCGAACGGTAAACATTAATGGTTCGGTAGGCGCGTCCCATTTCGAAAATCGAAGTAAGGAAATGGAGGATATCTGTCACAGCAGCAGACACGGGATCCAGAGATCGTTCCAAGCACCAATGAGCCCATATGTTCCAGGCATGGTTGTAGGAACGTCTTGTCCCTGGTGCCCAAGCTCCTTCCAAGAGCGCCAGAGTTGTTGCTGAAACTCCCTGGATTGTCCAGGGTCCCCTGAAATAAGCCATGCTACTAGTCGCAATTGTTCCTAAACTATCAGTGGGTGCGTCTTCCCGTGAACATCCGATAGTAGGTTTGGAATGCCAGGCAGGAGTCTGGGAAGGTCTATCGACAATTCTAGTAGTGATGGAAACCATGGCTGAGTCTCCCAATAAGGGGTGATCAAAACAATCGTTTTCTGTTGGCGTCGTACACAAATCAACACTCGAGGGATGAGACAGAATGGGGGAAAAGCGTAATGTCTGCCCGGTGGCCAGATATGGAGAAGTGCATCTGTGGCCAGAGCTTCTGGATCTGGTCTCCAACTGAAAAACCGAGGTAATTGGGAGTTCAGTCGTGACGCGAACAAGTCCACCTCGGGGGGAGCCCATATTAGGAGGAGATGTTGAAAAATTGACTGATGAAGACGCCAATCGCTGGGGTCCGTCATGTACCGAGAATTCCAATCCGCGTCGAAGTTGGATAGACCTGAAATGTGCTCCGCGCTGACTGAGATGTTGTGCGCGAGGCAAAAGAGCCAGAATTCCGTCGCCAGACCCGACAGATCTCGGAATCTTGTGCCACCCAGGTGGTTTATATACCTGACGGCCGACACATTGTCCATTAGTAAGAGTACCGACACATCCCAATGCTCGCCTGTAAGGCTGCGTACCGCGAAATGCCCTGCTAGGAGTTCTAAGCAATTGATATGGAGCGCGCTCTCTGTCTGAGACCATTTGCCTCCCGTAGAGGTATTTCCGCATTGCGCCCCCCAACCAAGCAAGCTTGCGTCGGATTCTATCACTAAATAGCCCTGCCGTTCCACGCGTCTAAGTGTTGAAGCCACCATGAGAGTTCCTCTTTGGCTTCGCAATTCACGGGAATCTTCTGGTCGTAGGACAATCCGCCACGTAGGGCGTGGTTCTTGAGGCGTTGGAGAGCCCTGTAATGAAGGGGCCCCGGAAAAATCGCCTGAATCAAAGCTGAGAGCAGGCCTATAATTCGAGCTAAATGACGAATGGTAATGAAAGGTCGAGAGATGACTCTCTTGATCTCTTTTTTTGATCAATTTTATTTTGGTTGATGGTAAATGTAGGGAACCTAGTGTGGAGTTGATGGTAAACCCTAGGAATTCTATCAACTGAGTCGGGGACAATAATGACTTTTCCCAATTTATAAGGAAGCCTAGGTCCTGTAGAAGGGATAGATACCATTTCAGGTGTGTCATCAATGTTTGGCTGTCCTGGGACAGTAACAACAGGTCGTCTAAATAAATGATGATCCTGACTCCTAATCTGCGTAGGTACCCGACTACTGGTTTCAACAACTTGGTGAAGCACCAAGGGGCTGAGGACAGGCCGAATGGGAGACAAGTGAAAGCCCACAGTTGTTGATCCCATTGAAATTGTAGGAACTTCTGATGTTCTAGTGCAATGGGAACTGTTAGGTATGCGTCCTGGAGATCTAATTTCACCATCCAATCTCCTATGAGAAGGATATCCCTGAGGCAATGAATGCCTTCCATTTTGAAATGGTGATACGTTATAAAAGCATTTAGTGGTTTCAAATTGATGACTGGGCGAACACCACCGCCTTTCTTGGGTACTAGAAAAAGGTTGCTCAGAAAACCCTCGTGAAGATTCGAGGAGGGCGTTATGGCTCCTTTTTCCCTTAGGCTGACAATCTCTCTGGAGATCAATGTCTGATCTGTGTGTGAGAACTGTATGGGGTGAGGTAATGTTAACTGACGTGGAGTCGTGGCAAATTCTATGCGATAGCCTGCTATGGTGTTCAGAACCCATGGGTCTGTGGTGATTGAGTGCCAAGCGTCCTGAAAAAAGTTTTAGTCTGCCCCCCACCCCTGGTTGGGAATAGGAGTGTAAGCGGATTGTACTCACCATATGGACATCTGCCCTGGTATGATCCTCTAGCCCCTCGATTTTGCCACGGTCGGCTCCTTTGTGGAAAGAATCCTGTTGAGGCTGGTTTGTAGTCCTGATATTGGATTCTGGATGTTTCGAAGCCTCGGGGATTCCGTGTAGGTCCCCTGAAGTTCCGGACGGCCAGATGGCTTCTACCTCTTCCGGCCCGACCCAAAATTTTAGGCTTGAATACTCTTTTAAGGTTCGATTGGGTCTTATCAAGTGCCGTGAATGTGGACACGTATGAACCAAGATCTTTTACACAGGAGTCCCCAAAAAGTAATCCTTTAGCCTGGGGGCCAGGCTCAGTAAAGGCCATGCTGGTTAGCTTTGGCTCTATTTTTATTAGAATCGCCTTGTGGCGTTCTGTTGCTAAGGCTGTATTAGCATTGCCTATGAGGCATACAATCCTTTGGACCCAAACTTTCATGGTATCCAGGTCTAAACTATCCTCGCCTGCCAGGGCCGACTCTATCATTTCAAAGAGTCTAGTGGTAGATCCAAGTATATCAAGGACCTTGTCTTGGCATGTGCGCAATGCAAAGTCGAGGCCCTTCTTAGGTTTCCAGCCAGACTTGGAGAGGAACTGCAGTATTTTCGGGTCGATGTCTGGGGTATTGCATACCTGGTCAGGGACCGTAGGTCTATGGCATTCTGCCCGTAACTTGTTCCTTGTCACTTTGTCTAAAGGTTTACGGAGCCTGTGGGCTAAATATTTGCCTATATGTTCTGAGGGAAACCACTCTAGTGAGCGAGGGTTCAGGAGTCTATCCGGGTCGAACATAGGCTCGCCCTGTAAGTCCATTAGGACAGAGGTGTCTGTGTGGGTGTTAAGGGGTTCTATGTCGTGAGCGTTTGGATCAGCCATTTGCATCTCATCTTCAGATGCTGGCTCAGGGTCAGATAAATCTGAGTATATGTATGTGTCCTCTTGGTCAGAGTCAGAGTCTGACAATTCAATGGCGGTCTTAGCCGCTTTCCAGATTCTAGCCGATTTAGCCCGGCTTGGGGCTCCAGTGTGTGGTGCAACCACGATCTCTTTGGCAGAATATAACTTGCCGCTCTTAAGGTTTTTGGAGACAGGTAGGGAGCAATGTTTTAAATTTTTTTGGGTTGCTTTACGCCCGGGCAGTGAGGGGAAGACCCTTTTACCCTGGGGCATTGTGGCCTGCTGGGGCACTGAAGGCTGAGAGGCTAGTAATGCAGTGGAGATGGACTATGCAATCTGGGAAGATATTCTGCCCATAGCTGATTGCATAGCTAGATTCACAGATTTGGCCATTGTGGCATCTAATAAAGAGTGAAACTCCTCTGAGTTTGCAAATTCCCCTTGATACTGCGCACCTTTGTCAGCAGTGTGGGGGTTAATACTATCCCCAGAGGGGGAAGTCTCAGCCAGTTCCTAGTTGTGAGAAGACATCACACTATCAGGTTGGTTATCAGATGTAAATGAACAGATAGTAATGCACACTAACCAGTACTAATCTCAGAGTAGTAAGCAGTAGAAACACTCAGTCGCGCTAAAATGACTGCCAAATCGTGGGAAAAACCAACAGGAAGTTGTGGGAGTGTTCATAACGTTTAATAGTTCAATAAACGAGTGAATTCGAATGAAATTTGGTTTAATATAAGGAGAAACGATCTGGGGCTACAACAAAATGGCCGCCGCCATGAAAAACGGAGAAAGGCTACACTAAAATGGCCACCGAGATGCGCATTGCGCATGCGCGACGGATAAACCGAAAGTAAAACCGAAGAAGGGTTGAATCACAATGGAGAATATATGTGAGAGCCGAAAATGGCAGAAAAAACAAAGATAAAGTCCAGAAAAACGGGAATAAGGTAGAGGGAAGGGGACACAACTGACCCCTGAGTGGGAAGGAAGGAAATTTATTAGTGTAAATGAGCAAACATGACAGTAATACAATGAAGATATAACTATCACAGTAAGCTTTAAATCAGTATAATAAACAGTATAATAGTAGAATCACTTATCTCTGAGGGAAGCAGCAAAGAAAGAGGAAGTATTTGAGAGGATGTGTGCTTATATAGAGAGGGGAGGGTTTATTGATATTTTTATGATTGGTTCCTTTTTCTGTTCATTTTCTTTGCTGCTGAGGGATTAAAAGAAATAGATATGCATAATAGGAGCCTCCGTGTCTTTATCAATCACTTTTACTGTGACGTATTGCATTGTTAGGAACTTGCCATTGGCACTTCAGGCCTCCACACATGCATGCATTGAAAGGCTATATTGCTGTTTAAGGGGACTGGACACTGAATAAACTGTTGTGTGCTTGCATTCTGACAGGTGTGTGTGGAATTTTTTTGGATAACGGATCATTTTTAATGACAAATTTTTGGATATCAGCTACAGTTATTTACAAAATAATATCGGGAAGAAATATATCTGCATAAAAGTGTCATATAAACATTTTAAGCATATTTTTATTTCATTTGAATCCATTATATTTATCTGGTTTATGTTTCATTTATTTATATTTTATGTTGATCAATATATGTATATATGGTGTTTTGAGACTCAGAAACCATTTTTGGCTTTTTCTTAGCTATCAGAATTAGTAGACATTCATTAGAAAAGAAAGAAACAAGGACATTTGTATTTTGTGCATGATAGATTACAGGAAAAATCAAGGCCTTAATAGAAAAAAAAAATCAAGAATATAAAAATACAAAGGCTTTGCATAGAGAAAATGGAAGCATTATGCATAATGAAAGTCGATTTGAATTTTGAATCACTAACTAGAAAGTGAAATCAGAGGCTAAAACACAGAATTGAAAACCTTAATATTGTAGCAAGCATTGCTTTTGCTATATGTGTGAGACAGCAGAAAACTATTTGTAAAAATACTTTGCAGCGGTAGAATAAGAAGCTTTGGAAAGGTTGAGAGACAATTCGCTCCCTTACTCCTTCCTGTAATAATCCAAAAGCTGATCATTCCAAATGTCAGCTTGAGGCTGAAAGGTTAGCAGCTGGGTAGGAGATATGCTGTTCGTGCTGATTTTAATGTACAAAAAAAGCAAAAATAGAAAAGTTATGCAAAATATATATGGAATATAATAAAACTTCTGACTTGAAGGATAATTGTGCCTCTTTGGTAATTAAGCTACTCAGTGGTGTATTCAGCTATTGTGTTGCCCTAGGCACTCATTTCCCTTCCACCGCTCATTTGTTACACTCCTTCCTCTTAAAGAGTGGCAGTCTGCCTAATTTGAAAAAAGGGTGTACTCCCTGTGATGAAACCCTCTGTCACTGGCGTTCGTGGAGAGAACTAATGGCCCGCCTCCTCCCAATAGACTATGGACCCTCTCTGGGGATATACTAGCTTTGGGGGTACAAACTTTGAGGGCACCAGCAGATCCCTGTTTTCAGCTGGACTTCAAACACAGGCTCGCTCAGGATGTGTACCCTGGGATCCAAGCCTTTGTTCCATTCATTGTGTTTCCCCCATGTAAAGATTGTATCCTATCCTGCAAACTCCTGTCATTATGTCCCATTGTCTTTATGTAAGTCCTTCAGTGTCCTGTTATACAGTGATGTCCTTCAATTAGCACATTACTTGTAACAACCTGTACTCTGTATGTATATGAACTTGACAACGTTGTATCCTGAAAGATGCGAGGCAGGATTTTCCCATTGTATGTCCTACTGTTATGTTGTGTTCATTGAGTGTCTATATGTAAAGGTGTGATTATGTTATATTCTACTGTCTAATTTAATTACCTGCTTTAAACGAGTCTCTCTATTGATTCTGTTAATTAGTTTCCCCTGTGCCTAACCCCTTAGTTGATGTCACATTGTCTGTGTATAAATATCTGTGCTGTTTTCAAATAAATGATCATTCCTGTTACACTCCTAAACTGGTGTGTGTCCATTCCTGTGGCAGAGTCTTCGGCTCTGTCAGCATTGAGCTTATTACTTGGCAGCCTTTGTAAAGGCTGCACTTGGAGGCAGAGGGGTCGATACCTGCCTCCCTCTCCAGTGGGTAGAGGACTGCCCTGGCTTTGGTCACAGTCTGCTACCAGCTACCACCCATTCAGCCTTACTTGGCAAAATCCCTTTACCGAGACCAGCATCCTGGGGGAGATATAGTCATTGACTTGACCCCGGTCTCAGCAACGTTCACCTTCAGGAGAATACACCTAGGGGAGAGGCTGTTCTAAGCTTCCACATTGCCCCACTCCCTCTTTAAGAGAATTAGGGGAGTTCTCTGCTCTTTATAGCTCCTCTACTATTTTCCCTTTTTTTATTTGCAGAATTGAAACTCTTACTTGTGTCACTTTGAAGAGACTCAATAACTGCCCCATTGTGCAGAACTTTAGGCTTTCTCACACTGTTCTCCTAAATGTTTAACACTTCACTCTCTAGGCAAGATGGAGTAAATTGAACAGTGGAACAGGTGATAAGGAGAAAGGGGTAAATAATGGAAAATAAAATAAAGTGGAGATAATGTTGAGTGCTGTGGTTAGAATTTCACCTCAGGTGTTAATATGGACCATACAGTAGCAACGTTATTATGTAACGTTTTAATCCGATGGGAAAAACATTTTTTGCAACTTTAAAGAAAGTTAATCTTCTAGGTCAAGCTTTAATCATTAACAGTTGTAATTACCCAGACACTGAAATGTGGGATTGAGTAGCTCAACGAAGGGCAGCCCTGAGATTTCAAACCTTCTTTGGAATGTGCAGAAATATGTCTCTATTCCCAAATTTTCAGCGTTTTGATTAAATGTCTCTGTAGGGTCTGCTACGTTTCTATACTTCTCTTTTGTATAGTTATCGGTTGTCTAAATAATTCCTCTGTTATATGAAGGTTTCTTAGTAGAGATCTTCCTGGAGTTGTACTTGTTTTACTGATTTATTCTTATCCTTTGTGAGAATAAATTCACATTTCTTGTCAAGAGATTTCGTGCTTCTTTAAGTCTTTTTGTTTTCGAGACCAACAAGTATTTCTGTTTTCAAACAATTCAATCTCCTGAGGTGTGAACTTTGATTTTGCTCTACAAACGGAACTGGACATTTTTACAGTCCAGTGTCATGCTGTTCTTGTAAACTACTTAGTTCTTGTACACAATGAATTTCTTTTGCTGTCAAGTTTATTATGTCCTTTTTTGTAATGAGTGTTTAACAGGTTGTGTTTCTGCCAAAGAGATTGACATCCAAAAGCATTAAAATATGTTAGATGACAAATGTAAAAACTCTATTTTTCTAAAAGTGAGAAACTAAATCTATGATTTGCATTTGTAACTTAAGTCACTGAATTGGATTTTATGTTGCACATTAATTTGTTTACATCTCGTCAATTACATCTGTATCTAATAGACTTGGGCATTACTGGAAAATTTGTTTAGTCTGAATGCATTATTACGGAAAAAAAAATTTGTCCATTGACGCATTCAATTCAGACAAAATTTGTCCATTGTTTTAATTTCGGAAATTCCATTCGGACGAATGGAATTTGCCGAAGTTCTTTGTCAGGTTAATTCGGGAAGCTGGATTTTTTTAAAGAGAAAATTGGAGCTCTGAGTTTTGGACCCAATAAGATAATTTGGTGATCTGAGTTGCCCTTTAATTCAGGCTATTCAGAGACCACCAAAGTGATCTATAATTGGCATGAAAATCGGCAAATGTGATGTGGTCGACTTTCATGCCAACAGTTTTCGGCAGCCAAACTCCTCTGGAGTTTTATGGAAAGTACTTTGGCTTATTTTGTTGCCATTTTGGGTGGACCTTGGTTATTACAGAAATAACCACAGTCCTCCCATAGAAGTCAATAAGAAAACTTTGGCTATTGCAAAAATAAAATGAAAAATAAATAAGAAATGAAATTGTATAAACAATAATAGAATATCTTAAAATAAGAATCCAAATACTTTTGAAAAAATAAATATAAAAAAACATTAAAATAATAATAATAACAAAAATATTTATTAACTCTTTGGTGACATGACCTTTTGACCTTTCTGACATTTCTGAAGTGTTTGTGTTTAGTTGTAATTTTCTTCTTTCTCATTTGGTGTACCTCCACAATATATATTGTATATTATTTTAATCAGCATAAGAAGGGCTTTCTTTTGATACCTTATTTTAATCATATTATACAATTGTGTATAAAAAAAGTATATACCGTATTTGCTCGATTATAAGACGACCCTGATTATAAGACGACCCCCCCCAAATTTGTACATTCCTTTAGGAAAAAAACTAAAAGCCTGATTATAAGACTACCCTATAGGAAAAATGTTTAAATTGTATATATGTAAATTGCTTTTTAATATTTAATAAAACATTTATATTATACAAATGCATTTCTTGTTTTTATTTGCTTTTATGTGCCAATGCGGCCTCTCTCCCGCTCCCCCAGCTGTCTTCCCCCCCCCAGCGTTGTCTCTCTCTCCCCCCAAAACTTCTCTCTCTTGTCTCTATCTATCCCCCTCCCCTTTTCTCTCTGTCCCCCTCCCTCCCCTTGTCTGTGTCTCCCCCCCTTGTCTGTCTGTGTCCTCCCATCTCCCCCTCCCTTTGTCTCTCTCTATCCCCCCCTCCCCTTTTATCTCTGTCCCCCTCCCTCCCCTTGTCTGTGTCTCCACCCCCCTTTGTCTGTCTGTGTCCTCCCCCTCCCCCTCTCTTTGTCTCTTCCCCCCCCCCTCTCCCCTTGTCTGTCTGTGTCCTCTGTCCACCCCCCTCCCCCTTACCTGGTTTTGTTCCCTGGTGGCTAGTGGGGGCAGCTGGGGGATGTCTGCACGATACGTGCAGACATCCTCCATGCTGCCCGACACGGCAGTCTATTATGACGTGCAGACATCCCCCAGCTGCCCGATTCTCCAGGTGGCTAGTGGGGCAGCAGAGGATGTCTGCGCGATGAGCACAGACCTCCCCTGCTGCCGCCCGGCACGATCGCCGGGACTTCGGTGATGAAAGCGGAAGTACCCGGCTTCATCATAGAAGCCCCGGCGGTCGTGCCGGGCGGAAGCAGGGGAGTCTGCGCTCATCGCGCAGACATCCCCTGCTGTTAGAGAGGGGAATCCAGGTCCCCTGCAGTTCTGCTGGGGACCTGGATCCCTGTCTTATAGTCTGACCTCAATTTGAGGTCAGATTATAAGAAGACCTCGAATGTAAGACGAGGAGGATTTTTCAGAGCATTTGCTCTGAAAAAAACCTTGTCTTATATTCGAGCAAATACGGTAATATGATGAAAATTTAAAAAAGATTATACTCTTACAATCTTATCCTCATCTACAAAAGCTAATTAAAAAAAACTTGCCAAATAGATTTTAATATTTGTCCTGACGTTTTATGTTTTGGGGTTTTTTTTTGCTTTTTTATTCAAGTTACATGGCAATAAGTACAATTAATGCAATGCTATTTTAAAACCATTTATTTTTTTATTTTTTTAAAGCGATACTGACATTGTAACACTGATATTGGTCATGAATCACCCCGAACATGTACATATTTTTGAAAGCCAAATAATCCAGGGTATTTTGACATATTTCATGTAGCCATTTTACTACCACCTTTTGCCAGAGTTTGCAGAGATAAAAAAGGGATGATTTTTTTTTTTAAAAAGGAGTACTTCCAAACAACACCTCAATATGTGTTCAGCAATCTCCTGAGTACAGGGATACCACCTATGTATAGGTTTGTTGGGTTGTTTGGGGGGGTGTAAATGGCCACATTTGTGATTTCAGTTTTCAATTTAGAATGTTTACATGTCCTAATTGAAACCTTTTTGAAGCTGGTGAATTGAATTTACCCCAAACGATATAATTTTTTAAAACGAGATACCCCATGGTATTTCAAATGGTGGTCCCTCCATGCTGCCTGTTCGGCTTCCCGGCGATTGTGCCGACAGGTCACGTGACCAGGCGCGCGTATGACGTCAGCGCGCCTTTCACGTGACTGTCGGCACTTCCGTGTCGGCACACTGCACGGGGAGCCGAACAAGCAGCACGGAGGTTTCTCTGTGCTGCCTGTTCGGCTCCCCGTGCAGCCTGGCAGGCAGAGCGTTGGTGCAGCCTCCGTCTCTGCCTGCAAGCGCGGTCTTTTTTTTTTCTTCTTCAGTGCTGGGGGGCGCCCCCCAAAATTTGCCGCCCTAGGCATCTGCCTAGGATGCCTCGCAGTAAATACAGCACTGGCATAGGTGATATGTATATTTTATATAATATGATGTGCCTCCTTTCTCCCTCTTTTTTTTTCTTCTTCTCTTTGCTTTCTTCTTCTGTCTAAACATTATAATTATAACTTTGGACCTGGGACTATTAGGTTAAACTTCCTTTGCATATAAAACTTGCAAATTGATAAGGGTTAGTAGGTGGTTATCTGCGTACAATGTGCCTGTATAAATTTTGGGGGTAAGGGGAACTTAAATTGTGAATATAGTATATGGAATGCAAATGTGGTGTAAGTCTAGGTCCCCCTCACCTTCCCCCTATCTCAGTGGTGTAAGCACTCTATTATACTAAATAAACTCTAACATTGCATAAGGCACAATATGACCGATAACACTTACATACGACTGTACCATAGAACAGTATAAGACAATTTCTATGTAAATATAAAAACAAAAATATAGAATATAAAAATATAAATATATACTATATTATTTATTTATTTAAAAAAAAAAATTCCCCCGACTCCCAGTTGCACGAGTAAAATCATGAGTCGATCCACCGCCCTATCCCTTCAATCCCGATGGTTCGGGGTATAACTCTTTCTCAGCGCACTCTAGTCGTGCTCCGACTGGACTGCCCTGACAGAGGGTTGGTTGTATTTTTCCTTTTTATGTGTGTGTATGTGTTTTCAAATGATTTATCATGGGACTGGTGGTTTAACGGGGGGGGGGGGGGGAATATGGGAACAGGGGGGGATTTGGATTCTTCATGTCCCTTAGATTTGTCACCCTCAACGCCCAGGGGCTCAACTCTCCATACAAAAGGTCATACCTATATGATACTTTAACAACTGATTCAATACATGTGGCATTTATCCAAGAAATGCACTGGAAGGCTGATCAACCGATCCAATGGAAATTCTATAGATTCCCGCACATTTATACCTCTTCCCTCCAAGAGAATCAAGTTTGAATATCTTCACCATATAACAGACCAGGAGGGAAGAAGTCTTGTGCTGCTATGTCGTATAAATGATATGGAATATACTTTATGTAATCTGTATGCGCCCTCGGATAGGACGATAAGTTTTCTGAATGCTAAGATGGAGACAGTTGAAATGTTTAATAAGGGGATTTGTGTTGTGGGGGGAGACCTAAACTGTATCTCTGATATAAGTAAAGATAGAAAAGTTACAAGGCCTAACAAGGGGGATAGCCGCCTGAAGGCAAGAGCGGCTCGATTCTCTGATACTATCTATAGGATGGCTTTTATGATGTATGTAGAACCCTGCAACCTGAGGAGTAGGACTTCTCCTTTTACTCATCCCCTCATGCATCATATTCTCGTATAGACTATTTCCTGATGATGGGGCCCAGCCTCGAGAGGTGTTCCAGCTCGAGGCTGGGCAACATCTCATGGTCGGACCATGCTCCCCTATATATGAACCTAAAAGATGCCCCTTTATATAAGATACGAGGAGACTGGAGGTTAAACAAGTAACTGCTACTCTCAGAAGGAAATAAGTTAGAACTAGTGAAACAGGCAAGGGCATATTTGGAGAATAACGATAACGGGGAGGTATCAGAGTTTACCCTGTGGTGTGCCATGAAGAGCTATCTGAGAGGCTACGTTCTTAAACAGGGATCATGGAAAAATAAGGTGTCAGGCACAGGCCTACCCGACCTCTATATCTCCCTTGCCCAATTAGAAAAAGCACATAAACTCAATCCAACTTCGGGGGGCCTGGTGGAGCTCGAGACCATGAGGAATTCCATTAAACTAAAATTGAGGGAAAAGACTGATGCTGTGATACTTAGACTAAGACAACGCTGGTATTGCAGTAATAGTAGAGTGGGTAAGGACCTAACCAGAAAACTTAAGTTTTTGTCTCAAGCATCAAGTATAAAAAAAATTGACTTCCAAGGCGAGACATGTATTACCCCGTCACAGATCGGCTAAGCTCTCAGAGAATACTATACAAATTTATATAATCTGGAGGAGTCACAGGCTACATCACAGGAGCTGGTGGAGTTCCTGAATGGTCTGGGACTCCCCCAGGTTCCCCCTGAAAAACTGAGTACACTTAACCAACCCTTCTCAAAAACAGAAATTTCTACTGCAATTGGTGACCTGAAGGAGGGCAAAGCCCCGGGCCCAGATGGCTTCTCAGCCATATTCTATAAAACTCTGAATTCTATAATATCCCTGATCCTCCAAAGGATGTATAACTCAATAGAGGCAGACGTAAATTTCCCTGAAGAAATGATGTTGGCCAATATTGTACCTATAGCAAAATCAGAGAAAGATCCGACTCAAGTCACGAATTATAGGCCAATTTCACTGATTAATCTCGATATAAAAATCTATTCTAAGATTTTGGCTCAGAGATTGAAGCTGGTTACTTTGTATTTAATCCATCAAGACCAAGTGGGATTTATGCCGGGGGGGTCCACGGAGGCCAACACCCGCAGGGTACTTAACATCTTAGAAACAATCCATTTACAGGAGATCCAAGCTGTCCTTCTGGCATTAGATGCCGAGAAAGCATTCGACAGAGTTAACTGGCGCTTTCTCTTTGAGACTATGCGGTCATTTGGCCTCTCTGGACCCTTCCTGCATTTCTCGAAGGCGCTATATATATCCTCTTCTGCCAAGATGAAAGGCCCTTCTCTAACTTCAGACCCCTTTCCAATACATAATGGCACACGACAGGGCTACCCCCTTGCTCCCCTTTTGTATGCATTAGCTATGGAACCTTTTGCCGTATCAGTTAGAAAGAACTTAAGAATAAGGGGTATAGACATTGGTTCTCAGACCCATACCATTACTTTGTATGCTGATGATGTCTTACTGTCCCTGGCCACCCCATTGGATTCCATCCCTGCTCTCATGAAAGAGATACAGCTGTTTGGCCATTATTCAAACTATAAAATAAATATATCTAAAACCCAGATTATACCCTTATACTTAGACAGAGCACAATTAGATATGCTTGAAACTGTGGGACATAGTAAAGATTCTCCTGACACTATTGACTAAATGGGAGTCGTTTTTTTCCCAAAGCTGGAGCAACTATTGAACTTGAACTATTCTAAGCTAATTAAACAATTAAGAATAATACTTTCACGATGGAAAGGCCTCGAACTATCTTGGATGGGTAGGGTAGCAATTCTAAAATCTTATGTGGTACCGAAATTTGTGTACCTTCTCAGGGCCATACCACTCAATGTGCCACGATCCTTTCTGAAAGACCTGGAGCTTCTATTTGCCACATATGTATGGGCATCCGCCAGAAGACCCAGAATATCAAGGCAAATCCTTATGAGAGAGATAGAGAAAGGAGGCTTGGGCTACCCGGATCCGTTACAATTATATGAGATAGCACAATTGGCCCATATAATATCTTGGAAAACTAACAAATCTAGGAACCCTCCATGGCTAAACATCGAGAGGCATAGAACCAAACAACTAGACCCATTCTTACTTCTATGGGTGACCCCCAAACAATTTCGTAAAAAGAAACCTTTAGGCCAAATAATCGGTAACCTTATTTCATCTGTACATACAATGAGAGGAAGGTTCCACCTTCGGATCTCTCTTTCCATGGCTTCCCTAATCAATATCACACAATGGTATATAGCTAATATAGATCTGACTACATGGATACATAAAGGGATAAAAACCCTGGGAGACATATACCTGGATAACAACATAAATTCATTCTCCAACTTGCAGAGAATATATAATTTGTCGGATTTAGAATTATTCATTTATACCAAAATTAGACGTTTCTTACTTTCAAATCCTCCAGCAGAAGCTGACTGCTGGGATAATTTTTTTAGCTCCACAACTTCTAAAAACGTATTCTCTAAAATAAAAAAAATTACTATCAGACCACCTAACTGACGGGAAAGTAAACCCAATAAAGCTATCAAAGGGATTTAGAAATCTGCTATTGTAGCCAAGTTTGGTCTTCAGCTTGGCGGATTACTAGAAAAGCAGTTCACTACATAAAATTACAGGAACAGTACTGTAAATTATTATATCGATGGTACATTGTCCCTGCTCGTTTGGCAAAATATAATGCAAATAGCGACAAAATTTGTTGGCGCTGCCACTCAGAGATAGGATCACAAATACATGTATGGTGGCAGTGTACACTCCTATCCCCAATTAAAAATCGAATGGCGGACATTATACAACAAATAGCAGGTAGAAACACACCCCTGACGGCCCAAGTCTTTTTATTCCATGTTGGATTTACTGAATTAAAAACTTATCAAAAATACCTATTGATAAACATATTTCTGGCAACTAAGCTATATATAGCAAGGGCATTGAAAAGTACAACTATTCCTACCTGGGGAGAGATTTCTGCCCAGATAGAATTTCAGGCGAGCGCTGAGCAGGTTTTTAACGGATCAAACAAGGTCCTATTTGAAAAGGTCTGGTCGGATTGTGATTCGAAATTTAGGAGTCGAGACATGTAGCCCCTGCGCGTTGAGGCTAGGATTTTACCCCCACCGCCCCCCCCTGAACCCCACTGGGAAATGTTGTGATCCGATGTCCTCCGTACACTGAAAAGTAACTTTTTGCACTTTATGAAATCGGCACCAGCTAATTGAGATTCTCTTTTTTTTTCTTTTTCTTAAAAATCTCTTGATCTTGTATGTGTTGTATTGTACTGTATGTTTTTGATGTTGTTTGTCTTTTTGATATAATCAATAAAGAATTATAAATATAAAAAAAAAAATATGATGTGTTAATTGACACAGTAATTGCACAATGTGTTCCGTAATAGCATATTTTAAAAAATTTCATAACTTTCTAGTATTGTATATGCTATTATGGCCTGTTAAAACTATTACCATGCCAGTGAAAATTTGATTCGTCATTTTTTTTTATTATATATATATATATATATATATATATATATTTTTTTTTTTTTTTTTATATTAGGACTATATTATATATATAACATTAATATATGTTTTTATATTCATTTATTTTTATTTATTATGTTACTTTAATATATTTTATTTAATTATGTATTATTTAATTTTCATTTTATTTCATTTCGGGCCATTGACTTCTATAGTAGGACTCAGGCTATTTCTGAGCTCCTGCTGAAATGACCCCGAAATAAGCCAAAGTCATCCCCATAGAAGTTAATGGGGAAGGCATGTTGGGTCAACAACAGGATTGAAAGCATTCAGAGCAGCCTAGGAGAAGATCGATATGCAAACTCCTGTCATGTGAGGTATCCCTCTCAGAGTCTGTGTGTGGCAGAAGGCACTGTGTAAATCATCTACACTATGGGTGATATCTTTGGATGCTTGTTTATCACACACAACAGGTAGTATGCTGGCATTAACTGGGAAAGTACATAAAGGAATGGCTGTTTTGGCAAAGTTGCAAGAACAATAAGTGTAAGTGTTCACAGGGTGAAGCCTAGGGTGGGCTGCAGTATTTTTTGTGGGTGGCTGAGGTTTATGTGGGTCATTGCATTTCTACATTATTTTACTGCATTATGTTTCTTTGTCTGTTATTTATTTGCATAGTGTTTTTACTGTACAATACAAAGTTATATTTAGTTAGCTCTGTGTCAGTTTTATTACGTGTGTAGATTTGTATCCATACCCTGGATGCCCCACTGGGTGGAGGCACTCCCGCCGTCATGTACCCCAACTCCCAGGTAGGCTCAGGATCACCCTGCAGAGCGCAAGAACATAACTGGGGAAAGGACCACACGGCTATAGGTGGGCCTGCGCAAAACCCTGTTCAAGTACATTATATAACCATCGTATTAGTAGCTAACAGACCAGCATTTACCTGAGCATCATGGGACGTTTACAGTAGCTGGGTGGTAAAGATTAGCCACTATTACCCCAGTCTACAATCCCTATGGTATTCAGCCCGTAATGGGCTGGCTGTATATCACGGGAGCTGTGGTCAATAACAAAAAAGTTAGTGTGCAGTGCAACAATTCCAGTTGCAACTACAAATCCAATAAAGATAATCTAGCAATATGGTTGGTTGCAGTGCCGATTTTGTTTGTTCTTTTCCAACAGACACAGCTCATATTCAAGAATTTATATGCTTTTACTGGCCAGGAAAACTATGGATCTATGTTGCAGCGCAAAGACAGCGGCATGGACAGACCATGACCCAGTGGTGATAAGAATCAAATCTGAAAATCCACAAATTAGGGTTACATGGAGGATGAGCGATTTCCTTTTCTCAGGTCAAGCCAATGGAGACACTGTACACTCAATGGCACAAAATTACTTTTTGGAAAACGCTAATGGTGAAGTATATAGCCCTATAATTTGGTGCGCCTTTAAATGTGTGGCCATTGGACATCTTATTAAGCTGGGGGCTCAGGCCAAAAAACAGCAGGGTAGTAATTTAGCAAATAAGAATAAAAGATTGGCTGAGCTAAACACTAAATAAATTAACGATTGACGAGAATAGAACAAATGAGATTAAAGTACTAAAGACAGAGATAAGGGAACAACTATACACACGGGCAGCTAATACAATGAAAAGAGCTAAACAAAAGTCGTTTTATTTGGGAAATAGGGCAGACAAATTGATGACTAACCACTCAAAGCAAAAAATTTGAGATACAAAAGTATAAAGTGACAAGCGCTATACAAGTGACAGTTATATAAATATTTATAGATATAATAAATGTGCAGCAAACACTAGTGCAACTCCCCCAAAAGGGCACAGAATAGTAATAAAGAAATTGTGGAAGTGTTGCGCAAAATATATAAATTAATAAAACAATACTTTTTTTTTTAGGGGAGAACTTGCTTCTGGGTGAGATAAATCTCAAACAGCTTTCTCTCAGGAATAATATGTAAAAAACAGAAAAAATATATACCATGTGTAGTATTTGTGTGAAAATATGGATATATATGATTCCCCCAGAAGAAATAAACTCACACAATAAAGAGCCTTATGTACTGGCTCTGAGTGTGTGGAGCGTCTGGACTCAAAGTCCCATCATTCCCAGGTATGACTCTCTAAATTGGGCAGCTTTCGAGCTCATTCATATTAAAAACAAAGAAGATCAGCATATAAAATAAACATCACCAATCCTTCCGTTTCGGTGGAAATGCAGAAAAGACGGTGTGCACTTTCCATCAGATAGCAGCAGAGAAGGCGAGGTAGGTGTGTTGAATCTGCTTCCACGTTCCCAAAGGTCTCTCGGATGACACAGGTGTAAAATGTGCCTTTTTCTGTTAGAGTATCAGAACTTCAGGCTTAACGGCCTCATCTCTCCCTGTTGTCAATAATTTGAGGACTAGGATTTTTAAGATCCAAGATGGTAATAAAACCTGCCTAAGCCCCAAAAGCATAAGTAAGGCTTTTAGAGACTTTTATTCTGACTTGTATAATCTACCAATTAGAAAGAACCCTGAAGCAATAAAAGAATATATTACAAAGCTCGATCTTCCAAGACTATCTCAACAACACAGGAGCAACTACGAGGCACCATTTTCTCTTAAGGAGGTAAAAGCTAGCATAGGGAAACTTAAGAATAACAAAGCCACCGGGCCCAGATGGCTTCTCGGCTATTTTCTATAAAACAGTAGCAGACACAATAGCCCCGCACTTGGTTGATGTATTTAATGAGATAAGAGCTGAACGTTTATTTCCAAAAGAAACAAGATAAGGATAACACGTTGGTCTGTAACTACAGACTATTTTCCCTGATCAATTTAGATACCAAGGTTTATTCCTCTTTTATTGCAGAAAGAATAAAGTTTATTATTCCCTCTATTATTCATATCAACCAAACTGGGTTTGTGAAGGGGCGCCAGGCAACTGGTAATACCAGGAAAATGATTGATCTTATAGATTATATAAACAAACATAGAATACCATCAGTCATCCTGGCCCTGGACAAGAAGGCCTTTGACCGGGTCGACTGGGGCTTCCTAGAAAAGGTGTTGAAAAGGTGTTGAAGGGATACAGCTTTGAGGGGGGACTAGTCAATTCGGTCATGGCTCTTTAAACGGCTCCATCAGCAAAGATTATGGGCCGGGTCTTAACTCTCAGTGGTTCGGAGTGAAAAATGGGACTCCCCAAGGCTGCCCTTTAGAACTGGGGATACTGCTGTCAGTATTTTGGTGAAAGAGATGATGGTTTCTTCTTTTGAGGATGACCAAAATATTTGTGAAAACTAAAAAGGTCATTAACTGTCTTGTTTTTAAGAGCCTGGGCGATAGGCAAATATGAAGTTAAATTGAGTGAAAAATAAAGCCCAATGGGATTGATGGGGATTAAGCTTTTTAGGTTTCTTGATGAGGAGATTTTTATGATCTTTGGTGATTAGGATAAGGGTACCCTCCAAAAGGTGACTTAATGCCACTAAAGCTATTTTTATGCCTAGGAGGTCCCTATTACCCACATCATAGTTAGATTCTACAACTGAGAACATTTTAGAAAAGAAAGAGGTGAATATGGTTGGTTTCCTGATTTTGGACAGAATTGATCCAGCACTGGATTCTGAGGCATCAACTTCTAGAATAAAAGGCAAGGATGGGTCAGGGTGTCTGAGGAAAGGAGCAGTAGAAAAAGCATGATTTAGGTCATTAAATGCTTTACTGGTCATATTTTTTAAAAGCTCTCTCCCTCATGAGCACAGTAATAGGGACAACTACTCAGGAAACGTTTCTAATAAATGTTCTGTAATAGTTGGCAAAACCTAGGAAACATTGTATGCCTTTTAGGTCAGTGGGGATATTCCTATCTTTGATGCCATTGATTTTGTCTTGGTCCATCTGAAGATCTCCTTCAGAAATGATGTAACACAAGAATTTAATTAACATTTTTCTACTTTGGCAAAATGTTTATGGAGTCTTAGATTTTTATTTTTTTTATTATTTTTATTATTCTCTTTTATTTGTTTTTCCATATCATACATTTAGACAATACAAACTTACATATATTACATTTATCACATATATAAGGAGAGGACATTTCATAACATATGGGAATAATTTAAGGTATATAAAAAATTATAAGTGAAAGTGCATATCAGGTACAACTATGTGAATCTCTCTTACTAAACCGCCCCCCCCTCCCCCCCCCCCCCCCCCCTCCCCGTGCACCTTCTGACTATTAAATACCCCTGTATTTAATGCCCGGTTTTCCCTATCTTTTTTCCCTCAAAAAACAAAAAAATAAATAAAAATCATTAAAAAAGAAAGTGTATATCAGTACCTCCGTGTTTCTCTCTTCCTGTTCCCTCTTTCTTCCCCCTCGCCACTTGTGCACCTCCCAGCTACTTCTTCATATATTTAAAACCCGGACCTTATTCTTCTAGGGATCTCGTGCATAGAAAAAATATACATTTATACTTAATTATTTAATAATCATGGTTATGTGCTCTTATTTTCCCTCCTAACTCAAAAACATACGCTACAAAAATCTTGGATCTCTTTCTCCCATATCTCTCCCCCCTCTAACGGTCTAACCGTTATATTGAATGTGCCGATTGTATCCACCATACTCTTCTCCCAATATCTCATCACCTATAATAGATCCACCTGAATACAGTCCTCCCACATATTAATACATGATTATATATATATCACAACAATTATTGTGCAGATGAGGTCGTCTGGGGGGATGGGACTCTTCATCGCGGCTGCTTCTGTGCAGCCGCTTCACCGCCGACTCTGCAGCACAAGACAGATCGTTGCTGGAGATTTCATGGCGGGACACTTCTTCGCTAAAGGTAAGTATTTTACCTATTTTTGTTTAAGGGTGGTTAGAATTAGGGTTTAGGGGTTTAGAATTAGGGTTTAGGGGGTTAATTTTAGTATTAGGGTTCGGGGTTAATTTTAGTATTAGGGTTTAAGGGGTTAATTTTAGTATTAGGGTTTAGGGGGTTAGTAATAGGGGTTGGGGGTTAGTATTATGGTTTAGGGGGTTAGTATTAGGGGTCGGGGGTTAGTATTAGGGTTTAGGGGGTTAGTATTAGGGGTCAGGGTTAGTATTAGGGTTTAGGGGGTTCATTTTAGTGTTAGGGGGTTAGTATTAGGGGTTGGGGGTTAGTATTAGGGTTTAGGGGGTTAGTATTAGGGGTTCGGGGTTAGTATTAGGGTTTAGGGGGTTAGTATTAGGGTTTAGGGGGTTAGTATTAGGGTTTAGGGGGTTAATTTTAGTATTAGGGTTTAGGGGGTTAGTATTAGGGGTCGGGGGTTGGTATTAGGGTTTAGGGGGTTAGTATTAGGGTTCGGGGGTTAATTTTAGTACTGGGGTTAATATTAGTATTGGGGTTATTTTTAGAAAAGGGGTTATTTTTAGTATTGGGGTTTTTTTAGTATTGGGATTTGGGAATTATTTATTAGGGTGGTATTTTCGTTTTACTTTTACATTTGTAAGAGCTGACAGTTCAGCGCTGAACTGTCAGCTCTTACATAGCCGCGGCCGTGATGAAACGGCCACGTTATTATTCATTGCTGACAGTTCAGCGTTCTAACTGCCGCGCTGAACTGTCAGCGATGAAGATGCGGCGAACAAGTGTCCTAGACCCGTCGTCTGGAGGGGGGGGTACTTTGTCATTTTATTCTCTCTTCGTATCTTTCTCTTTCTTATTCCTTAATCTTTGCCCATTGATACATTAACTCCCTTTACATTTTTGAAAACATATATTCGATTCCACCCTCCTCTTTTTCCTGATATGAAATTGGAATGTTATGCTACTCTCCATCTGTACATTTTTAACCACTAGTTGGCTTAGCTCTGGCCATGTTGGTATTCTTTTAGCTTTCCAATTTCTGGCTATCAGTAGCTTTGCCCCTACCAAAATGTGTATCATCAGGACTCTTTCTGCTGCCGGCCAGGTATGGACATCTAATTGTAATAGTAATGTTTCAGGTCTTAATAATAGTTTACTTCCACTTAGTTCATTGATTTTCTTCCTAACCATTCCCCAATATATTTTTATCGGTTCACAACTCCACCACACATGCAGGAAGTCCCCTCTCTGTACCCCACATTTCCAGCATGTGTCCGGGCTCCCCAAAAATATTTTTGCCACTCTGGAAGAAGCTAGATACCAATAGTTAAGAATTTTATAGTGGACCTCTACTAGGTTCAGACAATGGACCCATTTATACACCTCCCTTAGCGAGTTTAACCAGCTCTCTTTTGTAACTTCCTCTATCCCGTTCTTTTTCCATGTCTCTATAGCTTGGATTTTTTCTTCTGCGGTGCTCTGTCTTATTAGGTCCACACATTTTGATATCATCTTTTTTAGGTCTTCTTTTTTACTATTAGGGTGGCCAAGATCTTTTCTATTTCCGTCTTTGCTTTATATCCATACTTGGTCAGAAATCCCTTTAATCTTAAGTAAGTGAATATTTATGAGGCTGGAATGTTATATTCTTCCCTAATTTGAGTGAATGTTTTCACCTCTCCCCCCTCAAACATTTCTTCTATTGTCTCTATGCCCCCTCTTGTCCAGGGGCTGATGTTCAGATCATCTATCAGGGAACCCAGAAGTGGCCCTTACGGATTTTTCATGAATGTCCTCCAAAAAATCCCCTAGGTTCCTCATTTCCATCATCTGGTGTTCTATCCTATACCATCTTTCTTTTTTACTTTCCTCTTTTTGTGTTATTAGCGCATGTACCAACAGGTTGGCTCTGTAATATTCTTCTAGATTGGGCATTCCCAGACCCCCTTGTTTGACTTTTACCCAAACCCTCTGATTTTATTATTGTCTCGGATTGCAATTGCCAATGGTTCCAAAGTCAATAGATACAAGAGTGGGGAGAGGGGGCAACTCTGATGTGAACCCACTTCCCTTCACCCTTGCTGACTGGGATGTATACAATATCATGATCATATCTAAAATATTCCCCCCAAAGCCAAAGGCCCTCAGGGCCATCCTCATGAATGCCCAGCTGACCCTGTCGAAGGCCTTCTCCGCGTCCAACGACAGGATCAGCATTGGTGTTCCACTGGGCCCTATGGCCTCCTGTACATCTATTAATCTGCGTGTATTATCTACAAACCCTACTTGATCTGATTGGACTAGAGAAGCTATCACCTCCTTTATTCTTTCTGCTATTACTGATGAATATATCTTTATATGTACATTAAGTAGTGCTATCGGTCTGTAGTTATTAACCCTTTCCTCATCTTTCTCCTCTTTTGGAATTGGTACTATATGAGCTTGTATCAATTCTGTAGTCATCTCTCCTTTTAGCTTGTCTTTCATTATTTTATAAAAGAGGTTATCGAAGCCATCCGAACCTGGGGACTTATTGGGTTTTAAAAAACAACAACTGTCTGCGCTTCTCAACCTAATAAAGTTGGCAACAAATATATAAATATAAATGAGAGGTTTTGGTTATATGAATTGGCCAAAGCATAATTAAGCTCACCCGCCACGTCAAGGCACACTCTCAATAGGGCGAGAACCTACTCTCACCTCCTATCTAGTGGGCACACAAAGCAGTTTATACTGCTACCAAAACCTATTTAAATGTGTTGGAAGAGGTGCAATTAAACCTCCTCCCAATTAATCCTATAACAGCAAGCTGCAACCAGACAATAAGGAGCCAACAACCTCAAATATGTGCAAGCAGGGAAAAGAAAAATGTCGGTGCGCTAAGCTAGTTACAGGCTCAAATAATATAAATGTAAAAATGATGTTTACCAAACAGGTGTGAGCATGCAGCAAAAACAGTGTGATTGGCTGTACAATGTATCCAAAAAACAAAAACTGTCTGCGCTTCTCAACCTAATAAAGTTGGCAACAAATATATAAATATAAATGAGAGGTTTTGGTTAAATGAATTGGCCAAAGCATAATTAAGCTCACCCGCCACTTTTCTTTTCCCTACTTATTGGGTTTTAATCTATTAATAGCCTCCTCCACATCTCTTTCCTCGATCGGACAGTTTAACTTCTGTAGTTGTTGTTCAGTTAATGTGGGGAGTTTTTGACTCCGTATATAATTTTCTACTTTTTGTATTTGTGGTTATAGAGGAATATTGTATAAATCTTTGTAGAAGGTTTTAAAAGCTTCACCAATTCACTTGGGGGACATTATCAACTTATCTCCCTCTCTAATTCTGGAGATCACTTTTTTACTTTTTTCTTGTTTTAATCTTCCAGTTGTCTCTTTTGATGCCCTATTACCCTGGTAATACCATTTTCTCTTTAAATAGCTTATGGCTCTATTTGCTTTTTCTAGCAGAATTTTATTTATTTCTTTTTCAGTTTCCTTAATTTTCCCTGTAGCCCATATAGTTGTTAACTCTTTATTCTGTTTATTAAACTGGTCTAACACCAGGTATTGGTCACTTAATTACCTTTTCTTGTTATTTTTTTTCTCTCTGGTGCCCATTTTTCTAATGTGCCCCATAATCACGCTTTTGTAGGCGCACCAAATTAGTGACTCCTCCATCTCTGTTTTCCTCAAAGTATAGCCCCGTTATATTTTTCAGATAATCCACATTCCTCTGATCTTTAAGTAGGAAATCATTTAGTCTCCATTCTGGTCTAGTCTTTATTTTGATCTTCTAGCTCTAATAATATTGTATTATGATCTGACCATGGTGTACTAATTATTCCTACTCTACTTACTAATTCAGTCAAATGTCTTTCTCCCAGTATTAAATCTATCCTTGAGTAAGATAAGTGTGTTTTGGAGAAGCATGAATAATCTCTTTCATTAGGGTGGTATATTCGTCCACTAAAGAGTGTTTTATTAGCAGATCTCTAAACCTTCTTGCGGCGTTAATAACATTCCTATTTTTGGTTTCACTTTTTTTTTTAACTGGTGTCCATATCTGGATCCAATAGGCAGTTAAAATCTCCCATCCATATGATTTTACCTTGTTTTATTCTTTCTACTTTATTAAGGGTTTATGGTTGGGGGCATTCTGTATACTTATTATTGTCTAACTTGGAGTCTTAGATTTGTGCTTGTTTGAGGTGAATTCTATGTTCTTGAATATTTTTTGAATACATCTGTATGTCATCCAGGTAGATCATGACATAAGACAACGACATATCATGATAGACATTGTTAAGGACATTTTGAAAAACTGCGTGTGTACTGTAGTTCATAGTTTTGTCCTCAGAGGACTTTTGCTTTCTGTCCAGTACCACTAAAACAGAAGATGGAAACCACAGTGACAAAACAGCAGGATTACACAAGTTAACAAGGCCAGCTGACACCAAGAGAGGAGAAGAAATACAAGAAGAGCGGCCACTAGAGGCTGAATTGGGATCAGCCATATTTAGTGTTTTATATACCACCTATGTAAACGAGCATCAGTTAATTAAGAAAATTTTGGATAAATTATCCCAAAAAAATGCATATCATTATACACCCAACTCAATTAAGAATTCTATTAATAAAACCATAAAACTTTCACGTTACACCACTGAAAGTACTGGGAGGTGAAATGATTGAAGACTTTTTAGAGACAAAGTCAAAAGCAGGTACCGAATTTGACTTAGTCTCAAAAATAGCTTTGATAATATCACCCCCCTTATTAATTTCAATGGGGAAGATTCAAACCTTCGTGTGCCGAATTTGACTTTAGTGAATAGACCCAAATTATTTATTTTATAATATTCTTATATATACACTATAGTGTTATTTGTACTTTGCACATATCTGTCTGCCCTTTATGGATTCAGCTGTCATTCTCCTAAAAAGCATTCACTTCTGTTCACTGATCTTTGAATTAACTTCATTGTCTTGCGGGGTACTTCTTTTTTTTTTTTAAAGAACTCTTCTTTTATATTTGCAGTTGAGCATTTTTTTTTATCGATTTTTTTTTTAAACTAGACTTTTATAAAATGTATTTCCTTAAATGAATACAAATTGTTCTGACATTTTTACAAAAGTATATCATCTTAAACTATGACTTATCAAAAAGCCAATACAGTCCTCTTAGAACATGTCCACATTGATTTCTAGGATAGATTTTTGAAAATCATGTTTTCTGTAAAAACACTAAATTTGTTTGTATTTCTTCCTGAGAGCTAAAAAGGCAGTTTTTCTCTTTCTATAATAACATAGCATTAAAATATTTCCTACCTGAAGTGGATCTTTTTGCTTGCATCCTTCAGTATAGATAACAGTACTAGGACTGCCAGGTCAAACACATACACATTTTCTACACCTCAGCCAGTGCTGTATTTACCTCGAGGCATCCTAGGCGGATGCCTAGGGCGGCAAATTTTGGGGGGCGGCAGCGCCCCCCAGCACTGAAAAAGATTTAAAAAAAATTTTTTTTGAAAATGCGGCCCTTTAAAAAAAAAAAAAGACCGCGCTTGCAGGCAGAGACAGAGGTGAGAGGGGATCGGAAGATCCCCCCTCACCATCGCTCTGCCTGCCAGGCTGCACGGGGAGCCGAACAGGCAGCACAGAGAAACCTCCGTGCTGCCTGTTCGGCTCCCCGTGCAGTGTGCCGACACGGAAGTGCCGACAGTCACGTGACGGGCGCGCTGACGTCATACGCGCGCCCGGTCACGTGACCCTTCGGCACAATCGCCGGGAAGCCGAACAGGAGGGACCATGCTGCCTGCCTGCCAGGGAAAGGTAAGTGCTGATGGGAGACTGTGTGTGTGTGTGTGTGTGTGTGTGACTGAGTGTGATGGGAGTCAGAGTGTGTGTGATGGGAGACAGTGTGTGTGACTGAGTGTGATGGGAGTCGGAGTGTGTGTGATGGGAGACGGTGTGTGTGACTGAGTGTGATGGGAGTCAGAGTGTGTGTGATGGGAGTAGGAGTGTGTGACTGAGTGTGATGGGAGTAGGAGTGTGTGACTGAGTGTGATGGGAGTGTGTGTGTGATGGGAGTATGAGCTTGATGTGAGTCTGAATGATGGGGCATGTCTTAGGTGTGTAACGTGGGTGTGCAGCTTGGGTAGGGGGGTGCCCGGATTTTGTCTGCCTAGGGCAGCACAAAATCAAGATACACCACTGACCTCAGCAGGGTAAGTTACTGATAAAAAATATTCTGGAAAAGTGAATTCCATTCCCACCACTGCAGATACATTCCCAAAAAACCTAAAGTTGTGAAGGATGTGCACACAAAAAGGAAATCAATAACGGAGTTGCCAAAAAACACAAGGGAAAATATGCCACTATTTAAATGGAAAAGTGGTGGGGTAGTATGGTACTCAGAAATAATGTTTAGGGCAGCATAAATAATTTTTTTTAAAAATGATGTAACTTGAGAGCAAATAAATGAGTTGTTAACCACATTAGCAGTGTAGGACATCAAACATTGAGCTCCAAGCAAAAATTCAGACCAGTAGAACTACTGTTGCAAGAATTTACCTCCACGTCCTTGAGAAGTTAACAATAAATCTTCCGCTGCTCTGATCTCCTCCACTGAGACTATCCACTCCCTCCCGCCTGGGAGAGCGAGCCTTCTTCCACAGCTTCGGGATCAGCAATTTGGCAGCATTCAGTAAATGAATTGTTAGGGGGTTTTTGTATTTTGTGATAGAGTG
The DNA here is from genome assembly GCA_036172795.1 of Pelodytes ibericus. Taxonomy (NCBI): domain Eukaryota; kingdom Metazoa; phylum Chordata; class Amphibia; order Anura; family Pelodytidae; genus Pelodytes; species Pelodytes ibericus. The sequence continues at coordinate 24,874,777 of CM069860.1, forward strand.
ATTGTTATGGTGTAGTAGAAATGTGAGAGGCTCAAATGGTAGAATGTTGTCAGTTATTATTGTGATTATGTCAGCTATGGCTTTCCAATAGCGTGTGATAACCGGGCATGTCAACCACATGTGGAGGAAATCCCCCCTCACCCGTTTTCATCTCCAGAATATGTCTGCGTTATTGGGGAAGATACGATGTATAACTGTCGGGACTTTATACCATCTGGTCAGTATCTTATATGCATTTTCCTGGATCTTAGTGGATACTGAACTTTTTTTTTTTTGAAAATAATTTTTTATTTGTTTTTAGATGACAAGAAAACCATAACATAGTGACAGAAATTTGACAGACAATAAACAATAATAAAAAAAATATGGTAGAGGGGAAATCAAATACATATTGCATAACTTTGGAACTTTTTTCTTTCCCTTTTTCTCTCTCTTCCTGGGGGAAACCATTCAAGTCGTTCAGCGTGTCACAATACAGCTTAATCAATAAAATGGAACAATATAACAATTTGTAAAATAAATTGTAAAAGAAAGAAAAGAAAAAAAAGGTGGGGGGGAAAAGAAAAGGGGGGGGGGGTTAGGGAATGATAGGGAAAATTTTTGGATATATAAGTCAGTAACCTGGCCGCCCACCACTGAAAACTGAGCCAGATCTCAAGTTGTTTGGATCAGGGACACAAACTCCTCACTATCCGTGAGTTCCATCCAGGAAAGCCAGGTCAGTTTATATTTCACTCCCTGAGAGGAAGACTAGAGTGAGAGTTCTTCCCAGGATCTCAGTTCTTCTACCTTGACTACCCATTCTTGGAGGGTGGGGGGGTTCACAGATTTCCAATGAAGTGGAATTAAAAGTTTGGCCGCGTTGAGCAATTGCCTGAAAATTGATTTTTTGTAGAGTGATATGGATTGGGTAGTGTGGTGCAGTTGATACGTAGCGGGTTTAAATGGGGGTGGTGTTGTGCTTAGTTTGGACATAACGTCTCTGTTTCCCTTCCAGAAACCCTCTAATAAGTTCCACCAGATGTGCAACATTGTGCCCTTTTCTCTTCCACATCTCCAACAGGTCTTGGGGATGTCAGGCTTTATTCTATGGAGTAGAACAGGGGTCTTGTACCAGAAGGTGAGGAGTTTGTACGCATACTCATGGACCACCGTGAAGGAGGAGCACTTTTGTGTCAGGATAAAAATCTTATCCAACTGTTTGGCGGTTAATTGAATCCACAGGGCCTCTTGCCATTTTATGGTGAAAGTCGGGTATGGGTCATCCTCGGGGGGCAGCAATTCCCTGTATAGCATTGAGATACCATGGGTGGGTTGGTTGGTGTGTGTACAGATTTGTTCCATATGTGTGAGTTCTCTAGTTAAATTGTGTTGTTGAGGAAGCGAGTTTACATAATGTTTTAATTGTGTGTATCTCAGGAATGTATGTGCCTAGTCTGGAATCAATGAGTCCAGGGTGCAGATAGAGTTGCTCCCCATTATATCCCTTATCTGACCTGATTCGGGAATGTGTAGGGCCTTGCCAAATGTTCCGTCTATCCCCGGGGGAAAAGCTTGGTTGTGCAGTATGGGACTGAGGGGGGAAGGGAAGGTCGTGAGACGGGCTTTGCGGTAGTGTCTGTGCCATATAGTTAGAGTGGCTGAAATAAACAAATGTCCTTGGACCTGTTCCCTGCTTACTTCTGGAGCCAGCCACGGCAAAACTGTTATGGGTATGTCCAGCATAGAATTCTCTAGGTCTAACCACAATTTGTTGGGGAGCGAGAATGACCAATCCACCACTCTAAGTAAGTGGGTCGCTACATAATATTTATGAAGGTCTGGTAATGCCAGTCCCCCTCTGGTTTTGGGTAGAATCAAGTATTCATGCTTGAGTCTAGGCTTTTGGTTGCACCACACAAAATTGGTGATGGCCCTTTTAAAGGTTTGGAAAAATGAGTTGGGTAGAAGAACCGGGAGAGTCTGGAACAGGTACAGTATTCTTGGCATAATGTTCATTTTTACCGCGTTAATTCTGCCCTGCCAGGTTAAATAGGTGTTTCCCCAGGTAGTAATTTCTTTCGTTATAATTTGGGTCAAGGGTTTGAAGTTCTGTTCCTATAGGGTGGCCAGATCTGATGTAAGCCAGATTCCTAAATATTTGATCTTGTCTGTGTGCCAACAAAACGGTAAAGAGTCCTGTAATACTGTAATTTGTGGTGAGATACATGAAAGAGTCAGGACTTCAGATTTCTGGACATTTATCTTTAAATTTGAAAGCCGTCCGAATGAGTTAAACTCATCCATTAAAATGGGGAGGGAGGTTTCTGGTTGGGTAATAAAGAACAACATGTCATCCGCATATGCGGGGACTTTATGCTGAGTGGTGTTAGTGCTCAACCCTTTGATATCTGGATTGTGTCTTATCTTTTCCAAGAAGGGCTCCAGGGAGTTAGCAAACAGAAGTGGAGAGAGAGGGCACCCCTGCCTAGTGTAATTGGATATTGTTATACGCCGTGATAGCCTGCCATCCACCCGCACCCTGGCTGTGGGAGAGGCGTACAGTGCCCGTATCCATAATATCATGTGGAGGCCAAGGCCCATGTGCGACAGAGTGCCCCAGAGGAAAGGCCATGCCACTCTATCGAAGGCCTTTTCGGCGTCTGTGGACAGTAGCAGCATACGCCTGTCCCACTTGTGTGCTGAGTGAATAGCTGCCAGTGCTCTCGTCGTATTCTCCTTGGCCTCCCTCCCCGGAACAAATCCCGCCTGGTCAGGGTGGATCAGGTGTGGGGTAAACTGTTGTAGCCTAAGGGCCAACAATTTAGCTAGCAACTTAACATCTGTGTTTAAAAGTGAAATGGGACGATAGTTTTGAGGTGCTGTAGTGTCTTTGCCCTCCTTAGGAAGCACCGTTATAGTTGCCGAGAGGGTGTGTATATCAAGGGGGGGCCCTGTCAATAGGGAATTGAACACACTTACCAATTGTGGCAGGAGGAGTTCATCAAATTGTTTGTAGTATAATAACGGTAGCCCGTCTGGACCAGGGCACTTCCCTAAGGCCGAGCATTTAATCACCTCCTTTAGCTCTTCTAGTGTGATAGGCCTTTCTATACTATCCGCTTGGTCTTCGGTTAGTGATCTAGTGATTGTAGATCGTAAATACTCTTCTATCTGTGTATTCCGTGAATCTGTAAAAGTTGTCTCCTGGGGGCTCGAGATATTGTATAGTTTGTTATAATAGTGGTAAAAGGCATCAGCTATTTTTTCTGGCATATGTTGAATACAACCCTTGGTGTCGTGTATGCTTGTGATATATGCCTTTTGTTTATGCTTACGTAGCGTGAGTGCCAGTAAGCGCCCGCATTTACTCCCTTTCTCTTGGAACAGGTGTTTTGTAAATTTGAATGCCCTCTCTATTTTTGAGTTCAGGAGACTAGAAAGATCTCGGCGTACGGTTATGAGTTCTGTCAAAACTGTGGGGTCCAGTGTATTTTTGTGTTGTGTTTCCAACAGAGCGACCTTTTTAGCAAGATCAGCAATGCGCTGAGCGTGTTCCTTCTTCCGTTTGGAGGCAAGTGAAATAAGTAATCCTCTCATGGTGCATTTATGTGCCTCCCGCACCATGGGCAGCGACACCTCAGGTGTTATGTTCTCCTCAAAATAAATTTGGAGTTGTGTTTTTATCGTCAGACAAATTTCCTGATCATTCAGGAGAGATTCATTGAGCCTCCATGTAAATTCAGTCGGGGATTGTATCGGGGATTCTAATGTCATTATTAAAGGAGCGTGGTCACTCCACGTTATGGAGCCGTAATGTATGTCTCGTATCAGTCATAGTTGGCCATATGAAATAAAAAAATAGTCCAGTCTAGAGTATGTGTTGTGAGTGTGAGAATAGAACAAATAGTCTCTGTTCGTAGGGTGTACCGCTCTCCAAGCGTCTGCCACCAACAGATTGGACAGTTGCAGTTTCATGTTGCGCACCGTGCGTAGTGGGACACGGCTATGGCCTGTAGAGGTGTCAAGTTTGGGGTTCAAGGTTGTGTTTAGGTCCCCACCCATAACCAGAACACCCTCCCTAAATTCCTGTATACGTTTCTGTATTGAAGATAAACATGTGTGTTGCTGTGTATTGGGCATATATCCGTTTATGAATGTGAAAACTATAGTAGCTATCGTGCCCTTAACCATCAGGTATCTGCCCGCAGTATCCTGCCAGCATTCAGTCAATAAAAATGGGGTGTGTTTGGAGAACAAAATTCCTATCCCCTTGGGTATTGGCCGTTAGAGAATTTCGGTGCATTCCCCTCCTTAAAGTGCGTTTCCTGCACAAATATCACATTAGCCTTGTTGGCTTGAATTCTCTGAGGGCTCTTGCTCGCTTTCCCGGTGAGTTCAGTCCCTTAGCGTTGATGGTCATGACCACTAAGTCCTTTTGGCTCGTGTGGGGCATGGCACTCGGGGGGTAATGGTAGATGCCGGGGATGGGTGTGTGTCTGAGAGTGGTTGATAAACAAAAAAAAGGGGGGGGGGAATTAGATAAGAAAGGGTAAGGGGGGACACTAAAAATAACTGTCAAATAGAAATATGTACAACAGAAAATGGCACCGTGTGCCTAAACAACAGGACGGTGTGCCTGTTTCGTGAGACCGGATACCAAGGTTGTGTGGGGAATACCCGGTTCACAAAATCCTAATTCCTCCCTTTCAGGGGGGGGCACAATTCCCAATCGGGGGTCGAGGTCAGCCCCAGTCAGCTTCCAGTCTTCCAGACCAGCCCCAAATAAAAAATATGTCGGGAAGGAGAACTGAGTGTGGCATTCGCTCCGAACCCGCCTACAACATGCATAATCAACTTGTTATTAAAAAGAACAAAAATACGATTTCAAGGGGTAGAATCTCCCCGAATCAATTATAGCTGTAAATAAGAAACATGGATACTAGGCCTCATCCTCTCATGAGTTAGGTCCATAGCCTCTCGTGGATTGTCCCCTCAGGGTCGGTGTGGCAGGGCTAAATTACTGCTATGCCGGGAGTCGGATGCCTGGATGTCTGCTATGTCAAAAGGGGGTTATATGTTCGTACCCCGCTCTGTGTACTTATCGCGTTTAGGCGACTGGCTAGCCTGCTCAGAGTAAGTACAAGCTTCTATTCTTAGAGGCTGTAGAGCGCTGGGGATAGCTTTGTCATGAACCGGCAAACCCCTGAACCTGTTTTTTGTAAGACCCCTACAAGCGATAAGACAGGAAAATTAATTCGGGCACCTATGGGGTACATTGCACATAAACATAGATAAAAAACATCATGCAGTGTTCGTTTTCTACTTATCTGACTCCAAGCCGCCAAGGCAATCCGCAACCAACAAGCGGGGAATAATAATAAAAATATGTACACGTGAGGTCTCCTTGTCCCATACTGTCCAATCTAACAAGGTATAAAGATGCAACGGCACATCTCTCAGGTCAGAGGTAGAGTCCCATAAGGCTAGTATCGGTTCTCTTCTGGATCTGGTGATTAGAGAATCAGTCACAAGTAATATCTTAGGATCTACACCAATGAAGGTAACACAAATCCAGATTGATCCCTGGTTAGTGGTGTAGGACTCATTCCTCTCTGGCTCCACGAATATCTTGTCCCGTGGCAGCTCGTGAGTTAGTGGTCCGTGAGGGGTCCTCTCCTCATTCCGTCTGGAGTGGGTGCCCGTACTCTGGGTGGTCTATTTCGGTTATTCTGTCGGCCTTGTTCCATCCAGTTTGGTATTTCAACAGGTTGTAGGCCAGATCTCGAATGAAATCACTATCCTCTGGGTAGCGGATAATGAATAGATCCGGGCCCTGCCGTACGGACAGGCAGAAGGGGTGTCCCCAACGGTATGCAATGCGTTTTCCTCGCAGCTGTGCTGTGATGGGGGAAAGTGCTCTGCGGCCTTGCAGGGTCAGCCATGACAGGTCTTGATAGAGTTCGACTTGCTGGTTCTCAAATGTCCAACCATGCGAGGGTCGTGCTGCCAACATAATTGCCTCTTCTATGGCAAAGTTGTGGATACAGCATATCACATCCCGTGGGGGCCGTTGTCTGGGCCTCTGGGCCTAAGAGCTCTGTGTGCCCGATCTATCTCAATGGCCGTGTCCATCGGTCTGTCCAGTATCTTGTTGAACAATCTGGTGAGAACATTTTTCAAGTCAGCGGGGTTTTCATCCTCATGTAGGCCTCTCACACGTATATTCTGTCGGCGCCCCCGATTGTCGATGTCCTCCAACATGGCGCGCATTTCCTTGAGGGCCCGTGTGTGCCCTTCTGCAACCATTTGTGCGGTCCGCATAACTGTAGGGACCGTTACATCGAGTGTTTCCACTTTGTGGGACAGGTTGGCAACCACCTCCATCGTCTGGGCCAACTCCTCACGGATAGATTGCTTGACTTCCATGATGAAATTGCTGAAGTCAGCTTTGGTCGGTAGCGACTGGAAGAGGTCCCTGAGCTCCTCTTTTAAGGACATTCCACTAGCTTCCATAGCCGAGATTATGGGGTCTTCACTCCCCGCGGGGCCATGTGAGTCAGAGTCTTGGGCCTCGTCTGGCTGTGAGGTAAGTAGCGCTGGTGTGGCAAAATATTCTCGTGGCGTAGATGTTTGTGAACGCTGTTTAGCATTGGGGGTCTTTATCCTCCGGGTATTTGCAGGATCTACCCATTTTCGCATGTTTTAGCTGTTCTTTTCAGCGTTTTAGCGGGGTTCGAGCGGGAGCTCTGTCTTCAAGCAGCGATTTGCGACCAAGGAAAACCACGCCCCCGATACTGAACATTTATGCACCAGTGATGCTATTTTTGTCCATTGGGCCTGTGAAAATACAATCCCACACTCCGTCTCCCATGCTAATATGAAAAAAGGTTTGCATGGGAAATCCAGTTGGATGAGAAGACTGTGTATGTTCGAGATAAGCTTAGACGGCGGGTCTTTGGACATACACAGGGATTCGAAAGTGGGTTAATGCCGGGATTTGTTTGTGTACTTCTGGTATGGAGGTTATGTAATGTTTGATTTGTGTGTGCAAGAAAGTGTGTTGATGGGAGGGAGTCCTGTCACCCATCAGGGTCGTGAGTGGTTTTAGGACACCATCTTGAATAAAGTGGCCCAGTCTGGGGTATGTGACTCGTTCTGAAAACAAATTTGGATTGTATGATAATCCTCACTTGGTGGGAACTCAGCAATGGCTAACATTGACAGGAGCGTGGAGGACTGATTCAGGATGCCCGGTTCGGCACAGTAATGTTTCCATATACGTAATGTGGCCGGAACCATTGGATGGGATGAATCGATAGCCACCGCTTGGGTGCGGGGAACTCATGCTACTAAAGGGATTTGGATCTATAAGGAGTGCTGCTCTATGAATATCCATGACTTAGTGGCTGGTCTAGACCATTCCACTACTCTCACTAGCAAGGTGGATTTATAGTATGTTTCAACATCCGGGAGCCCAAGGCCCCCCTGTTCCTTGGTTCTGATTAAATACTGGTAACCTAGTCTAGGGGGTTTAGCGTTCCAGACGAATCTCGTGACCAGTTTTCTGATGTCCCATAAAAATACTTTGGGGATGAAAATCGGTAGGAGCTGTAGAACATATAAGAGTCTTGGCAGGATGTTCATCTTGGCAGTGGAGACCCTCCTGAACCACGATATATGTAGATTCATCCATCTTGAGATGTCCCCTTTTATAGCCCTAAGTAGTATGGTGTTGTTATTTGGGAATAGGTCCTTGGTGTCTGACGTGAGGTAGACCCCTAGATTCTTGATTGAAGTTGTTGCCCGTTTAAACGGAGATGTCTGGCGGGGCGTCTCTATTGTTTTAGGGTGTAATGTGAGGTTCAACTTCTCAGATTTATCCATATTTATTTTGAAATTGTGCTATATCGTGCAGACATCACCCGGCTGCCCCCACTACCCACCAGGGAATGGGGACACATAGACAATGAGGGGGGAGGGAGGGGGAGAAACAGACACAACATGAAGGGTGCGGGAAGGGAGGGGAGAGACAGGCACAACATTGGAGGGAGGGAGGGGGAGAGACAGTCACAACGTTTGGGGGAGGGAAGGGGACAGAGTGACACAACATGGGGGGAGGGAGAGGAGAGAGTGATAGACACAATGTGGGGGAGGGAGGGGGAGAGAGTGACAGATACAATGTTGGGGGGAGGGGGTGAGAGAGACACATACAACGTTGGGGGGAGAGAGAGACAGACAACGCTGGGCAAAGAGAGAGAGACAGACAACGCTGGGGGGAGGGAGGGGAAGAGAGAGACAGACAACGAGGGAGGGGGAGAGTGACAGCATTGGAGGAAGGGGGAGAGAGAAACATTGGGGGGAAGGAGGGGGAGTATTGGGCAAGTCTGGGGGGTAGAGTCAGCATTGGCACATAAAAGGAAATAAAAACAAGAAATGCATTTTTTTTATATCATAATTTTTTATTAAATATGAAAAAACAATTTACATGTGAATATATACAAGTTAAACTTTTTTCTATAGGGTAGTCTTATATTCAGGCTTTTAGTTTTTTTCCTAAAGGAATATTCAAAGTTTGGGGGATAGTCTTATAATCAGGGTCATCTTATATTCGAGCAAATATGGTAAGTCCTTCTAATAGAGGCAGTCTCATTAGTTCCCAGCCTAATATACACCACATAAAAAATAGATGTCTGATGTTCATTTTGCGGCATAAGGCACTGTAATCAAGGTATCCCACTTCTACCACCTCGTTGGGTGAGTGATAGATGTTTTAAGCATAAAAGTCCAGTTACACTCACTTTTTTCCTGCCTATCGTGCAGCACCCACCATACAAATGGCCAGTGGTAACTTTTTCACCGTTGTCCCTGCTGGTAATATATCCATCTTCTACAGGCCCATTCCCATTGGACGAGAGACTGACACAAAACACATGAGTCCAGCTGTACGATCACATTTCACGAAAAACCATCAAGGTGAGGCCCGGGCTCGTGGCCTATACGGTCCTGGCCCACCAGTCGTTAGCACCATTCTGGCCTTGACGGCAGCGTCTCTGCGGCCTGGCTTGCCATGCTTGGTTAAGTAGGTGTAATTGCTGCACCGGTATCGATCCTTCCAAGAAGGCCCTCCACTCCCAGAGATCGGGTTGGGGTATTTGCAACGCCGTACAGAACGCATGGATATCTTCCGGTGTCTGCAGGGTGTGTTGTTTCGCATCCCTGCGCACCGAAATTGCCAGTGGAAAGCCCCAGCTGAACAGTATAGAGGGCTCTTTTAATGTGTTTGTGAGTGGTTTCAGCATTTTGCGCTGACATAAAGTAGCCCTGGATATATACTATATAAACTTATATCTGGGCCTCCATAAACGTGATTGGACTGTAGGCAACAAATAATGTCTCCGGGCACAGGGTTGCTTAGGTTTTTAGGACGTAGGGCTCTGTTAGCCCTATCCAGAACAATAGGAGTGGTAAGATCCCTCTGCAAGATCATGTTAAAGAGGTTACTCACGATTTGCTTGGTAGGCCCCGCAGGCACAGGTCGTTTCTGCGGCCTCTGTTATCTAAATCCACTAGTTGGTAGGACAGTTGCATTGTATATTGTTGCTGAGTCTTTAGCTGCCTATTTAACATTCTAAATGCGTCTTGTAGTGTGTGCTGGTCTGCTTCTACTGTGTGTAGTCTCTGACCCTGTTGGCGCAGATCTTCTATACCTCCGCATGCTCATCACGGATTGTGGACCTAATCTGGTCTAAAGCGGTAGTTTTTCTTTATCTCATCCGTGAAGGCTGTGAAGTAGTTCGTTGTTACCACATCTTTAAGTTGCAGCCTTAAAACATCTGATATGGATTGTTCCTGATTGTCGTCTTCTTCCCTTTAAGAGCGCAGGCTATTTCCCGCCATTGGGCTGGTCGCCATATTGGATGATTCATTGAGGAGAGCATCTCTGGGAATAAGGTATGAAGATAATAGATTATTTTGCGGTTTCTTTCTCGCTTGTGATACGGGGGTGGAAGGTATCTTTTTCCACGGTTTGCCCATATCTTTGTCAGTTTCCATAAACTTTTCTTTGTCAATCAGTGGGTCCGGGAGCGGGAGCAGCATCGGGATGCGACTGTCTACATCCGAGGTTGATCACGCCCCCCTACCAAGACTTTCTACTACTTTCTAATTCACTAGTATGTCTCTCACTATTATACAATATCAATACAAAGAGTGGTGCATAATTGGGTGAAAGTGAATGTCTTGTGAATGTGATTTACTATATGATGTGCAAAACTAAAATTTTCGTTTTGTCTAAAATGAATTTCGTTCATTACTGCATCCGTTTCAGACGAAATTCATTCATTATTTTCGTTTCGTTTTATTCGTTCGTACGAATTAATTGACCTGCACATTCCATAAACCGAAAGTCTATAAACCGAACGTCGTTCGGTTTATAGACTTTCAGCTTATGGAATACATGTAATGCTATTGGCTTTCTATAAACGGAAATAGAGTCCCTATTCATAAGAAATTCTTATGAATGGGGACCCCATTCATAAGAATTTCTTATGAATGGGGACTCTAGTTCGGTTTATAGAAAGCCAATAGTATTACATGTAGCATTACATGTATTCTATAAACCGAAAGTCTATAAACTGAACGTTGTTCGGTTTATAGACTTTCGGCTTATGGAATACATGTAATACTATTGGCTTTCTATAAACCAAACTAGAGTCCCCATTCATAAGAATTTCTTGTTATTACATGTATTCTAAATGCCGAAAGTCTATAAACCGAACAACATTTGGTTTATAGACTTTCGGTTTATAATAATACATGTAATACTATTGCTGTTCTATAAACCGAAAGTCTATAAACCGAATGTCGTTCGGTTTATAGATTTTTGGCTTATGGAATACATGTAATACTATTGGATTTCTATAAACCGAAATAGAGTCCCCATTCATAAGAATAGGTCAATTGACCTATTCGTATGAATGGGGACTCTATTTCAGTTTATAGAATAGCAATAGCATTACATGCATTCCATAAACCGAAAGTCGTTCATTATGTCGGTTGACGGAATGTATGTCATGCTATTGGTATTCTATAAACTGACTCTATTTCAGTTTATAGAATGCCAATAGCATGAATGGACGAATGGACGAATGGACGAATGGACGAATGATTTTCGTTTATTAACCATTCGTTCATTCGGCTTTCGTTAGTTTAGCATTTTCGTTATTCGTTTTTCGGACGAAAATGCATTCGTCCGAAAACAAATGCACATGTCTAGTGTACACAGTAAGAAAAAATAAATAACCACAAAGGACAGTGTATTTGCAACAAGTGTCTTGTACTAATACTATGTTTTCACATCACAAAACAAGTGATTATATCGATAAATACAAAAGATGCCTGCAGCACAGAATATAGAATAAGTACACAGCCAAATGCAGAAGAGTGAACACTCACAGGATGATGGAACCCAGACATTTCACCGAGTCAGCTTTTTCAAGGAAGAATCACGAAGAAAATTTGAAAAAATGCTATAAATACCTTAGATACGTTTGGAGGATGCGTGTCAGAACCCGTCATGGAGGCCGCCTTCAAGATGCGGTGCACCACAACGTCGCGATGCTATATTGCCTATCTGTTACCAAAGAAACTATAGGAAATAAGTAACCAGGGCATAAATATTGGTAAAGTGTCAGTTAGCAAAATAAAAGATATAACCTAATGAACATATACACGTCATCATGAAGAACCTGCACATGTAAGTCAATAAAAGAAAAAAGGATAAAAATACAAACAAAGCTATATCTTAATACATGAAATATGAACATTTTGGTAAATAAAACAGTTATTCAAATAAAGGTACCTTTCAAACATCAAATTAAACAACATGTATACATGAAATAGAGTAGTGCACAATGTAATTAAAGAAGGCACATAAAGAATTTCCAGGGCATCTTCAAATAACTTTGTTCAATTGCCGCAGAAAGATATTTGTCAAATTGTGCATTCATTTGTCACAGAGTAAGATAATGACGAGCACCCAATAAGGAAAATGACAAATGCTGCAGAAGAATGGTATATACACAATATTTCAAATATTTACAGTAAAAAGAATAGATAGAAGTATTTACACACAAGTGGAGGAGATGACACAATACCTGATATATAGTAATAGTGACCAAATATTAGGAGGCACAGTGAAAGGTATGGTATCTGGAAAAATAAAATAAAAGATATCTGAGTGGCAATTCAACTAAAGACTGTGAGGTCACTGTTTTCATTAAGTCATCTAGGGGACAAGGTAAATCATTTGTGAGTGAAGTGATTTTCCACAATCACCCAACTGCACTTGATACAGTGGCTGCATGGACACATCCCATTGACAGGTGTGAGCCAACCTTAATTGCTGGATTAAATAAGACTAGGTCTAGACAGAAACTCCTTCAAATTATTTGCCCTCTTGAATAACATAATTGGTTTATCTTTAAATAGGTGGCTCCCATTTTATCCTTTTGCAAAATGTGCCAATTCGAATTTACAGACTGCATTGAGTAAAGCACAGTGGTGAAGGTAAACTCCGCCCTCTGATCGGTGCTTCCGCTAAGAAAGCTCAATAAAAAATAAAAACAGGAGTCTCGGAGGCACAGACAACAAATTAATTCCATGATCAGCAGAATATGTTTCAAAAGGGCTGAATATTTATTGTGGCATAAAATGGTGCAGGATCACCATGCCAAATAAAATAGCAGAGTGCGCGTTTTGCGCCCGATCACGGCGCTTAATCATAGGCTCTGAACACACTAAGCTGATATCCGCTCTTAAATACCTTTCCCATAGTGCAGTGCAAATTTAAAAAGAACTAATTACATACAAAATGGTTAAAAACAAAGAATCAATTTCCATGAATGGGAAAAGAAAATGTCATTTAACAACTTGATGCTTGCGGATGATATCAGAACATATGAAACGCAAATTTCAGCATGACAAACAAGATTACGACAGTAATAAAGTATTCACATGGTTTTGTGAAAGAAGAAACAAGAAGAACAACAAATCCATTTTAAAGCAAAGAAGATTTGTATCATTTTCCTCATTAGAAGGCTCAACTTCGGAGGGCAACTCCTTTGCTTCAACAGCTTCCTCAACAATTGCTTCAACATCTTGTCCATATACATCAACACCTCAAGACACACAAAACGTCAAAAAACGGACTAGCTGCAGAGCAAACAAAAATCATACCACCAGCTGAAAAGTATTCTTAGAATTAATTGAGTACAAGCTGCAATTTAAACACTTGCAAATCTTTATGAAGTAGGAACTCCAATCCCAAAATTTGATTGTATGGGTTGATGTAACAAATAAGTGTCATCTAGTTCATGGTCACCTACATTTTGATAAACAAGCCTCTGCTAATTCTGTTATTGGTCTTTACTGTCATTCTAGTAGGCTCAGTAATCAGTAAGAAGAAAGTAAATGAGTAGTGCTTGCTTTCTATTCTACTATATTATATCTGCCAACATTTGAAAACATTTCCAAGGACACTTTTGAGCACAATCAATTACTTATTTTTTGGACTTTTAGTCCCTGCTATGCTGCCGCTCTATTCATCCGATTGCATTATTATGATCCTTTCATTATTGGCAGACAAAAAGGAAGAGGAAACTCCGCTGGCCGTGAAGAGACTCTCCAAGGTCACATAAAGAAAGCCCTGAAAGCTAGAATAACAGAACATCTAGATCAATAAACAAGAGAAACACAAAATCACAAATGAGAAGACACTTTCAGTCCCATTACATAGAAAAAGTTAGGACTTTGCGAAGAGATGGGGAGCCGCATACTTTATTATGTCAGTGTGAGGGCAACTGGATCTTTACATTAAAGACCAGAAAACTCAGTGGCATTAACTTGGAATGGGCTGTGGGATACTACATAAGATATTAATAATTTATTTGTTATGAGCGTGTATGATATGCTTCATAAAACAATAAAAAGGATATTTTCCATCATATAGGATTAACCTGGTTTGAGGCAAGGCTTTCTCCTAGTCTTGTAATATATATATATACAAATACAAATATATTATCTCTTATATATAACTCCTATTATTCTGTACCATTTAAATAGGGGCAGAGTGCAGTAAGGGAGAGAATAATTTCCATGTAATATTTATATACATACTTTTGGATTGTTTTTATTTATTTCTTCCCATTTTTCATTTTTCTTTTCAATAACTAACAATTCAACATTTTTTTAGGTATGCTGTTTTTTTCTCTCTCCTTTTCTATTAAATTTTTTTTTTAATTAATATATTCACCTCTATTAATGCGTTTTATACATATAAATAGTGTATGTTCCTGGTACTTTAATTTGTCCTATACTGTGATATAATTTATCCCTGCCCCCTAGTTTTTTTCCCTCTGTATAAGTCCTCTTTTTATATCTTGGGATACAACCTATTATAAGGATTGTTTAGTATAGCAAACGTTGAGGCTGGTGGCAAATAATGAGTGCAGAGTGATGAGTTATGCGTGATGAGAGAGTATCTGTATTTGCTCTGATGTACCATACATAATCAATCTCTAATACTATCGGGCGGATCCAGAGTCTGATCTCGGGAGGGGCACATGTCCGTCTGTCTTTTCCTCTCTCCCATGTCCGTCTGTCTTATCCTCTCTCCCATGTCCGTCTGTCTTATCCTCTCTCCCATGTCCGTCTGTCTTTTCCTCTCTCTCATGTCCTTCTGTCACGCTCGTCTCCCTTCCCATGTCTGTCGCACTCCTCTCACTCCCCGTGTCCCTCTGTCTCTCTTCCTTTCATGCCCGCTTCTCTCCTCTTCCTTCCCATGTCCGTCTATGTATCCTCTTCTTTCCCATGTCCGTCTGTCTCTTCTCTCATTTCCCATCTCTCTGTCTCTCCTCTCCCATCCCATGTCTATCTGTCTCTCCTCTACCATCCCATTTATGTCTCTCTCTTCTCCCTTCCTATTTGTCTCTCTCCTCTCCCTTCCCATGTCTGTTTGTCTCCTCTCCCCTTCGCATATCTGTCTGTCTCTCCTCTGCCATCCCATGTTTGTCTGTCTCTCCTCTGCCATCGCATGTGTGTCTGTCTCTCCTCTGCCATCCCATATTTGTCTGTCTCTCCTCTGCGAACCCATGTCTGTCTGTCTCTCCTTTACCATCCCATTTATGTCTCTCTCTTCTCCCTTCCCATGTATGGCTCTCTCAGCCAATTTGCCCAATAATATGCCAGTGTTAGTTGCCATTTAATATGCCCCAGCCAATTTGCCCAATAATATTCCAGTGTTATTTGCCATTTAAGATGCCCCAGCCAATTTGCCCAATAATATTCCAGTGTTATTTGCCATTTAATATGCCCCTGCCAATTTGCTCAATAATATGCCTGTGTCAGTTGCCATTTAAGATGCCCCAGCCAATTTGCCCAATAATATTCCAGTGATATTTGCCCTTTACTATGCCCCTACCAATTTTCCCAATAATATGCCTGTGTCAGTTGCCATTTAATATGCCCCAGCCAATTTGCCCAATAATATTCCAGTGTTATTTGCCATTTAATATGCCCCTACCAATTTTCCCAATAATATTCCAGTGTTATTTGCCATTTAATATGCCCCTGCCAATTTTCCCAATAATATGCCAATGTTATTTGCCATTTAATATGCCCCAGCCAATTTGCCCAGTAATATGCCAGTATTATTTGCCATTTAATATGCCCCTGCCAATTTTCCCAATAATATGCCAGTGTTATTTGCCATTTGATATGCCCCAGCCAATTTGCCCAGTAATATGCCAGTGTTATTTGCCATTTTATATGCCCCAGCCAATTTGCCCAGTAATATGCCACTTATTTGCCATTTTATATGCCCCAGCCAATTTGCCCAGTAATATGCCAGTATTATTTGCCATTTAATATGCCCCTGCCAATTTTCCCAGTAATATGCCAGTGTTATTTGCCATTTGATATGCCCCTGCCAATTTGCCCAGTAATATGCCAGTGTTATTTGACATTTTATATGCCCCAGCCAATTTGCCCAGTAATATGCCACTTATTTGCCATTGTATATGCCCCTGCCAATTTGCCCAGCAATATGCCAGTGTTATTTGCCATTTTATATGCCCCTGCCAATTTGCCCAGCAATATGCCAGTTATTTGCCATTTTATATGCCCTAGCCAATTTGCCCATTAATATGCCAGTTATTTGCCATTTTATATGCCCCAGCCAATTTGCCCAGTAATATGCCACTTATTTGCCATTTTATATGCCCCTGCCAATTTGCCCAGCAATATGCCAGTGTTATTTGCCATTTTATATGCCCTAGCCAATTTGCCCAGTAATATGCCAGTTATTTGCCATTTTATATGCCCTAGCCAATTTGCCCAGTAATATGCCAGTTATTTGCCATTTAATATCCCCTGCCAATTTGCCCAGTAATATGCCAGTTATTTGCCATTTTATATGCCCCTGCCAATTTGCCCAGTAATATGCCAGTTATTTGCCATTTTATATGCCCCTGCCAATTTGCCCAGTAATATGCCAGTTATTTGCCATTTAATATCCCCTGCCAATTTGCCCAGTAATATGCCAGTTATTTGCCATTTAATATCCCCTGCCAATTTGCCCAGTAATATGCCAGTTATTTGCCATTTTATATGCCCCAGCCAATTTGCCCAGTAATATGCCAGTGTTAGTTGCAATTAATATTCCCCAGCTAATTTGCCCAATAATATGTCAGTGTTTCCTATCATTAATAAGCCCCTGCCTCTTTCCCCAGTACATTCCCCCCATCTCCCCACTCCCCAGCACTTACCTTTCCCTGGTGGCTAGTGGCAGGCAGCATGGTCTTCTCCATGCTGCCTGTTCGTCTCACAGGTGGTTGTGCCGGCAGGTCACGTGACCCGGCGCGCGTATGACGTCAGCGCGCCGGTCACGTGACCTGTCGGCACTTCCATGTCGGCACACTGCACGGGGAGCCGAACAGGCAGCACGGAGGTTTCTCTGTGCTGCCTGTTCGGCTCCCCGTGCAGCCTGGCAGGCAGGCAGAGAAGGTGAGGGGGATCTTCCGATCCCTTCTCACCTCTGTCTCTGCCTGCAAGCGTGTTTTTTTGTTTTTTTTTTAAGTGTCTTTTTTTTTTTTTTTTACAGTTTTTTTTTTCTCTTTTCTCGGGGGGGGGGGGGGGGGGGGCAATTGCCCCGTTGCCCCCCCCCCCCCCCCCCCCCTGGATCCGCCACTGAATACTATACAGTTAATGGAATATCCTGGGTTATACTGTAGATTTTCTCTCGGTGCATACTGTGAGTCATATATGTATTGCATTACCCGCTAGAATGATGCTGATTCTCGATCTCATCTCTCTTTATTCTAAGACGTACTCCATTTTAATTATGATTTCAACATGCAATTGGGTTATATTAAGCTCACCTGTGTGACACTAACAATTTTGCTATCTATGTTGCAAAAGGTTTAGTTACATATACTGTGAATAAACTTCATCTCTATTGTTTCACAAGTTGGAATCACTGCCTTTTTGTATTAATTGTAAATCGTGTAGTGTTTTAATGTGGTCAAATCCCTTCATGGGTGAAATGCATTAGGTTGAGGTGGAAGTCAGTGTTTCTCAGAGGTCTGAGAAAGTCTGGTGTCTCTATGTACAAGTTATTTGAACAATTAGAATAAAAGTTGAGTTTTTGGTGGTCAAGCCTCGGAGAGTCACTAGTGGAGTTTCCTGTTTGGAGTTAAAAAAATGTTGTCTGCTAATTATCAGCATTTCTGCTGCTGAGGATTCCCTGCACACCATGGAGCAACTTTATGTGTGACCTTTGATATATTTGCTTGTGTCATGGTAGAGTTTAGCTCCAAGTATTCACAAATGTCCTTTCATTATTACCCCCATCAATTACTTACTTGAAAATGTACCACACCCACTGCCCCAAAGCTCTACCCCCCTTGGCCAAACCCACATAATTAACATAATTTATTATGGTGCAGATTATATCACTAAGGTCCCACCAGTCACGGCCTGTTTTATTACAAAATTCTCATTTCACATCAAAATGATCATTATGCCAAACCCACAGCACCATATCATGGTTTTTTTTTTTTTTCAGAATAGGGAAATTACATTTTTAAAGCACAATTAAAAAATACATTGTTTATAGATAGGACACATATAAAAGAACACTTGAATCTGCCCCTCGTGCACAACCCCCATTGAAACACTGTCACAGGCAGTGGGTGGGAAGGTATAGGTTATTATGTAATAAAAAGGATTTTGAAAAAATGAATTTTTTTTTTATTTACCCCCATCATTCCATTTTACCTGCCCTCCTTTCATTATTGGCATCACAAATAAACCATCTGGGCTCCAGCACCTGTTTGCACCCACGGAAGTTTGGGCATGCATGGCTTCATTGAAATGTAGCTGATGCTCACCTTGAGCGGTGCCACATTTTACATGTCAGACTGAGGCCACTCAAAGTGGCCTCATCTGACACTGGGGACCCCGCTGCAAAGACCTTGCAGTGGGATCAGCACATATCTCATCATGGAGGGCCGTGATGAGCTGTTTAATGCAGGACGTTCTATGCCATCCAACTAAAAAGTAGGATGGCATAGAACGTCCTACAAGTGGAAAGTGGTTATAGTCTTGCCACAGTATTTCAGACGGTTGAGGTCTTATACTTTTTTTCAGGTCAATACGGGACATCTGGTCACCCTGATGCATGTATCCAAGCATGTATGTCCATTGCTTCCAATAGTATTGTCCATGTGGGAAGGTTTATGCAAGCATAAGTAGAGTTGAGCACAGGGGTGAACGGGTCTATCGGGATATTGGAGAATTCCCAGTAGGCCGTCTGCCCTGGCACAGCAGTTGCTGCAAGAGAGAGAAAAAATCTGTGCACTCTCATGGCCAATGTAGTGCTTTGGTTCAGCCAAGTCAAATATTATAAAAAGTTATATCTGGTGCGTATTTACCTCCTGCACACAGTGCGCAGAGCATGCATGGATAGATCAAATAGGAGTACTGGGTTAGTGATGGCACTGAGTGGCTGGGGCAGAGAGGGCACTGAGTGGCTGAGACAGAGAGGACACTGAGTGACTGAGACAGAGAGGACACTAAGAGACTGGCACTGAGTGGGCATGGCATAGATGGCACTGACTGGCTGGGGCAAAGAGTGCTCTTAGTGGCTGGGGCAGAGAGGGCACTGAATGGCAGGGGCAGAGATGGCTCTGAGAGACACTGATTGGTTGGGGCAGAGATGGCACTGAGAGACAGTAAGAAATGCAGGAAATTATGGCACTGAGAGGCTGGCACTTAGAGGGTGCGGCAGTGATAGCAATGAGAGGCTGTATAATGATGCCCACCAACTAGAAATATACAACCAAAAATGCCACATGTAATGATGTTTCCTTTCATAGATTACATGACACATAGTTGCCAACATTTGAAAAAAAAATTCCAGGGACAATTTGCAACCCAGCTTCCAATTACTTACTTTAAGATTGACCACACCTACTGTCCAAAGCTCTGCCCACTCCACATAATTATCATATTGTAACTCCACGTACTTGTCACAGTGTAGATTATATCACCAAGTTCCCACCAGAATTACCATGCATCCTTGGTATACAACAGATACATTCACAGCACAACATCTACATCAGGCTGTATCACTTTTACATGAAATATAGTAAGACCGTGTGCAGATGTGCTTCAGTTAGAGAGCTGTGTGTATACCATAAAACATACATTAGTGTAAACCTACCACTTCTGCTGGAAGGTCATTCCATGTATCCACTACCCTCTCAGTAAAGTAATATTTTCTTTAGTCCCTGGCCTTATCTTATATGTAGGATAGCCTTATACCTATCCCATTAATGCTTAAAACTCCTTTACTGTATTAACCTATGCCACATGATGGAAGACTATTCCATACATCCACTACCCTCTCAGCAAACCAATATTACGTTTCTGACCACAACAAAAACTTGTAAAACATTAAATATTTCCAGCCTTTTCAAAAGCTTGAGGTGGACCCCAAAAATATGTATATAACTAGTTGCATTTCCGTTACTCTGCACACACATTGCACTTAAAGAACTTAACACAGCACCATACAATACCCAAAGCACTTGGCTTGTACTCATATTGCACCCACACGATTCGGAATGCCACATACCACGGTGTCCCTTTGTCCAACTGAACTGCCCCTGCAGAACACGCCACAGTGTCACTTTGGCCACAGCCAATTTTCCCATTATGCCACTATTAGCCTGCCCATTAATATGCCACAGCCAGGTTGCCAATTAATATGCCCCAGGCATTTTCCCCATTAATATTCCACTATTAGCCTGCCCATTAATATGCCCCAGACAATATGCCCATCATTTGCCACTATGATTTTATCCATCAATCATTTGCCAGTTCTATTTTATCCATCAATTATTTTGCCAGTATGATTTAATCAATTATTTGCCAGTATTATTTTATCCATTAATTACCAGTATGATTTTATCCATTAATTATTTGCCAGTATGATTTCATCCATAAATTATTTGCCAGTATGATTTTATCCATCAAACATTTGCCGGTATGATTTTATCAATCAATCATTTGCCAGTATGATTTTATCCATTAATTATTTGCCAGTATTATTTTATCCATTAATTATTTGCCAGTATTATTTTATCCATTAATTATTTGCCAGTATGATTTTATCCATCAATCATTTGCCAGTATGATTTTATCCATCAATTATTGGCCAGTATGATTTTACCCATCAATTATTGGCCAGTATGATTTTATCCATCAATTATTTGCAGTATGATTTTATCCATCAATCATTTGCCAGTATGATTTTATCCATCAGTTATTTGCCAGTATGATTTTATCCATCAATTATTTGCCAGTATAATTGTACCCATTAATTATTTGCCAGAATGATTTTACCCATCAATTATTTGCCAGTATGATTTTACCCATCAATGATTTGCCAGTATGATTATACCCATCAATTATTTCCCAATGTTATTTTACCCATCAATTATTTCCCATTGTTATTTTACCCACCAATTATTTTCCAGTGTTATTTTACCCATCAATTATTTGCCAGTGTTATTTTACCCATAAATTATTTGCCAGTATTATTTTACTCATTAATTATTTGCCACCCCTACCCCCCTTCCTCAGTACTTACCTCTTGGCTGCTCCGTGTCGCCGTTGCGTCCTCCGTGCTGCAGGCTTCTCTCCTGCATTAGCTGTCATGCGTGGCCCAAGAAAATGAAAGTAAAAAAAACAAACAAAACAGCTGCTGTGAGTGTGACGACGTCGCGTGTGGCGAGACAGTCCAATTAATATGCCACAGACATTTTCCCCATTTTCCCCATTAATATTCCACTATTAGCCTGCCCATTAATATGCCCCAGACAATATGCCCATCATTTGCCAGTATGATTTTATCCATCAATCATTTGCCAGTATGATTTTATCCATCAATTATTTTGCCAGTATGATTTAATCAGTTATTTGCCAGTATGATTTTATCCATCAATTATTTGCCAGTATAATTGTATCCATCAATTATTTCCCAGTATTATTTTACCCATTGAGTTATTTGCCAGTGTTATTTTACCCATCAATTATTTGCCAGTGTTATTTTACCCATCAATTATTTGCCAGTATGATTTTAACCATCAATTATTTGCCAGTGTTATTTTACCCATCAAATATTTGCCAGTGTTATTTTACCCATAAATTATTTGCCAGTATTATTTTACCCATTAATTAATTGCCACCCCTACCCCCCTTCCTCAGTACTTACCTCTTGGCTGCTCCGTGTCGCCATTGCGTCCTCCGTGCTGCAGGCTTCTCTCCTGCATTAGCTGTCATGCGTGGCCCAAGAAAATGAAAGTAAAAAAAAAAAAAAAAACAGCTGCTGTGAGTGTGACGACGTCGCGTGTGGCGTCACGTGATCGGGTGACCCACCGTGATAGCGAGCCAGTCCATTTTCCCGGGACTGTCCCACGATCGCAATATTCGCGTGACATTTGCATAGTTGCCGGGACTGTCCCGGCGAATCGGGACAGTTGGAAACTATCCATGACATAATGCTTGAATAATATAACTGCAGTTTCAGAGTTAACAACTAGATTGAATGAACCAGTGTGTGTAGTTCTTAAATTACAATTTTACCCATCAATTATTGTCCAGTATGATTTTATCCATCAATCATTTGCAAGTATGATTTTATCCATCAATTATTTGCCAGTATGATTTTATCCATCAATTATTTGCCAGTATAATTGTACCCATCAATTATTTGCCAGTATGATTTTACCCATCAATTATTTGCCAGTATGATTTTACCCATCAATGATTTGCCAGTATGATTTTACCCATAAATTATTTCCCAGTGTTATTTTACCCATTAATTATTTGCCAGTATGATTTTACCCATCGAGTTATTTGCCAGTGTTATTTTACCCATCAATTATTTGCCAGTGTTATTTTACCCATCAATTATTTGCCAGTATGATTTTAACCATCAATTATTTGCCAGTGTTATTTTACCCATCAATTATTTGCCAGTGTTATTTTACCCATTAATTATTTGCCACCCCTACCCCCCTTCCTCAGTACTTACCTCTTGGCTGCTCCGTGTCGCCGTTGCGTCCTCCGTGCTGCAGGCTTCTCTCCTGCATTAGCTGTCATGTGTGGCCCAAGAAAATGAAAGTAAAAAAAAAAAAACAGCTGCTGTGAGTGTGACGACGTCGCGTGTGGCGTCACGTGATCGGGTGACCCACCGTGATCGCGAGACAGTCCATTTTCCCCGGACTGTCCCACGATCGCAATATTCGCGGGACATTTGCATAGTTGCCGGGACTGTCCCGGCGAATCGGGACAGTTGCCAACTATCCATGACATAATGCTTGAAAAAAATAACTGCAGTTTCAGAGTTAAAAACTAGATTGAATGAACCAGTGTGTGTAGTTCTTAAATTACAACTAGATGTGATAATTGTATCTTAGTTGTTTTATAACATTTGCTAATCCCAGCACTTCACATAGATTAAATACAGTCACAAGACAGAGAACTATAGACTATATACACTTCATCTCTAGAAGAGTTTGTGACCTTCCGTTTGAATGAAATGTGGATTTGCTGCCATAGAAACAGTGCTAAGATTACTGAGCTCCTATAGTGTAAGGGTTTGCTGTTTACAGTGTCCACACAATATTCAGATTGCACATTCACTGTGTGAGTCCTCAGCATTGGGCCAGTTCATGTACAATTCAGAATACCTACCAAAACTCCCACTGCTACTGATAGCCCAATCACAAAATGCCCTCTAGTATCACCGAACCCAACAAAAAAACACCATGGAGGGATAGGGAGCCCAGTAGACTAAATTATAGAAAATAGATTAGGGACAGAACCCCTCACCAAAGTTAACTATTAGGAACATAGAAAAGCAAAACCTACAGAACTGGTGCAAAAAAACATTTTCACAAATTACCGTATTTGCTCGATTATAAGACGACCCTGATTATAAGACGACCCCCCAAACTTTGGATATTCCTTTAGGAAAAAAACTAAAAGCCTGAATATAAGACTACCCTATAGGAAAAAAGTTAAACTTGTATATATTCACATGTAAATTGCTTTTTTAATAAAAAATGATGATATCAAAAAATGCATTTCTTGTTTTTATTTCCTTTTATGTGCCAATGCTGCCTTTCTCTTTCCCTTGCCCCCATGTCTCTGTCTCTTCTTAACCCCCTCCCTCCCTTGCCCCCATGTCTCTGTCTCTTCTTAACCCCCTCCCTCCCTTGCCCCATGTCTCTGTCTCTTCTTAACCCCCTCCCTCCCTTGCCCCCATGTCTCTGTCTCTTCTTAACCCCCTCCCTCCCTTGCCCCCATGTCTCTGTCTCTTCTTAACCCCCTCCCTCCCTTGCCCCCATGTCTCTGTCTCTTCTTAACCCCCTCCCTCCCTTGCCCCCATGTCTCTGTCTCTTCTTAACCCCCTCCCTCCCTTGCCCCCATGTCTCTGTCTCTTCTTAACCCCCTCCCTCCCTTGCCCCCATGTCTCTGTCTCTTCTTAACCCCCTCCCTCCCTTGCCCCCATGTCTCTGTCTCTTCTTAACCCCCTCCCTCCCTCAGCCTTTACCTTGATCCCTGGTGGCTAGTGGGGGCAGCCGGGGGATGTCTGCACGATACGTGCAGATATCCTCCATGCTGCCCGACACGGCAGTCTATTATGACGGACAGCTGTCCGTCATAATAGTCTGCCGTGTCGGGCAGCATGGAGGATATCTGCACGTATCGTGCAGACATCCCCCAGCTGCCCGATTTACCCTGGTGGCTAGTGGGGCAGCAGAGGAAGTCTGCGCGATGAGCGAGACCTCCCCTGCTGCCGCCCGGCACGCTCGCCGGGACTTCTGTGACGAAAGCGGAAGTACCCGGCTTCTTCACAGAAGCCCCGGCGGTCGTGCCGGGCGGAAGCAGGGGAGTCTGCGCTCGTTGCGCAGACATCCCCTGCTGCTAGAGAGGGGGATCCAGGTCCCCTGCAGCTCTGCTGGGGACCTGGATTCATGTCTTATAATCTGACCTCAATTTGAGGTCAGATTATAAGAGACCTCGATTATAAGACGAGGGGGATTTTTCAGAGCATTTGCTCTGAAAAAAACCTCGTCTTATAATCGAGCAAATACGGTAGTTCCTTTAGACTGTGAAATAAATTTTAATCACACAACATCAAATAGCACAAAAGAATAAACATACAAAATAAACAAAATTATATATTGAAAATAATACCCTGCAGAGCTAAACAATAATAGTAAGCAATATGAGGCTACAACAAAGTTCTTAAATAATGCAACAGCTGCACATCTAACAACATCAGAAACTAACAAAGCTGACACTTTCCTTGACACAAGGAAAGTGAACAATTAACTCAGTACTCTTGGAGTAATGTTCATTTTCCTTGTGTCAACATGTGGATTAAGGCATCCCAGTAACAGATACCATTCTTCTATGGAAATATATTATTGCAGTTGACCTTTATGTGGACCTTTATGTCAGTTATACATCTCAGCTATAGAGTTACTAATTTATGATGCTGGTATGTTTCTGCAGCACAGTTGTTGCACTCTTTGAGCACTTTGATGTAGCCTCATAATGCTTAGTATTATCATTTTAACTCCACAGGGTATTATTTTTAATATGTGATTTTGTATATTTTTGTGCAATTTTTTTTTACAGTCCAAGGCATCTAATGTAATTGTAATAAATATTCTATTTTTGCAGCAATTCTCTAGTGCTTGTTTGTCTATGTTTATTGTGTACCAATCCTAATAGACCTACTTTGGTGAGCGGTTCTGTCCCTCGTCTATTTTATGTACAATTCAGAATATTCTCAAAAAGAGTAATTTACCACTCGAAATGCTATAAGCTAATGCAAAAATGCTAAAAGCATCCAGTGATATGTACAATAACATGAGGAAAATGACTAGCTGCCATCTTGAACCCTTTCAGAAGTCTTTGTAATGAGACAGAAGTGGTCTTATGTTGACATTGAATGTCCCTCTTTAATGCATGTAAAAAAATATTATATTGAAAGAAACTATTATTCGTTTTTCAGCTCAGCTTGTTTTATTGGATGCAGCTTATTTTGCTTCAAACTTCTTTTTAAAATTGTGGCCTTCTGCCTCATTACAAAAATTTGGTTTCGGTCACCCTTTAATTAGAACCTATTGTATACCAGAATATAGTGGGAAGCAGGAATAGGCAAAGTGTCACCTTTGTCTGTGGCTAGGTCTATGAAGCTCCTCGGGCATCATAAATGTTTCCATAAAAAAGTCCAGTTTATGTCCACCATGAACAATGTTGGTGCCTTCCACTGGAGGGTGGTGGTTAACCCATCTGACCAATAAGATTCATGTTTACATCTACACTGGATCCAGGGCTGCCCTGATCAGGGATGCGATATACCCGTCGGAGTCTCGTTCTCCGGCCCTTTAAAAAAAATGTAAACGCCCGCCCAAAAAAACATGGGCAAACTAGGCAGCTGCCCAGGGCCCAAAGCAGCTGCCCGTGTGACTGTCTCACACGGAGACAGTCATGCCATTAATATGCTCCAGCCAATTTGCCCCAATAGGAGAGCTTGATGTTGTCTTAAACATTACTTTTTACTTAATTAATTTAATGGTGCTAAAAAAAAGTTCCATTTAGTTATACAATTATTATATCTATAGCCATGCCTAATTAACTTGCAAGTTTGGGCCTACAGAAGCCTTGTATCAAAGTAGCCATGATTCATTAGGAAAATTCTAGAATATGTTGTAATTTTTCCATTTGCAGAGTAAAGGTATGGAAAATTGGACCATTTTAACATGGATTATAGAATCAAGCCTCCAGTGCTTAACTGCATTGGCTATAGTAAGTCATCAATTACCTATTTCATGGCATATATTTGAGCAATACATATTACATGAAAATGTTTGTGAATTACAGTGAATCCCATGTAAAATGCAATTGCAACTGTATTTGGGTAAACGTGGCATCTATAAAAACTTTGCATTGCAGTTAAGGCCTGTGTAGCATCATTGATAATGCAGTTTTATTCAGAATATTCTACCAGATACAAGAAATAGGAGAAATGTGTGCCTGAATAGTTCCACAGTATGAATGTACCCTTAGACAAGAGGATAGGTTAATAAGAGCATCAGTAATTGCATGAAAAGATTACATTGCATTTTATAAGACTTAATTATGGGTCCATTACCTCTAAAAAATGGAACTGAAATTGCTAAAGAGAAATGTAATCACAGAAATGAGATTCTTAGAATTTATTCTATTTTACCATCAGGATTTTTCAAATATATAGTTAATATTGACAGTATTACGAGATATCCAGTATTGCTAAATTAAGACTTTTGCAACATATTGCTTTTGTATAATCAAGATAAAGGGATATTTTTTTTAATACATGCTATGGCAAAATAAGCTACAGCTGCAGTTAATTGGGTTATATTTCACAGGGCTGCTGTTTTATAGATTTTGTCATTGTGATACCTGTTTATATGAAGTGCTTATATAATAATGTCCATAGGGATGCTATACCCCATTGACTTGTTGTCAAGCTGGCTTGTTGTGGGTTTTTCTATCTCAATAATTTGATCCATCTCTTCCGGCAGATGGAAGCTGCAGTAAAGCTGAATTCACATTCACTAGTGGAATCGTTAATTGATAATTGCCAAGTAAATAATGAACCCCAGAAAAAGAAAATTAAACACACACTGAGATGTGGTGGATTTGAATAGACCAGGGTGTTTATTAAAAGGTAAATAGGAAACCACTGTGACATTAACCCCTTGACACCTGATGGTCCTTAAGGACCAAAGCACTAAATAGCATCTTTTTGCTCTGTGATCAGGAGCTATGGACACATAGGCGGAGACGAGATCAGGATCTTAACAGACCAGTTGGGTCCCTGCCAAAACTGTACAATCAGCATCAGCTACATTTTCCATGTCAGACTGAGGCCACTGAGGAGGGATCTGTAGCAGAGCTCACCACAGGGGACCGTGATGAGCTGTTATAGTCAGGACATTCAATGCCATCCAACATAGCCACCTGTAATTTAGGATGGCATAAAACGTCCTACAAACGTGAAAAGGGTTAAATAACGTAAATAATTAACTCTACTTTAACGGGTAAGCCTTGCACTATGAAGGACTTGCCATAAGTGCTAACAAAATGTCAACTTTTTATCCAAAACATTAGTCTGTTAGAGATCCAGGTACCATGTCCTAGATATGTAGAATACCATGTCCTACATTAGTAGCAGGTCTACTAATGTATTCCAACTGCATGGTAGTGGAAAGAGAAGGACGTCTCTTGAGCACCCATCTGGGGAGTCTAGCACTGTAGCTACCTCAGCTATGAATGTTGATGGGCAACAGCCAATCCTGCACAATGTCATACCTTAAACACCCCCCACCAAATGCTTACCTGTATGAAAACACAAAGAAAAGGGCCCACCACTTAGCCAATGCATCCCCCACACACAGTAAGTCATCTGCCCCCCAGACCTAGCCATTGCATCACCCACAGTCATCTGCCCCCCAGACTTAGCCAATGCATCGCCTCATACCCATCTGAACCCCAGATTTAGCCAATGTATAACTCCACATAGCCACCTGCCACCAGCCAATGCCTCCCCACCTCCCCCCAGATTGCCACCAGCCCCCAGCCAATGCATCCCCTCCTCCCCTCAGACATTCACTTGCCCCGCAGCCAATTCATTCTGGCTCCTCCTTCCAGACTTCTAGAGTCCCTGGTGTCTAGTGGGGGTAGCCGGTGGATCCTCCAATGCTGCCCGACACTTCTGCCAGTGTTTCTATGATGGTCACATGGCCCCGGTGTTCAGTCATAGAAGTCCCAGCGGAAGTCCTGGGCAACACCAGAGTAAGACATCCACCAGCTGCTTGCGAGGAGGATCCAGGTCCCCTGCAGATCTGTGGGGGACCTGGATCCTAGTCTTATAGTCAGACCTCTGTTTGAGGTCTGACTATAAGACGACCTTGAATATAAGATAGGTCCTTCAACACAGTAAAGGAATAGGGTATATTTAAAAGAAGAAAAACTACCACAACTAGAGGACATAATCTTAAATTAGAGGGGCAATGATTTAAAAGTAATTTTTTAGGAAGTATTACTTTACTGAGAGGGTAGTGGATGTATGGAATAGCCTTCCAGCAGAAGTGGTAGAGGTAAATACAGTCAAGGATTTTAAGCATGCGTGGGATAGACACAAGGCTATCCTAGCTAAAAGGCCGGGAAAGGGGGACTAATAAAAGTATTAAAAAAAATGGGCAGACTAGATGGACCGAATGGTTCTTATCTGCCAACACATTCTATGTTTCTAAGTTTCTATGTTAAGATGAGGGGAATTTTTCAGAGAATTTGCTCTGAAAAAAACTTCATCTTATATTCAAGCAAATATGGTACTTAATTCTAGACCTTTGCTGTACAATCCTATCCCAGTATAATAATGCATTACTTTAACTGAACACATCCATTAGGAAATGTAATGCTGCTAGCATTGACCATTGTATGCCCTAGAAACACGACACACTGGCATAAGACAACCAGTTTGCAATTTTGACACAAAGAATGTGTGTTTTTCCTAGCCCTCCTATTAGCATTAAGTTGGAATTACTACTTATTTTTTCTGTGCAATGACAAAAACTGGAATGACAACACCAGCGGTGCTAACTATAGCCTCCCAATCTATGACACACTTGGCTTGAAAGAATTAGAGAATCCCACAGTCATCAACCTAGACAGACATAACAAATATGTATAAAGTGACTCACACATTAACATACGGAATGAAAAGAACTCAAATAGATTTACATATTTACACCCACACACTTCCACTCACAGTTACACATACACCTATAGAGTCAGAGTTAGACAAACACACATGCACAGATGTCTGCAGGAAAGCAGAAATGTAAAACAAATTCAGCAGCAATGTTATCCTGTGATACCAAGCTCTATTAGCAGTGGAAGGGGTTCGCTGGTGGCCCAGTGCAAGGAGCTGTGCGGCCTTTGAATGCTATGCTAGCAAAGGCTCCTACTTGAATTTGTTAGAAAGTGGGAGCAGGGATAATTGTGTCTCTCTATACAAATGTATATGTCTGCTTATGTACAGGTACAGAGTAGTCCAAAAGTTGAAGTCCACCATCACCAAATGTTTTTATTAAATTGTTTATTACTAGTTAATATTATAATCTTTTGAATCTTATTTTTCAAAAATCGATTATTTAGCAAGGAGATAAATATGTTAAATCTTTATGTACAATTGTCATTTATTTGAATATCCTATTCACACACCAAATGGTTGTCATATAGTTAACATTGGCAACAAGCCAAGGTACAATGCCATGGCAAAACCACATATTGATATTGTCACAAAGTGAATTTGGAGATCCACCATGACTGGGGTCCTTAGAGGGCCCTGGAGGCCAGAAGACTCCTAGTGGACTATGAACCCTGTTTGTGGATATACTAGGTTTGGGGGTACAAACTTTGAGGGCACCAGTAGAACCATGTTTTCAGCTGGACTTCAATCACAGGCTCACTCACGATGTCAGCCAGGATGTGCACCCTGGCATCCAAGCCTTTGTCCCATTCATTGTGTTTCCCAGGGTTAAGATTGTACCCTTTCCTGCAAACTCCTGTCATTTGTCACCTTACCCATTGTTTTTATGTAAGTTATTCAGAGTCCTGTTGTACAGTGATGTCCTTTAATTAACAAGTTACTTTAATTGAGTGTACCCTGTATGTAGCTGAACTTGACACCTTTGAATCTTGAAAGGTGTGAGGTAGGATTTCCCCATTGTATATCCTTCTTTTAAACTGATTATGTTGCGTTCATTATGTGTCTGTCTATTAATCAGGGCTGTGTAATTAGGTTTACTCATTGTATGTGAATTCCTATTTGGTTTGCAGTCTGGAGGTACATCCGGGGGAAGAGCCAAATGTGGTCATTACAGTGTAAGGGTCCAATGTATTCCTAGACCCAGTTATTTGGAGAACCTAGTGGAGAACTATGCTTAGTTCCATCCCCCCATTATATACTAATGTATGTGATGTCATGTTTGTATGTATATAAGCCTGTGCAGTTTGACAAATAAATGTTGTTCATTCTTGCTGTACCTAACTGCTAGTGGTCCTGTCTGCTACTTGGGTACAAAGAGCAAGGTTCCAGGAAAGACTTTCTGGGTGAATGCTGAGCTTTAATCTGGGCTAAGGAGGTGATTTCCTACAACGGGCAAATGTGCTACCAAGCTTTGGTAGCTGTTCTGTTACAGATATATTGCATGTATTACAAAATGTTATCACTTTTATTAGTGTAATTTATGTATGTTTCTTTGATAATTACTATACATTTTCTCAAACATAATAGTTTTTTTCAGAAATTAAATCAAATTATGGCCATGCTGTATGTGTGCTTCTGTATAACAGTGATGTATAATCTTTTGCACTCTGCTGTTGACTTTATTTAGCCATTCTAAGAAAAAAAAGCTTTGCTGAGCATCATGATAAATTTAGTTCACATGTACTGTAAATGTGTATGTATACCTATCAGGGGCGTACCTAGAGGATTTGGCACCCGGGGCGGACCCTGAGTGTGGCCCCCCCCCCCCCCCCCCCATAATAAAAATGTAAGAAAACACCCACAATTTTTTCAATGTTTTCAATAATATTTATTGCAAATTTGTATATCAACTTGAAAAAAATGGAACTATGAAAAATAAATTAACTTAGAAATAAATAAAATTTAAATAATTAATAAAAAATTAATAACCCCCTTAATAAAAAAAAAAAAAACTTGCACAACCCCCCTTACTAAAAAGCCTGCACACCCCCTTAACAAAAAACAAAAATCTGCAGTGCACATCCTCCCTTAATAAATAAAATACTGCAACCCCCTTAATTAAAAAAAATCCTGCACCCCCATTAATTAAACCTACCCCCTTAAATAAACCTCCCCCACGCTGCACCCCCTTTAATTAATCCACTGACCCCCTTTAATTAATCCACCCCCTTTAATGAAACCTTCCCACTTTAATTCTTTAATCCACACCCCCCTTAATTAATCCACCCCCCTTAATTAATCCACCCCCCCTTAATT
This sequence comes from Pelodytes ibericus, assembly GCA_036172795.1. Taxonomy (NCBI): domain Eukaryota; kingdom Metazoa; phylum Chordata; class Amphibia; order Anura; family Pelodytidae; genus Pelodytes; species Pelodytes ibericus. The sequence goes on from CM069860.1 coordinate 24,906,479, forward strand.
AATCCACACACACCCTTAATGAATCCACTCCACTAATTAATCCACCCCCATTTAATTAATCCACACACCCCTTTTATTAATCCCCCCCCTCAATTAATCCACCCCTTAATTAATCCACCCGCTTTAATTAAACCTCCCTCCCCTTAAATTATTTAATTAATCCATTATCCACCCCCCGCCCTACTCAAATTTTGATGATGCCTTGCCTCCGAGACCGACCACTGGGTGCCTCACCGCCTGGATATTGGATCCTTCCGCTAAAGATCCGTGAAGGCGGACTGATGGTGCTGCGCACGTCGTCATCACCTTGTGCGATGCCACGGCCCGTAACACTCCTCCCCCTTCTCATCGTCCATGAAGTAAGTGCCGCCGGGCCGCAAAGGTGCTGCGGCTGTGCGCAGCATAATGATGGGGGGTGACACATGACACTGGAAGTCATGGCACCCCCCTAGTCAGTGGCACCCGGGGCAGGCCGCGCCCCCGTCCCCCCCTTAGTACGCCACTGATACCTATACATGTGTCTGTTTATCTAAGAGAGGGGAATGAAGGGCAACTAATGAGAGGACTATGCTGCACTGCTGGGATGGAGGATTCATGATACACAAAGGTACTAAAGTAGAAGGCATTGGGAACCTGTTGATGGGTTCCATGAACAGAAGCTTGCCCAGAGCCCCTCATTAACATCAATAACTGCAGACATGTAGCTACATAAAAATATCAGCAGTGACTGAGAAACCAGGGCACTCATTTTCATGAGTCCCTTATTTTCTGGAGGAGTGATGCAAGTGCCTGTGGGGGAGATGTAAAGGAATTGTTGCTGGCACGGATGCTAGTTCCAGCTGCAGTCTAGGTGTAGGGGCAAGAGCAGGTGCAATACCCTGTGCAGGGTGACCACTCTCCCCCAAGGGTGGAGCCCCAGGCTTTGAGTGGCCATAGTTAGGGGTTTTAGGCCTTCTTTTGGGCATCTTGACAAAATAAGAACAAACAGGCAACTCCAAAAAACATTGGGGGTCACAAGTCAAAAGGTTAGGACTGGAGAAGGACAGACCAACCAAGTTACTAGAGTATAATATCATAAGTATATGTACAGAAGATAATAGAAATATTTTAAAATGCAATAAAATAAAAATAACAATAAATTTAAAATAAAAAAAATCATGTTGGTCGACTGGTGTGGCATCACCCAACACTGTACTTTTTTACTATGTCCATCTTCCCATATTGCCCAATCATGATGCAAATTAATATTTTTACATTTTAATAACACGGAGTGGATTGTCTCAGATTTAAGGGTAATCATTGTATTTAGTGTTTTTGTTATAGCGCACATTTTAACATTTTTGTATGTCTAATATTTTTTATAGTATTTTGCCTAAAAACCAATTCACCTCTTTTATTTTCGATTGTCAAATTAAAGACTTCTGTAATGGATGGGATATTTGTAGATTTCCAATGTTTGGGTATTAAAAAGTTAGCTGCAACTAATAAATGTTTTCATATAATTGATTTGTTTTGGGGTAAATTTGGTGGAGGTTTTTTAAATAAACAAATTTCAGGGGTTAGGAGTGTAATTGAATCTGTTATTGAGTTAATTATTTTATGAATGGAACTTCAATATTGTTTTATTAAAGGGCACGTCCAAAAAATATGGCCTAAGGACCCCACTTGTTCACAATGCCTCCAGCATTTGTTTGAATTTAATCATTTGAATTTGTGTAATTTTAACGAAGTTAGGTACCATCTGAAAAATAATTTATAATGGAATTCATAATGAGAGACACACTGTGTAGTACCTTTCAATGATAAAATAAACCAATTCCAAGATCAAAGGTTTGGCCTAAGTCCTGCTCCCAATGTAGCATGAAGTCTGATTTCTCATTGTTGTTGTTTTCAAAAGTCGAGTAAAAAATACATATGGTATGTTTCCTTCCTGGAAAAGGAAAACTGAAGGTGCGCATACAGTTAAAAAAATTACACTTAGCTTTTCAGATTGTCTTATTTCACAGACTCCATTACATGTAACAAAACACAGAAAAAGACCTCGTAGTGTAGAACGTCAGAACTAAATTGGATATATAAATGCACTCCCACGGGGTATGGAGCCACTCATCCAGGCTATAGGGGTTGGGACAGATTGTAAATACAAATGAGGGTCCTGAAAGGCAAGTTTTAGCAAAACCAGGATGGCAGGGGAAACGGAAAGGAAGGCGGCAGAGGCGTCACTAGGATTGGAGTCACCTGATGCGGTAACTTATGGAGTCACCCCCCTGGATTTCATCCAATACCATGCGAAACAGATTCCTTAGTAATGCCAGTCAGTGGCCCATTAACTATGCCACACACAGGAGCCCCATAACTATGACACATACCAGAGCCCCTTAAATTATGCCACACCAGAGCCCCATTATTTATGCCTCACCTCAGAGCCCAATTAATTATGCCACACACACACAGGAGCCCCTTAATTATGCCACACACAAGCGCCCCATAATTATGCCACACGCAAGCGTCCCATTATTATGCCACACAAAAGAATCTCTTAATTATGCCACACATGGGGCCCAATAAATATGCCACACATGGGACCGCCATTAATTATGCGACACACAGGAACCCCACGAGGTGACAACTGTACAATTCTAAAACAATAAATATCTATACACACACACTCTCTCTCTATAACTAGTTGCATTTATACTTATTTGATTTTTTAAATATTATATTCAACTATTTTCATATGTAATAAAAATGTTATTGAAAAATGGAATTCCTTGTTTTTATTCCCTTTTTCTGCACCCACATTGCACCTAAAGGACTTAACACAGCACCATACAGTACCCACAATACTTGCCATGCACCTATATTGCACCCACAGCACTTGGTTTGCACTCATATTGCACCTACATGATTTGGCATGCCACAGTGTCAATACCCCACAGAACATACCACAGTGTCACTTTGCCCCACAGAACTAGCCAGTGTCACTTTCCTCATAGTACGTTATTTTGCCCCACAGACCAGTTTTCCCATTAATATGTCAGTGTTTGCCCATAAATATGGCACAGCAAATTTGCCCAATAATATGCCAGTACTATTTTGTCATTAATAAACCACAATTTGCCCAAAAATATGCCAGTATTATTTTGCCATTAATAAAACCAGACAAATTGCCTAATAAAATGCCAGTATTATTTTGCCATTTAATATTCCATAGCCAATTTGCCCGATAATATGCCAGTATTATTTTGCCATTAAAAAGCCACAGCCAATTTGCCCAATAATATGCCAGTATTATTCTGCAATTTAACATATGCCAGTATTTTGCCATTCAATATGCCAGTATTTTGTCATTCAATGTGCCAGTATTATTTTGCTATTAATATGCAAAAGCCAATTTGGGCAATAATATGCCAGTATTAATTTGTCATTAATAAGCCACAGCCAATTTGCCCAATAATAACCCAGTATTATTTTGCCCTTAAAAAGCCACAGCCAATTTGCCCAATAATATGCCATGATTTTGCCATTTAATATATGCCAGTATTTTGCCATTCAATATGCCAGTATTTTGCCATTTAATATATTCCAGTATTATTTTGCCACTCAATATGCCAGTATTATTTTGCCACTCAATATGCCAGTATTTAGCCTTTCAATATGCCAGTAATTAGTTCCTCAATATGCCAGTATTTTGCCAATCAATATGCAATTCTTTTGCTGTTCAATATGCCAGTATTTAGCCACTCAGTATTCCATTCTTTTTCCATTCAATATGCCAGTATTTAGCCACTCAATATGCCATTCTTTTGCCATTCAATATGCTAGTATTTAGCCACTCAATATGCCATTCTTTTGCCATTTAATATGCCAGTATTTTGTCACTCAGTATGCCAGAATTTTACTCGTTTCATTCCACCGTCTTCCCCCCTTCCTTAGTACTTACCTTCTTGCTGGGGGTGTCACCCGGTGCTGTCCGCACTCCCCCCCCCCCCCCCCACACACCCCTTGGGATGCCTTTACTTTTCCTTTTGCACAAATTCTTAATAAGGTGGTGTATCTAGGGGGCACACCACTAGAAAGGTAGCAGCACTGCCAAATAGCCCCCTGAGCGCCAAATACACACTTCACTGATGTTTCCTTCCTGGAGCCAAAAAAAATATTTTTTTCTAAAGGTGAGAATAACATTGAACTCTTATTCAGATCCAGGTTCAAAACATGAAATTTTATACTAATCCAAACAATTTTTTGTGAATTGGGGCATCCGAATTATCTAAATTATTACTTTCTTTTAATTTGTTAAAGGGTATGAATTTGTTTTTTTTTTTATAAGATTATCAATATTGTTAAATGAATGAGAAGACCAATATGCAGAGTAAAAAATCGGGTATATTTATGCTTAAAATTGATAAGGGAGTTTCTCTTGATAAATTTGTTTTTGGACTGATCAATTTGAAAATTAAATTCCATGCTTTAATAGTTGTTTTTGTGGTTGGAAATAATGAACATAGTTTTTGTCTCAAATTTGTGGGAATCCATAGAATTTCTTTAATTGAGAGTGGGTACATTTTTGTTGATTCCAGTTTCAACCGTTTGGGTTAATGTGAGTCCAAATTAAATTCAACGGCCATTAGTGCATTTGTTGCATGGTAATAATGGATAAAATCTGGTAAGCCTAATCCTCCCCACGCTCTGGTCTTTTGTAAAATTGCCAGTTTGATTCTACTCGGTTTATAATTCCAAATAAATATTAAAAGTGTCAAAATGTACTAATTTTAAAAATGATATGGGGATTTTGAGAGGGATGGCTCTAATGAAATATAGTATTTTTGGGAGGACATTCATCGTAATCGAGTTAATTTTGCCTAACCAAGAGATTTCAAGCTCACACCAATTTTATGTCTTCTTTCATTTTTGGCCGAATATTTCTCAAGTAGCAATCATGCATCCTTGATAGATTCTTACACAAGTTTATGCCTAAATATGAAATATAGGAATCTCACCAATCAAAATTTATTTTTTAGAGTACCCAATTCAAGTCTTGGGATGAAAAAAGAAAGAGCTTGTGATTTGGTAGTGTTTAATTTATGAAGGGAGATATTGCCAAATTCTTCTAGATAGACATTAGTGGTGTAAGTGAGGACACTGGGTTTTTCAATGAAAACATAATGTCATCTGCAAATAGGCCAATTTTATGTTTATTATCTCCCACCACAATGCCTTCAATCTCTGCACATTGTCAAATGATTTTCCAAGGTTCCATTGCCAACACAAATAAAAGTGGCAACAATGGGCAACCCTGTCTTGTACCATTAGACAATGAAAAACTATCTGATTTGAAACCAGATGCAGAGACTTTGGCTGTTGGATTAGAATACAAAGCAAATATGGCCCCGATGAAAGTCTCCGGTAAGCTAAATCTTGAACCATCAGGTCCTGGAGCCTTTCCAACAGGAATACGTCCGTGTTTAAAATTTCAATATGGGAGATTGGTGAGTTCAGGGAGCCCAAATTATCTTTAGAAATTTGTTTCACTGGGATTTTATCCAAGAATGAACATATTGTTTTGTAGGTGGGTTGATTGACAGTAGGGTCTGTAGCCAAATTATATAATTTTTTGGAAAAATTAGCAAAGGCATTGCTAATTTTGTGACGTTTGTTTGTTTTAGAGACAGCATCATTTATTTAGTGATCAATTATTGTTTGGGAAATTTTATGTCTTAACTTAGAGGCCAGAAGTGATGAGGCCTTGTTACCTTTTGAAGAAAATATTAGCCTAAGTCTCCTAGACATCGTGGCTGTATGTTCTAATTGAATCAAATTATTTTATTTTTAATTTCTATACTTTTTGTGCTGAGAGATGAAGGAACAAGTTTGTTTTTCAAATTTAAATGATAAAGCTCTTTTTCAAAATCTGTCAGGTTATTAGATCTGCTCTTCTTCAAATAAGAAGCCCTTTGAATGAAATGTCCTCTTAAAACTGCTTAAGGGCGTTCCAAATGGAAGAATCAGAAACATCTGGGTTTGAATTTTCTTTAAATTAATTCTTTAAAGTTATTTCTGTTAAGTTTTTATTTTACAAATAAGTAATTAAGTAATCACTAAGCCTCCAAGATCTATTTGAGTTTGCCTGAAGGGATTTATCTAAATGTAGTACAATAGAGACATGATCTGACCAACTGATGTCTACAATTTTAGTTTTTAAAATAATATTTATTGTTTGTTCATTAGCTAAGAACCTATCAATACGAGAATACATATTACAAGATGTTGAGTAAAATGTGTAATCACTTTCATTTTCGTGCCGGATTCTCCAACAGTCGAACAGGCCACGAGAAAACAAGTATTTTGAAAATAAACTTGCCAATTTTTCATTTTGTAATCCTTATTTTGGTATTTATTTTCTCTAATTATGTTCAGCTCACAATCCATCATGAAATTTGTGTCACCCCCAATTATAACTTGTACTTGTGGAATTTTTTAAAACTTGAGTAATTCTTTTTTTAAGGAATTGAAATTGACCAGAATTAGGGAAGTACACAGTTGCAAGGACATGTTCTATTCCATTAATTTTGCCTCTTCATTTTATATATATCTGCCCTCTTTATCTATTTTTACTTCATCAGTGTTGCATGCCACATTTTTATGGAAAAAGACAGAGACTCCACTGGACTTCAATCCGAATGGAATGGAATTGTGTGGGATAATGTTTTAGTATGTTTTTTTGGAATCTTGCCCTTTAAAAGTGCGTCTCTTGTAAGTAAAGAAAAGCATAACGACATTTTCTTGTGTCTTTATACACTAATATGTATATGTTTGTGTGGTGTGTTCAGGCCCCTTGCATTATAGGATAGTATTTTCAGTACCATTTTTTCCTCCTTCTTTTAAAAGGAAAGAAAGAAAAATCAGAAGAGGCTCTAAACACACCAGACAAATCAAATGTCGCTATTTTTCTACACACAAAATCTGAAGCAATTGTCCTCCAGTCAACCAGGACATTACAAAAAATAAAATAAGTTATCAAATCTGTACAATAAATTGATTTAGTGATATGTATATTAATAGTCTGGATGTATAATATAAGACAGAAATAATAAAAACAGGCAATAGAAATTTGGTAAAAAATCATAAACAGAAAAATAAAAATTAATATATGTATAAAAAGAAAAAAGGCCTTAAAAGGGACAACTAAAAAAATGTCTCCCTTCTATAATTTACAGGCCAATTGTATTTATTTTTATTTGAATTTTTTTTATAAAGAGCTATTTAAGTAATTAATATCAATACGTTTAAAATAAATAGACTAGTATATATAATCTTATAATTAAAATAATATATGTTAATTTTATTTATGATTAACTAATATATTTAATGTTTTACATCTAATAGTTATCTAAGTTTTATTTACAGTAATTAATAAATATTACCAATACTATTTATTACTATATATTTTAGCCTTATAAAAATAATTTTAAAAAGACTCATTCTCTATTTTTCAAGTCACATGGTACTTAAATGTAAAAAACAGAACAAAACATGCAAATGAGAACATAAGATAAACTAACAGATATATATGGATGAACTTGTTCGGTAAATTAGGTGTTGAAGTCTATTTAAGTTTATATGAATTAAGTTAGTGGGAATAAACTCGCGAACCGCCAGCTTCAACTTAGTGAACAATGTAAGAAATATTCAGCGTTCGGTAGTTTTACTATACGTATTATCGGAAACTTAAAAAAATAAAGGTTGTTTGCATGGTGTAAATTATGTACAGGCTATTATAATATACAAACACCTTAAGACCATATATTAAAAATAAAATGGTGAGTTATAAAATATATTTTCAAATTATATTACATGGACCTATACGATATTCTATTCATTTGAATAAATATACAGAGAGTCGTACGGTACTTTGGCTTGAATAAAAACGAAATAAAATCCATACGAATGAAAGTATGAACTAAACTAATAGAGATATATAAATGAACTGTTTGGTACATTACAAATGGTCATTTAACTATGTGAATGTGAACCATTATTTAAAAAAATAAATGTTATCATAGTTAAAATGCTTTATATATTTTATTTGTTAAATTCTGTTAAATTCTTTTATTTTAAGATCTCCAATATTAAACACATTACTGGTGCATGGAACAATAACTTCAAATATGAAAATTGAAAGGGACAAACAATATAGCATTTCTTCGTGTTCTGTCACAGTGCTTGTAACAAAGTATATAAATATATTTTAAATTAATCAATCTACCTATTAAAATAACCATATCTAAAAATAAAGTTTTTTCTTAACTAATTAAACTAATTATGAGAGTGAGAAAAAATAAAATAAAAGACAAAAAGTAATGAAAAAAAATGAAAACTGAAAAAAATAATGAAAAAGAAACAAAAAAGCAATAAAAAAAAAGATAATAACATCAACGACAATGAGCAAAAGTGATAATACTTAATATAAATATATAATCACCTCAAATTATTTGATGAATAAAAAATGTTATAAATGTCATTTGTTTAGTTGATGCTTATATATAACTGACTATTTTCATTTTTTTTTAAATTCGTTTTCCTCCTAAATTCATTCTGCAGAGGGTGAATCTTTTCTTCTGATCTCACATGAAGGCTTTGGTGTTAACTGCTCTGGAGGGGTTCTTGGACTTTCAGATGAAAATGTTTTCAATAATTGTAATCCTTCTTTGATAGTATTAATCACAATATTATGTCCATTGTGGAACAGAATAACTTTTGTCCGAAATCCCCATTTATATTTTATATTCCTGCGTAGCAGTTCACTTGTAAAAAGACAAAATTCCTTTCTTTGTTTCATTGTCTGTAGAGAAAAGTCTTGAAATACTTTCAGGTGGTTGTATGTTTGAGATATATTTCCCTTGTAGAAATTTGACATAAATTCCATTTTGAAGTGCTAATAAAGAAATTTTACTATCATCTCTCTAGGAGCATCTTTTGGTGCATTTTTAGATTTAGGCAATCTGTGTAGTCTGTCAAACAAAACTACTGAACGGTGAGCATTCGGTAGTACGAACAAAGCTATTAATGAATCCCCCTAGTTTGTCTGTTTTAATGGACTCCTCAGTACGCGAATATGCACTATCACGAAGTGAATTCTGACAGCCTGCCTGACTGGGGTTCTTGGAGGGGCCAGAGGACCAAACACCTCCCTGTAGATTATGGGCCCTGGCGTATGGGCCATAACTATATACGTTAATATTGTTAGTTAGTTATATTCTGTGAGTATATTAGTTTATGTGTAACATTTAATTCTGTGAGTAGACCACTCTGAATGATTATGGTGTGTTAGTGACTAGAATTGATAGTTTACTCCAACATCCATTGTTCTGTATTAACTGGATTAACTGGTAAACTGATTATGTTGTGTACATTATGTTTCTTACTGTGTGTCTACTCACTGTATGGTAATTCCTATTTGGGTTGTAGTCTGAAAGTCTAATGTATTCCTAGCCCCAGTTAGTTGGAGAATTATGCTAGTTTCATCCCCCCCATTGTATACTAATATCTGTGATGTCATGTTTATGTCTTTTTATAAGTCTGTGTTGTTTGACAAATAAAGGAGTTGTTCATTCTTGCTGTACCTAACGGCTAGTAGTCTCCTGTCTGCTATTCGGGTACAAAGAGCAAGGGTCCAGGAAAGACTTGCTGGGTGAATGCTAAGCTTTAATCGGGGGCTAAGGAGGTTATTTCCTACAACGGACAGAGAGTCTACTACGTCCGGTAGAAAGTCCGTTACATGCACCTTTGTTCATCTACTTCTATCTTCCAGGTTAGTTATTTTCAATCTCATGAATGCAAATTGATTTTCCAATACAGCAAGGTGTTAGTTTGTTTTTTCCTGTGAGCTTGTGAGTTTTGCTATTTCAGCATCAGAAAGATCAGCTTGAGCTACAATGTCAGTTATTTGAACTATTGCAAGTTCGACAATCATTCCTCAGCTCTTGCAAAAAAAATCTTCATCTGGTCCATTTATGGCGGTGGACCAGGTGAATATGAAGAAATAGATGTATTTGGTGATTGTTGTTTGTCAAAAGATTTTCTCTTACTATTAGATGAAATGGTTGATTTATTGTCAGATGTCTTTTCCATTGAAGTTGACAGCTTTTCGGGATTTTTTGCAGAAATCAACAGTAAATCCTTCTTGGTTTTTTTCTGCATAATCCTTGATGATACTGGATGCAGATATATCTTTTTGAAATGATTTTCTTTTAAAAAAAATGTAGCTCTTTCGAATAAATATATATTGATGTCGGAGGAGCTCACTCAGCGTGCAACCATCTACCTTGCTGGCTAAGCCATGCCCTCTTATCCAGTCATTTCTTGATCCATTTTTGCTTTTCTCACTTGTTTATTTATGCTTGTTTCTGTCATTTATATGTATTCATGTATCAGGTATTTCCATCGCTAGTTCGGCCACAGAGTGGATCCTTCCCCAGTCCAGCAACAGTGGCACCTGCCCAGTCTGGCCACAGAACAGCATCTGTAAAAGGGGCTGTCCTGAGCCCTGTAAAAGGAACTACACTATCTAAGAGCCCTGATAGGGGCTGCCCTGTCTTAGAGAACTGTAATATGTTTGCCCTGTCTTAGAGCCCTGTTAAGACACCTTTACTGATTCCTGTTAAATGGTTTCCATGTCCCACTGTGTTTTGTTCCTTTGTTTTTCTGTTCTGGTTTTCCTGCTATTTATCGTTCTGTTCCATTCCAGGTTTTATCTGTTTCCCTCTGCATTGTTTCCTCGCTCCTATTTAAATGCTGTCACACCCATTTGTTATAGTCAATTTCTAGTTTATTATAAGTTCTAGTGTTAGGGACTTGCCATACTGTGGGGTACCTTGATGCTGGTTGGCAAGCGTATCATATTATGGCCATTAGGTTAAACCCTCATCATTATCATCTCAGAGTATTAGGCTAGTTCCTGTATTTATTTATGTTTGTATGTTGTTATATTTCCTTGGTCCTGTCTTTTGCTTATTTGCCCTGTACTTATACCTGTGCCTATAAATGTCTCTTTAGTTCTGTAGTTATGTTTTATGCTTTGCTCATGTATGTTTTAGTTCTGTGTTTTCTCTTTTGTCTGTCCTGTAGCCCTACATTCTGTTTTTCATTTATTCTGTTTCTGCTCTGTTTGTTTTAACTCTGCTCTGCTTGGTTTATTTCTGTCCCAGCTTGTAGCATCCTGTTTATCCTTAGAGTTGTTTTGTTCCATGCCTGCTCCAATGTCTGCAGGGTTTCTACAGCTTTAGTCTTGGCAACACCGGATAAAACAACTGCTCCAACAGGACCCGGGTATGCAGCCGCACCAACCCCGGGCCTCAAGCTTCCGGGGGAGTGTGCACCAAAACCTGTGTCTTATCTGCACTGAAACTCCTCAACTCGGGCGCTCAGAGTCCCATGCCCCCTGGACCCTGCTTGTGACACATGTTGGTCATATGTCTACCAAATGTTATCATCCGTATATTCAGGAGCTTCCATGCATGAATGATAAGTACCACAGAGTAGTTACTACAATCACTATATACACCAAATTATAGTATGGGCAGCATTATAAAAAAAACCGTGGTATTTCCAATGACAAATGAATGACCTTTTGTCTTGTAACGGGACTCCAAGAGCTATGATGTCACTTGCCCGTTGTAGGTTCCACAAGATTGCGCCTCAGGTCCCGGTCAGCACAAAGTCTCTTAAACGGGCTATAATCACTCTCAGCCCCGCTCAGTATTCCCCCCAACATAACGGACGAAACTGGTCTTGTTAGGTGAAACAAAATGAGCACACTTAATATAGTAACACACATACGGTATACATTCAAGATCAGATGAAAATAGATTAAACAATGACATTTAAACAGTTTAACTCAAACAACACAATAGAAAACATAATTTAATTTGGGGCCAGAATATCTGTCTGGTAAGGGGCCTGTGATTACAGCTCTTCTAGGCGCTTTTGGCTTCTGACACGGACAAGGTCCGTAGTATCTAGGCAGGTGGCTGGCCCACTGTGCCCGCCGCCAATAAATCCCTGTATACTATTGTGGATCATTGTTTTGCTCTGCTTCACTGTATTTATAATGAGCTACTTGTTTATCCATACAACCATATTTTAATCATTTTCTATATGAATAATTAAAGAAGGACAGCTATGTGTGTCAAGGCTGCTAATATTTTGCTTGAGAACCTTCCGCAAAGAGGATATTCGAGGGCGCTAATTTTGTCAGCATTAAATCAGAAGCTAACAAAGAGCCTTTGATTTATTATTGAATGGGAATGTAGTGCATATGGAGTTTGTCACACTAGAAGAGTGGGATTTACGTGTATTTAATAGATACTTTTAAATTTGGTTAATTTCAAGTATTAGCAAATCTTTTTTTGATAAGCCCTTACCTTTCAAAGTAATCATAAATATATGGCCTTGGAAAGTCCCTCTCTAGAGAAAGTCTTGTTTCGAAGGAAACTACAAATACACGAAATGTTGTTATTTTAGGTGTACATCAGATTGCCCAGATCTCAATAAAATAAATCACATGCTTTCCTTATATTCACTAGTCCTCAGATGGCTAACCCCTGACTACACATTGAATTCACATGACCTACTTGAAGCCTTTCCTTATTAACTCTTTGGTATCTGTGGTCAGCTTTATACATCAAAGAAGAATTGTGACTGTGAACATGGATGCCCTTCATAAAAATGGTACTTGTTTTATACAAAAAAAAATTCAAGAGCATAGAAAGTGATGCCTGTGACTGGTTAAAACAATTACAAATACAATTTAGCATTTCTTTATGTTTACCATAATTGATATTCGTGTTTCTTTTACCTAAGATAAATGTTGGCTTTGTCAAAAATCTATCAATTTTATAATCTACAACAGCTTTTTCATAACCTGTCCTAAGGACCCACGTTTGTCCTTGGTCATGAAGTCACGGCCCAAAAATAATTTCATTTCGGAAACATAATTTATTCAACAAATTAATTTGCATGGTATTCAAAACAATTTCAAAACATGAAAAAAAAAAAACAGGTTGTATTTACAAAATGAATAGTGTAGTAATCACAGTGTAAGTGAAAATGAAAGTGCTAATCCCTCCCAAAAATAAAAAGCCATTGAAACATATGAGACTAATTAGAACTAAATTGAAAGGCTGGGGATGCGTTTTGCTTCTGATAAGTGTCTCAAAGTCTGGGGTGATGGTAGACAAAGCAACTCTGCGGATGTGTTCAATGTCCATTCTGTTCCTATGTTTTATCTTCAGCTGGGCCAGAGCTGACAAGCTACTCTCTCAAAAACAGGTACATTACATACTCACTGCATTGTATCTGCTGCATCAAGCCCATACTTTACTTCACCTGTCTCAGGTGAATTTTGAAATTGTACCTAAAGTAAACTGTAAAGCTTCAGCTTTTTCCTAAACCTAAAAGGATTACTGGAAGAGATATCAAAACCACATCGGTTTCTCAGTTCCAAACAGCGAACGCAACGTGCATTGCTACTTCATTGTTTTTCTCCCATCAATCAAAAGTTAGACTTTTTGACAGAGCACACATCCATCAGGAAAAGCCTATCTACATTATATGGACAAAAGTATTAGGACACCTGATCATTAAGCCAACAGGGACTTTTATGACATTGCATCTAAATACATAGACATTAATATGTCACCCCTTTGCAAGTATTTCAGTGTCCACTCTTCTAGAAAGGCTTTCCACAAGATGTTGGACTGTTTCTGTGAGAATTTTGGGCTATTCATCCAGCAGAGAATTTGTTAGGTCAGGCACTGATGTTGGGCAAGAAGACCTGGCTCACAATCTCCATTTCAGTTCATCCCAAAGGTGTTCAATGGGGTTGAAGTCATGGCTCTGTGTGGGTCAGTCATGTTCATCTACACCAACCAAGTCTTTATGGACCGTGCTTTGTGCACTGGGACACAGTCATGCTGGGATAGAAAAGGGCCTTCTCCCATTGAATGGAACGAGGCAGGGATGCCCCCTCTCTCCAATATTGTTTGTCTTGGTATTAGAACCACTCCTGAACGCAATACGTAAAAATGAGGACATTCGGGGATTGGAAATAGGGAAGCAACAACACAAGAACTCAGCATTTGCTGACGATATATTATTTTTTGTAACAGGAACCTGCAGATCTCTTCCAAATGTAGTTAAAGAACTAGATAGATATGGGAAAATTTCCTATTACAAAATTAATCTCTCCAAGTCTGAAATACTTAATGTGTCAATACAAGCGGATTTGGTTAATAATATAGTCTAGTCATTTCCATTCACATTAAAATCCACTCATATAAAATATTTAGGAATACATCTTACTAACAACTTAGACTCCCTCCGTGATCTTAATTATGTACCATTAATGAGAAATATAAAAATAGACCTGGACAGATGGACAAGACTAAATGTATACTGGTTTTGAAAAAAAAAAATTGATAAAAATTAATCTAACTCCTAGAATATTGTACCTTATGCAAACACTCCCAATAATGATTGCAAAAACATTATTTGACCAATATAAAAGGATGATAGGGAACTTCATATGGAGAGGTAAAACCCCAGATTTTCTTATAAACAATGAATTAAGGCAAAGAATATAGGGGGTATAGGACTCCCAGATTTAGAAGCTTAGTATCAAGCAGTACATCTGGCCAGAATAATTAACTGGAATAATATCAAAAAGAATAAATTTTGGAAAGAAGTAGAACAGGAATCATTTAGTGTCCGAATTGAAATAACACCCAGGTTAGATAAGAAGCAGAAAATATTAATTGATAGAAATCATCCGATAGTGAATAGTACGATAAACACCTTTAGAAAAATACAAGCCAAAAATTATTTGATACATAAAATTTCCATACTTACCCCACTTACATATAATAAAGACTTTAAACCTGGACTTCAAAAAGGACTTTTTGAGGTTTATTTTCCAACACAGACTTTATATCCAAGAATAGGCCACCTACTGTTTGATACAAAGGGAGAAAGGGTGACGGATATAACAAAACTACTCTTGAAGGACAAGAGATTTCAACTAACAAACTTACAGACCCTTCATTTTATAAATTCCCTGGGACAAAAGGGAGGAGAGTTTGAAAAAATGACAAAGATAGAGGAAATGTGTTGGTTACAAAAAAATATTTCTACAGCCATTTCTAAAATATACAAAAGCATTACTGAAGATAATCTGGAGGTTAAACCTAATTTCATTAAAAAATTGGAGGAAGACTGTAACCTAGTATTAACTAAATCCGAGTGGCAAAAAATTACTGCCATTGCTCACAGATGCTCATTGTCCACCCTAATCCAGGAGAATGCTTTTAAAGTATTAATACGATGTTATAGAGACCCAGTAACTCTTAAAGTTAATAAAATACCAAATAATAATACAGGTAAGTGTTAACTGTTAATCAAAGGGGAACATTTTGACACCTATGATGCACATGCCCAATAATTGAGAACTATTGATAGAAAATAGTTGAAACTATTAGAATAACTGCTGACCCAAATTTTGACAATAACCCTTAATCCATCATACAAAAATCCCAATAAAAAAATATAAAGAGTCGCTGACTATAAGGCTAATAAACACAGCAAAACTTACAATACCAACATTTTGGAAACAGAGACAGCCCCTGGGATATAAGGACTGGGTAATAGAATTGGAGAATATATGTGGAATGGAGGATCTGATATGGTCTGGAAGGGGAGAGACAAAGGCTCATAAAAGGAGATGGGCCCCATGGGTACTATTTAGGGAAAGCCAGGAGTTCCAGAGATTTATCTAGGAGCCCGGACATAGGGTGACGGGGGCGGGGTTGTATTGAGTTTTTTTGTTTTTTTTCTCAGACAGACAAAAATATTATAAAATTTTATACACAAGGAAATTCTTTTCTGCAGTATCTGTATGTATTTGGATAGTGCCCCCACCTGCTCAATCAAAAGCGTCATAGCAGCATAGTCCCTACCGGACTCCACAATACGGCTGGAACATTCTGTAACTGGCATGGTTCCAGCTGGAGTACAAATACAGGGGCTGGAGCAGGTGTAACACCCTGAGCAGTGTGACCACTCTCCCCCAAGAATGGAGCCCCAAGCTTTGAGTTGCCAGAAACAGGAGTCTTGCACTTCCTTTTGGTCATACTGGATTGATATGAGTCAAAGGGCAAAAGTAGGAATCATAGCTGGAGTCACACGCCAATGGGTCAGGGCAGTATAGAGCAATGCAGACAGGAGAACAAGCCAAATCAATACTAGTAGGTCAGATGGGCAAAATGTTCCAGCAAAGTGTTCTAAGAGGAGGGGATTTATATAAAAGGGATATAATGGGAATTCTGAACACCTGAGCAGATACCTAGGCACAGGCAGGAGGTTGACTGCAAAAGAGAAAGTCTGAAAACCAAGTCTTCTGGTGGCGAGCAGAATAGGCACAGGTACCAGAAACACGCTGGCCCAGGGTTCAATCTCAGCAGATATAATCAGTAAAAAAATAAACATAATACCTATAAAAAATATAATATGAGACAATAAAGTTAATAGTAAATAAACAATATGGTGAAAAATAATTATAAGGAAAATGGAAATAAAGTAGTATAAATAGTGTCAGGCCTACTACCATCGCACCAATATCTAGCAGTGTTCCCCCATACCTGCTACATGCCATGGGCTGTGAAACACATGCCCCCCATGTAAGTGCTGTGTAACACAGGCCTCCCTCCATCTCCACGAGATCCATGATCAGGCCTTCCACCATCAGAGCTGTGTGTGCGCTACTGTCCACATGCGCGGCTCCAACAAACATTTTTTTTATTTTTATTTAGAAAGTGTTTTACCAGGAAGAATACATTGAGATTTCTCTTGTTTTCAAGTATGTCCTGGGGACCCAGTCCAGAATGGAGTTACACAGAGTTACACATTTAACAGTAGATTCAAAATAAATACATACATACATATATATATTAAACAAGTTGGAAGGAGAATATACAGGGTAAATCATTATTGATACAAAAAAGGAACAACATGTACAGTATGAAGGAGTTTGTAAACTAATAACAGGTACAATCTGTTTTGAGGATTTGGGATACACGTATTTTCAGGGATTTTAGACTAGATGAGGATTTGGCAGAAACAGGAAGGTTATTCCACATATGAGGAGCTCTGAAAGAGAACGCACCTCGACCTGCTTCCTTTTTGAAGTGAGGGATCGCTAGTGGAGGGTTGGTTCAGAATCTGAGATTGTAGGATGTGCATGGAGTAAGAGTGAGCATGCCGCTCAGGTGGGGGGGAGCGTTCCAGAGAAGTGGTTATGCACTAACCAAGCTAGGTGGAGAGTGCGCCTGGAGGCAAGCGTCAGCCAGTTTAACTCTTTTAACATTTTACAGTGATGTGTGTTATAATCGCACTGTAGTGCAAAATGACACAATGTATTGTACATAGTGTTGAGTTTACCGAGATGGGTCTGCGGGGCAGAATCATACACAACATCTCCATAATCTAAGATCGGCATTAACATTTGCTGCACAATACGTTTCCTTACCGTGGAATCAAGGTTTGATTTAACATAGTAATATAGTTGATTTGTTTCTATATAGAAATCCAATCCTAGGATATAGCTTTGACACAAGCTTATCAATATGGAGACCAAAAGATAAGTTTGGGTCTAGCCACATGCCAAGATACTTATATGAATTTACCTGGGTCTTGATGTTTATTTGAGGATTGTTTAATTTAAGTAGTTTAGCATTTGTCCCAAACAACATGGACACCGTTTTTTTTAGCATTGAGGAATAATTTGTTGTTAGTTATCCAATTTTCAATTTTCAACCGCACGTATAAATGACCGTATGATGTATCATCAGCATACATATCTACATGAGCCAGGTCACACACTTAGGGTAGATAATTTATAAATAGTGAGAAAAGCAGTGGCCCAAGAACGGATCCTTGAGGCACTCCACACTTGATTGGCAACGGGAGGGAGGCAGTATCAGCAATGGACATATATTGAGTTCTATCAGACAAGTATGAACGAAACCAGCAGAGCAACCACTCATTTATACCGAAACAATTTAGCTTGTTTAGCAGCAGATCATGATAAACCGTATCAAAGGCCTTTGCAAAGTCTAGGAAAACTGCACCTGTGAGTTCACCACTCTCCATACCACTCTGAATGTCATTGCTCACCTTTAAGAGGGCAGTTATCGTGGAGTGATTTGACCAAAACCCAGATTGAAGTGAGGTTAGGTAGTTGGACCATTGATAATACTCACACAGTTGATCATGGGCACATTTTCCCAAGATTTTAGAAAGTATGGGTAGCAGTGAAATAGGCCTGTAGTTTGACACTAAGTTTACATCACCATTTTTGTAGATGGGGATAACTCTAACATAATATAAGAGCTCTGCCTACGCAAACCAATTAAAGAACCATGGATGAAAGGTATAAAAGGCTGAAACATACATACCTACTTTGCTCAGAGTTCCTGTTGCCTCCTTAATGTTGTTATCAGTCTCCTGTATCTATAAAGCGCTCCTGTTATTGACCCAGCTTTCCCTCCTGACTTTGCTGCCTTCTGTATCCTAACCCCCTGGCTTGTTTTTTTGACCTCCAACCACCGACCAACCCATGCAGATCAGTCTTGCTCGTGGTCTGCTCACTGAATCAGAGAAAGCTCGCAGGCGCACCCTGGAACTGTGTTTCTACTGTGGGATTATTATGGACCCCAAGAAGGACCTTGATTGGCCCACACCAACCGACAAAAAGACAATTTTTCCCATATCATCACACCGATCACTCATTAGATGCATCCATTTGAGTGGTCCCCTGAGGCACAAAATGCCTTTGACCTATTAAAGAAAAGATTTACTACAGCTCAAGTCTTGAAACAACCTGATGTTACTCAACCCTTCTATATGGAAATAGACGCATCTGATCTCGCTGTAGGAGCCATCATCTCACAACGTCATCACGAGACAGGTCAGTTACATCCCGTGGCCTATTTTTCCCATCGTCTGACACCTCCTGAGGAGAACTACAGACCCGGGTCTCATAATACTATCCTTCCTCCTGAGACGCTTTTAGCCACTACGGTAAATTTGATGGATCAGCTACGCACGCAAACTATATGTCAAACTGTTCCCACCAGTTCACCTCCTTTGCAACTCACTGACGGCTTACACTACTACGAAGATAAGCTCTTCATTCCAGAACCTCTTCGTCTCCATGTTCTGCAAACCTGCCATAATTCTCCATCAGCTGGTCATGGTGGAATAAAGAAGACTATTGATTTAATACAGAGAGAATTTTGGTGGCCTTCCCTTCGACATGACTCCTCTCAATTTGTCCGTTCCTGCAACATATGCACCAGAACCAAAGTCCCTGGTATCAAGCCGGTTGGTCTACTCCATCCTTTACGTGACAGAAGCACGATACCATACTTGTGATCAACAACAGATTTACTAAGTCAATAGATTTACTATGTCAATAGACCCAATAGACTCAATTTCAACAACATTTCACTCAAATTCGACTCAATTTTGACTTTAGTTGTTGTATTGTAATGCTGTCATCATTACATACAACAGCCTAAAAAGCGAATTGAATGAATGGACGAATGGACGAATGGACGAATTCTACAGCTCAGACATACTACTAATATAGGGTTGGGTATTGCTTTCAGTTTGAATTAAAAAAATTCAAACTGAAAATTGCCTCCAATTCACTCCCTGTACGTCACATACTGATTGTGAAGTACAGAGAGAGAATGACAACATATAACATATATTGTAACATACAACTTGTATGGGTGCTTTAAATGAGAGAGAGGAAAACTAAGTTTAATCAACCACTTATCAAAATGGAAAAATCGCCTTTTGTCATTAGCCCTGGAAAATCCCTATTCTTTAAGGGTTAATGCATGTCTTAGTAGTATCCTTGACTGAATGGCGTAATATACAAGTAACATGCACTAAGATTTTTCGCGGGACAGTTCAGATTTTGGGGGTCTGTCACGCTGTCCAGCCGAGCTCTACCTCTGTTCCGCTTTTTGGAAGAGAGGTAGAATTCATCAGAACAGCGGGAATAAAAACTGCAACACCATGTTCTTCATTTGTTCTCTGGTGTCTGGGACACTGGAGACTGAATACTGCGCATGCGCAGTGCTGCCTGGTTGTGTGAAAGCGCCACCGCACATGCTTGGTGGCGCTGTCAATCAACCTTCCAGGGATACTGTCAAAGCATGCATGAAACATGTCTTAAGGTGTCACTAATTGGTATACTCAACGAGAGAAATTGTAGTAAAGTGAGACAGGAATTTCAAACTTAAATCCAAAGTAGCCTTAATAAAGGTCATTTAGTTTTTTCTGATAATTTTTATTTTTTGCAATTTTACTATATTACTAATATTCTTTTCATGTATTAATTTAATTACAGTTAACTCCTGCAGGCCTGTGCTGTGATTCTGACCAGAGCAAACTTTAGACGTCTCCCATTTTATATTTATTTTTGAATACAAAATTGTAGATTATTTATATGTACATGGTATTCATCCAAAGAAAATAAATTATAACTTTTAACTTGTATTCGTCAGATCAATTTTTTCTCTGTTCATGATTTTTCACTTAATAAATATTTTTTTACGTTTTCAACATCCTGAGCAGTCCGTTTATGTGTTTTCTCCATTTTCGTCCATTGCTGCATTCATTTCACTATTTAATTCGTATGAATGAACATTTCACCTATGTTCATTCAATAAATAGTATAAGGTTGGGGAATTCGGATGAATTCGAATTACAACATTTAAATGAATGAAATTCGAATAAAATTTTAATGAAATTCAACTCTTTCAACCGAATTCTCCAATTGGTGAATTATTTCCCATTTGTACAAATGAATATAACGAAACGAAAATAATGAACGAATTCCGTCTGAAACGGATGCAGCAATGGACGAAATTAGTTTTGGACGAAAAAAATAACATTTTCATCGGAGTGGATGAAAATAAAACAAAAATGTTAGTTTTGCCCATCTCTAATACTCATCTACAAGAGTCAACAAAAAAACACTGCTAAATAGTTTCTAATATTTGTCCTGAGTTCAGAAATAGCACATGTTTTATGTTTTTGTGCTTCTTTAATTCATGTTACAGGGCCAGAACTATAACAGAACTAAGTAGTGAAAAGCTATTTCAAAATCCCTTTTTTTTTAATTTTTTTTAATTTTATTTTTTTTAACTGGAAATAGTGACATTGTAACACTGATATCTTAACTAAATTCCCTACATGTGCATATTTTGCAAAACTAGACAACTGAGGGCATTTAACTTGGGGTATTTTGACAATTTTCATGTAGCCATTTTACCATCAACCTTTGCAAAAGTTTGCAGAAAAAAAAGAATTGTGATTTTTCACACAGATTGCAATTCAGTTAAGCATTTCCCGAAAATGTGAAGGAGTATTGCCAATTAACACCTCAATATGTATTCAACAACATCTACAGGGATACCACCCATACATAGGTTGGTTAGGTAATTTGGGGGTTAAAAGGCCACATTTCAGAGGTGCGCTTTTTGGTTTTCCAACTTGCAATTTTGACATGCAAAAAACCTGATCCCATTTGGGACATTTTTGAAGCAAGCAGTGTATTTTACCCCCACAAAACCATATATATATATATTTTTTCCATATCTTTTTATTTCAAATTTTAATATATAACTTATATTATATCTTATGTATTTTATCTTATAATTTCAAGTTAATATTAATTCATGACATATTTAAATATAACAAATATATAATATAATATCAATAACACTATATATTTTAACATAATTTTAAATATAATAGGTATAATTATTAACAATAAAATATTATATATTATAATCAATAATAATAAATATAATGATACAATACAATATATATATTTTGAAAACTAGACATCCTAGGGTATTTAAAATTGTGGTATTTTAACACTTTCCATGTACTATTTCTACCACCAGCATATGTCAAAGGGTTGGGTAGTCATTTTTTTTCACACACATTGTAGTTCAGGCATGAATTTTCAGATTCTGGTATTTGCCACTGCCAACCAACACCTCAATATGTGTTCAGAAACATCTCCTAGTACAGGGATACCACCCATGCATAGGTCGGTTGGGTTGTTTGGGGGCTAAAAGGCAACGTTTGGGATGTGAGCATTTCCAACTTGGAATTTTGACATGTAGTCAGCCTTCGTCCATGTTCCATTTAGAACATTTTTGTTCTTTAAAACTGGCATTTCAATCACTCTCTGGAGAGATCTAAATGCCGACGGACATTTTTTTTTCAGTATTGTATGATGCTTTCACATGGAAGCATCGGCACAATACTATTTGAGCACTGAAACTGAAAAAAAAAAACTTTCAGCGCTCATTTTGGTGCGGGACGGTCTAGGTCCATCTGGTGTCATTAACGCCTCGCCACACAGGACGGACCTAGCACGTTCTGTGTCAGCAAGGGGTTAAAACTCAGGATGTATATATCCGTCCTCATGGTACTCAAGGACCATGCTTTGCAGGACATATATATACATCCAGATGGGTTAAGGGGTTAAACCTCCGGGGTATCCTAGTATCTAATTTGAATATTCACTAAGCTTCATGTTTGATGAACAGCATTACCTCTACACTTTGTTAATTTAACTCTTTCTATATCCTGGAAAGAGAATTGTTTTAAATTATTCCTATTTCAATTTTTAATTATTAACAGGAGATGTATTATCATTAGTCTCAATAGTTGATATCTTTATTGTTAAGATAAATGATAAAATCACAGGCCTGGTTAGTAAAAAATAAACTCTTAAATCACCTTTGATCAGTGATTAAGCCAAGATTAAGACAAGATATCGAGGAGATCTTCACCAGGCTACAAGCTTTCATCCGCAAAGAGATTGGAATGGCTTTGATGGCAGTGCAGAAAGACATCACGGCTCTACAGTTGTCTGTCTCCAAACATACCGAACAAATAAACGTCCTCTACTCAGACTACGATCAGTTAGCCAACAAAATGGTGGATATTCGCCACAGGGTCACTACGCTCGAGCTGTCCGTTATCAAGGCCTAACAGAAACAGTGGGAGTGGAAGCGGTCCCGTCAGCACTACACCAAATGTTCAAGGATCTTTTGGTAACTATGCCACCTGAACACCTTCTGTTGGACAGGGCACACAGAGCTCTTCAAGCCCCGGGACCATCGGGCTCCCAACCTCGGGACATCATTATACGTTTTCATTATCACAAGACCAAAGAGGAAGTTATGAGAACCGCCCGTTGGAGCCCTCTTAAATATGTTGGTGGGATTTTATCACAGACGACAACCTATTGGACATTTGGAGGCTCCAACACCCATCAACCAGGGATTACACCTTTTTCTCCCACCCCCACCTCAGTTATTCAATAATTGATATTTTTTTAATTTTCAAGACCTGCCTCCCCCTGATTACAGCCTCTGACATCCACAACATAACATGGTCAGATCACATGGACGTTACTATTCAACTCACCCTGATGGAAATTACTAAACATTGGTCTTGGAAACTAAATGACGCACTCATTCACAACCCTCAAGTGGTCACCTCGCTCAAACAACAAATAGCGGAATACTTTGACCTTAACAAAGTGACCGACCCAGCGACATTGTGGGCAGCTCACAAACCGGTTCTCAGAGTTTACCTGATCGGCACAAGTTCAAAATTCAAGAAACTCAAAGCAGCAGCCTCCCTGCAACTCCAATCCCAATTTATAGCACTGGAGAGTACAAACAAAACAAATCTGAACATAGCTACCTCGTCAGAAGTTGTGACAGTTCACACGAAATTACAAAGCCTCCTACTGGCCGACACTGCAACATCTCTGTGTTTCACAAAACACACATGCTATGAAAAGGCTAACAAAGCGGATCGCCTCCTTGAGTCAATGTTGAAATCTCAGAATGCCACCAGACTAATCCTGAGTATTCGCACCTACACAGACGAGGTCTCCACTAATCCACATGGTATAGCCAAGGAATTCTTGACATACTATTCTACTTTATACCACCACTCCCCAACCAAAATGATTTTAAACTCCAAACATGTCACAGACATTACCAACTACCTAGACAAACTGACTCTACCATAACTCACAACAGATAAAGCAGATATAATGGACGGCCCAATCTCAATGGAGGAGCTCGGGGAAGCTATAAAAATCCTCAAACCCAACAAAACACCTGGTCCAAACAGCTTTAACGGCCTTTACTATAAATTGGTTGCAAAGGAACTGGCCCCTCATCTTCTTCCCAAATACAATGCCATATTAGACGGGTGATATGCAAGCAGCAAATATAACCCTCCACAAACCCAGTAAGCCCAGAGATAGCACAACAAACTATAGACCAATCTCATTATTGAATATTGACTACAAAAGCTGTCGACAACACTAGGAGAACGGTAAACTTAATATGGATGACCTCACAGAACAAAACACCCGCTCTATTCCTATCATTAGATGCTGAAAAGGCATTCAACCGCATGAACTGGTCCTTCCTACACCTCACAGTCGAAAAGATGGGATTCATCCAGAACTTTCAAAATTGCTTAACTGCCCTATACCATGAACCAACCTCCACAATCTGCATCCCCAGGGCCACACCCGTCAACTTCCGGAATCATAATGGCACCAGACAGGGATGCCCACTATAAACCCTACTCGGAACTCTTCTTGGAACCTCTTTTACACACGATCAGACAGAACCCAAACATCTCAGGCCTCTCCTTGGCTGGCACCCAATACAAAGTAGCAGTCTACGCTGATGATATCATGCTATCCATTACCCACCCCCTAACCTCTTTACCTTACAAGGAATTACGAATCTTCTCCCACTTAGCCGGATTTAAAGTTAACTCAGGGAAATCAGAAACTCTCCCTATCAACATTCTCCAGCATTACCATAAAACTGCTGCAACTAAACTTTGACCTGATTTTTACAGACAAGCCCCTCACATACCTGGGACTCAAACTAACCAGTAAACACTCACAGCTGTATTGCCTGATTTACGCACCACTGTTATAATGCATAAAAGTGGATCTGCAATGATGGCAACCTCTTCATATCTCATGGCTGGGCCATATCACAACTGTTAAAATGAATGTCTTGCCCCATCGCCTTTACCTATTCCAGGCTCTGCCTATCTCAATAAAATTGGCAGATTGTAAAACCTTACAACTACTCATCAACAATTTCATCTGGCAAGGCAAAAAAGTAAGTCTAAATGTACAAACAAACAGGCTGGAGGACTGGGCTTACCAGATCTGACCAAATATTAATTAACAGCACAAACTCATTCAAATCACGTTCCCATTTCACAGATAAATGATTTGTTCCGCCCGGACGTGTTTTCACAGTATATCTGGACCCCAAAATGGCACAGACCAATGCTACGGACACTCAGCCCCATTATACAAAACTCATTCCGCATATGGGACAAATCCGCAATTAAATTCACCCTGACAACGCCTGCATTTTCCTCTTGTCTCAGCCAATTGACTCTTGCACCATGAAGGAAAACCAGATAATCTCTATAATTGCCCTGGTGGCCCGCAGAGCCATTGCCCAAAAATGGAAACAGCCCCAGTTTCCAACTTTGCCCACGGTGATAGCTTTGGTCAAGGAGGTTATAGACAGGGATCAACTGACTGCATATCCACACAACACTCCTACCAGTTTAGAAAAACTGTGGCTCCCCTGGATGATATACTTTCCTACATGACTTGGGTTCACCCTCCTTTTCCTTTCTTCTATTGTCTTCCTTTCTTTATCCTTCCTCCATACTCATCTCTTGGTCTTCCTTAAAACCCCACTATTTTTTACACATCCCCTCCTCGACGCCCCCCCCACCCCGATATGCCTAAGACAATATAATGCACCACTCAACACAAAATGTTGCAACATCCTATAACCTGGCGCTATCTCTGCTTGAAAATTTGCACGTTTCTGGATTCATTATCTAATGTAATATTGTTTGAACAAACTAAACTAAAAAATTAAATTTAAAAAAACTATAGCCCATGTCACCATGGGTAAGACACGCTCAAAAAGTCTTGTCACTAAGGGGTTAAGGAAGCAAATATACAAATAAATATTTCACAATCAAAGGTCCCACCTTTGCGTCCGTAAAAGCTGACTAAAATTGCCTCCTGTACATCGTCTATTTATTGTACAGATTCAAACCATGCCTAGTCCTATTCAAACCAATATTCTCTCTAATGAACATAACTGAAATTGACTATACTTGAAAGCCATTAGGTGAAAACGTAATTGGTCAGGCTGTGTTCAGCTTTAGCTCTACAAAATATATTCATAGCAACCACATCCTTAGTAATTTTTTGCCAGGGTGATGATGATTATAGAATACTTTGACACATTTACATGAATAGACTAGAATTATGCTATTACAAGCGCTTTGTGTAGACTCCCTGGAATACTGCAAATGCAATAAAATAGGGTAAATCTATTTGAATGTGTACCACTCTCATACAAGTTGCTAGTGAAATGCAAACAATGTTGTACAACAGTAAAGAAAAATATTTTATAAATATCGTAGTTTCGCTTGTAAGTAGAGTATAGATCCAACATTAAAGCATTGTAATATGTGCACTTAAATGTTGCATTTGTTTTATTTTTTTTTATTTTCTGTAAAAGGGTACAGGGTGCAGGGTGTTTTATGCCAAAAGTTACTTGATGATAATGCTGAAAAATGGGTACCTTCAAATAAGGTAAATTGCACTTAAAATTTAACAATAGTGTATTATAAAGGGACATTTAAAGGAACCCTGTCAACTAAATATTGTTTATACTATGAATGTAGAGATGTGAAAAAAATTCTACATATTCTGCTTGCAAGGAAATTCGTGAATTAAGAGAAAACGGGGGACATGTATAAACACAGCGCACATGCAGATTGCGCCAAATACTGCCGCAGTCCTTCTCTCCCTTCACTGTCGGAATTTATACAAAAGCTCAAAAATGCGCCTTTCTTTTTTTTTTTTTTTTTTTACTCCCGACACTTTACAGTACATACATAACCCCCAATGTGTTTTAACCCTTTGGTGACACACCATTTTGGCCATGAATAAGAACACTAACCATACCTGCCATAACATAGCTGACAGCAGGTAACAGGTGTAAACCTCTCCATTCTGCACTACCTGATGGAACACACATTACTAGAGTAGAATTTAAGAATGCTTTCTATTAAAAGTTTTAGTTCTCAAGGTTGAACTCATGGTATATGTGAACAAAGAGGAAGGAGGGACGAGGGAGGTGACATCTGAAATTAAAAACAAAATTTGGAGAACCATGTATTTATGCATAGAGACAATTATTAACAAATATCCAAGGAACATATTAATTAAGTTCAACTTCAAAACATTTAAATGGACTCCATCACCAAAACATTGTATATTCTGTAAATATAGAGAATAAAACAAAAGATAATGATAAACAAGATCACAGACATACTGGCAAATGGGCAAATAACACTGGTAAATGGGCACAAAACACTGGAAAATGGGCACATAACACTGGCAAGTGGGCACAAAACATTGGCAAATGGGCACAAAAAACTGGCAAATGGGCAGATAATGGGCAAATAACTGGCAAATGGGCAAATAACTGACAAATGGGCACATAACTAGCAAATGGGCACATAATTGGCAAATAGGAAAATAACACTGGAAAAGGGCACATGGCAAATGGACAAATAACACTGGCAAATGGTCAAAGTAACACGGGCAATTAACTGGAAAATGGGCAAAATAACACTGGTAAATTGGCAAGATAACACTGGCAAATGGGCAAAATAACACTGGCAAATGGGTAAAACATGACTGGCAAATGGGCAAAATAACTGGCAAATTACTGGTAAAATTGGCTGTGGCATATTGGTAATCTGGCTGCGGCATATTGGCAATCTGGCTGTGGCATATTAGTGGGCATGCTAATAGTGGCATATTAATGGGGGAAATGGCTGTGGCAGATTAATTGGCAATCTTAATGTCTGGCTGTGGCATATTAATGGGCGGGCTAATCGTGGCATTATGGGCAAATTGGCTGTGGCCAAAGTGATACTGTGGCATGTTTTGTGGGGCAAAATAACATGTACTATGGGGGAAAGTGACACTGTGGCATGTTCTGCAGGGGCAGTTCAGTGGGTCAAAGTGACACTGTGGTATGTTCTGGTGGGACAATTTATACTGCAGTATGCCAAATCGTGATGGTGCAATATGAGTACAAGCCAAATGCTGTGGGTACTGTATAGTGCTGTGTTAAGACCTTTAGGTGCAATGTGGTTGCAGAGAAACGTAATAAAAATAAGAAATTAACAATTTTTTAATAACATTTTCATTACATATGAATATAGTTGAATATAATATTAAAAAGTTCAAATAAGTAAACATGCAGCTAGTTATATATATATATATTTGGGGTCCACCTCAAGCTTTTGAAAAGGCTGGAAATATTTTAACTTTTTTTGTGTCCAGAAAAGTAATATTGCTTTACTGAGAGGGTGGTGGATGAGAGGTTAATATATAAATGATTTTAAGCATGCATGGGATAAGCATAAGGCTATCCTTGATATAAGATAAGGACAGGAACTAATGAAAATATTACTTTACTGAGAGGGTAGTGGATGCATGGGATAGTCTTTCAGCAGAAGTGGTAGAGGTTAATACAGTGAAGGAGTGTAAGCATGAGCCTATTCTAGATATAAGATGAAGCCAGGGATTAATGGAAGTATTACTTTCTGAGAGGGTAGTGGATGCATGGAATAGCCATCCAGCAGAAATGGTAGAGGTTAATACAGTGGAGGTTAGAAACTTTGTATTACTTTACTGAGAGGGTAGTGGATGCATGGAATAGTCTTCCAGTAGAATTGGTCGAGGTTAATACAGTGAAGGAGTTTAAGCATGCATGGGATATGTATAAGGCTATCCTAGAAATAAGACAAGGCCAGGCACAAAGCGGAACAGTTGGGAGGCATCTATGTGGCATTTCTGGGGTGGAGTTGCATGGTGGGGTCAGGGAGCCCCAGAGCAATTTTTGCACCGGGGCCCGGTGGTTTATAGTTACGCTTCTGGCTGAAGGATTAATAACTTGAGTTTTCTATGTCACTAAGGTTCGTAAGTGACAATATAATGATATAATGGATACACTGGGCTATAAAACCAGTAGGCATTCCCTAAAATATACCTAGATATGTTATAGTGAGACTTCATTTCTTTGCATTTAGAGAAAAGAACATATCAACCTTCCACACTACATCCCCACCCATTTTTGATTGTTCAAAAATCATTAGAAAAATCTCAAGCAAATTTCAGAAGGATCTAGAAAAAAAAGAATGGTTTTTATTTTTCAGAAGGAGATGAGGAGGAGGACAAGCAATACCTGTGAGCAGCTGGACTATGAAAGTCATCGTGAAAAATTATCAAAACAGAGTGTACAAATAATTACAGGACTAAAGCTCCCTTATTGCATGTACTGTAACCACGCAAATTATGCTTAGAAACCATCATTTAGTGTGAAAATTATATTAAAATCCTTCACAGTCATGATGTGTCAGGAACTGTCGCTGCTTTGCAGAGGTTAAATCATAACTTTCCTAGTGCTAATATGTAGCACTATATATACACCTCATGGACTAAATTGTCTCTCCTTTGTTTAACCCCTTAGTGACAGAGTGCTATGCTGTATTTGATGTACCTTGAAGACCAGAATTCCATTATTTTTGTCATATGTTTGCTGAACTTTGATTTTCTTTCTTTGTGTTCAGTCCACCCACACAAATTATATATCATTTTTTAAAGGACGGATAGGGCTTTCATTTGATACTAATATTTTCATCATATGATATAATTTACTATTAACAAAATATATAAAATATGATGAAAATATGCAATAAAAAACACTTTTTCGAAACTTTGACCTGATTTTTTTCTTTTTAAACAAATACAAATGGTAAAAAAGACCCCCCTCCCTAGGGTTAGTCGATCTAGGTTTAGCTTTTTCCTTTTATTTATTTATTTATTTTTCTAGCTGTGATGAAGCTGACTGCCTCTAGGGGCGTTCACGAAGCAGCCTCCGAGAGTAACTTCAGGCATGTAGTGTTGCACTAAGGAGCACAACCCTACATGAAAACTCAGGACGTATATATACGTCCTCATGGTTCTCAAGGACCATGCTTTGCAGGACGTATAAATATGTCCATTAGCGTTAAGGTGGTTAATGTAAGGCATGACACTTACACAAAGTAGGTGATCAATATGGCACCAATCGGTATATAATTAGCCAAATATAGATGCTGTTGTCTATCCTTCCTGCTATAGTTGCATCATAGTCTCAGGGCTGGCTGCATGTAATGGGAACAATAGTTCATAGTTAATGTTTGTCACTTTCAACACCACCATACCAAGACCCTCTCCCACTAGCATAATGGGACCTTTTACACTCAGCATCACAGGACTCTCTTCTATTCCCACAGCATCACTATCTATAAACAACTTAAAAATTAAATCACAAATGGATCATGGCAGAAGCATTAAGTATTTGCTTGCAAATGCTAGAAGTTTATCTGGTAAAATAGGGGAATTAGAGCTGGTAGCAGGCAGGCATTGAAAATTATGACTTAATTCGTATAATTGAAACATGGTGGGAAGACACACATAATTGGTCAATCAGTTTGGAGGGCTACATGTTGCTTAGAAAAGATAGGTCAAACAAAAGAGGTGGAGGTGGCATTATTGCCTCATTTGAGGCAAGATGTATATAATGATAGTACTGGACATTGGAATCATTGTGGGTGGAGATTAGACATGTGCAAAACTAAAATTTATGTTTCGTTTTCGTCCATTCGGACGAAAATGTTATTTATTTTGTCTAAAACTAATTTCGTTCATTACTGCATTCGTTTCAGACGAAATTCGTTCATTATTTTCGTTTCGTTTTATTCGTTCATCTTATAGAATATGTGTAATACTCTTGGCTTTCTATAAACCGAACGAGAGCCCCATTCATAAGAAATTCTTATGAATGGGCTCTCGTTCGGTTTATAGAAAGGCAATAGTATTACACGTATTCTATAAGACGAAAGTCTATAAACCGAAGGTTGTTTGGTTTATAGACTTTCGGTTTATAGAATATATGTAATTCTATGTATTCTATAAGCCGAAAGTCTATAAACAGAACGACCTTCGGTTGATAGACTTTCGGCTTATAGAATACATAGAATTACATGTATTCTATAAACCGAAAGTCTATAAACCGAACGACCTTCGGTTTATAGACTTTCGGCTTATAGAATACGTGTAATACTATTGGCTTTCTATAAACCGAACGAGAGCCCCATTCATAAGAAATTCTTATGAATGGGGACTCCAGTCTCTCGTTCAGTTTATAAAAAGGCAATAGTATAACACGTATTCTATAAGCCGAAAGTCTATAAACCAAAGGTCGTTCGGTTTATAGAATACATAGAATTCTATGTATTCTATAAACCGAAAGTCTATAAACCGAACGACCTTCGGTTTATAGACTTTCGGCTTATAGAATACATAGAATTACATGTATTCTATAAACCGAAAGTCTATAAACTGAACGACCTTCGGTTTATAGACTTTCGGCTTATAGAATACATGTAATACTACTGGCTTTCTAGAAACCAAACTAGAGTCTCCATTCATAAGAAATTCTTATGAATGGGGACTCTACTTCGGTTTATAGAAAGCCAATAGTATTACATGCATTCCATAAACAGAAAGTCGTTCATCATGTCGGTTTATGGAATGTATATGTAATGCTATTGGTATTCTATAAACCGACTCTATTTCGGTTTATAGAATGCCAATAGCACGAATGGACGAATGATTTTCGTTTATTAACCATTCGTTCATTCGTCTATCGTTAGTTTAGCATTTTCGTTATTCGTTTTTCGGACGAATGGATGAAAATGCTATTTTCGGACAAAAATGCATTCGTCCAAAAACTAATGCACATGTCTAGTGGAGATAGTCAGTGGGGGTAGACCTGGCCAGAAATTATTAGTGGGTATTTTTTATAAACCACCAAATATGGGTGAACTTGAAGAATCACAGCTATTAATAAAGCCTCAAAACGGCTTCTAAAATAGGGTTTAGTATCATTATGGGGGATTTTAATTACCCAGAAGTAGACTGGAAAAATGGAACCACTAATTCTGCTAAAAGCAGTATGTTTTTTGGGGTTTTTTTTTTTTCTTTTTAACTTTAATAGAAAAGTACAAAATACATTGATACAAAGTACATTAGTACAAATATGATTAACATTCACACTCAAAAAAAAATACATTTTACATCTATTGTTGGTTACTCAAAAGGCATCTGATTCGGGGGTTTTTCTTCTAACTGCGAAAAAATAGGGATATAGGATAAGTTCTAAGTTAACAATAGATATAAAGAAGGGATCCTCCGGATGTCTATACTAGACTGTTTCTCCCGGGAGACTCCTATATTAAAACCATTTCTGCCTGTTAGACTCTCCGGGGGTAGCCTAAATCTACATAGAAATTCCCAGATTACCATTACCCGTCCCTACTGCGCCTCGCACTTTCAAGGCTATTAATCACCCTTATTTTAATAGATGTCTGATTTCCATGAAAAATCTTCATTCACACTCATTCTCCCAATCGTTCTTATAGTATATACGACTTATTCACCTCAATGATCTAAATTTTCAATAGTTCATCTTAATCCATCTTCTCTTCCTTCCCACCTGTCTCCCTTGTACTCTTTTACTACCTAGGGCTATTTCTCTGTACAACATGGTTATCTAATTTTAATGAGTTTCTTTACACTCTACCTTCACCCTCTAAGTCCTGTCCCACCGCACCAGATATTTTCTTTTCCCCCCTTCTCTTAATTTTCGTTTGCCCCGTATCCTCCCTGTCCCCAACTCCCCCCCTCCTATCCCTCCTTATCACCAGGAGAGGTCTTCCTATTTCTATTTATCCAGAGACCTATCAGCTAGCTTGTTATATTGAGACCAGGGGAGCCAGATCAATCTATTTCCGTATTTCACCTCTTCTAGTCTTTTGATCTTTTCAACCTCTCTGATCCAAACTCCCAACGGGGGAGTCTTGTCCTGCTTTCAGAACATTGGAATCACAGATTTTGCAGCATTTATAAGCCTTATAGTTAGAGTATTCCTATATTTTTTAACTGGTAGTTCTGTATAGTTCAGTAGGATTAACTCAGGAGTCAGTTTAATTTTCATAGTGTCTAGCTGATAAATCACCTGTTTTACTTGGGTCCAGTATTCTTGTATTTTTCCACATTGCCACCATATGTGGAACAGATCTCCTATCTCCTCGTGGCACCTCCAACATATTTTACTAGCGGTCGGGAATATCTTGTTTATCTTTACTGGGACCCTGTACCACCTGATTAACAGTTTATATGATAATTCTTGATGTCTACTAGAAACTGAACATTTTTGTGTCATGTGAAAACATTTTAGCCATTCTCTTCCTGATAGTTGTCTTTTTAAATCTTTTTCCCATGCTGTTGTAAAGTGAGAGGGAATGGCTTCTGAGGTGTTTATCAGCTTATAGGCACGAGAAAGAGACCTCCCATTCTCCTCGTCGCTTCTACACCAAGCTTCAAAAACTGTATCGGTCAGCGGTATACCGTATCTTCTCCCTAACTTTTCTATATAATGTCTTATTTGTAGATAGGTTAGCATTTCTAAGCTGTTAAACGTTTCTTTATCTAGTAGGCTTTGTAGTTTTCTACATGACCCTTTTTCCACTAGGTCGCCCAATGTTAGAGCAGCTGATCTTCCCTCTGGTACTTTAAATGGAGTTGGCCTTAGACCTGGGGGGAATTCCGGATTATTACATATTGGTAACAATAAACTAGGGTAGCGGGTAATGAGTCCTTTCTTACGGCACTCAAGCCATGATTTGATAGTAGGCATTATTGTGGGATGGGACCGTTCTCCTGTCATTTTAAGTGGGTTCACTAGCCAAGGTACCTCTCGTATAGATGTATCAAAGTATTCTCCCTCCATGGTCACCCATTCCTTAGGGGTTTTCCTTGTCCAGTCTTTTATTCTACTTAAATGTGTGGCCAAATAGTAACTATAAGGGTCAGGTACTCCCAGCCCCCCCTGTCTCCTCTCCATTATCATGGATCTAAATGCCAGTCTACTAGGTTTATTGGCCCAAATATATATGGTGAATACTTGATGAATTGTTTTAAAGAACTGTGGTGGAATAGATATTGGGAGCATCTGCATCAGGTAAAGGATTCTAGGCATGATGTTCATCTTAATGACGCCTATTCTACCCAACCAGGTTATGTGGGGTAATGCCCATCTCCTTGTGTCTCCCATCAGAGTCTTAAGAAGAGGCCCCAGATTTAGTTCATAGAGATCCGAATTGTCTGAGGTCAAGTGTATTCCCAGGTATTTCAGTGATTTACTACACCATCTATATGGGTGTTTTATCTTGAGTATCTCTTCCACCCTGGAGGATATATTAATATTCAAGATTTCTGATTTTAATTTGTTTATTTTAAAATTTGACACCTCCCCATATTCTCCCAGCTCCATACTTAGCCTATTCAAGGAGATTTCCGGACTCGTAATAAAAAGCAGAAGGTCATCTGCAAAGGCTGCTATTTTTTGCTCCCTAGACCCCATATCCAGCCCGGCTATATCTTTGTTTCCTCGAATTGCATTTAAGAGTGGTTCCATGGTTAATATAAAGAGAAGAGGAGACAAGGGACAGCCCTGCCTCGTCCCATTCGACAGGGTGAACTGGTCTGAGAGTGTATCATTTACCCTTATCCTGGCTGTGGGAGCATTATACATTGCTCTAGTCCACATCAGGAAATTAGGGCCAACTCCCAGTTTCTTTAATACATCTCAAATAAATGTCCAGTCCATCCTGTCGAATGCTTTCTCAGCATCCGTGGACAGGAGCAGGGAGGGGGACCCCATTTTCCTGGCCTTATGAATCAGGTTCAAAATTCTAACCGAGTTGTCTCGCCCTTCCCTACCCCGAACAAAGCCGGCCTGGTCGGCGTCTACTACTTCCGGAATCAGTACCTTTAATCTATCTGCTAACAATTTAGCTAGTATTTTCAGATCTACATTCAACAGTGAGATTGGCCTGTAGTTTCCACACAGGTCCTTGTCTTTCCCTTTTTTATGTATCACTGTGATGTGCGCTTCCAGCATTGATTTATCTAACTTTTCGCCCTTATTAATAGATCCCATCACCTCTTTTAGTTGGGGGATCAATTCTTCCCCAAAAACACGATAATATAGTAACGGGAATCCATCAGGCCCTGGACTTTTACCAAGTGACATAGATTTAATTACCTGGCCTATTTCACCCAATGTTACTGTTTGGTCCAAAATTTCGCTTTGTGACTGGGAGATTTTTTCTTTTAGATATCTCTTTAAATAGTCCCTGATCTTGATGACATGGTTAGTCTTTTCTTGGTTCCCTCTGTCTGGGTGTAAATTATAAAGCTCGTTAAAATATTGTTGGAAAACGCTTGCTATGTCTTTGGTAGTATGGTATATTTTCCCTCTAGGGTCTCTGATCTTTGCTATATAATTTCTTGCTTGTTTTATTTTTAAGGCCCTAGCTAGTAATTTCCCAGGTTTATTACCCTGTTCATAGAACATACCTTGAACCCTTTGTTGGAGGAAGGTTAATTTATCAGGTCTGCCAGCTGAGATTTCTTTTCTTTTAAAGCCGTCAGAATCTTTTTTTGTAGGGTAGTTTTAAGTATTTTTTCTAATTGTCCGATGTCATTTACCAGGGTATCTATTTGTTTTGTTCTTTGTTTTTTCAATCTAGACCCATGTTGGATGAACGACCTTGTGGGCGGCCCACATCACCGTACTTGATACCTCTGGGGTTTTATTTTCCTGAAAATAGTTTTTTAAGTGAATTTTAAATTCTTTTAACAATAATTTATCCGTCAAGAGGCTCTCATTCAGTCTCCAACTAAAAATTTTTCCTGTTGAGTTACGGAGTCTAATAGTACAGGTGACAGGGGCATGATGGCTCCAGGTCGTTATTCCTATGTGGGTGCTTGTCAAATATTCAAGGCAGTAATGGGACATTAATACCATATCTATCCTAGAGTATTTTCTATGCATTCCAGAATAGAATGTATAGTCTTTACATTGGTCATGTTGTGATCTCCATACATCTACAAGCTGATTTTGTCTCAATGCTTTTTTTACCTTACTAATTTTGACATCAGACATACGGGAACTGCCATCTAATGTATCCAACCTAGGGTCTAATACCATGTTCATATCAATTCCCAAGAACACCATTCCCTCTGCAAAAGTCCCCAGTTTATTGAGGGCCCGTGTTAGGAACTGTTGCTGCTTATTATTAGGTGTATAAATTGAGGCCAGGGTAATTTGTCTATCTCCTAGGTTTTCTTTAATAAATAGTATTCTTCCCTCTTCGTCTTTCCAAATAGTTTGGATTTGAAGAGGAAAGTTTCTGGAAAGCATAATCACCACCCCTTTAGTTTTTGAGCCTTTGGTATTATTTGTAAATACCAATGGAAAGAGGGTATTCTCAAGTTTTGGTTGGGTCCCTTCTTTGAAATGGGTTTCTTGTAAAAGAGCTACTTGAATTTTTTGTTTTTTCAAATCATGTTGTAGCTTAGATCTCTTAGCCCAGGGGTCCTCAAACTACGGCCCGCGGGCCACATGCGGCCCGCCGAGGACATTTATGTGGCCCGCGGGGGGTGCTGCCGGTACCCACCCCGGTTACTTTTTTTTTTCTTTCTGGCAGCCGCAAAGGATGCGGCTGCAGGAAGAAAAAAAAAAAAGAAATTCACTGCGACCGGATGTGACGTTACGTCACATCCGGATCCGGTAACTGTTTCCCTCCTCCACAGGAGGACACCGCGCGAGACGTCCGGGGACACAGCAGCTGGAGGTAAGTGATGGGGAAGCGGGGGAGGAGGGAGGGATAACGAGCACTATTCCTGGCCTCTGACTGGCATAATATTCCTGGGCTTCTGAATGGCATAATATTCCTGGGCATCTAACTGGCATCATATTCCTGGGCATCTGACTGGCATCATATTCCTGGGCATCTGACTGGCATATTATTCCTGGGCATCTGACTGGCATAATATTCCTGGGCATCTGACTGGCATAATATTCCTGGGCATCTGAATGGCATAATATTCCTGGGCATCTGAATGGCATAATATTCCTGGGCATCTGAATGGCATCATATTCCTGGGCATCTGAATGGCATAATATTCCTGGGCATCTGACTGGCATCATATTCCTGGGCATCTGAATGGCATAATATTCCTGGGCATCTGAATGGCATAATATTCCTGGCCATCTGACTGGCATCATATTCCTGGGCATCTGAATGGCATAATATTCCTGGGCATCTGAATGGCATAATATTCCTGGCCATCTGACTGGCATCATATTCCTGGGCATCTGAATGGCATAATATTCCTGGGCATCTGAATGGCATAATATTCCTGGCCATCTGACTGGCATCATATTCCTGGGCATCTGAATGGCATAATATTACTGGGCTCTGACTGGCATAATATTCCTGGGCATCTGAATGGCATATTATTCCTGGGCATCTGACTGGCATAATATTCCTGGGCATCTGACTGGCATAATATTCCTGGGCATCTGACTGGCATAATATTCCTGGGCATCTGAATGGCATCATATTCCTGGGCATCTGAATGGCATAATATTCCTGGCCATCTGACTGGCATCATATTCCTGGGCATCTGAATGGCATAATATTCCTGGGCATCTGAATGGCATAATATTCCTGGCCATCTGACTGGCATCATATTCCTGGGCATCTGACTGCCATAATATTCCTGGGCATCTGACTGGCATAATATTCCTGGGCATCTGAATGGCATCATATTCCTGGGCATCTGAATGGCATAATATTCCTGGGCATCTGACTGGCATCATATTCCTGGGCATCTGAATGGCATAATATTCCTGGGCATCTGAATGGCATAATATTCCTGGCATCTGACTGGCATCATATTCCTGGGCATCTGAATGGCATAATATTCCTGGGCATCTGAATGGCATAATATTCCTGGCCATCTGACTGGCATCATATTCCTGGGCATCTGAATGGCATAATATTCCTGGGCATCTGAATGGCATAATATTCCTGGCCATCTGACTGGCATCATATTCCTGGGCATCTGAATGGCATAATATTACTGGGCTCTGACTGGCATAATATTCCTGGGCATCTGAATGGCATATTATTCCTGGGCATCTGACTGGCATAATATTCCTGGGCATCTGACTGGCATAATATTCCTGGGCATCTGACTGGCATAATATTCCTGGGCATCTGAATGGCATCATATTCCTGGGCATCTGAATGGCATAATATTCCTGGCCATCTGACTGGCATCATATTCCTGGGCATCTGAATGGCATCATATTCCTGGGCATCTGAATGGAATAATATTCCTGGCCATCTGACTGGCATCATATTCCTGGGCATCTGAATGGCATAATATTCCTGGCCATCTGAATGGCATAATATTCCTGGCCATCTGACTGTCATCATATTCCTGGGCATCTGAATGGCATAATATTCCTGGCCATCTGACTGGCATAATATTCCTGGGCATCTGAATGGCATAATATTCCTGGCCATCTGACTGGCATCATATTCCTGGCCATCTGAATGGCATCATATTCCTGGGCATCTGACTGGCATCATATTCCTGGGCATCTGAATGGCATAATATTCCTGGCCATCTGACTGGCATCATATTCCTGGCCATCTGACTGGCATCATATTCCTGGCCATCTGAATGGCATCATATTCCTGGGCTCTGACTGGCACACTATTCCCATTGAAATACTGGTAAGTTTGTTGATTTAACTTTACTTTAAATATTGTATTTGTTCTCGTTTTGTTCAAAATAAGATATATGCAGTGTGCATAGGAATTTCTTCATAGTTTTTATTTTTACTATAGTCCGGCCCTTCAACGGTCTGAGGGACAGTGAACTGGCCCCCTGTTTAAAAAGTTTGAGGACCCCTGTCTTAGCCGGTATATTTAGCCCGTTTACATTCAAAGATAAAACTTTAATTGAGCCCATTTGTGGTCCTCTGGTGGTGGAAGATCATTCTCGTATCATGGGTGCCTATAGTCTCGTTTATACTTTCCTCATACCTCAAGCATACACATTCAACATCTAAAATCTGTATTATAGCGTACTGACCCCTGTACGCCCCTCCTCTCCCCGTGGACCTCTCAGTCAAGCCCCTCTTGACTCTATCTCCCCTGATTGTGGCCTGAGTCCACATTCAAGGCTGGTCCTAATTTGGGGGCGTGGATCTAATTGAACAGTCGCCTGGTAGGGACCCGCCTAGCTCTAAGAGACCTCAAAAAACACCATACATGCCTATCTCCCCGGTCTCTCCTTCTGTAAAGCGAGGAGAGAGACAGGGAGAATTGAAAGAGAAGAGAAAGACAGGGAGAATTGAAAGAGAAGAGAAAAGGGAGCATAAAAATAAATAAACAAATAAATAAAGTTCTCTCCCCTCCTCCCCCTCCGCCCCCCACAACAGGCGCGACAGTATCCCCCTCAAAGAGACAGTGGGCATATTTTGTTTTTTCAGATTTCTCCCCCTGTATTAGCGTACCATATCCTCACATATTAATTACACTTATTTTTAAGATGGTTATCCTGTGTTATCTCTAAGGCAAGAGTACTCGTAGCAATACCTATTTCATTTCATCGATGGTACTCTTTTTAGGAACATACAGTTGATAAAGCACGTCAAACTTATTGTAGCATCACGTGTTTCATATTACCGCGGTTCCAAGAAGACAGACATCTGGACCAATTTAACTAAACTTTTCAAACATGAATAATTATCCAATATGCAAATAAGGCATCATCCCTTCTCTCAAAGGGTGGGGGGAAAAAAATTCCCTCCCCTCCTCCCCCCCCCCGCCCTCCACAACAGGTACAATAGTATCCTCCTCCCAGAGACAGTGGACTGAATGATCAAACATATTTTGTCTTTTCCTATTTCTGCCCCTGTATTAGAGTACCATGTCCCCACATATTAATTACACTTATTTTTAAGATGGTTATCCTGTGTTATCTCTAACACAAGAGTACTCATAACAGTACCTAATTTTGATTCATCGATGGTACTATTTTTAGGAACATACAGTTGATAAAGCACCTCAAATTTTTTGTAGCATCACGTATTTCATATTACACTAGTTACTTTAGAACATTATATTCTAAGTAGATACAGGTACTGTCCATGTACACATTAAGATTCATAACACACTTCCCAGAGGTATATATATCCCTGTCTGAAAGAAAAGGAGGGAGAGGCAGAAAGAGAGAAAAGAGAAAGGAAGAGAAGAAGCGGAGGCCCCAAAGACAGACAATTGGTCCAGTTCAACTAAACTTTTCAAACATGAATAATTATCCAATAAACAAAGTAGGACATCCTCCCTTCTCTCAAAAAAAAAAAAAAAAAAGAACATTTTTCCCCCTTTTTTCTTTTTCTTTCCCTATGTGTGTCTGAGGTCGTAAGTATTTTGATTCCTCAATCTAATTAACAGTGTCAGAACCCCTTGTGAGTTACCCTCAGGCCTTTCCGTCTAATTCTCTATAATAAATCACTAACATGGCACCGTAATTATTCCTTTAGTGAATAAGCCCAAAAAAAAAGAGAAGAAACCTGTGAACCAATAAACTCCCTCCTCTTATCTTTTATAGTGAGATATATGTCATATGTCGTGCTAAATAGGTCTCCAATTGAACGTGTCCTAAAGTGATATCTAATCTATTTGCATTAAGGCTGCCTCTTTAACCTATTACAATATCAGTGCTGAAACCCAATAAATTACCCCCTACAAATCTCAATCATTTCTTTACAACTAGTGGGTAGTGTGCATTCCAGTAAAAAAATAAAAAATAAAAATAAAAAAAAAACAACAGTTAACCTGAGAACCAATAATACCACCCTCTTTACTCTCCTTGGGGAGGGGTGTAAATCGTGAATCGTGCTAAAAAAATCTCCCACATCGGGGTCTTAAAGAAGCTATTTATGATCTTAATATGAAAACCCTGTGAATTACCCTCAGCAATTCTTACTCTTTCCATTACAACTAGTGAATAATATGTGATCAAAAGGAAAAAATAAAATAAAAAGAAGGGTCTCTCAAAAAATTGTCCCCTTGTCTCTCACGCCACCTCATCCTCTCTTAGGCATTAGCCCGACTTCCTGTCTCTTCCGAAAGTTATTAGTTTATCTTCTTGCGTTTTTGTGGATTTCATTCCCATCTCTGCCCCGAGCTCTCCATCCTTTCGGGGACTTTTGGGATAATTTCCCAATCTGGAATTTCAATCGGTTCGAAGCCCAAATCTTGTAGAAAGATGGTAAGATCTTCATAATACTTCAAGACAGTTTGCTTGTCATTTTTCCAAGCTGTTAAACTGAAAGGGAAGCCCCAGGTGTATCTAATTCCTGCTTCTCTCAGTGCCGATGTTATGGGTCTCAGTATCCTCCTGGTCT
Source organism: Pelodytes ibericus (assembly GCA_036172795.1). Classification (NCBI taxonomy): domain Eukaryota; kingdom Metazoa; phylum Chordata; class Amphibia; order Anura; family Pelodytidae; genus Pelodytes; species Pelodytes ibericus. The sequence goes on from CM069860.1 coordinate 24,948,184, forward strand.
GCAGGGTGCCATATGCTATGTCTTGATATATAGAGATCTTGGAACCTTCAATCATCTTGGGCTCCACTGATCTATACATTCTCATAATATCCACTTTATCCTTAAAGTTGTGTACGCAGCAGATGAAATCTCTTGGAGAAGAGCCATCCGACCTTTTGGATCTCAAAGTCCTATGGACCCTGTCTATTTTAAATGCTGAGCCTGTAGATCTATTTAAGATTTCGTTAAGGAAGTTGCTTACTGTAATTTCTAAGGCTTCGTTTTCCACGCTCTCCGGTATACCCCGGATGCGCATTTTGCACCTTCTACTTCTATTCTCTAGATCTTCAACCTGTCTACGTAGCAGGTAGATTGCTTTCTCCTGGGTATAGATTTTGATGTTCATTTAATTTGTAGTTTCCGTGCTTTTTAACATGTTCATCCTCCAGAGTAGCCACTCTTTCTCCAATTTCACCAATATCTCTTTTAATGTCAAATAGATCAGAATGTAAGGGTTGAATTGCTTCTTTAACCAACTCAAGAATGTCATTTTTTGTGGGCAGTGATTTTAAGATTTCTTCCCACTTATTTGTTGGTTCTAGATTAGCACATTCATTGTACTGAGTCTCTATTGAGACAGGGCTCACAGGGCTAGTGGGAGTTATAGTTGAGGCTCTCTCTCTGGGTCTGCTGTTTTATTAATAGGACTTACTAGGAAATGTTTCAAGACATCAGCAGATTTTATATTATTTTTCTTTTTCTCCAGGTTTCTGAGGGCATTTTCGTGTTTGTTATGTTTGCCCATGGTAGTCCCTTAGAGGTTCTCCCCTTCCTCCCTCTCTCTCTCCTCCACCGCTCCTGGCTCACCACCCAAAAAAAGGATAAAGGTATGTGCCTCTCGGGCCCTCACCGTATAGTGTCCTGTTTGGATTACAGGGGTTAATCTCTCCCCTCTCTCTCCTGCCCGGTTATAATGCGTCTCCCTTCCGATTTCCTTTCGGGGAAGCAGTATGTTTCTGAATTTTTTGAATGACAATTTTCTCAGCTAGTACAGACACCAACCAGAGGGGAAGAATAAAACACTGAATTTAAAAAAAAAAGGCCAACTTTAGTAGGTTTAATACATCCCATGGTCTAGTTGACTGGGATGGATAATTTTTGGGAAAAAACACAGAAGGTAAGTGGAATACCTTCAAACTAACACTACAAAAAAATATATATATATATATATCTAGATATATACGTTTGAGGGATCATCAGAGGCATTTGTAAAATATAAAGAAGCCAACAAAGACTGTCAAATTGGCCAAATTGCAGACTAAAAAAACAATTGCTAAGTAGAACAAGAGGAATTCCCAAAAATTATTTAAATATATAAATGGCAAAAAATTAAAGGCTGAAAATGTTGGGTCCTATGCATGAGATTGTCAGTGGAGACAGAGAGAAAGCAGATATTTTAAATAATTTCTTATTTTTAAATTTAAATTTCTAATTTATTTATTTTTATTCTTTCTGTTTTTACCAAGGAAGAACCAATGGACAAGAACCTGCAAGCAACGTTTCCAGAACAGTCACAGCAAGCATGTGATTGGTTGACACAAGAAAAAGTGTTAAAATAATTAAATGACATTAAAATAGACAGCCCCGGGGCCAGATGGTATACACCCATTTAAAAAAAAAAAAAAGACATTATGGAACTAGAAAAAGTGCAGATGAGGGCTACAAAACTACATCAGGGGAATGGAAAGTCTTAGTTATAAAGAAAGGCTGAAAAAGTAAAATCTGTACACATGAGAGAAACGGCAGTTTAGAGGGCATATGATAATGTTATATAAATATGTACAGGGCCAAGTGGCTTTCTAAAGACCTGTTCATTAACAGAATGGTACAAAGGACAAGAAGTCACCGACTAAGACTTGAAGAAAGGAGATTTATTCTATGACAGTGGAAGGGATTTTTTACAGTAAGGACAATTAAGATATGGAATTCACTGCCTGATTAAGTAGTTCTAGTAAATACCTTAGATGCCTTTAAAAGTGGCCTGGATACTTTTTTAATGAGCCGGAGTATGGAGGGCTATACAAGTTAGTATAGGCATTAATATTTATTTAGTGCTTATTGATCCAAGGAGAAATCTAATTGCCATTTTGAGTCAAGAAGGGATTTTTTTCCCCCACTGAAAGCAGAATTCGAAATTGCTGAAGGGGGTTTTATTTGCCTTCTTTTGGATCAACAGCGGTAAACATGGGATAGGAAAAGGGTTGAACTTGATGGACGCAAGTCTATTTCAACCTAAACTACTATGTCACGATGTAACAATACATTCATCTGCCTTGCCACATCAACACAGGCCCATCTTCCACATGATTACAGCCCTTTGGAGTTTTCTATCAGAAACTCTCAATGCTTTGGAATTAATGGTTTCTTTAAGAACAACACATTAGCCCAATACTCCTCGCCAAGTGCTAAGGTTTCAGGCCCATTTTGATATTAATGTTTTGAAACATAATGTAAGGTCAGGAGGTTTGGGCATTCCAGATCTATATAAACTTACAGATATATGCCTATTTTCCTTCTTTCTGTCTTGGCGACATTAGAAAGATGAAGACGCTATATGGCTTCAGAGTGAGAGACTTGAAACAGGGGGCGTAGATCCTTTTCAATTTTTTTGTCTTGATCATGCATCCTTTGTAAAGCTGAGAATTTCTAACCCAGTAATAATTGATGTATGTAGAGCCATGTATAAGTTTATAGATAGGTTTATAGAGAATGTCTCTAAAGTGCAATTGTGATGCAATGAACAGATGACATAAAGAAAGCCTTCCCAACCGAACAAGCAGTGCACTTTACTAGGTCAGTACATGGAATTAAACTTAATAGAATCTATTCAAGTGCCTCTAGGCTGTGTTGACGATGTGGCTGTATGGATGGAGATGATTATCATATTTGGTGGACATGTGATCTTTTAAAACCACAAGAGGAAAAAATAGTACAGGTATTAGGGAGTGGGGAGCTACGTACTGTCTCCGCAAACTTTCCTGTTTCACATAGATCTAGCCTTGATTAAAGCTGCTAACCGGGCTCTTGCCATCCACATTTTGCGGGCCTTTAAGTTGATGGCAAGATTCTGTAAGAAAGAGGAATTTCCCTCTTATGAGGAGAATAAGTACCAGATTAATTTTTAGTGCAATGCCGAAAGCCTCCTATATGAGGGTGGGATGAAGGCTCTAAAGTATCAGGAGATCTGGGCCCCGTGGGAGATAGCTATAGGAGCAGGTCTATGAGAGTTCGGGAGCAATGTGGGAGTAGGGATTTTGGCTATCAAATAAAACGCATTTGCACATTACTACTCTTACCCATGCAGCATTTCTGGAATCTGGTTGAGTGATAGTATGTACGTCATGATGTATAATTAATTATGATGAGTAATAGATTAAGAAGTATCCTTATATGTGTTGGTATTTATTTGTTTGTATGTTATTTATAATGGAAATACCTTTTGTATAAATAAAGATATTTAAAAAAATTATAATAGGAATAAGCACTGTTATTGCTACTCTCTACTTGGCTGCCTTTTTCTACACTCTGTGTTTACCCCTGTGACAAATGATACATGAAGGGCTATTATTAAAGCATTATACTTTACACATATATGTTATACATTATATTGCATATGGGGAAACTATCTGCTAGATAGATTGTACAGTGGGCATAATATTGAATTATGTGGGAGCTCTGCATTTGTCTAGTTACAAAGGGATGTTTTACTACTTTTTGTCTCTTATTTGATTGATTGAATAGTAACAATTATGTTCCTGCTTGATACAACCTTTCAGGACCTTAATGAAATACTGGTAACTATGTTATGGCTGGTGACTGACTTCAACCTGCAAACTATTGTTATATGCATTTGTAATTTAAAAGGTTTGTAATTTGTTCTAAAAAAAAAAAAATAATTTAAACACTACATTTTTTAATATAATGGATCTGTTTGGTGATGTGCTGTATACAATTGGCAACTTGTTTATATGTAGCGAGCCATTGCATATGAATATTTGTTTTTACACTGGTCTTGTTATATGTTATTTTAACTGTGACTATTAAACACTAGGATTTAAATCTATAAGATACTTCATAACATTCTCCATAGTTTCTTCTATTCTTTGGGGTTAACCTCTTAAGTTCTCTCTACAGAATATGGTCAGTATAGAGACTTTAATATCTTGATAACCATATTGTCTTAAGGAAAAGCCAAATGAGGGTTTGATATGGTTCAGGGATTATTGGTTATAAGGCATTTGGTCAGAGAACTTTTTTTCATAGGACATTCGGTCTTGGCAGTGCCCCTCCTATGATGAAAACAGCCAATGACCAATTGTCCTACGATCGTATATCACATGTCCCATGACCACATGTCATAAGTCCTATGAACAAACACCCTATGACCAAATGTCTTATAACTAAATGTCATATGTCCTATGACCAAATGTCCCATGACTCTTATGACCAAAAGTCCTATGACCAAATGCCCTTTTACTACATGTCCTATGAGCAAATGTCTAAGTACCAAATGGTTATGATCATATGTCCTGTGAAGAAATGGTTTTTGACCATTAGTCCTAACAGCATAATAACAGGGCACATGATTTGAAGTTGGAAGTTAGTTTTAAAATTAATTTGTGAAAACACTACTTTACAGAAAGGGTTGGGGATATGTGGAATAGCCTTCCAGCAGATGTGGTATGGACTACCACAGTAAATATGTATAATACTATCCTAAGGAGTAATTAAAAGGAAATGCTAGGCTGGCAGGGTCCCCCCTAATATTAATTCATTATGTAAAAAAAATCCACATACTCCCCTCCAAAGTTTCCGTCTCCACCCCTCTCTTCAAAGCATCATGATATTGATGAGCTGCTTAGCCAATCCTGGTGCAGCCTCTTCTGGATACCACACTCTCATTGCAATAATACTGAGAGTCATTGATGTCACAATCAAGTTGTTATGACAGCATCCTGACTGTTTAATCTGAGCATGATGCTGTTGCCATGGCTGCCATAGGCATCAATATTGCTGGGGTGTGTGTGATGCACAATTTAATGCAAAGTACCGTATTTGCTCGAATATAAGACGACTCTGATTATAAGATGACCCCCCCAAACTATGGATATTCCTTTAGGAAAAAAACTAAAAGCCTGAATAAAAGACTATCCTATAGGAAAAAAATTTTTTTTGTTTTATTACAAAATTACAAAACACAAATATATACATAGTGATACCACAAAACCAAATTTATCCCGACATTGACGACCTCTTTTTGCCCTAGCCTACATTCTCTGTGCGTTTCTATACTTTCATGAGGAGACATATATACTCACCCACAATTAATTTGCCTCCCCCTTCTTCTAATCCACAGAGAATATGCAAAGGCAGAAAACAAAGGGAAAAAAGTCAGTATAGATATATATATATATATATAATAACAAAAAATAAAAACCTAAACAAAACAAAAAACAAACAGAACGAACTTACAGACTAACAGACAGACTCACTAAACAAGGCTCTTGGAGCTAGACTTCGTGTTATTTCTATCAGGTTACCCTCCCTATCGTTTTCTGTGTCTATCCCTGTAGTTTTTGTTTAGGACTGAAAGTTTTGAATATGTTATCCCAATTTATCTTCTCCTTTTTATTACCTCCCGCTTGAATCCCCTCTATAGGAAAAAAGTTAAACTTCTATATATTCACATGTAAATTGCTTTTTCATATTTAATAAAAAAAAAATATAATATAAAAAAATGCATTTCTTGTTTTTATTTACCTTTATGTGCCAATGCTGTCCCTCCATCCCCCAAATGGTGTTTGTCTCCCCAACATTGTCTGTCTCTGTCTCCCTGCCTCCCCCAATGTTGTCTGTCTGTCTCCTTCCACCCTGCCTCCCCCTATGTTATCTGTCTGTCTCCCCCAATGTTTTCTGTCTGTCTGTGTCCCCCCTCCCTCCCCCCAACGTTGTCTGTGTATTTTTATTTTATGCCTTTAGTGTGAAACCTTGCATATACCGTATTTGCTCGATTATAAGACGAGGTTTTTTTCAGAGTAAATGCTCTGAAAAATCCCCCTCGTCTTATAATCGAGGTCTCTTATAATCTGACCTCAAATTGAGGTCAGATTATAAGACATGGATCCAGGTCCCCAGCAGAGCTGCAGGGGACCTGGATCCCCCTCTCTAGCAGCAGGGGAAGTCTGCGCAACGAGCGCAGACTCCCCTGCTTCCGCCCGGCACGACCGCCGGGGCTTCTGTGAAGAAGCCGGATTCTTCCACTTTCGTCACAGAAGTCCCGGCGAGCGTGCCGGGGGCGGCAGCAGGGGAGGTCTGCGCTCATCGCGCAGACATCCTCTGCTGCCCCACTAGGCACCAGGGAGAATCGGGCAGCTGGGGGATGTCTGCACGATACGTGCAGATATCCTCCATGCTGCCCGACACGGCAGACTATTATGACGGACAGCTGTCCGTCATAATAGACTGCCGTGTCGGGCAGCATGGAGGATGTCTGCAAGTATCGTGCAGACATCCCCCGGCTGCCCCCACTAGCCACCAGGGATCAAGGTAAGGGGAAGGGAGGGAGGGGGGCAGAGAGACAGGGGGAGGGAGGGGGGCAGAGAGACAGGGGGAGGGAGGGGGACAGAGAGACAGGGGGAGGGAGGGAGGGGGACAGAGAGACAGGGGGGACAGAGAGACAGGGGGGAGGGAGGGGGGCAGAGACAGAGTCAAGGGGAGGGAGGGGGTTAAGAGACATAGACAAGGGGAGGGAAGGGGTTAAGAAACAGACAAGGGGAGGGAAGGGGTTAAGAGACAGAGACCAGGGGAAGGAAGGGGTTAAGAGACAGACAAGGGGAGGGAAGGGGTTAAGAGACAGAGACAAGGGGAGGGAAGGGGTTAAGAGACAGAGACAAGGGGAGTGAGGGGGTTAAGAGACAGGCAAGGGGAGGGGGAGAGAGAGAAAAATGGGGGCAAGGGAAAGAGAAAGGCAGCATTGGCACATAAAAAGAAATAAAAACTAGAAATACATTTTTTTCCTATAGGGTAGTCTTATATTCAGGCTTTTAGTTTTTTTCCTAAAGGAATATCCAAAGTTTGGGGGGTCGTCTTATAATCAGGGTCGTCTTATAATCGAGCAAATACGGTATATTTTTTTTTCAGTCTCTGTACAAACATCTGCCTATATGTACTCAAACTGGATATAATATTCAGACGATTATCCTCCGCTGCTGCCCAGCACTTCCTCCAGGTCTTCTATGATGATAGAAGTCCTGATGGACGCGCTGGGCGGCAGCCGAGGATGTCTGCGCACATTGCTAGACTTCGTGTTATTTCTATCAGGTTACTATCCCTATCGTTTTCTGTGTCTATCCCTGTAGTTTTTGTTTAGGACTGAAAGTATTGAGTATGTTATCCCAATTTATCTTCTCCTTTTTATTACCTCCCGCTTGAATCCCCTCATAGGAAAAAAGTTAAACTTTTATATATTCACATGTAAATTGCTTTTTCATATTTAATAAAAAAATATAATATAAAAAAATGCATTTCTTGTTTTTATTTACCCAATGGTGTATGTCTCCCCAACATTGTCTGTCTCTGTCTCCCTGCCTCCCCCCAACATTGTCTGTCTCTCTCTCTCCCTCCCCAACGTTGTCTGTCTGTCTCCCCCCCTCCCTGCCTCCCCCAATGTTGTTGTCTGTCTCCTCCCTCCCTCCCCCCAACGTTGCCTGTCTCTCTCCCCCTCTCCCCAACGTTGTCTGTCTGTCGCCCCCCTCCCTGCCTTCCCCTCCCTGCCTCCCCAATGTTGTCTGTCGGTCTCCTCCTTCCCTGCCTCCCCCAATGTTATCTGTCTGTCTCCCCCAATGTTGTCTGTCTGTCTGTGTCCCCCCTCCCTCCCCCCAACGTTGTCTGTGTATTTTTATTTTATGCCTTTAGTGTGAAACCTTGCATATATATATTTTTTTCAGTCTCTGTACAAACATCTGCCTATATGTACTCAAACTGGATATAATATTCAGACGATTATCCTCCGCTGCTGCCCAGCACTTCCACCAGGACTTCTATGATGATAGAAGTCCTGACTGATGTGCCGGGCGGCAGCCGAGGATGTCTGCGCACATTACGCAGACATCCACTGGCTGTTAGCGAGGGGGATCCAGGTCCTCGATTTGAGATTATAAGACGACCTCAAATATAAGACAAGGGGGCTTTTTCAGAGCATTTGCTCTGAAAAAAACCTTGTCTTATATTTAAGCAAATACGGTAAAAGAAAGTGACTTTCTATTCAATATTAAGCCTCAGTTTGTTATGAATGATATTTATTTGTTGCTTAATGATACACAAGTTACATATTACTTTCATGAATATTATATCCAGTTTGAGTATATATAGGCAGATGTTTGTACAGAGACTGAAAAAAATATATATATATATCTATATATATGCAAGGTTTCACACTAAAGGCATAAAATAAAAAAGTACCAGACGCCATACTTCAGTAAATAGCGGCAACACAGCAACATTCAGATATCCAGATATCTCCAATTCTTCATGGAGTAAAGACATTGGCTTTAAGGCTGATCCCAAGGTAACCAGCCAGATGCAACTTAAACAGACAGTTTCCAATCTTCCCAGGAGCCGCTGTAAATATCGAGCGAAGTCAGGTAGTTTAGAAAAAAAATGTATATGTCTCTTTTTGTCTACTGCAATATCCCCTTCCCCAATACCTATATTCATGAGGAAAAGAAAGTACACCCTCTTTGAATTCTATGGTTTTACATATCAGGATATAATAGCAATCATCTGTTCTTTAGCAGGTGTTAAAATTAGGTAAATACAACTTCAAATGAACAACAACACATGGCATATTACACAGTGTCCCAATGTAACAAAAATAAAGCCAAAATGGAGAAGACGTGTGAAAAACTCAGTACACCCTTACTGGTGTCATAGGCTAAGTAGCAGACAGGCTATTGCTTAATTGGTCAACAGCAAGTGTGACCACCTCTATGAAAGCCAAGGTTTTAGCAGTCTGCTGGCCTGGAACATTCAGGTGTGTCTTAGAGAGGCAAATGTTGCTGCTCATAAAACTGGGAGGGTTATAAAGCAATTTCCAATGTACAATGTAAAGTCCATCATTCTACAGTAAGAAATATTATTAAAAAGTGGAAAACATGGGGGGCGTGGCTGGACGCGCTACAAACTGGCTGCTTAAGCACGAAGCTCCCGCCAGGAATCGGGTATATCTATAACTATACACGCAAATAACGAATATATGCTGGCCTTTTCGACAGATACCATGTCTATTCAGCATACAAAGAAGCCACAAAAAGATTTAGATCAATATCTTAAACCTAAAGCAAAAAAAAAAGAAAAAAAGTTTCTCACCTCAGCGTTCAAAGATGGCGCCCGCAACTCAGGAGAAGATGAAGAGCTGTCAGATATTGATGATGCGGCATCCTCGACATCAATGGCCTGCACGCACAAAGAATCTATTAAAGATCTGCTGGCGCAACTGAGGAACCAGATTAAAGGTGACATAAAATCGCTTACAGAAGAATTTAAGCGAGAAATAAGTGAATTAGGCGAACGCACTGAAAAGGTAGAAAACAAGATGGACGAACTTATTGACTCACACAACAAACTAGCTGAACAGCACGAAGACCTAGCTAAAGAAGTATCACTTATCAGAGAAAAAACTATGGACCTAGAAGATAGGTCTAGACGCAATAACATACGCGTCCGTGGCATAAATGAAAATATATCCCCTACGGAATTAGTAGAATGGGTCACAGACTTTTTTAAATATCTGCTCCCAGAAGCTTCTAATGTAGATCTTCTCATAGATCGTATACACAGAGTGCCAAAACCGAAAATCATTCCAAGTGACAAACCGAGGGACGTCTTACTCAGAGCTCATTACTTCCACATTAAAGAAGAAATAATGCGAGCCAGCAGAATGAAAAAGACGCTTCCCTCCGAATATGAAAATCTACAAGTATTTGCAGATTTATCACCGCTGACATTACAGAAAAGGCGGGAATTCAGGCACATAACACTCGCATTGAGGAAGGCTGACATGAGGTATAAGTGGGGCTTCCCAGCCAAACTTATTGTCTCAAAAGATGGTATAACGAAGCTGATTGCCACGTCAGAAGAAGGGGAAAAACTTCTAGATCAATGGAACATCGCATGGGATATGAATCCTGACAAGACTGAATCTCCACTTTTAACTCAAAAGTTATGGCTCAAGGCTAAGAAAAATGGAGGCAAAAGAGCACATGAATCCCCGCCGCCTAACACATCTGGGATAAGTCCTTTTATCCGCCAAGGAACTGTATAGACGGTTTGAATCTGTTACCCATGACGGATAATCTCCTTCCTGGCAGAAATCACCACAAGACGTTACTTGTTAAAGTTATCTTTACTTTTTATGTGCAGATTTGAAGAAGTTCATACTTCAATCGGATAGATAAGTATATGTACTCAATATTTAGAAAAAGTTAGATATGTGTACTAAGACATGTTTGCGCTTTGAAAATATTCTTATAATATTTCCTACATTTTACATGTAAGATGCTAGACATATGGTAATATGTGTACTAAGATGTATTTGCACTTCGCAACTTATCTTATAACAATTTCTACAACACATATGTAAGATGCAAGATATATGGTAATATTTGTACTAAGATTTACTAGCGCTCTGCAATTTATCTTATAACAATTTCTACAACACATATGTAAGATGCTGGATAGAAGGCAATATGTGTACTAAAATATGTTTACGCTTGGCAATCTATCTTATAAAAATTACTACAACACATATGTAAGAGGCAAGATATAAGGTAATATAGGCACTAAAATTTAATTGCATTTTGCAATTTATCTTGTAACAACCACTACAACACATATGTAAGACGCAAAAAAATACGGTAATACAGGTACTAAGAATTAATTGCACTTTGAAGTTTAACCTATAACAATTACTACAACATATGTGTAAGATCCAAGATACATGGCAATACAGGTACTAAGATTTATTTGCCCCTTGAAATTTATCCTGTAACAATCACTACAATACATGTGTAAGGTTTGTTTGCACTAGGTAATTTATCTTACAACAAATACTACAACACACAGGTAAGATGCGTGTTATTTGGTAATTTAACTACTGTTATACCCCCGCGACCTGGTGGAAAGCTCCAGGCTATTCCACACCCCTGTCTCTCGTATGGTTATGAGACGTATGTCTAAATCATTACCCCTAAGATTCAATGTATGGTTATTGACATGTTTATTTTGTTGTCCTCGACACGAGGATTCTCCCTATGACCCTATTCCCTACTTTTCTACTCCTACTTACTACCCTTTTTTCTGGCTATTTTTCCTATCTTCTTAAGGTAGTGCTATACGAGGGATGTGATACTTCCCGAAAACCAGAGAGTATAATGCATAATATCAAGGCTTTGATTAACCTTCATATGGTAACCTGGACTTGGCACCAACAGAGAATGTACTCTTTAGAATGCCTAAAGTGTGGGATACAAACAATAATACACACTGAGAATAATATAGTACATTACCATGATTAGCCAATATCCATGACTTAACTATGGTTCTAAAAATATTATCTATGAATGTTAAAGGCCTAAACACACCCCACAAAAGACGCCTGCTTTTGGAAGAGGCAAAGAAATGTAAAGCAAATATTATAGCTATTCAAGAGTCACACTTTGCGTCTAATAAAATTCCATCATTCGTATTTAAAGACTTCCCTAAGGCAATCCACTCCACAGCAACCACTAAAAAAGCAGGAGTCGCATTCTTTTTTCACAAATCACTAACGGTAAATATACAATTGACTAAAAAAGATACAAAAGGGAGATATATCCTTCTGACTTTATTAATCAACAACATTCAATACACACTAATCAACCTGTATTCCCCCAACACCAACTCTAGCCAATTCTTCAAACATATTATGAATAAACTGGAACCTCATTTTAAAGGTTCATTAATAATTATGGGTGATTTTAACCTATTAGCTGATATAGACATGGACAGTTCGAACAAACCAACGGGTTCACATAAAAAAAATATTATACGTCAAAGTCTATGCTTCTCTCAAACTATTCCAGAATATGGTGTATATGATGCTTGGAGATCTACCAACCCCTCATCCAGAAACTATTCCTTTTTTTCTAACGTACACTTAATGTACTCTAGACTAGATTACATACTAGTGGATAAACTAACATTACAGCAAGTACAGACATGTGAAATTGGCGATTTGAAATGGTCTGACCATGCACCAATCATTCTGGAAATTGTAGAAACCTTCCCGAATAGAGGAATGGGCAACTGGAAAATAAATGATTACATAATTTCCCACAAAGAAAACCAAAAATTCATTCTTGATAAGATGAATGATTATTTCTTAACCAATGAATCAGATGATATCTCAAGTGAAATGTTATGGCAGGCCCATAAATCGGTCCTCCGGGGTCACCTTATCTCTCAAGCATCATATATAAAAAAACAAAGAAATAAAAAAATAGATGATATATCAATGAAACTAGCTGAGTTGGAAAATTCAAACAAACAACATATTTCAAAAGTAACCATTAAGAAAATACGAGCTTTAAGATCAGAACTAGATATCCTACAACTGCACCGCACTCAACTTATGCTTAAAAAGTTGAAACAAACATATTACGATCAGAACAATAAAGCAGGACGGTATCTAGCTAGACGCCTAAAAAAGAAAGAATCTATTTCCACAATTCCATATCTTATCTCTTCCTCTGGCAAAAAAATTCTAAACCCAGCGGAGATCCCAAATGAATTTGCACAATTTTATAGTACTTTATACAATCTTAAATCAGACACACATATGAACCAACCTACTGAAGCAGAAATAACTAGCTTTTTAAACAAATGTAATCTCCCTCATATCTCAAACGAACAAAGCGATAATTTAAAAGCTCCCATCCTTGAATCAGAGATTAAATTAGCTATTGAGAGCTTACCTCTACATAAAGCCCCGGGCCCTGACGGCTTTTCTTCACTTTATTATAAAGTTTATAAAGATACCCTTGTGCCTCATTTAAGATCACTCTTTAACTCAAGCATAACAAAAAAATCCTTTCCTCAGGAAATGCTCCTAGCGCATATTTCTACCATACCAAAACCTGGTAAACCTCCGAACCTATGTCAGAATTTTCGCCCTATTTCTTTGTTAAACACCGATATAAAGATGTATGGCAAAAACCAATAATCCCAAAGCTACTTCATTACGACCAGGTGGGTTTCGTCGGGGGCAGGCAGGGAACGGATAATACTAGGAAATTCATAAATCTAATCCAACATTCAGCTAGAACCAATTCTTCCTGCCTCCTGCTTGCCCTCGACGCTGAAAAAGCCTTCGATAGGCTCCACTGGGACTTTTTGGAAGCCACGCTGCAAAGGTACAAGCTACCACAGGAATATATTAATGCCATCATGGCACTATATTCTCAACCCTCCGCAAAAACTCAATATGCAGGCTTTCTATCCAAACCATTTCCTATAACCAACGGATCACGACAGGGTTGCCCCTTATCCCCTTTATTATATGTACTAGCACTTGAACCCCTAGCCATCTCCATTCGACAAAACTCAAACATAGAAGGATACCATTTTTCTAAATCCTCAGTTGTTAAATTAGGCCTTTTTGCAGATGATATCTTAATCTCTCTTTCAAACCCCTCTGTATCGTTACCACATTTAATATCTACTCTACAAGAATATAGTTCAGTCTCATATCACAAGATTAACCAATCCAAAACCCAAGCTTTACCACTACAATGCTCCAATTCCTTGATTTACTCCCTCAAAAAATCATACAACTTTGAGTGGAAGAGTGATTTTATCTCATACCTAGGTATTTCCTTGACGGCCTCCCCAGATCATCTTATTAAATATAATATTACAAATAATTGGAAAAAAATTAAAACTGAAATTAATTCATGGGGTCCAGTTTTCCTCTCATGGCTGGGTAGGATCTCAGCAATCAAAATGTCTATCCTTCCGAAAATTCTATATATACTTAGATCCCTCCCGATAGACATTCCATCTAGCTATTTCATAGAAATGCAAAAGTTCATATTAAATTATATACATGGTAAACAAAAATCTCGCATTGCAAATAAATGGCTTTATCTGAACAGGAAACAGGGTGGCCTGGGGATCCCCAACCTACAAAATTATTACAGAGCTGCAATAATGGCCCAAACGACCCTTCTACATTCACCTAAAGGCGAAATAGCGTGGGTGGATTTAGAAGATTTGCAAGTGGCTCCATTTAGGATTTGTGATTATCTGTGGACAAAAACAATCCCCACTGTAATTTCATCATCCCTTTGCTTCTGCACAAAAGTTTCAATTAACATCTGGAAATATTACTCCAAAAAGTATCCAGATCTTGCCAAACCTTCGGCTGCTACTCCGCTAGGTTCCCTGGAATTATCCATTCCAGACTCACATTTTCATAACTGGACAGATCAAGGGATTAAATCACTTAAACTTCTGTTTTATAAAGGCAGGCTACTTCAATTCTCAGACCTACAAAAACAATTTGGCTTGGGTAAAGATGATTTTTATAAATACTTACTGCTACGACATTTTCTTTATACAGAAAAAAGTCCTTTAATAGACCCCGCGACGGTATCCCCTCCTCTAGTCAATCTCTGTGTACAGGCAAATGAAAGCAAAAAATCTTTATCTGTCTGTTACCAAGTTTTAAACTCACACAGCATCCCAGATAAACTTCCATGCATGGAAGCGTGGGAAAAAGAATTACGCATCAGCTATACAACTCTAGAATGGAGAACCTCATGGGATATCCCATACCAATCCTCTCACTGCGTAAATCATATAGAACTAAGCAAAAAGATATTTTATCGCTGGTATCTCGTTCCTACAAGACTATCCCGAATGTATCCACAAGTATCAAGTCAGTGCTGGAGGGGATGCGGTCGTGAGGGTTCTATGATTCACATTTGGTGGAACTGTCCAAAAATCACCAATATGTGGGAAAATGTTCTTAAGCTTCTATCAAAAAAGGTGGGATACAGCTTACCTCTTCTTCCCGAGCTAGCTATTTTAAATTTGTTTCCGGATGGGATCCCTAAATTACATAAAAAATTGTTATTTCATGTATTGATTGCTACTAAGACCCTCTTAGCTAGGTGTTGGAAAACGGCCAATATACCATCGGTATCTGAAATTTCAAATCTGGTCACTCATAATCTGTCAATGGAACAAGTCCATTACTCAATGATTGGTAAATACGATATGTATGAGAAATTAGTTAATCTATGGTCAGAACCCTCGGCTCCTCAGGGTCAATAATTGTTATCAATGTTAAAGGCTTTAATTTCCACCATCATGTAGTATCGCAATCTCTCTATGACTCTCTCTCTATGGTCCCCTTTATTCTTTCCTTTTTTCATTTTCCCTTTTCTTTTTTCTTTCTCTTCTAATGGGAATGCAATAGCATACTGTAACCCTTCAATTACCCTAGTGTTACGAGTTACCATAAATTCAGTTAAAGATATATGTACATAATTACGCCTATGACCAAATATTATGTTTGTTTGTTCCTCAAATTACATGGCAATGTAATTTTGACGTGTTGAATGTATGATAGGTATTTGTACGTTTATAGGGTGAATTACATTCGCTTGTACTTGTTCCCATTCCCTTCTTTCTTTTTGTATCCCAACCCTTCTTTCTTAAAAAAAAAAAACTCAATAAAAATCTATAAGTATAAAAAAAAAAAAGTGGAAAACATTCAAGACAGTTGCCAATCTTTCCAGGAGTGCACTTTCTTTTTCCCATGACTGGATTTTAGATTTGTTCTTTTTAAATGGCATCAAATAATACTTTTTGTCATCTACTCTACAGAAGTATTTTTCAATCCAAAGCTTTTGGATGTAATTCAAACATTTTTTTTAATTCCATGTCTCTCTACAAACACCTATTTCTGTATACTCAAACTGGATATGATATTCATGAAAAGTAATATGTATGTGTATCATTCAAACATCAAATATGTATCATTTATAACAAAGTGCAACTGCCATCTTTGTTAAGCAATTATACTGTATGCATTTTTTTTCAGTAAGGGGCCCTGAAATTTCTGCTGGCGGCCCTGTCCAGGACTCGGCCTCGTTGAGTCCTGGAGTCCTTCTTACTTTATGGCCCTCATTCTTTTTTTTTTTTTTTACAACCTTTTTTTATTTGCATTTTTAAAGTTTTTTAATAAATACATTTTATTGTAATATATTATTTTAATTACAGTTAACCCCTGCATGCCTGCTCTGTGATTCTTATGGCTCTGACATCGCACTGGTCAGAGTTTTTTTCTGGGGGGTTTTGTTGGGGTGGGAGGTTTGGGAACCTATATTTTTATTTTGTATTACTTCGTTAATTAGTTGGGATACGTGGGTTAGTGTTGGACTAGTTATGTAGATTAATATTGGGAAAATAAAGTGGAAAACGTTTTTTTCCCCTTTTTATATTTATTTTTTAATACTATTACTATTTTTATGAATTGTGTATCAAAAAAGCTCCAACTGTTTGGCTCGGGGTGTGTCATGACGTAGGACGCTGATGGGAGGAGCGTCTAGGTGACCGCGAAAACTCCTCTGGTAATGTCGGAGCGAAGCAGATGAAGCAGGGGGGCTGACAGAGCGGCGGGCGAAGAGCCCTGGATTGCGGTGAATATACATCACAGACACCCACTGAGAGCTTCTGCCCCGGTTCTCCGTTGCTCTCAGGCTAAATCATCATGCTGAGGTCGGTGAGGTCCGCTTTCCTTCTGGCTTGACTCTATTCCTTGCTCTGCGTATGCTGAATATGGTAACATGTCCTGCAATGCTGAAACTCTGGTAAGGCTATAAATCCTGTGAAGGGGGGAAGACGCTGGAAGAGCCCCAATCTGTCACTTTTGCTTATTAACTGTTTATATCAGTAAGGATTAACTTTGTGTACGGAGAGGGGGTCTCAGCCTGATAGCAATTATTGGGGATTGAGAGGAGGTCTGAACTCGGCATAACATCAAAGCTTTCCCCTACCACACTTAATGCACTGCCATAAGTAAGCACCGCAAATTAAACAGTTGGTCCAAGTAGGCAGTGGAAGGAACAAACACGGGCACAATCCCCCTGATAAAGTTCCTGGGGGTGAAGGTATTACCATATCTGCCAACCTTATAGATCCTAAAGGAATATCTATAAGGATATAACGAAGAAGGTATAAATAGAATATAACTTAAATGGCATCCAAAAAAGCTCAGGACGCCAGAAAGAAGGGAAAAAAAAGGGATTCAGATCATGATAAGGACAAGGGGAAAAAAATGTCATCTTTATTCTCCCCACTGCCTATTAAGAAATCTCTAATACCCAATAACTCTGATGGGAATGTAATAAAATCCCCAGGGGAGACAGCAGCAGCATTGGAGGATGGTCAATTAACCTTAAGCACACTGGAAGGCTATCCAGTAACACAGGAACAACTTCAGTCATGCTTGGATATGCAGTTAACCCAATTTAAGGCCCTCCTGGAAAAACATTTTGAGGAAACAAATGTGCATTTACACGCGTTTGGGGAACGTGTCCTTCAAAATGAGCAAAAGATTGCTGCGGTAGAGTACGATGTAAAGTCGTGTAGTGACTCTATTGATGCCCTGAAGCAAAAGATCGAAGTACTAGAATTAAAACTAATAGATCAAGAAGACAGAGGACGGAGAAATAATGTGAGAATTAGGGGTATACCCGAAAGGGTGGAGCAAGCAGACCTAAGGTCATTTATTATGGATCTGTTTACCCATATGGGTCTGGCCGATATGATGGATCAATCGAGTATTGAACGCATTCATAGAACATACAAACCTAGTAACCTCCCAGAAGCAGTACCTAGAGATATAATTATGAGATTTTCAAAAAATTTTCTGAAACAGAAATTTATGGAAGCTGTAAAAGCTACGCATCCGCTGGATGAGAAATATACAGATCTATCCTTTTTTCAAGATCTATCCGCAGCTACAAGATCAAAGAGGAAATCTTTTGGATTTTTTACAGAAGTCCTAAGGGCAAAACAAATCAAATATAACTGGGGATTCCCAACTAAGATTTTTGTAAAATTTAAGGATGGTTCTTACATAATTAAATCCACTGAAGAAGCCAAGGACTGGCTGATTAGAAATATGGACCAGAATACTGGTAGCCAATAGCCAATATAAGAGAAGGAGGGATATTTTGGAGCAGGCACGGGAGGAGTGGGGGAAAGAGCCGGGAGGAAATAGGGCAAGTTTATCGCACGACAATGTGAAGCCAATACGACCAGAGTGCTGGGGGGAGAATCTGGATAGAGAGTGGGGGAGCCCCTTTTTTTTTTTTTTTTTTTTATTACAGAAGTGGGCTAGAGGGAAGGCAATAATGGTAGTGGGTAATTGTCACATAGCATAACTTTGCTAATATAAGCTTCAATTAATACCTTTGGGTAAATATCACTGTTTCATGCAAGTTTGAATCTTAACACAATGTCTATTACCCCAACCCGACTAGAGTTTGGATTAGACTAGACACAAATATAAGCAATTTGAAGGTTAAGTGCACATGGAATTAGACACGTTAGAGAATTAAATCACTCACAGGGAAAATATTTTTTCTTTTTTTCTTGTTGAAGAATAAATTCCAGATTAGATATTCATGTAAGGATAAATTAACGGTTAGGTCCACAAGGATGTTAGAAGATGTAATGGGGTTAATTCACTCACACGAGACTGCGTTTGAATTTGAGAACAACAAGGTTAAAAGACAGAGTGGATAAGCTTTAGTAGTAATATTAATTATGTATGGAATGGAATTTGAATTTATATATATATATTTTTTTTTTTTTAGAGATGTAACGGGAAGTGGGCTAAAGGGAGGGAAATAATGGTAGCGGGGTAATTGACACACAGCATAACTTTGTTAATATAAGCCTGAATTAATACTGTTGGGTAATATCACTATCTTACTGAAGATTGAATCTTAACACAATAACTACTTCCCCAATCCGACTAGAGTTTAGATTAAGACTAGACACAAATACAATATAAGTAACCTGAAAGTTAGGCGCACTTGGAATTAGACACGTTAGTGAATTAAACCACTACAGGGAATTTCCTTTTTTTTTCTCACCTGCTCTCTAGTGCTCCCCATGCACCTGAGAATAAGCTGAAATAAGGAGTCAGATCGGTCACCTTTTAAAAAAAGAAAGGAAGGAAAAATATTTCTGATATCAATGCAGGGGATAGGCATTGTTAGGTCAAGAAACCTTTTTGTACGGGTTTCACATGGTGGAGGGTTATACTCTTTTCTTTATGTTATTATATGTATGTTGTCTTTGTTATATGTGATTGTAGCCGTTGAGGACGTGTGCACAAGTCAAAAAAATAGTAGAGTCGCCAATCAGAGAGTCAGAGATTACCTTTGGGATGGGGGATAAGAGTACGCTAAGATTCCTGACATTGAATGTTCAGGGATTAAATAGACCACAAAAAAGGATGATAATGATGGAAATGCTGATCAAGCATAAGATAGACATTGCTGCCTTACAAGAAACTCATTGGTTAGAGGCAGATACCGTCAGATTCAATTTCAAGAAATATCCGTTTAGAGAATCCTCCTCCATGAGAAATAAGAAACAGAGGGGAGTATCTATCTTAATCTCCAAAGATGTTAAATATGAACTGATATTTAAAATGCATGATGAGAATGGAAGATTCCTTTTTTTGATCTGTAGACTAAATGATGTTTTATACTCGATCTTGAATATATACGTACCTAACAAAAGACAGGTTAGATTTGTGAATGGCATACTGGAAAAGATACGAGAAAGGATACAAGGAATTTTTCTGATCCTAGGTGACTTTAATTGTGTTATTGACCCAGAACTTGATAGAAAAGGTATAGGACCGAAGGGAATAAACAAGCAAGATTTGGGCTTAGCAACAGCACTCCAGTGTACGCTAGGAAAATTCAGACTTTATGATCTCTGGAGGACACTTAGACCGAATGATAGGGAATATACATTTTTCTCAAATAGACATAAGTCTTTTTCCCGAATTGATTTTATCCTCTCAAATCAGTGTGCAATTAAACAGTGTAAAAAAATACAAATTCAACCAGTTGTCTGGTCAGACCATGACGCAGTCGTTGTGGAGATGAGGGATATATATAATAAGGTGCCCCCTTCCTGGAGATTGAGAGACTCTCTACTTATGAATCAGGGAAACATTGAGGGATTGTTAAAGAGGGCAGAAGAATTCTTTGAGGATAACCTGACAGGTGAAGTCAGTTTGCCTATAGTCTGGTGCACCTATAAGAGTGTCATGAGGGGTTATTTAATAATGCTAGCCGCACATTTCAAAGATAAAAGTGGAAAGAATTTATCAGAACTATATATTAAGTACGCAGATTTGAAGAACATGAACAAAAAAACGATTGATAAAAACAGAATCATAGAAATTAATCAAATACAGAAATTAATAAGAGAAAAACTAAACCAGAAAGCAAACGACATCCTATTTAAAAGGAAACAGCACTGGTTCTACTTGGGTAATCGTGCCCATAAGCTTATGTCGAGTCAAATAAAAGGTTATAATTTAAAGAGTAGGATCCTTAAAATCAAAGAGGGAAATAGACTGTGCGCTAGTCCATCGGAAATTGGTGAAGCTTTTAAAAACTATTACTCATCTTTATATAATATAGGTGGGACAAAGGATAAAGAAGGGATTAGGGAATATTTGAGAAATGCCAAACTTCCTCAAATAAAGGAAGAACACAAAACCCGACTCAACTCCCCCTTCACAGAGGAAGAGGTGAGGAAAGCAATTAATAATCTGAAATCTAAAAAGGCCCCAGGACCCGATGGGTTTACAAACCTCTTCTATAAAAAAATTAGTCATCTACTAGTCCCTCACCTTACAAACTGCTTTAACACCATCAGATTAAATAAAACTTTCCCACCAGAAATGCAAAAAGGCATTAATATCCCCTATTCTAAAAACAGGTAAAGTGAGCACTCTGACAACTAGTTATCGTCCGATCTCCCTTATTAACACTGACACAAAAATATACTCCTCCATACTAGCGGAGAGAATGTCACTGGTGATTCCTTACATTATACACGCTAACCAGTCGGGCTTTGTAAAGGGTAGACAGGCCTCAGGGAACACAAGGAAAATTATAGGTCTGATTGATGTTATAATGTCCAGGAAAATTCCATCGATTATTCTGGCCCTTGATGCGGAGAAGGCCTTTGACCGAGTCAACTGGTGCTACCTTGAGGAGGTATTGGGTGCATTTGGCTGTGGTACTGCAATGGTTGACTCGGTCATGGCCTTATATAAACATCCAGCAGCAAAGGTTGTAGGACAGGGTATTGACTAAATTAATTTGTCCTTTGCGTGTGGAGATCCTTGAGTCTCTAATACCTAATCTGAACTTATCCAAATGGCCCTTACAAAAAGATATGTTAATTGGGGACTTCTTTGAAGGCAAAAACCTCAAGGATATGACCCAACTGATATCAGAATTTAATATCCCGAAAGCAGACTCCTTTAATCTATATAGGATTATGCTCTTTATTAAAAAAAACGTCCAAAAGGAAATAACTGATGTGATAGCCCAAATAGAAAGAATATTTAGGAGTAAAGTTAACAGGGGCTTGTTGAGCAGTTGGCACAGGATCTCTGAAAACTCTCACTTTGTGGACTTCCCTAGGGCATGGAAGAAATGGGAGGACGAGATGGGACAGAAGTGGGAATGGGAACGATGGAGTAAGACCTGGAGTATGGTTAAAGAAGCGTCACATTGTTTGAACCTACAAGAGCTCCAGTTTAAGGTCATGTTCAGATGGCACCTAACCCCATATGTAATTAATAAATTTGATCCTTTAACCTCACCTTTGTGCTGGAGGTGTGGCACTGCTCAGGGAACCTCTAGACATATTTGGTGGGACTGTGTAATGTTGAAAGATACTTGGGGTAAACTCTTTGTAGAGGCCTCTAAAATACTTAATGTGCAGGTAACCCCTCTCCCAGAGCTTGCCCTGCTACATATGGGAATTGAAAGCTTTCCTAAGAATAAAAGAGCCTTACTGATCTATTTCTTTTTAGCAATGAAACTGATTATAGCTTGTAATTGGAAGACTAAGTCTCAAATACTATGGCCAGAAATAGAAAAACAAATTCAAGAATTTGGTATGCTGGAGAAGGGATTTTTTCTTGCACACTCAATAATGGAGAGGTACCAGGACATCTGGTCCCCATGGATAGAACATCAAAAATAGAAGCTTGGCTCATGGATGCCCTGTTTTTCTGTATGACGGTAATTACCGGCGAACGGGACGATGCACACGTCCTCATAAGGCTGCAGTCTGTGCAGTCATGTCTTGTGTTGTGTACTGTCGGGTAATACTTTATGTATGTGTTTGGACCACCCAGAGGGATAGGGGGCAGAGAGAGATAAATAGAAAGCTCAGTTATTCCTCAACTTCTTTTTATATACACGAATATAAAGTTAAACACAAGGATGACGGAAAGCACATTAAAAGGAGTATTGAGTAATCCTATAACACATGTGTCTTACAGTCTGAGTGAAAGGAAAAAAAAAAAAAGAAAAAAAAAAAAAAAGCTCCAACTGTTCTTTAAAAAACAACAACAAACACATATTGAAATTTTTAAAAATTGCTCTGGTCCTTGGCCCAGAAAATCCCTTTTTTCTGAAGCCGTTAATCATGTCCATTAAACAACAGTGGACAAAGAGAAAAATAAATGGAAAGATATTTTGCATCGCAAAAAGTCTTGGATGTAACCTTGTTTCTGGCTCACCAGACTCTTCTTTTTCATGGCCATAGAGATACCATGTCATGAGCAAACAAAGGAAACAGCCTGGACTTGGTAGAATTGCTCTCAAAATATAATCCAGTTTTAAAGGAACATTTCATAAGGCTGAAACATTCTATTGCATCTGGGAAGAGAATAACTGCTGTGATTGGATTCTAGACTTTTTTTTAACCACATCTTAAGAAGACCAGCCAGCTTTCAGCACATAAATTTTAGGTACTAAGGTCAAATTATCCAAATTTCAATTTGAAGATCCAGCTTCCCACTTTTTCTTTAAAAAAAAGAAATACTGTCCATGCTATTGCCTACAAAGACATAATATTTGCCTTGTGTCAATTTACCTGCCTGCCTTTTCAATTTAACAGAGGCGAAGACAACAGCACACAGAAAATGAAAACTCCAATGTTTTGCCGTAAACGTATTTTCCATGGGAGGAACATTCAACAACACCCAAAGTGGATTAACCATACAAGCGGTGTGGTAAGGCACATCCACCTTTTTCTGCACATCCAGTAATAATATCTTTGTTTAAATCGGTTATCGCAGGTCTGGTCTGCAATATCTGGTCCTGATGCTGTACCGTTCAGGCTCATGGATATCTGGAAATAATGTATAATACACGCTGTACAGTGAGTTGGATACCTGTTCCAAAATGTATAAGATGGAAGAGGAGTCTGGAAACCTGAGATGTGTTGCTGCATACATTATTTTGGATTAATATTCTAGAGTGCCTTATTCACTATATTTGTTTTTTATGAGCGCTTGTGTAATCATGTAAATTCATCTTTTATCCTTCTGTCCAGATGACATCGGACCCTGAGCACCAGAGTTCAGGAGCTCATTAGGTAGGAGCAGAGACACAGGGCCTGGTGGAGGGTACCCCACTCCCCAGGAAGCTTAAGGTTCCTGGTTGGTGTGGCCACATTCCAGGGCCCTATTGAAGTAGCTGCTGTATCGAGTGTAATTGAGGACTGAAGCTGAAGATGCCCTGGAGACATCCTGGAACAGTCATGGGACACAACCTTGACAGGATAGCAGGATATCTGCAGACTGAGACAGAATAAACAAAGCTGAGCAGAGCAAATTTAGACAAAGCAGAAACAAGAAGAATGAAATGCAGAGTGCAGGGTTACAGGACAGACAAGGAGCAAAGGCAGAACTAAAGCATACATGAAAAGGGTAAAGGCATAAAATAATACTACAGAACTAAAGAGACATACACAGGCAAATATATAACACAGGATAACATACAGAGGCCAGGGCTAGGAGCAAAGCAACACAAGGGACGGAGTGAGGAGCTAGATACTCCTCGGATGCTTCTAAAGGGAAATCAGGAATGGCAAATGGGGAGAAGACAGAGGAGATGGAATCCTCAGGTGCATCAGGGAAAGAGGATAAGGGGACATATACATACAAACATAAATACAGGAATTAACCTAATATTCTGAGATTGTAAAAAAAGAGGATTCGGTTAACTTATGGCTACAAGTGTAAGTTTGACAACTAACGTCAAGTACCTCACAATTAGGCAAGTCCCTAACGCTAAAACTGAATAATAAAGTAGCTAATTAATAACAAAATCTAACGACTTACACTACACAGACACACAAGACACCGAACATACCTGCAGACTGCAGATCTGACAGTGTCAAAGAACGTAACCAGGCATGGTTGCACATTTATACAAAGCAGAGAGAAAGTAACAAGGCAGAGAGAAACAATGAAAACCCAGAATGGAATAGAGCAGAATA
Source organism: Pelodytes ibericus (assembly GCA_036172795.1). Taxonomy (NCBI): domain Eukaryota; kingdom Metazoa; phylum Chordata; class Amphibia; order Anura; family Pelodytidae; genus Pelodytes; species Pelodytes ibericus. The sequence continues at coordinate 24,972,892 of CM069860.1, forward strand.
ATAAACAGCAAGGAAACCATAAATGGATTAGAACAGAGAACAAAGGAACAACAAAGCACGAGTCAGGGAATCCCTTTAAGAGAGGCTCCTAACAGGGTTCTAGTATAGGGACTCTATAGGCCCACTAACAGGGTTCATGTCCCCACTTTTACAGGACTATGGACAGGACTCAGAATAGCCCACTAACAGGGTACACGGATTCAGGGCATCCCCATTACAGGGACTCAGGTCACCCCTTTTATAAAGCTCATGGCATCCCCATTACAGGGCATACCCATTACAGGGACCCAGGTCATCCATTTTACAGGGTTCTGGGGATCCCCCATTACAGGGACTCAGGTCACCCTTTTTACAGGGGTCAGGTTAGGACAGGAACCGGACTGAAGCCAGACTGGGAAGATGCCCTCTGGGGCCAACTGGGCAGGGGCCACTCTGGGGCCAGGTTGTTCAGGTGCTGTGAGGTTAGGTCAAGCCTATGAATAAGCGTGGAGACACGTGAAACGCGTAAGGCATCCGTTTTATCTGTTTGTTATCCCTGATGTTCGTGATGTTTCCTTGATTTAATACAATTCTTTATCATTCAACCTACTCCGGAGTGCGTGTCCTTTTGTTGCTCATTTTCATTGGTCAGGTGCTGCTCTAGGACGAGGTTAGGGAGGTTGCCACTCTGTGGGGAAACCACTCTGTGGCCTAGCTAGGAAAGGACACCCCTCTGTGGCCGGAACTAGGGAAGGAGAAACAAACAAGGATACAAAGAAAAAACAGGATTGAGGATACCCAATATATGGAACAGCAAAGGACAGAAAGGAAACTGAAGAAACTGGATAACCTGACACTTCATACCTTTTGTGGTTCTTAACTAATTTCCAATAAAGCACTTCTAAGTTTTTCCTGTTTATAATTAGTACCTTAGAGAACAAATGGTCTGGGCCCCACATAAATATACTCCCAACACTTACCTTCTGGTGGTACTAAACTGAAGGAGGCTTGCATTTCTGACAGGAGCGCCGGGTGGAAGGATATAAGCATATCTGCTCGCCCTTCCTTCCTTAACACAATGAGCTGAATGTGCACTGAGCAGGACAGCAGTTGTTACATCTATAGCTGCCCCCACCGACAAGGAGACATTGCTGTGCCTAACCACATATACAGCCTGGTGTTGCAGGTTACTTGACCTTACCCAAATAATGAAAATAAAACAAAACATACTGTATATGCTTGAAAATAAGGTCACCCTGACTATTAGGCAACACCCCCCCCCCCCCCCCCCCAACACAATTTATGGAAAAGATCTAAATATTAAGTAACTCTATATGAAAAAAAAACATTTTGCTAGTAAATATATTTTCATATTTAAGGCCTTTGCCTTAAGTACATGCGTGCACAGCACATTGACTGCCGGCCTCCCGTGACAGTAGTGCCTCTTACTGGGGTACTGGCTGTGGCCCTGATTTGCACCCTAATTCATTTTACTAACAACAAGTAAGACAGTAGATAGTGAGAGACATTTTGTTTAATGTAATTAGTTATCTGTATTACACATCTGTTTTTCATTAAATTAGAAATGAACACATAATTTATAGAGTTCCCTTTGTGATTATTTATAACTTTGTTAAATATTTTTTATGGTGCTCTATTCTATGACTAATTACTAATTAAACATGTCTAACAAGAACAATGTGTTACATTTATCTTGATTGGTTAATGAATCGTTATCATTATTACCTTCTTAAAATGTAATTATACAAAGAGAACCTCAACATATTTAATTATGTTTTCTTTGTTTTGTTTTTTTACAATTTACAGGTTTTATTGTTATTGTGAGGTATAAATGACATGAACTAACCATATATAATTTTTTTATCATTGTTTGTTCATGGCAATGTTCAATTAATGTTTCTTCAACACTAATTTCTCTTTGAATAAAGTATAATTGCTAATTCTGCATATTTGTTATTTGGTGTGATCTACATGCATTTCAGCAAGTTTGCTTAGAGACCTTCAGTACTGAATCCCATAAAACAGGTGTGTGTAGGTATATAAATACATACAAACACATATATTTTGGATTATGCATGTATATGTATGTATGTATGTATGTATGTATGTATCTGTGTGTGTGTGTATTGTGAATGACAAATACAAGATTTCTTGAAATATGGACAGCGTGCCTTTCTAGTCCTTATGGTAGATCTGCAATACAGAGAAAGTGCAGAGGAGGGCTTCAAAACTAATCAGGGGAATGGAAAGTTTTAGTTATGAAGAAAGGCTTGAAAAGCTAAATCTGTACACGCTAGAGAAACGGCAGCTTAGAATGGATTTGATAATGTTATATAAATATGTTCAGGGCCCATACAAAGGGCTTTCTAAAGACCTGTTCATTAACCAAACAGTACAAAGGACAAGAGGTTACCCGCTAAGACTTGAAGAAAAGAGATTTAGTCTACATCAGCGGAAGGGATTTTTTACAGTAATGACAATTAAGATATGGAATTCCCTGCCTGAAGAAGTGGTTCTGGCAAATATACTTTTTTAATGAGCCGGAGCATAGAGGGTTATGCATGTTAGTACAGGCATTCATATTTATTTAGTTTGTTGATCCAAGTAGAAATCTGATTGCCATTTTGAGTCAAGAAGGAAATTTTTCTCCACTGAAAGCAGAATTCAAAATTGCTGAAGGGGTTTTTATTTGCCTTCTTTTGGATCAACAGCAGTAAACATGGGATAGGAAAAGGGTTGAACTTGATGTATGCAGGGCCGGGGCAAGACTTTTTGTGGCCCTAGGCGAACATATACTTTGCCGCCCCTTGCTGATCCTACCCTCAGGCATTTAGTGTCACACAGTGTTGCATACATATGCAGTCACATGTACACACACATGCAATGTCAGATGCAGCCACACGTACACAAACAGTTGCACAATCAATGTGATCCTTTCTTCCCCGCCCTCCCTCCACCCAATGCCTGGTATCTTTTTTGTTTTTAACCATCCATCCCACCCAATGCCTGGTGTCTTTTTTTAACCATCCCTGCCACCCAATGCCTGGTGTCTTTCTTCTTTCCACCCTCCCTCCTACCCACCCAATGCCTGGTGTCTTTTTTTTTTTTCAAGATATCCTCCCACCCACCCAATGCCTGGTGTCTTTTTTTCCCACCCAAGGGTCTAGGACTCTTCTTCGCCGCACCTTCATCGCTGACAGTTCAGCGTGGCAGTTAGAACGCTGAACTATCAGCAATGAAGAATAACGCGGCCGTTTCATCGTGGACGCGGCTATGTAAGAGCTGACAGTTCAGCACTGAACTGTCAGCTCTTACAAATGTAAAAGTAAAAATAACCCCCTAATAAATGATTCCCCCCAAAGTGCCCCCCCAAACCCCAATACTAAAATTAACCCCAAAATCCCAATACTAAAATTAACCCATAAAACCCCAATTCTAAAATTAACCCCCGAACCCTAATACTAACCCCCGAACCATAATACTAAAATTAACCCTCGAAACCCTAATACTAACCCCCGACCCCTAATACTAACCCCCTAAACCCTAATACTACCCCCGACCCCTAATCCCTAATACTAACCCCGAACCCTAATACTAAAATTAACCCCCTAAACCCTAATACTAACTCCCTAAACCCTAATACTAACCCCGACCCCCTAATACTAACCCCCTAAACCCTAATACTAAAATTAACCCCCTAAACCCTAATACTAAAATTAACCCCCTAAACCCAAATACTAACCCCCGAACCCTAATACTAAAATTAACCCCCTAAACCCTAATACTAAAATTAACCCCGAACCCTAAAAACTAATTCTAACCCCCGAAACCTAATTCTAACCCCCTAAACCCTAATTCTAACCACCCTTACTAAAATAAACTAAAATAGATAAAATACTAAAATAAACTTAACTTTAGTGATGAAATGTCCCGCGATGAAATCTCCAGCGACGAGCTGTCGTGTGGTGAAGAGACGGCGGTGAAGCGGCTGCGCGGATGCAGCCGCGATGAAGGGTATCATCCCCCCCACCCAATGCCTGGTGTATTTTTTTTCCACCCTCCAATCCACCCACCCACTGCCTGGTGTATATTTTTGTTCCCATTCCTCCCATAACTTACCTCTGGCAGCTTTATTCCTTATTATTCCATATTGTATTACTGGGAATGTGGAACCGGCGCACTCTGTGCATCTTGTGTTAAATGTGGTAAGTGCTGTCTTTACATTGGAATACAGTTCCAGTTAATGACATCACACTGTTTGACTGTCAGGTCCAAGGACCTGCACCTTGCACCGGGGACCCTCACAACCAAAGCGACCCTCTGTCCCTGTCCCCGGCCTCGAGTTGCTAGTTAACTGCTCACGGTGAATGCAACTACTTCCAAGAGGTTTAAGGGGTGGGGCTTACTTGTGAGAAACGTTGCGCTATTGGTTGCTACTAAGGGGCAGGGGAAAGAGGGGAGTCTATACTCCTTCTCCCTATGGTCCAGGGGCAGTCCCCAGGTGTAAAGGGGAGAGGTCCTTGATCAACAGCCCTATAAAAAGCCCACACTCACCTTATTCTTTGGCTGCTTGTTGAGCTGTGATGTCTGTTCTCAGTCCCATTCCTTTGTGATTTACCTACTATTCATTGCTACCTTTCTGTGTACCGACCTTGGCTTCTTCCCCTGGACTACCGGAATCGTTATAACCCTACCTGGAGTTCTTGACCCACTTTTTGAACCTTTGCTGCCTGCCTCGACCTTTTGGATTGGACGGACTACTTTTTTTTCTTAGCCTTTTGTTGTGTCACTTTTGGATATATCTTTTTGGCTGCCCCTTCTCCCTACCCACCACCCTGAGTTACATGCCTCATCCTTGAACCTCACATAACAAGTAAGCCAAAGAATGGAGCTTGCAGGGATGGATGAAGCTATACAAGCACTTACACAACAAATTGCATCTTTTTTAATATCTTTTTATTATGGTTTATCATTCAGGGATGGGGATTACAGAAAATGAAGAGGGGGGAGGGAGGGGTGAAAAGTACATATGTTACATCAATGACCGTCGATACATGGAATTTTATGAGTAACAGTTTGAGTGTCCAATCGGACAGTGTTCAGACAGTACCAAAAATGAGAGACAAAGGAAATGAAGGTGGGCCTCAATCCGTGATAGTAGGGCCAGCGGGGATCTTGTTTAGTTAGCACCCAGGGGAACTGATCTCAACTCCTGATGCATGGAGAAAAGGCCTTCACATGCCTCTGCTATTGTGTACATAGTTTATACTAAGTGACCCATAGGTTGAGGAGGCGGTGACCGTGGTGGTGTAGGTGGAAGCAGCGGTGGAGGAGGAGGAGGTAGTAAACACTGTTTTTTATTTGTTTTTTTTAATTGGGGTAGCCCCCAAAATATTGGGACATATAAAAAAAGAAAACAAAGAATAAGTGCACTTGAGTATAACAATAGCTGGGTGAGGCCGGTATAAATGTCTATTCTGCACAAGGTACAGACAAGTCTGGTGGGATCCATGCTGGTTCGTTTTAATAAACGTGAGCTTGTCCACGTTGACTGTGGACAAACGGCTGCGCTTGTCTGTGATAACGCCCCCTGCCGTGCTAAACACACGTTCAGACAATACACTGGCTGCAGGGCAGGCCAGCCCCTCCAAGGCATAAAGGGCCCAAAATGTGCGCAATATATATACCATATATATTGTATGCAGGTGTAAGAAATGAGACAAGAAGGATGGTATAAAAATGAAGAAGAGGCATGCACATATAAAGATTTAACCCAGGTAGTATGGAACTTGGAGGAGTACAAACCAGACTATGGATAAAGTTTTGTTAGGAATCAAATTGTTCCAGTTTGGGGAAAAATAAAGATTAGACTCCACATTAAGAACATAGTCAGTGAATTCCATGAACTGATTATAATTGAACACAATGTTGAGAATATGATTTTGGAAAATTGGATGATAAAGGGAATATGATGTAATAGAGACTGTTGGTCACCTTCTTTGCTCTTTTTAAAGAATGATGTGTCTGGCACGTCAATTGTCGCAAAGGTGTTAAAGTCTATTTTGTTGTCCCATTCACCATAAAACAGCTTAGTGGCCCAAGTGGAACGTTATATGGCTGCCAGAAGCTTTGAAGACATGCCAAGGAGTATTCCCAACAGAACCCACCTTACAGAAAAAGTGAGGCTGGGCAATAATCCAAGGGGTCAGTAACTCCCATAGATGAAAATGCAACCAAGTCAGTGTGTGTGGAACTCATGCAAGGCTTTAAAGCCAAGAACAGGCATTCTGCGGGATGGAGTGCACTCAGGAAAGTTTCCATACAGTGCTTCAAGTGTGGTGAACCAGGACACGTCAGAGCAAGGTGCCCAAACACACCAGAACCGATGCAGTGTGGGCTGGGAGAAGAACCATGGAACTTTTGCAGACTGATTTGTCCGACTGGTCTGGTAGAGGATACACAGACCTACCGTAGGCCAGTCCTGCTAAATAAAAAAAAGACTGTAGCACTAGTCAAGTCTGGCAGTGCCGTGACTCTTGTTTCAGGACAATTAGTAGGACAATCTTCTCTACAAAAAAATAAAGCAGTGGGTATGCTGTGTGTACATGAGAATGTTGTGCAGTTGATGTTTCTACAGGAGAAAGGGTAGAATCAATTACTGCAGTGGTAGTTCCTAGGTTACCCTATGCACCTGTTTTAGGAAGATATTTCCCTGAGTTTCATACTTTATTTAAAGGTCTGTCCCTGATAATTCAGGAGAACACAGATGCTGATCAGGAAGCCGCAGAGATTAACCAATTGTTTCCGTTCTCTGACGCAGCTTTGTTGGTAAAGCAGCCTAAGTATCAGAATTCCTGCAGAGAACGAAGCGAAAATAAGAATAGGTTTATTGTGCAAATTGGCTGTGGCATATTAAATGGCAAAATAATACTGGCATATTATTGGACAAATTGGCAGGGCATAATTATGGGCCAGCTGACACTGGCATATTAATGGGCAAATTGGCTATTGCATATTAAATGGCAAAATAATACTGGAATATTATTGTGCAAATTGGCTGTGGGTTATTAATGGCAAAATACTGGCATGGTATTGGGCAAATTGGCTGTGGCATATTAAATGGCAAAATAATACATCTATAGATAGAAATATTTAAATACATAAAGGGCTATCCTAGATATAAGATAGGGAACTGGGGACAAATAAAATTATTTAGAAAATTGGGCAGACTAGATGGACCAAATGGTTCTTATCTGCCGCCACATTCTATGTAATTCTGGCATATGATTGGGCAAATTGGCTGTGGCATATTAAATGGCAAAATAATACTGGAATATTACTGGGCAAATTAGCAGGGCATAATTATGGGCCAGCTGACACTGGCATATTATTGGGCAAATTGGCAGTGGCATATTAAATGGCAAAACAATACTGGCATATTATTGGGCAAATTGGCTGTGGATTATTAATGGCAAAATACTGGCATGTTATTGGGCAAATTGGCTGTGGCATATTAAATGGCAAAATAATACATCTATAGATAGAAATATTTAAATACATAAAGGGAATCAACACAGTAAAGGAAGAGAGTATATTTAAAAGATGAAAAACTACCACAACTAGAGGACATAGTCTAAAATTAGAGGGGCAACGATTTAAAAGTAAAAGTATTACTTTACTGAGAGGGTAGTGTCAGAGGCGTCACTAGGGTTGGTGTCACCCGGTGCGGTAACTCATGGTGTCACCCCCCTGGATTTCCTCCAATACCATGCCAAACAGATTCCTTAGTAATGCCAGTCAGATGGCCCATTAAATATGCCACATACAGGAGCCCATAACTATGCCACACACAGGAGCCCCACAACTATGACACACAAGAGCCCCATAAGTTATGACACGCAAGAGCCCCATAAATTATGCCACACCAGAGCCCCATAAATTATGCCTCACCTTGGAGCCCAATTAATTATGCCACACATAGGGCCCAATAAATATGCCACACAAGGGACAGCCATTAATTATGCGACACACACAGGAGCCCCACAAGGTGACAATTGTACAATTCTAAAACAATAAATATCTATAAAACACAGATATCTCTCTATAACTAGTTGCATTTATACTTATTTGAATTATTTAATATTCTATTTAATAAAAATGTTATTGAAAAATTGCATTCCTATTTTTTATTCCCTTCCTCTGCACCCACATTGCTCCTAAAGGACTTAACACAGCACCATACTGTACCCACAGAACTTGGCATGCACCTATATTGCACCCATAGCACTTGGCATGCACTCATATTGCACCTACACGATTTGGCATGCCACAGTTTCACTTTGCCCCACAGAACTAGCCAGTGTCACTTTCCTCATAGTACATGTTATTTTGCCCCACAGACCATGCCACAGCATCACTTTGCCAATTAAAATAGGCCAGTATGTAACCCCTCGATAAGCCAGGATTTAGCCATTCAATATGCCAGGATTATTTAGCCACTCAATATGCCTGGATTATTTAGCCACTCAATATGCCTGGATTATTTAGCCACTCAATATGCCAGGATTATTTTGCCACTCAATATGCCAGGATTTAGCCATTCAATATGCCAGGATTTAGCCACTCAATATGCCAGGATTTAGCCACTCAATATTTCAAGATTATGCCACTCAATATGCCAGTATTTAACCCCTCAGTATGCCAGGATTATTTTGCCACTCAATATGCCAGGATTTAGCCATTCAATATGCCAGGATTATTATGCCACTCAATATGCCATGATTATTATGCCACTCAATATGCCAGGATTTTTCTAGTTTTATGCCACCCTCCTCCCCCCTTCCCCAGCCAGTACTTACCTCCTTCCTGCTGTTTCCCGGTGCAGGTCCGTGGCTGTGAGGGAAGCGTTGTGCGCAATAAAGTTTGTTTTAAAAAAAAGTTTAAACAAACTTTATTGATCCGCGCGGCTGGAGGGGAGCTCACAGCCACGGACCTGCACCGGGAGACAGCAGCAAGGAGGTAAGTTTTTGAATTTCTTTTTTTTTTTATTGCAGGGGGTGCCGGCAGCACGGGTGTCACCCACGCGTGACGCCACTGGGTAGTGGATGTATGGAATAGCCTTCCAGCGTAAGTGGTAGAGGTAAACACAGTCAAGGATTTTAAGCATGCGTGGGATAGGCACAAGGCTATCCTAGATATAAGATAGGGAACTGGGGACTAATAAAATTATTTAGAAAATTGGGTAGACTAGATGGACCTAATGGTTATCTGCCGACACATTCTATGTTTCTATGTAATACTGGCATATTATTGGGCAAATTGGCTGTGGCATATTAAATGGCAAAATAATTCTGGCATTTTATTGGGCAAATTGGCTGTGGCTTATTAATGACAACATAATACTGGCATATTATTGGGCAAATTGGCTGGGCATAATTATGGGCCAGTTAACACTGGCATATTAATGGGAAAACTGTGGAAAAACTTATTTTAATTGGCAAAGTGATGCTGTGGGGCAAAATAATATGTACTATGTGGAAAGTGAAACTTGCTTGTTCTGTAGGTGCAGTTCTGTTGGGCAAAGTGACACCGTGTAGGTGCAATATGCAAGCCAAGTGCTGAGGGTGCAATATAGGTGCATGGCAAGTGCTTTGCATGGTGCTGTGTTAAGTCCTTTAGGTGCAATGTGGGTGCAGAGTAAGGGAATAAAAACAAGGAATGCAATTTTTCAATAACATTTTTTTTACATATGAAAATAGTTGAATTTAATATTAAGTAATAAGTGAATGCAACTAGTTATAGAGAGAAAGAGAGAGATGTATGTGTGTATGGATTTATTGTTTTAAAATTGTACAATTGTCACCTCACGGGGATAAAATGTGTCGCATAATTAATGGCAGTCCCATGTGTGGCATAATTAAGGGGCTCTTTTGTGTGGCATAATTATGGGGCGCTTGTGTGTGGCATAAATATGGGGCTCCTGTGTGTGTGGCATAATTAATGGGGCTCTGGTGTGGCATAGTTATGAAGCTCCTGTGTGTGGCATTATTTGTGTGGCTCCTGTATATGGCATATTTTGTGGGGCTCCTGTATGGCATATTTAATTGGCCATCTGACTGGCATTACTAAGGAATTTGTTTGGCATGGTATTGGAGGAAATCCAGGGGGTGACACCAACCCTAGTTACACCTCTGTGCCCATGCACTCATATTAGGGGGACACTTAGGAGTGGAGAAAACCCAGTAGCGGATTCTAAGACGGTTTTACTGGCCAAGGGTTTATGAAGCAGTTTAAAATTATTGTGCTTCCTGCCCGGAGTTTCAGTTAGTGTCTCCAAAGACTAACTTAAGGGCTCCTCTTATGCCTCTCCCTATTATTGATGTCCCTTTTAAACAAATCAGTATTGACATAGGGGGACCATTAGAAAGGTCCGCCTTCTGTTATTTTCTCATTGTGCTGCTGATCAGACACAGAGAGAGAGTGTGTGGAAGTAAACCTGGATGGTAAGGAAAACTTTGCACTGTTTAAAACTTTGTGTGAAACCGTATAAACGCCTTTAGCAAAATTTAAATAGATCACATCAACTGTCACACCTAGATCTATATTTTTACTGACTTCTTCATAGAATGTTATTAAGTTGGTTTGGCAAGACCGGTCTTTCACAAAACCATGTTGACTTCTACTAATAAACTTTGGATTTAAGATATATTCTTGAATGAATACCTTTAGCAATCCTTCAAATAATTTGTCCACTACAGATGTCAAGCTCACTGGCTTATAATTACCCGGCTGAAATTGTGATGCCTTTTATAAATATTCGCATGTCATCTGCCTGGTCTATTGGCACTAAGCCTGAACTGAAACAATCCCTAAAGATCAAAATAATGGTCTGGCAGAACTATGTTTAGCTACCCAAGTACCCTTGTGTGTACGCCATCTGGCCCAAGGGCCTTAAACTTAACAATGTTTAAGTGATTAAGCACTTTTTCTTGTCAGCCAATCCCATGTTTGTTTTAATAGTTCTGTAAATTCAGGCAGCAGGGGCTCATCCATTGGTTCTTCCTTGGTATAAACAGAAGAATAAAAATTATTTCAAATGTCTAAACGAAAAAAGTGAAAATGAAAAAAAGTGCCCGGCGCTACTGAAAAAATGTGATGATCACTTGAATAATGCAGGTCACTTCACAGTGGTAACAATACTTCTATCACCACTAAATAAACTGAAAAGACAAAAACAAACTGAAGGAGTGCTTAAACTTTTTTTTTAGATTTTTTATATAATATATTATATCACTGTATTGTGAAAAAAACAAATAAACCCATAAGGTTGCACAGCTATTAAGAAAAATTGTGAGCCAAAAACTGTTTCAATTTCAGTGGCACTTAAATGTTTCAGTTAAAAGGCAGTACAGCCTAAAAGTCGTTATCAATTGAAACACTCTTTTGCCTCTTAGTTCAAAGGCTGAACAGACTTACACAGATTAAAGTTTTGGTGGCACTTCAGTATTTTAATTGAAAGCAGGTATCGATTTATTCCTGCAATGCTTAGTCAAAGCATTAAAACATGTTTTGCCACTTCATATAAAAATAGACAAACTCATAAATGTAGACAAAATTAGGCAAATAGCAGATCCAAGTGAACAATATTGCGCATGCAGCTTCTATTGCACTATAGCTTCCATATGAATGACGATCTGCAAGCAAAAATCCACACCAACACAGCACTAAGTACCTTTTTTATTTCAAATGTCTGCTTTCTATCTGTCCTCATTAACCACATGTCCCAGTTTGCATAAAAAGGCCCAACATTTTCTGCCTTTAGCTTCTATCCATTCACATACTTTAAAAAAATGTTAGGCTTTAGTTTTACTCTTCTTAGCAATCTTTTTCTCATTTTCCGATTTAGCCATTTTAATTGCATTTTTGTAGGCTTTGCTGGTCTCTTTGTTCCCTATAAATGATACTGCTGATCCCTCGCTTTTATAATGTTTGAATGCAATTTTATTGTTATGTATTCCTGTATTAGATTACTGGTAAGCCACATTGGTTTGACATTGGGGTGACCCCCCCGTCACCATGGCTACTAAGGTACTTGCCTGTCAGGTGACCCCCTTCAGTGCTACTGAGGGACCCCACTGTGTCTCCCATTTTTGGCTCTCAGGTGACGCTTGGGGTGACCCCCCTCATCAAAAGGACAGACCTTCGCGGCCCCAGGTCCTAGCCTGTTGGGTGACCCCCTTCAGTGCTCTCGGGTGACCCCCGATATTTGGCTCCATACCACAACCTTCTGCCTCTATTTTCCACAGACGGTTATGCTATGTCAGAGGAAGCTAGAGCTTTACTGCCTGCTGGCCTTCAAGGTTGGCTCAAAGCAGCCCTGGCTGAATCTCTACCCGCCGCTCTGGTGTCAATTAAAACTACACATGCTGTGGAACACCCTTATGCAGACCGGTCACCTTCGGTTCCGGAAGACTCTGGGTCTGAAGACCACCGACTCTCTCCTTACACAGAGCACCCACGTAAGAGGCCCTGGACTGACACCACAGCCCATATGATCTCCAAGGGAAAGACGCCCCTCAAGAAGCCAAAGCGCGTCTCCCTCTCTGCCATCCCATCTGGAACCTTTACACATGGGGAGTTCTCAGAGGATCAAGACACCTTTGAGATCATCAACGAATATCATGCGGGCGACTCATTCATAGAAACATAGAATGTGTCGGCAGATAAGAACCATTCGGTTCATCTAGTCTGCCCAATATTCCCTGGGTCCTCTAGCGTGCCTTTCCCATCAGATCTGACTCCGCACTCCTATGCCCGTGAATCAGTCACCAGGGTCTGCTCTACCCAAGATTCGCCTGTCGAAATCCTAGACTCTGCCCGTCTCCCCATGTTTGACCCTCGGAACCTGCGACACCCACGTTCTGCGGAATGGTCCCCCCCCCAACTCATATTGCCGAATTCCTTCGCTACTGGCTCCGTCGGCCACTGGACAAGGAGGTTCGGCAGAAACTCCGGGTGGAATGTCCCAGACCAACACTACCAGACAAGGTGTCTCACAGCCCTGACTTTGACCCGACTTTCATGGCCAGGAGTGGCAGGGATCCCAAGAAGGGCCTGGAACAGGGTCTACGCGCAGCTCAGGGCAAACTGCTGGATATCTCTGGCCCTCTGACGCAGATTTTTTGCATGGCAGACGAAGCCCTCACTGATGGTGCATCCCTTGACCCTCAACTGACCAGAGAATGTGCACAACGCACCCTTTGCCTCCGGGGCAACGCAAACTCTCCATTGTCCACTGAATGCCAGAAGGCAGCCTTATTCAGGCTTGACAATAAGTTGGTGGAATTGGCTCCCAAGGAGTTGGGCCAACAGATTACTTTTCGGGGACATGTTTCTGAAGAACTTGAATCAGCATGTGAATTTCCACCTCAATGAACAAAGCCTAAACTTCTATGAGACAGGTCTTTAGAAGGGACTGTTTTTCCCAGAGAGTAGCAGAATGGCCTTCATGGGCTCCAGGTCCCACTTTCCTGAGACTACTCCCTCCTACAGATTCCAGGGCCTTTCGATGGCCTACCATTACACTCCCTCCCTCACACAAAACAAAGTTTCAGTCAGGTAAGACCCTTTCCAGTTCTTCCTCATATTCCTATTGCTGGCAGATTGTCCCATTTTCTTCCACAGTGGATGACCATCACCCAGGACCCTTGGGTCCTCCAAACTGTGACAGGGTTCCGTATAGAGTTCTCGTCCCCGCCGGGAGGGCGCACCTTTGTTCTACCCCTACACATGAATTCAGGGGCAATAGATCTTGTGAACGAGGAACTCTACTCGCTTCGCTGCAAAGGTTCCTTCGAACGCGCTGGCCGCCCCTTTTTCCTGAGCAACATGTTTCTTGTAAGAAAGAAATCTAGGGAGTTTCAACCTCAGGATTTTGAATCTTCGAGTGGCCTACCAGCATTTCAAGATGGAGGGAATTCATCACTGGTTTGCATGTTTGGATTTCAAGGACACGTACCTTACAGTTCCCGTCCATCGGTGCGACAGGAAATTTCTTCAATTTATGTGGCACAGGCGTCTCTGGCAATTCACCTGCTTTACTTTCGGCCTCAGTTCAGCGCCATGGTGCTTCACAAAACTCCTGAAGCCGGTCATGGAATTCCTGTGCGCCTGAGGCATTTGTTCCATTATCTACCTGGACGACATCCTTCTGATGGCCCAGGATTGAGCATCCTTACTCAGGGACACGTCTCTCGCAGTTCATCTACTTCAAGATTTGGGGTTCGTGATCAATGCGGACAGGTCAGATTTGACTGACTCAATCGGTCCAATTTCTCGGCTTCACGGTGGATTCGGTTCGACTGGAACTACAGCTCCCGCGGTCAAAAATGTTAGTCATCAAAAAAGCCATCTGTCGTCTGTTGCGACGTTCTCACGCGTCCCTGCAGGAGATCGCTCAAATTATCGGCCTGCTATCCGCTTCCATCCAGGCTATATTGCCAGGCCCACTTCACTATTGTGCCCTGCAATGCCTAAAAACGTGTCATCTTTGTTTCTCCGGCTCTTACGATCAGAAGGCGCGTATCACAGACTAGGTCCATCTAGAACTTCACTGGTGGCTCAACCACATGGACGCCTGGAACGGCAAGGCTATTTTTGTCCGCCTTCCGGACTTCACCCTGGACTCGGATGGCAGCCTTTTTGGCTGGGGTGCTGCTTGCGGGGAGGAAGCCACTGGCGCTCTCTGGACCCCCGAGGAGCAAGGGCTCCACATAAATTGCCTGGAACTCATTGCTGGCTCTTTCGAAGTTTCACCAAAGGCCTGACTCACTGCTCTTTAGTTCTTTGTATGGACAATATTTCGGCAGTTCGGTACATCAACCGTCAGGGTGGCTCTCGCTCCAGACTTCTAATAGAACTGACCAAGGATCTTTATCGGTTGTGCCTAGACCAGCACTTGTCAATCTGGGCGGAATACCTCCCAGAAAAGGACAACCTGGTGGCAGATTGGTTCTCCCGCCACTGGAGGGATGTGAGCGACTGGCAAGGGCACACTCGGGTTTTCCACGCTCTAGATTGACTCAGGGGTCCCTTCACATTGGATTTCTTTGTGTCCAGAACAAATAGTCAGACCGCAGCTTTCTTCAGTTGGATGTCGGACCCTCTGTCCTCAGCGGTGGATGCCTTCCTTCAAATCTGGCCGTCTCGGGGGGCATATGCCTTTCCCCCATTCTCCTTGACTCTCCAAGATCACTCCACCAAGTGGCACTTCAACATGCCACGGTACTCCTTGTCACCCCCCTTGGCAGACCCAACCATGGTTTCCTCTGCTGCTGGAACTATCGTGCAGGGATCCTCTCCTCCTTCTATATATATATATATATATATATATATATATATATTTTAGATAACCTTACCAAATGATTAAAACAGGTAACTATGGTTTACTTTGGGGTAAATCTCAGTCAATCAAGAAAACATTAATTAACCTTTAGTCTTGATTTCTTGGCAAACAGTCAAGGCCATGACATAATAATGAGGTACATGTCCTGGCCTAGCAGGACAAAATGGCGTCTATAGTCTAAACATCTTACTTGCGAAGCTGGGCTTCACAGAACTGTGAAGGCTTTTTTAGATGTTGTTTGGCAAACTCTAATCTGGCCTTCCTGTTTTTGAGGCTCACCAATGGTTTACATCTTGTGGTGAACCCTCTGTATTCACTCTGGAGAAGTCTTCTCTTGATTGTTGATTTTGACACACATACACCTGCCTCCAGGAGAGTGTTCTTGATCTGGCCAACTGTTGTGAAGGGTGTTTTCTTCACCAGGGAAAGAATTCTTCGGTCATCCACCACAGTTGTTTTCCGTGGTCTTCCGGGTCTTTTGGTGTTGCTGAGCTCACCGGTGCGTTCTTTCTTTTTAAGGATGTTCCAAACAGTTGATTTGGCCACACCTAATGATTTTGCTATCTCTCTGATGGGTTTGTTTTGTTTTTTTCAGCCGAATGATGGCTTGGTTCACTGATAGTGACAGCTCTTTGGATCGCATATTGAGAGTTGACAGCAACAGATTCCAAATGCAAATAGCACACTTGAAATGAACTCTGGACCTTTTATCTGCTCCTTGTAAATGGGATAATGAGGGAATAACACACACCTGGCCATGGAACAGCTGAGCAGCCAATTGTCCCATTACTTTTGGTCCCTTGAAAAGTGGGAGGCACATACAAACTGTTGTAATTCCTACACTGTTCACCTCATTTGGATGTAAATACCCTCAAATTAAAGCTGAAAGTCTGCAGTTAAAGCACATCTTGTTTGTTTCATTTCAAACCCATTGTGTTGGTGTATGGAGCCAAAAAGATTAGAATTGTGTTGATGTCCCAATATTTATGGACCTGACTGTATATTAACCTTAATATTACTTTTCTGGACACAAAAAAAAAAAATATATGTATATAACTAGTTGCATTTATACTTATATGAACTTTTTAATATTTTAATATTATATTCAACTATTTTCATATGTAATGAGAATGTTATTGAAAAATTGTTAATTTCTTATTTTTATTACGTTCCTCTGCACCCACATTGCACCTAAAGGTCTTAACACAGCACTATACAGTACCCACAGCACTTGGCTTGTACTCATATTGCAGCCACACGATTTGGCATGCTGCAGTATAAATTTGCCCGCCAGAACATACCACAGTGTCACTTTATCCCACTGAACTGCCCCTGCAGAACATGCCAGTGTCACTTTCTCCCATAGTACATGTTATTTTGCCCCACAGAACATGCCACGGTGTCACTTTCCCCCATAGTACATGTTATTTTGCCCCACAAAACATGCCACAGTATCACTTTCCCCCATAGTACGTTATTTTGCCCCACAAAACATGCAACAGTGTCACTTTCCCCCATAGTACATGTTATTTTGCCCCACAAAACATGCCACAGTATCACTTTGGCCGCAGCCAATTTGCCCATTATGCCACAATTAGCCTGCCAATTAATATGCCACAGCCAGACATTCAGATTGCCAATTAACCTGCCATAGCCATTTTCCCCATTAATATGCCCCTATTAGCCTGCCCATTAATATGCCACAGCCAATTTTCCCATTAACCTGCCAGTTATTTTGCACATTTGCCAGTTATGTGCCCATTTGCCAGTGTTATTTTGCCCATGTTCCCATTTGCCAGTTATGTGCCCATTTGCCAGTTATTTGCTAGTTATGTGCCCATTTGCCAGTATTATTTGCCAGTTGTGTGCCCATTTGCCAGTTATTTGCTAGTTATGTGCCCATTTACCAGTTATGTGCCTGTTATTTGCCCATTTGTGTGCCCATTTGCCAGTTATGTGCCCATTTGCCAGTTATTTGCTAGTTATGTGCCCATTTGCCAGTTATGTGCCCATTATTTGCCCATTTGCCAGTTGTGTGCCCATTTGCCAGTTATGTGCCCGTTATGTGCCCATTTGCCAGTGCTGTGCCCATTTGCCAGTGTTATGTGCCCATTTGCCACTTATGTGCCCACCTCCCGTACTTACCTGGATGCTGCTCGGCCGTCTCTGCAGAAATGTTTCAGCCACCGGAAGTGACGTTTCTGGTGGCTGTGACAAAAAGCCGGGTCCGCATCCGATCTCACTGCTGCTGCCCGATAGTGTGCCCCACGTGGCAGCTGTCTTGGGCCCCAAAAATGAATGGGCCCAGGACAGCTGCCCCATGTTCACACACATTTTTTTTGTGTGTGCAGGGGTCGCAGGGTGGCTGGGCCCCTGGAGTGACCCCTGCACCAGTGGTAGGTACGCCACTGCTTGTGTGATACCGATCAAATCACACTATTCAGCACTTACCAGTATATCCAGCTCGCCCATTTTGTTTGTTAAGCAACTTTGCTAAAAGACATTTAAGATTACTACCAATTTTCAGTTTATTAGTGGACAAACACTTCATAGCCGCTGGTTTAATTGCATGTACCTCCCTAATTTCTATGCTAATCTCACCACTGCTCTCATCCTCCTTTCCCATAGCTAGACTCACATTCCATTCCAATCTACTCTAGCTTTCGTGTAAGAAAAAGTGTTTTCAGGCCCTATCAAGATTTGATCAGAATCACACAAGATTTACATAAGCCGTTCAGAAACATCATGTGTCCCTTCAGGGCCGGCCTTAGGGGTGTGCGACCTGTGCGGGAAAAAAAAAGCCGGTAGTGGCACTGGCTGGGGGAGATCAAAAGATCCCCCCTCACCAGCCCTCTGCACGGCATTCTCTGCTTGGTCCGGGGAGGGGGCGGAGCTAACCGGCACAGCGGTGTAGCTCCGCCCCCACCCCGGGAAGCAGAGCAGAGTCTGCATTACGGGGAGCCCCGGGCAGCATGAGATAGTGCTGCTCGGCTCCCCATGCCTGCATTAAGCATGGGGAGCCCGAGCAGCACCTTCTCATGCTGCCCATGGCTCCCCCGTAATGCAGACTCTGCTCTGCTTCCCGGGGTGGGGGCGGAGCTACACCGCTGTGCCGGTTAGCTCCGCCCCCTCCCTGGATACACCTTTTCAGGCAAAGGTAAGGGAGGGGGGAGAGAGACAGAACAGGGGTTAGGGGGGAGAGACAGAACAGGGGTTAGGGGGGAGAGACAGAACAGGGGGAGGGGAGAGAGAGACAGACAGAACAGGGGTTAGAGGGGAGAGACAGAACAGGGGGAGGGGAGAGAGAGACAGACAGAACAGGGGGAGGGGAGAGACAGAACAGGGGCAGGGGGAGAGAAAGAGAACAGGGGGAGGGGGAGAGAGAGAACAGGGGGAGGGGGAGAGAGAGAACAGGGCTAGAGAGAGAGAACAGGGGGAGGGGGGAGAGACAGAACAGGGGAGGGGTGGGAGAGAGACAGACAGAAAAGGGGCAGGGGGTAGAGACAGAACTGGGGGAGAGAGAGAGAGACAGAACAGGGGACGGGGGGGAGAGAGACAGAACATGGGACGGGGGAGAGAGACAGAACATGGGACGGGGGGGAGAGAGACAGAACATGGGACGGGGGGGAGAGAGACAGAACAGGGGACGGGGGAGGGAGAGACAGAATAGGGGACGGGGGGAAAGAGACAGAACAGAGGGAGAGAGAGAGAGACAGACATGGCAAGGAAGAGGAAAGGGACAAACATGGGAAGGGAGAGAGACACAAACATAGGGGGGCGAAAGAGACGGGGGGGGCGCCACGGGGGAAGCCCGCACAGGGCGCCGGAACACTTAAGGCCGGCCCTGTGTCCCTTTAACCCCTTAGTGACGAGACATTTTCACCTTGACTTTCCCTTGGTGACAATGGCTGTTTTGACATTTCTAGGGTGTTTGTGTTTAGCTGCAATTTTCTTTTTTCTCAGATACTGTACCCACACAAATTATATGTTGTTTTTATCGTCATAAGAAGGGCTTTCATTAGATACCATTATGTTCATCATATCTTATGATTTACTACAAAACAAATCATAAAATATGATGAAATTTGTTTTAAAAAACTACTTTTTCTAACTTTGACCTAAAATATAATTTAGACAAATACAATCATTAAAAAAGACCCCATCTAAATAGTTTCTAAATGTTGTCCCGAGTTCAGAAATAAGCATGTTTCCATATTTTTGGGTATTTTTTTGCGAGTTATAGGGCAAAAACCAAAAATAGTGTTTTTTTCCTATATTGACCTTTTGACCCCAACCCGAACCCAAAATGTAACCTTAACACTAAATTTAACCCCAACTCTAACCCTTATGCTATCCCTTAATATATGTTTATTTTAATTTAATTTTAACCCTATCCCTTATGCTAAAAATTATTTAATTTTAACCCTATAGGCTAATCTAACTATATAACTAGTTTTTAGTTAATTAAATATTTATTTTACATTTTTTCCATTGCTATGCTACTTAACTACCACTAGGGGGAGTCAAGTAGCATATTCAGAGCGACGGGAGCTCAGACCTCCAGAGGGCATAGCCATATTGACGGAGCATGGCTCCCACGATCGTTCCGTGGGCCGATCGTGGCGGCCCCAGAAAAGATCTTTGATCGGCAAAACCGCTTGATTCACCGCAGGACATGCCAGGCACGTCCTTTGTCATTAAGGGAGTTTCTCCCAGGACGTGCCTGACACATCCATTGTCGGCAAGGGGTTAAACACCTCTCAAGTTAACAGACAATATATACAAGATTGAGCGCCTGGAGACCTCTAAACTCCACAAGAGATTACATACATATTTTTAAAGTGAGCAGTACCTTTTCTGCTCCAATACTCACTTGTATGTGAGCAAACTCCCATGATTTCAAAATAACCGAGAATTGCATACGTTGCATACACCATTTACCAGACTTTGAGAAAAAAGTTGACCAACAGTCTCATAATATGTCATAATATAGGGGATTTCACACACACACACAGACACCCACCCTTACACCCCCACATAGATAAACTTACACTCACACACTCTCTTACACACACACACACATCCAGGCAACCTTACACACAGACACCCTTATACACACAGATGGCCTTTCCCACACAGATATTCTGCCACGCAGAAACGTGTGTAAACCCCGCAACTCTCAAACGCACATCATAAATATTTTTATTTTTTAATAAAAAGGGGTCAAAAAAAGAATAGGCTGAGGTATGAAGGTATGCTCCTTCTACCAACCTCATAAAAGAGAGAAATGCAGGGAATTGAGATGAGATTTCAACTGAATGGGAGAATTTTTCCAACTTTGCTACTTTAGACTTAATTTTGAAATTCCCATCTCACTTCCCTGCACTTCTCTCTTTCATGAGTAAAGCCCATAATATAATGAGCAGCACATTCACTCATAATGTATGGGTTTAATACTATAACCAGGTACATGGGATGTTTAATGCCATGTGTATGGACTTTTATTGCCATGAATATAAAGACTATATATAAAGATGAATCACTATTATTCATATTGAATGTGATAATCAAGTGTGAAAATAAAAATAATATGAGATGATAACATTGTTTCACACTTGATTATCACATTCAATATGAATAATAGCCATTAGTCACATTTTCTCCTAGTAATCTCACTGGGATTCACACTCACACTCTGCCACTCACGCTTTCACTCTCGCACACTTACACACTGCCACTCACACACACACTCATAACTCTGCCACTCATGCTTTCACTCTCGCACACTTACACACTGCCACTCTCACACACACTCATAACTCTGCTGCTCACACTTATACTCTCACACACTCTGCCACTCACACACATACACACTCATAACTCTGCCACTCATGCTTACACTCACACACACACTCATAACTCTGCTGCTCACACTTATACTCTCACACACTCTGCCACTCACACACATACACATGCACTCTCATAACTCTGCCACTCACGCTTACACTCACTCACACATGCTTCCAAACACTCACACTCTGCCTCACACACTTACAATCTACCACTCACACTCTGCCACTCACATACACACTCACATTCTGCCACACACACACATACACACTCATAACTCTGCCACTCACGCTTACACTCACACACACTTACGCTCTTCAAAACACTCACTCACACACTTACACTTACTTAGACGCTGCCACTCACACCCCACTTATACTCTTCCACTCACACCCACTTACATTCTGCCACATACATACACATGTTCATTCATACACATGCACATTCATAACTCTTCCACTCACATACATACACATGCACATTCATAACTCTGCCACTCACATACATACACATGCACATTCATAACTTTGCCACTCACACCCACTTACACGCTGCCACTCACATACATCCACATTCATAACTCTGCCACTCACATACATATGCACACTCATAACTCTGCCACTCACACCCACTTTCACTCTGTCACTCACATACACATTCATAACTCTGCCACTCACATACATACATACACACTCATAACTCTGCCATTCTCACTTACACTCTGCCAGACACTCACGTTCAAAACTAGAGGGGCGGAGTTAAGCGTGAGGGGCGGAGTCGAGCACGAGGGGGCGGAGTCTGGGGCTGCTCAGCACCCAGAGTGCAGCATGCTGAGCGCGAGGAGGCGGGCCGAGCGCTAGGGGGCGTGGTCAGAGTATCCATTCGGGGCTATTGAGGGGAGATCCGGGGCTTCAGCCTCAGTAGCCCCCCTAGCGACGCCTCTGCAAGTGAGTGTATTACTAATCTGAAGGGGTAGCCTACTACCAATAAGTATATACAGGGAGCACTATTGTTCTGTTTTGTTTTTCTCTCCACATGTCCACATATCATTTGAGAAAACACATCTGATCTATGAATAAGTCTTACCCCACATACTCTACTAAACAATTTAAGTATATTTGTGTGTTTTTTTCCTTTCAAACACTGGGTAAACGGTTTGTAGAGATATAGAACTCCATCTTGTATTTACTCTAGCTATCATTACTCCATTTTGATCTTCACCCTCCCTCCCAGAGCCTAGTTTAAAATCTCCTCCAACCGTCTAGACATTCTCTCTCCCAGTACTGCAGCCACCTCATTACTAAGGTCCAGTCCATCCTGTCCATAGTCTGTAGCCGACAAAGTCTGAAAAGTCTGCCCAGTGCTCCAAGAACCCAAATCCCTCTTTCTTACACCACCTTCTCAGCCACACATTTATCTCCCTAACATGTCAGAGATTATTACCTTGAAGGTCCTTTCCTTCCTTATTGTTTAGTGCCCTAAAATAGTTTTTAAGGATCCCCCTCCTCCGAGCACCTGGGAAACAACATACAGTTCGCCATTCAGGGTCCTGACGACAGATTACCCTGTCTACCTTCCTAATAATTAAATCCCCTACCACCAGTACCTGTCTAGCCTTCCTAGCATCCTGGTTCCCAATGTGCTGGAGAGGCTACTCACTTAGCTGCTCCTGTCTCCTCTCCCCAGCATCCTCACACAAACTGGAAAACATGTTGGGGTGAACCAGCTCAGAACAAGCCTCCCTAGCTCTCCAACCCCTACTGCCCCTTACACAATGAACCCAATTATCTGCCCTACAAACCTTTTGTCCCCCCACCCTTTACACTGGTCCCTGCCAATGCCTGCTGTGTGAACAGTAAGCTCTGATTCATGATGTCTATGTCCCTCAGTGATGCCAGTTGCTGCTCCCAACTATATGGACCCTGGAAACCATGCTCCAGGAGAGTATACATGTTGCAAGCAGAACCGGCCTTAAGTGTTCTGGCGCCCTGTGCGGGCTTCCACCGTGGCGCCCCCCCCCCCGTCTCTTTCACCCCCCTATGTATGTGTCTCTCTCCTTTCCCATGTTTGTCCCTTTCCTCTTCCTTGCCATGTCTGTCTCTCTCTCTCTGTTCTGTCTCTCTCCCCCGTCCTCTGTTCTGTCTCTCTCTCTCTCCCTCTGTTCTGTCTCTCTTACCCGTCCCCTGTTCTGTCTCTCCCCCCACCCCCCGTCCCCTGTTCTGTCTCTCTCCCCCCGTCCCCTGTTCTGTCTCTCTCCCCCCGTCCCCTGTTCTGTCTCTCTCCCCCCGTCCCCTGTTCTGTCTCTCTCCCCCCGTCCCCTGTTCTGTCTCTCTCCCCCCGTCCCCTGTTCTGTCTCTCTCCCCCCGTCCTGTCTCTCTCCCCCCGTCCCCTGTTCTGTCTCTCTCCCCCCGTCCCCTGTTCTGTCTCTCTCCCCCCGTCCCCTGTTCTGTCTCTCTCCCCCCGTCCCCTGTTCTGTCTCTCTCCCCCCGTCCCCTGTTCTGTCTCTCTCCCCCCGTCCCCTGTTCTGTCTCTCTCCCCCCGTCCCCTGTTCTGTCCCCCCTCCCCCCTCCCACCTTATCTCTCTCCCCCAGTTCTGTCTCTCTCCCCTCCCCTGTTCTGTCTCTCCCCCATCCACTGTTCTGTCTCTCCCCCATCCACTGTTCTGTCTCTCTCTCCCCCTGTTCTCTCACTCTCCCCCCTCCCCCTGTTCTCTCTCTCTCCCTTGCCCCTGTTCTGTCTGTCTCTCTCTCCCCCCTAACCCCTGTTCTGCCTCTCTACCCCCCCCCCCCCTGCAAAGGTGGATCCAGGGAGGGGGCGGATCTAACCGGCTCAGCGGTGTAGCTCCGCCCCCACCCTGTGAAGCAGAGCAGAGTCTGCTTTACGGCGAGCCGTGGGCAGCAAGAGAAAGTGCTGCTCGGCTCCCCATGCTTGCATTAAGACTCTGCTCTGCTTCACATGGTGGGGGCGGAGCTACACCGCTGAGCCGGTTAGCTCCGCCCCCTCCCCGGATCCAGCAGAGCATGCCGAGCAGAGGGCTGGTGAGGGGGGATCTTTTGATCTCCCCAATCCAGTGCCTCTACCGGCTTTTTTTTTTTTTTTTTTAACGGGCGGGCAGGCGCCCCCCATGCGCTCGCACACCCCTAAGGCCGGCCCTGGTTGCAAGACATGCACTGAGTGAAATTATCCAACATACTCTCTTTTAACTCACTTATACATGTATTACCTTCAAAAGCAAGCAGGCTTCACAGAGAAGGTTAATCAGTACACTCCTGCTTAAAGCAACACGGTTACATACCTCCCTACTTTTTTGCCTGGCGATCCAAGACAAGGGTCAGTGCTACAGTGCATCCGAGGAAGAACTGCTACTCAAACTTACAGTGCTACTGCATATGCACAAACCACTGCGCAAGTGACGTATATATTCTCTGGCTTCGGGACTGTCCCGAGGAACAATTGGGGAGAATGCAGTTGGAAAGTCTGCATTACTGTAAATAAAAAAAAAATAATGCAGCTTAATACATGTATGCATTTCTTATCATAAGGCCCACTTTTCAAATATGTCCTTGATATGTTAATTATGATGATGAATTATTCTTCTGACAATTAAGAGATCCTACAGTGTACAAGAGCAAGGTTAATCAGAGTCCACACAATGTATTCAATTAGAGGAGCACAGGAAGTGACTAAATACAACAAAGCTTTATATGCTCAGTGTCTATATAATCAGTGCTGCCACACCTGCAGTAAAAATAATAAAAAAATTTGATTTTTGCAGAATGCCTGCATCAGATCACACAGGTTAAAAAAGCCTGTGCACTATACAAGCAGTAATCTTCATCTTGTTCCAAAGTGAGTTTGTGGACTATACTGTCCCTTTTTAATTACTTGGGACAAGCATACACCTACCCCTTGTGTACACAGATCAGAACAAATATTTTACTAGGGGTGCAAAGCATAAGACAAATATTTTACTAGGGACAGACCCAAGAAAACATTTTTGCAGTTTAATGGGTAGTAAACATCTTTTGGTTAGATGGAACCTATGGAACCACATATTTCTTAAAGAGGGACTAATCCCACAAAATAACTTTTTAGGAAATCCTAAAATGATTTAGGAAATCATTAGCAGGAAATCGAGTTATGCTGTACACTGATCAAATGTAGATTTTGTCTGCTTAAAATAATAAAACAAGACTAAATTTAATTATATACTTTGCCCACAGCAGGGGAAGCTTCCGCACCGTTTCTAATATTGCAGATTTCATGAATTTGCAGGATTAGTAATTCCCCTTGTTGACATTGGTCAATTCTTTGGAGAAACTATAAAACCAGATGAATGTACACATATTACTAGCATAAACACATATTATAATTACTGAGCAGGCAAGGGAAATACCAGTTGACCACATTACAACAAACCATATCAGAGATACGTGTTGTAGCATCTGTAACTCTGGAATAATAGCAACAGTGAGACACCGCCAACTAACCTCGCGGTCAAAGGGAACCTATTTGACACATTAGGCTGACGTCACTTCCGCCGGGTAGGGACGAGTGAAGAAGTGAAGGCAGGCAACAAACATCGGAATGGTGACTAATCGGAGTACCGAGACCGAAGAGGGGGCGCAGGAGGCCTACCGGTGAGAAAAACGGGGCGACATGGGCCTAAGATGAGACGCGAATAAATGGGGGAGGAAGACAGCTGGGGGAGGGGCGCACAGTGAGAAGAGAGTAAATGTGTCTGTATGTCTATTTATATGTATGACTCTTTATAAATAGATATCTATATACACACGCACAATACAGCCTGTGTATACTCACACATAACCTACCTTCAATCATGCTTAAGGAGCTCTCTTTTCTACAAGTTCTCCTCCTCACACCCTATTTGGACCATTGCCATGTTTTTACTGACAGGTTACTCTGTTGGTATCCGATGGTACTGGGGTGGGGGGTTCTCGATACTGTTTTATGTGCTTTCAACCCAAATACAATTTTTTTTTTTTTATGAACCTAATTCAGGGCGTTATCATGACACTAGTGTACATTGTGTTTTTACATAGTGTTATGTAACGCATATGCTCCATCTTGTGGAGAGCTTCACAGCAAGTGATCTTTACGTGGTGATCCTGTGTTTTGACAGCTCACTCTGGAATGAATCCGGAAGAAATGTTTGCTGATGAGATCACCTATGAGTCATTCAGCTGGTGGCCATACATTTGTTTAACCCCTTAGTGACAAGACATTTTCACCTTGACTTTCCCTTGGTGACAATGGCTGTTTTGACATCTCTAGGGTGTTTGTGTTTAGCTGTAATTTTTTTCTTTCTCACATACAGTACCCACACAAATTATATGTTGTTTTTATCGTCATAAGAAGGGCTTTCATTAGATACCATTATGTTCATCATATCTTATAATTTACTACAAAAAAAATCATAAAATATGATGAAAATTTTTAAAAAACACAACTTTTTCTAACTTTGACCTAAAATATAATTTACACAAATAAAATCATTAAATTGACCCCGTCTAAATAGTTTCTAAATGTTCTCCCGAGTTCAAAAATATGCATGTTTCCATATTTTTCGGTATTTTTTGCGAGTTATGGGGCAAAAACCAAAAATAGTGTTTTTTTGTTTTTTCCTTTATTGATCTTTTGACCCCAACCCGAACCCAAAATTTAACCCTAACACTAAATTTAACCCCAACTCTAATCCTTATTATATCCCTTAATATTTTTTAACTTTAATTTAATTTTAACCCTATTCCTTATGCTAAAAAATATTTAATTTTAACCCTATAGGCTAATATAGCTAAATAACCTGTTTTTAATTAATTAAATATTTATTTTAAATATTTCCCATTGCAATGCTACTAAACTACCACTAGGGGTAGTCAAGTAGCATATTCAGAGCGACGGAAGTGAAGTTACTTTCACTACCGAAGCTCAGACCGGCAGAGGACTTAGCCATATTGACGGAGCAGCATGCTCCGTCAATATGGCTCCCCACGATCGCTCCGTGGGGCGATCGTGGGGTTCCCGAAATAGAAATTTCGGTGCTGGCTATTGCCTCGATGTCGAGGCAATAGACCAGCACTGTTAAAGCGGTTTTCGCGATCGTTGATCGCGAAAAACGCTTCATTCAATGCACAACGTGCCAGGCACGTCCTTTGTCGTTAAGGGAGTTTCTCCCAGGACGTGCCTGGCACGTCCTTTGTCGGCAAGGGGTTAAGAAGTAATGGTGGCAGAGGAAGGGGAGTATATTTTTCCGTTTTAGAGAGGTTGCAGAGGGACTAAACCCTTTTTTATATATATTTATATATTAATAAAGCACCCCTTCTGCCTCAATACACTGGCTGTTGAATATGGTGCACTATTCAAACATAAAGATTAGGGCTGCAATTTGATTGATCAATGCTGATTAAAGAGAAGATATGTGCATCTATTTAGTAATAGAATCACTATAAACCATGGCATTTTTAAAGAGAAAGAAATGTGCTTCTGTCCAATTAAAAGTTGTTTTGTGGGATTAGTCCCTCTTTAAGAAATATGTGGTTCCATAGGTTCCATCTAACCAAAAGATGTTTACTACCCATTAAACTGCAAAAATGTTTTCTTGGGTCTGTCCCTAGTAAAATATTTGTCTTATGCTTTGCACCCCTAGTAAAATATTTGTTCTGATCTGTGTACACAAGGGGTAGGTGTATGCTTGTCACAAGTAATTTAAAGGGACAGTCTAGTCCCCAAACTCACTTTGGAGCAAGATGAAGATTACTGCTTGTATAGTGCACAAGCTTTTTTAACCTGTGTGATCTGATGCAGGCATTCTGCAAAAATCACATTTTTAATTATTTTTACTGCAGGTGTGGCAGCACTGATTATATAGACACTGAGCATATAAAGCTTTGTTGTATTTAGTCACTTCCTGTGCTCCTCTAATTGAATACATTGTGTGGACTCTGAGTAACCTTGCTCTTGTACACTGTAGGATCTCTTAATTGTCTGATGACATCACTAGAGATAAATGAAATTCCATAAATTATTCTCATTGGTTCCTGCAGCAAAAAAAAAAGAAAATTACTTTTACTAGTTTGCGCTGTCCTGGTTTCTGCTGTAATTTCACAATTCCATCTAGCTGTATTTATATTTTGTCGGATTATTAATAACCATAAAAATATGAATGAGTTATTAATTATGAATCATAAAAAATATGAAAATTGATGATTCATATATATATGGGTCCGACTAAAAATACCCATATCAAGAATTTGGTATGTATGTGAGAGTTTGGATGATGTTTTTACAAAAAGTAAATACAACGCAACAATTATTAATAAAAAAATAATGAATTTATTGAATATAGAATAAAGATCAAACGGTAAGCAAAATAGCATAACAACAAAATACAATATCAATAGATGTTAATCATAATTCACATGTATGACTTATAACATAAGTAAGTAGGACAAAACATTAAATATGCAGCTCTGTACCTATATCAACATGCATGTAGAATAATTTACTATGCAGTACGTTTCTGACCATCAGATGGCAATGCATTTTATTTAAATACAACCTACATTGATAATGATTAGTATTTAAAATGGTTAATGATAGTACACCATAATTACCTACAAATTACCAACATATACTCTGCTTAGGTAAGGTAATATTACTAAATCATATAACTACTCAAGGTGGCTATTTCTTAATCTGCTCGGTAAATGATAATGTATGTATTCTAGTTTAGACTTTAGGAATGAGAATCTTAGATAATCTCTGGAGATTATATATTACATATTTGGGTAAATAGCTAGACTATAAGAACGTATGGTTCTTGGTAATATCTATAGGATATTCATCTGGCTTCCTTCTGCAGAAAGGATGACCGATAAACACCAGGCTAAAACACAAAGATCCCAGAAATTGTGGGATTTAAGTTTAATTTACCCAAATATATATGCTAATGACATCCATAAAAAAGGAGATTATGCTCATAATCATGCTAACAAGTTACCACATTTATACATTACCAGCAGAGGTTGGTTTGCAGTAGAGACTCCTTCCATTGAAGAATTGAGTGATGGGAGTTACTCCTGGGACTTAGCTCAATACTATGGGTATGGAGATTTCTATTGTTATAGTGAACATGTGCTATTAAAAGCCTGATATTCCTGAGTTCTCCCCAGAAGGAGAGAGACTCAGCCCTTTTCTAAAACATTCCCATCTCTCACCCCACTAGTGGCAGCTCTCCCAAAATCAGTCCCCCCAGGTGTTTTCAGGTATCTCAGGCCTCCCTCTCAACCTCCAGTATCAATTTATCAACCAAACCTTATCTCAGATTCACACCCTGTTTCTGTAACTTCTAGCCAATTGAATGGGTGGGTGTGTTTAATTTAAATGAGATGATGTCATGATTTATAGCTATACCTGGATTGTGAGTATAATGTGAGAAAATATATATGTTTAAATGTCTAAAAGTGTCAATACAATTTCAAATTAGAGTAAATATTCATCATATTCTTATTCTTATCATTGCACATTAAATAAAAATGTATAATAAAATATATACCACACTAATAAAACAATACAAACAATATTCTAATTAATATGTAGGATTAATTATACTTTAAATATTTATTAGTGAAGGTGTGATATGATTATATATTTTAATGAGAGATTTGAATCAACTAGGTGTGTTTATAATAACCCTTATTAGATTATTCACATCTAAAATCCAAATAATCTCAGTGTTTCTGTGTCTGTCAGTTTCTGCCAGTTTGGGTGGGCTAGCAAGCTGAAGAGAAGCCCCCCTTCACCTCTTGTATGTAGATGGAACCAGCTGTGTCTTAGAGTCATAAACCACTAACAATGGCCACCTTATCTGTTCTGGTGATACTATGAACTTATCAGTAAAATATTTGGTTTCAGATAACAGAGTTAGGAATGTGGAAGACTTTCCTTTTATCCTCAGGAACACAGAATAAGATTTTAACACACAGAAGGATGTCCAAAAACTGTCACAAAATGGAGGCTGCTGGCATCCATCTTGTTATCCTTTGCTTCTGCTTTATTCATATGTACCAGTCTCGAGATTACTTTTCAATACCTCTGACAATTTTAAGCAATACAAAACGCTAAACATGCATTTTAGAGTACTTTGAAAGCATATTACTATGCATTTTGGACACTAGACAGTCCCTTTTAAGGAAAAGTTTCCTCAGTCCCAATGAGGAAAGCTGGACAGTAGAAACCATGTGAAGGGTTTAGGAGTTAATACTGAAAGAGAAGCAGTATTGACACACTAATAATACAATTTATCACTTGAACATTTTTTTGCATTCATTTAATTTTATCTATTCTGGCCTTTCCTATAGTGGGAAATAGTTTTAAACATGATTCTAGATTCTTTTAGACTTCAGCCTGTGTACGTAAATTCTGAATACAGAATTTCTCCGACACTTTTAATTCTTGGTCTGCTGAAAAGGAGTTGCTTAGATTATAACTTGCTGGTTCTAATCTGGATAGCAGGTGCTAATATTTATTGTAAGAATTATTACTCTTCGTCTGGAGAGAATGAAGCGTTTTTTCTTTTTTTTTGGACTGAACTTCCCGTCATCCTCAAATATCTTTTGGCTGTATGAGAATCATGGGAATTGTTGTTCTAAAGCAGTTATATGGCCGATTGCTTACTACCCCATTGTTCTTTTCAGACTGGGCAGTTGTATTATTTCAGGCTTTGACACATATTTGTTTACTTTAGGAGCCAGCCAAGTTATCTTTAGGAGCCAGGAAAATCTATCCACAAACCCTGTTATAATGTAGTTCCATATACAGCATAGTACTACAATGATTCCATGGATCCCAAGCTCTGGAAAGCAGTGGTACTTAGATGTACTTCTGTGGACTTTAAATCTGAGTCAGTCTGACTTATGTAGTTAGGCATTTTTTTTTTTTTATTCCGGTCTTTAAAAAAAAAAAAATCTGCAAACTTTCATACTGCTTACTTTAGTAAAAGGCCACTTCTGTGTGATTAAAAGCCTTTTGCAAGAGGCACCATCCATAAAATATTTAAGTTAAACTGCAGCTCAATTAAATGATCAGTTATTGATTTGTCAGTGTTATTTATGTATGACTGCACTCAAATTGAAGAAAACGGGGCTGCGTCCACCCTGTACCCCCAAATCCCTCTCCTCTTGTGTTTTGTGCCTGGGATAGCCACACCATCACCCCCTCCCTAGGATAATCCCGAACTTGACGCTCTCTATCCACTCTCAACCCTTTGGAGTTACAATATAAAATAAACCAAATGTGACAGTGCCATCTATGGTTTGTAGAATGTTCCTCACAGCCTTCTCTATATGTTGGAGGTGGGCACATATATACACATCTGGTTGGGCTGCACTTTTATTGCTAGGGTGACCAAAGATAGAATATATTAGTGGCTGCCAAATATCTATGGACTAGATCCTGAAAATTTCAGGAGATACCAACCTGACAGACTTTGTATAATCAAATTACAAATCAGCTGGAGATGGAAAAGATTGGAAATAAGATAGGTAGAGAGGGCTGCCAAAAAATCGAGACCTCCTATTCCGCAGAAAACTGAGATAGGATTATCTGTGTAACATATGTCTCCTCTCTCTTTCTAAGCTGATGATTTATACTTTGTGAAGAAGTTATTACTTTTCAAAATGTATTATAAATAGGCAGTATTGTTTTTTGTTTTATGTATGTCGATATGTATTGGGTTCTGTTTTTTTTTGTCCACTTGAGATTTATTATTTAATATTTTGGAAATATTCCCTTAATATATATGTGCTTACTTTTTTATTCAGCTTTAAAAAAAAAAAAAATGTTTAAATTTCTTTACTTACACTGGCATCTCTACCTCCAATGTCATCCTTGTTGCCATGGGCAAATGTAAGTAGGAGTTACATCTTTCCCCCGGTGTCTAGAGTAGCATGGGGAAGCATGTATTTGTATAAGCGCATATCACAATTCCTGCTGGTTGTCATGGCAACCTGGTGCCCAGGACTTGTCAAGCTCTCAGATGGATGAATGTGTGTCAATATATATATATATATATATATATATATATATATATATATATATATATATATATATATATATATATATATATATAATCTTTCTACCACTAAAAATGTTATCATATTAATTGCAAAGTATACAGTTTGTATAGCTTGATTTCCAGGCTTCCAGTACAGTGCTAAATTCTAAATTTGATCTATATGTTTTAATACAATCCAGAAGGATCAAGTATTTTCCAAAAAAAGTGATGTGTGTTTGCTCCCCAGAGATGAATAAAAATATAGCATAGATTAGAGGAATGTCTTGTTTCTCAATGGATTTGTCAGTGAACATGTTCGTGGTTTCATTAGAGGAGCTAAAGGAGACATACCATATAGCATCTCTCTAAATAGCTAGATATTTTCCCAGTGTTCTAAACATTGCCTTCCTGTACACTTTGCCATAAACATCAATTGGCAACAGCTGAGTTGTGTTCAAACATTTAAAATATGGATAATGTAATGAAATTGATAGAATGATGTAAAGTGGGTCTAGTGTATGCAGTAAAGTTCTTTTACCCTATTAAAATCTGCAAAGAGTGTCCATGGAATACTTTAATTACTTTTTTAGCTCATTTCAGTTGATCCATTACTTCTACACAAAATCAGTGGACAATTTTGAAAAACTACACTGTTTACTACAAAAGTTTGCGTAGGTACTGGCCACATTTTTCTCTTTTTATCCTTTTAATGGTTGATCGAGAACTGATGAGAAAAGGTTTCAAAAACCAGTTTAAACCACATGCTAACTCAATCTAATGCTCAACAGATTAATTGAGGACTGCCTTCCACCTCTGCCCAGCTCTCCTTCAAAGAAGACCTCTCCTGCCAAGCGCAAGCAGTACTACATCAACCGTGCCATTCGCAACTCTGAGCTTACCCCGAAAGCCAAGGGAAGAAAGAGCCTGCGTCGACTTGAGAACAGTGAGACTGAAAGGGGCAAGGGGTGCCTCTTGAATAAATTATCTAATCTGTGCACCCCATTGGCCACGTAACGCAGCCATAAATCCTTTCAGCTGCCTTTGAAATAGCTGTGGTTAGGTCGAACAGATTGCTTGAGTGCTTGGCCAAAACAACATCGTTTTGGGTTTATAGGATAAAAGCCATGACGGAGGGGGGTGGGTTATGGGGATTGAACCATATATTACATGTTCTGGACACATTCATTACAAGAATGTTTGCATTGACAGTCTCTTCCATGTGATTACCGCTATATTATGTTCTGAGCCTCTTGTCATGTGGGTATTCATTACCCCTTTACTTTTACTTCTCTTTGCTTCCACTGGAAGTATAAAATGGTCATACGTTTACTTAGATTATTGAAGGAGGAGGAGCTAAATGTGCTTCAGTCAAACTAGACACTAAACGCAAATAAATTCTGGACAATTATAATGTGAATTTTACAGGAGAAATTTGTTCCATGTTTCGCATAGCCTGACTATTTACTCTGCCTTAGCTCGCTACTTGATGACCTTGCTGGAAAGGGAGGAGTGTGCTTCGGATGAAAGTGATACCTTTACGTCTGCACAGCCAAGCATTTTTGCTGAGGCCTGTAACAATGAGACATACGTGGAGGTAAGATAACTATGGGAGTATGTATCTTAAGTCTAGATGAACGCCTGTCAATGATGCTGCGTTGCATGCATACGGCATGTTCTATGATAAATATTCACTTCTAAAACAGTGGCAGCCATTTTGTATTTAGATGTATTGTTGTCTTATTTAAAAAAAATTAAAAATAAAACACAATACAAGAGTTCAGCTTTATCAGGTATAAAAATAACCCTCAAATGGATTTTGCTTCATATTGGCATGTAATGCCTGGTTTTCAACATCTCCCCTAATTTATCCATCCATAATATGTATTTACATTACTTAATAGCATCTCTTAATCATTTTATGATTCGATAAAGCTTAAACTTTGGTTTGAATGGCTACTTTTAGTCTCATTTAGTATAAACAGCAAAAAATAATTGTGTGTGTGTGTGTACATGCATATACACACACACACACACACACTTTTAAAGAGCAGATACAGTACAGATGCTTTGATTGAAACATTTCCTTCAATCAAGAGATTCAGACAAGCACAAAGAGATTCCTAATTTACAGAGAAAGATCAAATCTGAGCACATGACATGATGTTCCCAAGCTTATTCAGCAATTGGGAACATTTTGAAGCGATACTAATTTTTTTTGTAGCTGTTTAAAGAGCCATATGATTTTGTCCACTAGTAAAAGCGTAATTATTATTTGGAAAAGGTCAAAGACCACTGCTTTGACCTTTTTACAGTTTTGTAATGTGGAACAACCAAAGAAGATGCATGTTCCTATAAGTATATCCACTTTCTTTCAAGTGCATTTTATTTCTAGAGCATGTGGCTTGCCAGTGTGCTCTTCAGCTAAATGAGTCTCATGTGGTGGCTGATTGTATGGGGCATGCTTGTAAGTTCTACAAGCAGCACTGTTTGTCTTCTGTTCTACTGTAGACAAAGGGTTCCAGTATAATGGTTTTCACAGCCAGGGTAAATTATAAAGGCATAATGGAGTATTTGAAACTTAATGTATTGAATGTGAGTGGAATTAGGGAGAGTTTCAGTTGATTCTTAGGTATTGCCATCAAGGATAACAATCTTTTTGAAGTTGCAGATTATTTTTAAAACTTTTTTGTTTGTTTTGTTATTGACTTCTTGTTTTGTGTGATCTTTTTACCATCAGATCTGGAATGATTTCATGAACCGCACAGGGGAAGAGCAGGAGAAGGTCCTGTTATATCTGGAGCAGGAAGTGAGGCAAAGGCCCAGACAGAGGACTAACAAAACCAGAGACAAGAGGACTGGTATGAACGTTACTAATAGTCACTTAATAGCAGTATTAACGCAATATTGGAATATAACTGATTAATCATGTTTGCAAATAAAATACTGAACCACCAATGACGCATAAAAGATACTAAGAAACTAAAATATATTAGATGCTTTTTGATTCTAGTTCAGTGCCCTTTTGGATTTAATAAGACTTTTAGAAAGGCAACTAAAAAACTAATAGTGTGGCATGTAATAGACAGACCATAATCTTTAACCTCTAGCTGTACTTAAAGATCGATACTGCTGTGACACAGAAAGGTGTTGCCATTTATGTCATACTAGCACAGTGCTGTCTTTTCTATTCAGTGATATAAAGTGAGAAGTGTAGTAGATTTATATTGACTATATGTATATCTGGAAGGGCATGTGTAAAATGGTGCAATACACAGCCAGATTTCCTGTTCTCATTTACAGAAATATGTCATTTTTGTCTTGTAAGGTTAAAGTTGTGGGTTTCATAAACGGACAAACCCAATAAAGACTCGGCTTTTTGTTATTATCGTGCAGATTCTTTTATTTTTATTTTGGAGGTGTGATTCCTTTTTATTTGTACTATATTATCTGGGTGCCTGAATTATTTACTATGTCTTGTAATTGCCTTTATTATGATGCTCTCACATTTTCTTTTAGAGTATCCTGCGTACACTGCTGAGGAGTGCTACCAAAGAATTAACCGCAGCCTGCGAGGTACTCTAAAAAGACGTCAGATTCCCATGGTAAGCAAGAACCTGTTTTATATTTAAATGTCAGGCGTTCCATGAAGTACAGTAGATCCTTTAGTTATAATATAGTACAGGACTTATGTGTGAAACCAGCAGAAGGGATCTAAATTCAGTGTTTGGGAAGGTACCTCTGTCCTGAAGGCATAGTGGAAAAAACTACAAAGATGGCTGCTGTAAGCAACTGGATCAAAACAAAATATAAGAAATGTACTGAATGTATGAATTCTCTTTTGCAGAATGCCCTTTTCTATTACTTGGCACTGTTTACTCCCACCACTGTTTCTTACAGCAAAAAATGTAGGACTCCTTTCAGCTATACCTTTGTGCAGGGCCAAACTTTGTGATCTTCACCTGCTGAAAGAGTGTTGATGGATGATGCATAGATAAATGTTCTTTTCTTTTTTTGCATCAATGCATCATACAGAGCCAACTCTGTTCTTATTGTAAGAGGAGCTTGCCAGGTTTGTCCATACACAATGCATAGCTGAGTTGGCAATGAAATCTTCATCCCTAGTGAATAAAGCCTTTGGTTTTATGGTGACAAACAATGTCTACAATCTCTTGCGGCTCTTTTCCAAGCACATAATTAAGAAGTGAAATGCCTGGCTTCCTATTTTTAGTTGACATGTAATCACAGTACATTTTAGATGGTCACCTATTGTGCTATTAATTTTCTTTCTGCAATCATATTTATTGTTCCTTTTTAATTTACTGGGTCAGCCTGATTTTGTGAGGCAGTCTTCTTCCTGGAACTGTCTTTTATCACTCCAACCCCTCCCTTGCATGCGGCTGATAATTGCAAGACTTTATGAGTCAGCAGTTAACTGTGTGATCACTGGAGATTTGTGAAAATGAACATTCTCGGCATGACACAGGAATAAGCAGGCTTTATAGGTTTGCCATGGCTCCCAATGTGATATTATAAAAATATTGGTAAGATTTGTGGCGTCTGTTCATCAAGGCCGGTTCACCGCTGACAGTTCAGCGCAGCAGTTTGAATGCTGAACTGTCAGTGCTGAATGGCAATTCGGCTATTACACCACGTCACAGTCATCGTTTACAAACACAGTGATTAACCCCCCTTAATAAATTAACCCTGCATAAGTTAGATATTACCATGTGTCATTTATCAAATTTGTTTAGCAGATTATAGAATTTATCAGAATTATTTACAAAGTACCATATTTGCTTGAATATAAGACAAGGTTTTTTTCAGAGCAAATGCTCTGAAAAAGACTCCTCGTCTTATAGGTTGTCTTATAATCTGACCTCAAATCAAGGTCAGACTATAAGACAGGGATCCATGCCCCCCACAGACATCCTCCCCTGCCACCCGGCACGACTGCCGGGACTTCTATGATGAAGCCGGGTCCTCCGTCTGCCTCCACTAGGCACCAGGGAGATTTGGGAAGCCGGGGGATGTCTGCACTATAGGGCAGACATCCTCCAGGCTGCCCGACACTTCCGTCTATTATGACGGACCAGCTACCCGTCATAATGGACGGAAGTGTCGGGCAGCATGGAGGATGTCTCCATGTATCGTGCAGACATCCCCCGGCTGCCCCCACTAGCACCCGGGGGGGGGGGGGGGGGGTTTAGAGAAACAAGGGAGAGAGAAAGACGAGGGTGGGAGAGAAAGACAAGGGGAGGGGGAGAGGGAGCGAAAAGTTTGGGGGAGAGAGAGAGAGACAACGCGGGGGGGGGGGGGAGGCAGCATTGGCACATACAAGAAATGCATTTGTTTAATATAATAATAATAATTTTTATTAAATATTAAAAAGCAATTTACATGTGAATATATACAAGTTACATTTTTTTCATATATGTCCATATTCTTTTTCTTTTGGGGCCTTTCCACCATATATGTATGTATGTTTCCCTTTTTCTACACAGCCTCTAAAGCAGTTTTCATTGGCATCAACATACATTGTTTAATAATGTTGGCACTAGATATGTAACGGTTTAAATGCTTGTTCATTGAAGGTGACTGACACAGAATATTTTGCTGTCACTTCTAATATTTCTGAACTCCTAATACTAACCCCCCCACCAACCACAATACAAACTCTTAAGACTAACCCCTAATACAAGCACCTAAGCCCTAATTCTAATAATACTAATACTGTCTTTGTTACCTTCCTCTGCACCCATATTACACCCAGGACTTACCCCAGCACCTAGATTTGAAAGCAGTCTGTGCCAGCGACATCGGATCCCCTACATAGAGAAAAGAAACAGTGCTTGGCATGGGTGGGAGGGAGAGACGAAGTAGCTGCAGGCCGGGTAAATGCTGCCCGCGGCCATAGTTTGAAGCTACCAGGAAGCAAAAAATAATTGCTGTATTGCAAACAATTTTAATTCTCTCAATGGAAATTGTTTTTATGGCTGATCTGTGTTTGTAATGTCTCTCAGGGAACTCTGGAATGCTTGGAAGAGGAAATGCTCTCGTTCTTCACAGTTACCCCTGAATCTGTTTACATTGCCATGATGGAAAACAGGTAAAGCATTAGTCCCTTTTTCCATTAATATTATTACAGTTTAATTTATTGTTTTGTTACAGAGATTGCTTTAACTGAGGTGTAATTGTTTTAGAAATCACTGCTTAGTTTAATCTACCTATAATCTACCCAACTGAAATTATACATGTTCCAGAGATTGTACCATATTAGCATAGTATGCAGCAAATTTAATGAGTGGTTGTAAATTAGTTTATTTTAATGGTCTACTCAATGAAGAGAGAATTGAGGGGAATGGAGATGGGAATTTCAAACTTTAGGCCAATGTAGCAGTGTTGTAAAAAGTAGAGCAATCATATCCAGTCTTTTTGTTGGCTTTCCAATTTATCCCTGAGATATTCTGTGTGCTTGACGTCAAAACATTGTAGTCCTGTCAAGTTCTTGACAACCACTTATCTGTGGACTGCATACTGCACAGCAGCGTTCTAATGTTGAACAGGAAAAGGGCCTTTCCAAAATGGTGCTTCGACTTGGCACAGAATCATCTAGCATGACATTGTCTGTTTTATAGGTAAGATTTCCATAGCAGGCCCCTCCATTCTTCCCCCACCAAACTTTACAGGTAGCATTGTACTTGTATTTGGCAAACCCAGATTCAACCAGTGGACTGACAGATGGTGAAGTGATGGTCATCAAGAATAGGGACTCTATTTCGGTTTATAGAAAGCCAATAGCATTACATGTGTTCCATAAACCGAAAGTCTATAAACCGAAAGACATTCGGTTTATCTTCGGTTTATGGAATACATGTAATGCTATTGCTGTTCTATAAACCGAAATAGTCCCTATTGTTATGAATACAATGTAATCGCCGAACTCCAACCTGAACATACAGTGAAATGTCCGTGTTCCGGGTCCAAAAACCGTAATGTTCGGTACGAACCCGAACAGTGCGGTTCGGGTTCATTCAACACTAACCGTAATGCTTGACTTAAGTGTTGTGTGCTGCGGCTTGGTCATGGAGACGTATTTCATCTATTTCACGAAAGCTGTATTTATGAGCCAAGTAGTTCTATATCTGCAATGTGGAGTCTACAATGTCACACTGACAGTTGCCCGGAGCAGTTCAAGGAATGCAAAATTTGATGAACTACCTTTGTTGATGTTTATGACTATCCATTATCTCTTCAGCGCCATTCTGCTGCCAGTGCTTGTCTGTTTAGATTGCATTACAGTGTGCTTAATTTTTTTATACACCTGGCTGAAATAGCCAAATCCACTAATTAGGAGTGTCCACATATCTCTGGCCATTCAGTGTAGCTTAGCTATTTTTGCAGTGTTAATAAAGTGTACATACTTGCCGTGACATTCACCCACCTTCTCTTTCATCTGGTTCTCTTACAGTTACCAGCGCCTCCTGTTGCACGCTGTGTGCCAATACATGGATTTGGTCTCTGCCAGTAAGAGCATTTCAATTGTTTGTTTTTTTTAGGGGGATTGTGATGGGTGCTGCATATGTATACATACAATCAGTAGTGTACAAAAAATACTACGTTGTTAATCCTTGGGTTTGTTTTATGCTCATAGCTGAGCTTTATTTAATTTAGTGTGGGCAACCTGTGAAACTGTAGATTTATCAGACCTAATTTATCACGTTTGCTCATCTTCCCCATAATTTGTAGAATTGGAGGGACTTAAACATTTCTTATATTGTGAATAACATTTCTATACATTGGGTTAGTGAAATTCCATGCAAGTACAAAAAGACAAAAGATATATTTTATATATATTTAAAATGTGCTGTGTCCTGCTTATGACATCACCTGTGGCTTGGTTTCCCACTTGTTCAAATTTGAAAGTATGTTTATTTGCATATCAAGCCACAAATGATGTCATTAACAATCCGGTCTATTTAAAATCCATTCCTAATGGATTTGATGCATGCAAGAGACTTGATAATATAAGTACAAATGTAAAAAATCTCTAATACTGAATGATTCAAAAATATAAACAATTAAAAGTAAATTGGCACAACCACTAGAAAGACGTTTGGGCTCTGTTCATTAATATAAATCTTGCAATAGCTGAAGTGACAACAAAATAATCAAAATATTTTGACTTTGGTGGGAGGGGGGGTTGTCTGTGACCAATGACCCGTTTAACAAATTGTGTTTTTCTTCTCTAGGTTCTGAGTTCAAAGGCAAACGTCAGATGCGCGTTATAAATAGACACCAGGCATTTTATCCCCCAGAGCTTCTCTTGTCCTCTTATCTCCAGATGAAGTGCTTGACCCATCCTGGGCATTGAGCTCACAGGATTATTCAGTGACCTCGGAAGAGTTTCTCTGCCAATGCTCCTTTTCTCCATTACTCTGCTCAGTGTTACTACTACTCTGTGTTGCATTTGTCTGCACTTTTAGTGTTCTAGTTAGAGAATATTGTGTTCTGTACTGGTTGATGTCGCCTTCACGTGACAGGTTCGTGGCAGTTAAATGTAAATTATATGCTATCGATCACTCCAGTAAGAATGCTGTGCAGAGTCATGTGGGATAAGCGAGCCAAAATAAATGTAGTTTATGTATCATTGTACATATATTGATGTATTGATGGCTCTAAATTAAGGCTGAGAAGTCAGCTATGACCAGAATGTACACTTCCGTCTTAGGATCAGGACACAGATATAAATTAATTGTGAGCCCCTATATTGTATAAGCAGTATACAGTGGCTGTCAGGATTTTGTCTCAGTGGAACTGACTTGAGTGTATATCTGTATGGTGTGCCCTTTCTTCCATTTCCTCCCTTACCACACAGTGGTATTTCTGACAAAAGTGTAATTGGGCAATTATTAATGTATGTGTATATATGCATCATAGCCTCACATGTAGGTTTGCAGGAAGCATATATACAGCCAACAGGTGCTATTTACATCTTCATATGGTACCCATTTGTCGATTGTATTTTAGGTGATACTATGCCATAACTATCTGTGCAATAAAACTATTAAGTCGGCAATTTTGTTGTGTCCCATTTGTGAACATCTGTACTGACTTTACTCTTTCTACTTTTTCATTTGCCTACCACTTAGGTCCTGCATTAGGGGATTTTTTGTTATTTACATAGTTGTGTGCAGTTCTACCCCTATGCCATGTTTTACAAACACTTGGAAGCCTGCATTACCTTTTATTACTTGGTGCTGTGAAATTAAGCCGTTTCAGACTAAAGAGAATACAAAAATCAGTGCTGCTGCACGAATGTGCAAAAGATGATATTTCGCTAAAAAAATTGCACCTATTTCTGGTATCTCCTTTTAAAGTGCTAAGTACAAGGAGCAGTTAATATCATTCATTTTTATGCCAACAATTATAGTATTGATTCACTGGTTAAAGGTCCAGACTTTTTTTTTCCTGCTTCTACTGAAGCATGGAAGGATGATTACATCCTTAAACCAACGCTGGTATAGCAGTAATAATAAAGTAGGGAAGCCCCTTTACAGCAGATTAAAATCTGGTGAAAAAAATAATACAATTAAAAAAATTATTGTGGGAGATAACGTTTTCCTATCACCTGCTCAAATAGGAAATGCGTTTGCTAATTATTATGCTTCGCTTTATAATATCGATATAATTAAACCCACATCTCAGGATGTGATTTTTTTCAAAATGTATCCTCCCCAAAATCAATCCAGGTAAACTTGCCCAACTGAATGAACCGATAAATAGAGAAGAAATCACTAGAACAATAAAAAAAAATTGGAAAACGGTAAGGCACCAGCCCCAGATGGCTTCACGGCCCAGTTCTACAAGTCTTTTGAACCAGTTTTTACCCCTATGCTGGGGAAGTTTCTGAATGGAATAGGAAATATAAAAAAAATTCCAAGGACCTTTTAAGAGCTACGATCTCCCCCATCCCGAAACCTGGAAAGGATCCTAAATTTGTGGGTAACTACCACCCAATCTCCCTCATAAATTTGGACATGAAAATCTTCTCTAAAATATTAGCAGATAAGTCTGGTCGTTACAAACTTGATACATCAGGAACAATCCGGGTTTATAGGGCTTAGATCGGGAGGCGATAACATCAGGAAACTATTAAACATTATACAAGAGGTAGATAGACACAAGCTCCCAGTGGTTATCCTTCTCTGTGGATGCAGAGAAAGCCTTTGATAGAGTTAGTTGGTCTTTACTATCAGGAACTCTGGAGGCCTTCGGGATGAGGGGATTGTTTATGGCCCTGTACTCTGGCCCTACGGCCAGGGTGCAGGGCACTGGCCTGAGCTCAGATTGGTTCTGTATTGGGAATGGTACAAGGCAGGGCTGACCTTTGGCGCCCCCTTCTGTACATTCTTTCTATAGAGTCACTTGCGGCCAGACAAACAATTAGACAAAAACCAACAACTTCAGGAATTACAATGGGATCATGCGAACAAAACATTACTTTATTTACAGACAACATCCTTTTTACAGTATCGAATCCACTACAGTCAATTCCAGCACTATTTAAAATCTTTAATGAATACAGTTTATATTCAAATTATAAAATTAATTTGGCAAAGACCCAAGTAATTACACATAATCTATCCCAAGCCCAGGAGAACACGCTTAAAGAAAATTATAATTTCAATTGCGCTAATACCACCATCTCTTACCTGGGTGTCGAGATAAGCAGTGACATCGAAATGTGGATCCAACCTAAACAAAATGGCCACCGGACCGGAGCAAACTTCTCCCTCGGGTGTCCAACAGCCAGAAGACCACTTACCCTTGCCTGGGAACTGGCAGGAGGCATTCCAAAATTTGCCCACGAAGACAGACATTGCCAACATAATAGACAAAACACTTCAGCCCCTGCGTGCTGACTTGGCGGAGCTCCGACATGACCTGAAGCAGATAGATGGCCGAGTTGCAACACTCGAAGAAGCCGTCCTGTTTATGCATGACACGGTGGATGCTCTAAACCTCCATATCCAGAAGCAGGAATATCAAATTTATACACTGAGGAACTAGACAACCGTAGCCACAAAGACAATCTGAGAGTCCGTGGCTTGCACAAAGATACGCCCCCAGAGGATCTCCAACCCCATGCCCACCGTATATGCCTACAAGCTACTTTACGCTCGCCTATGATCAAGTTTTTATGTTGATGCATTGTTTGTTCCCTGCTGCA
The DNA here is from genome assembly GCA_036172795.1 of Pelodytes ibericus. Lineage (NCBI taxonomy): Eukaryota > Metazoa > Chordata > Amphibia > Anura > Pelodytidae > Pelodytes > Pelodytes ibericus. Next base: position 25,016,449 of record CM069860.1, read on the forward strand.
TGGGGCCATCCAGGCGGCCGGTCATGGTACCCCCAGGGCACTTCCCTCGACCCCCCATGATAATAACGGGAGGTGTTGGTATCATGTAGCCACGAAAGTGGGTTTACTGCCCCTTTTTCTTTTTACCTGGCACTCTCTTGCCCGAAGTGGTCTTTCCCACCGGGGGTTTACCCAATTTTCCTACTTTTAATTCTTACTTTCCTTTTGCCTGATCTCCTTTTTTCTGATCTTTTTACACTCTTCCCTCTCTACTTCATAATTCTAGTCTGATCTCCCCTATAACCATGAAACTTGTACTGGCTCTTATTGTCAATGTACTATTATACATTTGCCTGCCTTAATTATGCTAAATCTAATACTACCTGTAAAACTAATAAAGATTTACAACAACAAAAAAGAAATGTGGATCTAAAGGAACTATCTCAAGCTCTTTCAAGAACTTTATTTGATGGGGAAGTTCAAACTCAAAAGGGAAGTCTTGGTATATCCAAGAGAAAAATTACATCAAAATTATTGACCCCTTAGCCATTTTCTGATTAGATAAAAAAAAAAGACTTTAAAAAACTAAATATTACTAATATCATAATAAAGCAAGTTTACCAATCTATAGTTACGATTAAAAAGTAGCTATACCTGATAAATAGTATAACTCAGAATACTCTTTTAACTGCTCTTAAACTCATTATACAAGTTTTGGATTTACAACATTGGTTAAGAGCAGGTATATAAGTAATATTGTGAACCTCTATGTCGAAGAGATTTGTTCATTTAGACAGTTGCAAACAAAATATGGACTTCTAGACACAGAAAGATTAACATACATCCGACTAAAAGCTTTTTGGGGGAAAATGGTAATCATAAAGGAAGGACCGCTCGACCGCTTGTTGTGCGGTTGTCAAGCAAAAATAACTTCAAATATCGGGAATATTTTAAGTAACTCAAAGAAGGGAAAGAAACTGGCTCCTATTGTCAAATGAGAAGAAGATCTGGGATTAATATTTCCAATGATACAGTGACAAAAATCCTTTGAAGTAGCAAAGAAATACATTTGTTGCATAAATATTCAACTCCTTCACAGATGGTACATGGTCCCAGTGAAGCTGTGTAAATTTTAGGCAACAACGTCTAACTAATGTTGGCGATGTAATAGGGACATAGGCACTCTAATGCATATTTGGTGGGACTTCCCTGTTTTGAGGCCTCTGAAAAAATTCATAATGGAGCTATTTAGAGACCTAAGGATTAACATAAAAAAACTTAACCCCTGCCGGATTTCACCTGGATCTCCCAAAACTTTCTAAAATACAACTGGCTCTAGCAATGCATGTACTGATGGCAGTACAAGTTATGTATTTCTAGACATTGGAAGAGCGAACAACCCCCAACCCTAAATGAAATAAAAGTGCAATTAAACTACCTGGGGACAATGGAAAAAGCATCCTTCCTCAATGATGACAATTTACCAGCCTATAGGGATATATGGGACATTTGGTTTTAAAGGCCCACACCATAATTGATGGCTATGTTTCACCCCAAGCTTTTAAAAATAAGACACATAGATAATCCTCCCATCCACGATCTAAAAATTAAACTGGATAATAGGACATGGAATCTCGATCGACCCCACCGACACTCAAGTAATGTATAGTTTGTTTTGTACTGATATAGTGTATGTTGTAGTGTATATTCTATAATTCAAGAAATGTTGTATGTGACCATCTATATACTTAATATTGATCTATTTCTCGCGGTGAAATTATTTTGTATGTTTATAATAAATTATATATATAAAAAAAATGTAATGCAGTACAATAAACATATGTATTTCTGAACATGCAGCCCACTTCAGAAAAAAATCTGACTCCCATGGTCTAATCTACGTTCTTATTCCACTTTGTATTACAATGCAATTACACTGCACATCACTGTAATATGTTAAACTGTTACCAGGTGTATTCTGCACCTTGCTTAGGTGAGCTAGGCAAAGCTGTCAGTATATGACCATGAATTACCAGAGTAATTTAGTCCAAGTTCATCTTCAGTTTAATTGAGACTGACGCTTCCTTGACTACATTTTCAGCAACCCTCAGTCTTCCATGGCTTTCTAACAGATTCTCATAATATGAACCCTTTCTTTATATCCTGCTGTCACATTCTGTCTCACCATTTCATTTCATGCCTTATCTCTCTTTATTGTTCCCATAGCAGCATATAAATCAGCTGAACATACTTTATACACCATTATTACATCACACAACTGTCAATTTACAAGTAGAACATTCATGTCCAATCAGAAGCAACCATCCACTATATAAGTCCCATCACCATTCCATCTTTCACTATCGTTGGTGCTCCCTCAAGGATAAGTATGTCTTTTTAATATACATAATTTGATGTTTGTACTTTTATGAATGTGCATGTGTGTATATATGTTTGTGTACCAGGGCCGGATCCAGAGTCTGATCTCGGGAGGGGCACATGTTCTTCTGTCTTTTCCTCTCTCCCATGTCCGTCTGTTTTTTCCTCTCTCTCATGTCCTTCTGTCATGCTCCTCTCCCTGGTGGACACCTTGACAAAGGCTTCTAGCCGAAACGTTGGTGTCCTCCATTTTTTTTGCGCAGTGTCCCCTCCCTTGCTTCATTCCTGTCTGCATTTTTTCAGCATTTTTTGTATTAGTGGGTATTTATTCATTATTTTCCTTTTTCTTTTTTCAGTTTATTTGTTTGCTTATTTTTGTGTATATGTTTGTATATAAAAAAAAAAAATGTTTTGGTTTAAAGTTAGTCATTTCTTTATTCATTTTGTCTTATATATATTTGTTTGTTATTTATTACATATTTAATATTTATTAAAATATTTTTGGGATTATACCCTCTACTTGTTTATCTATTTTTTTATGTTGTGCTCCCCCAATTTTTGTTCTTTGTTATTCTACTAATTGGGGGTGTATAGTGGACGCCCCCTGGGGTGATGAACCTAGTTTTTTCTTTTTTCTTGTTTTTGGTAACTCATTTTGGTGTGCTTCTCTGACCATTTGTTTTACATGCTCCTCTCCCTTCCCATGTCTGTCGCACTCCTCTCACTCCCCGTGTCCATCTGTCTCTCTTCCTTCCCATGTCCGTATCTCTCCTCTTTCTTCCCATGTCCGTCTTTGTATCCTCTTCTTTCCCATGTCTGTCTGTCTCTCCTCTCAGTTCCCAGGTGGCTCTCCTCTGCCATCCCATGTCTGTGTGTCTCCCTCTGCCATCCCATGTCTGTCTGTCTCTCCTATACCATCGCATTTCTCTCTCTCTTCTCCCTTCCCAGTTATGTCTCTCTCCTCTCCCTTCCCATGTCTCTCTATTCTCTACCTCCTATGACTGTCTCTTTGTCCCTCTACCCATGTATGTGTCTCTCCTCTTCCCCATAGCTGTCTCTTTTCCTCCTCTTCCCGTCTGTGTTCTCTCCTCTATCCCCCGTCTGTCTTCTCTCCTCTCTCCCCCACCTGTCAGTGTTCTCTCTTCACCCCCATCAGTGTTCTCTCCTCTCTCCCCCCCATCAGTGTTCCCTCAGTGTCACTGCACATCACATGAGCTCTTCTTAGTGTAGGGAGAGGATGCTGCAGCTGTGAGGGACAGATTAAAAAAAATTCTGGTGTTGAATCTGCAAACTACAGCGATTATTCAAACTACAGCGATTATTCAAATTACAGTGATTATTTTAGTGGGTGCTATACTACATATTTGTACCCTGCCCTGAGCCCAGTGCCACAAAGAGTGCAGTGCACTTGCACTCTGCCAGGCACATGACTTTAATCTTGTTCTGTTAGCTCAGTGGGCAACATCTAGGCATTTTTAAATACTGCAATTTGTTGGTGTTAAATATTACATTTGCGTCCTGCACTTCATATCAAAGAGAGAGTCAAATAGAACCGTCAAATACTGTGCTGACAGCGCACTTTGAAAAATTCTAATTGTTTTGGGTGCTAAATAGTACATTTGCGTCTTGCGGTGCACTTCATATCTGAGAGTCAAATAGAACAGTCCAATACTGTGCTTACAGCGCACTTTGAAAAATTCTAATTGTTTTGGGTGCTAAATAGTACATTTGCGTCTTGCGGTGTACTTCATATCTGAGCGTCAAATAGAACAGTCCAATACTGTGCTTACAGCGCACTTTGAAAAATTCTAATTGTTTTGGGTGCTAAATAGTACATTTGCGTCTTGCGGTGCACTTCATATCTGAGAGTCAAATAGAACAGTCCAATACTGTGCATACAGCGCACTTTGAAAAATTCTAATTGTTTTGGGTGCTAAATAGTACATTTGCGTCTTGCGGTGCACTTCATATCTGAGAGTCAAATAGAACAGTCCAATACTGTGCTTACAGTGCACTTTGAGGCACCAGTGCAGCATAAGAGGGAGCAAGGTGCAAAACCGTAGCGGCCGTCCCCTAGACAGTACGCCTGCTACTGCCCACCGCACCCAGAGGCCGAGCACACCAAAGCCAGCTCCAAGGAGTTCCCTGGTGTGGCAGTTCTTTAGACAATGTGCTGACGACAAGACACGAGTGGTTTGCAAGCTGTGCAATCAGAACTGGAAGCGAGGCATAAATGTGCTAAACCTGAGCACAACCTGCATGACCATGCATCTACATGCAAAGCACGAGCTGCAGTGGAGTAAGCATCTCAAAGCCCAAGAAAGGTCTCAGGCTCCTCCTGCTTCCTCTTCTGCTGCTGTCTTGGCCTCTTCCTCCAGCTTTGGAGTCACAGTGGCACCTGCCACCAAGCAAATAGAGGAAGTGGCAGCAACGCCACAACGTCCTCCACCATCCCCAAGCATCTCCACACTGTCCCATGGAAGCGTTCAGCTGTCCATCTCCCAAACACTGGAGAGAAAGAGGAAGTATGGCCCTACCCACCCACGAACACTGGCGCTGAATGCCAGCATTTCCAAATTCCTGGCCTTTGAAATGCTGTCATTCCGTCTGTTGGAGATGGACAGTTTTAAAAACCTGATGGTAGTGGCTGTCCTACAGTAAGTGGTTCCCAGCCGCCACTACTTTTCCCGGCAAGCAATCCCTTCCCTGCACAAGCAATTGGCGGACAAAATCAGGTGTGCACTGGCAACGCCATCTGTGGCAAGGTCCACATAACCACAGATACATGGACCAGTAAGCACCGGCAGGGACGCTATATCTCCCTAACTGCACACTGGACAAATGTAGTGTCGGCTGGGCCTGAAGCAGTTTGGCGCATGTCCTTCCGCCACCGAGGATTGCAGGGCATTTCTCTTTGCCTCCTGTTGCCTCCTCCTCCTACTCAGCTTCTTCCTTCTCCTCTACCACCTCCTCTACCACCTCCTCATCCGGTCAGCGTAACACCTTCACCACCAACTTCAGCACAGCCTGGGGGAAACGACAGCAGGCGCTGTGGATGGGCATGGAACAACAGATCAATGAGTGGTTGTTGCCACTGAGCCTCAAGCCCGGCCTGGTTGTGTGCGATAATGGGCGAAATCTCGTAGCAGCTTTGGGCCTAGCCGGTTTGACGCACATCCCTTGCCTGGCGCATGTGCTGAATTTGGTGGTGCAGAAATTCCTGAAAAACTACCCAGATATATCAGAGCTGCTGCAATAAGGGCGGGCCGTCTGTGCGCACTTTAGGCGTTTTCACCCGGCTGCTGCTCGCCTGTCTGCGCTGCAGCGTAACTTAGGCCTTCCCGCTCACCGCCTCATATGCGACGTGCCCACAAGGTGGAACTCCTCCTTGCACATGCTGGAGAGATTGTGTGAGCGGCAGCAGGCGATAGTGGAGTATCAGATGCAGAACTCACGGGTCAGTCCATGCGAGACCTGTGTGCCATTTTGCACTGTTTCGAGTACTCCACCAACATGGCCAGTGTCAATGACGCCGTTCTCAGCCTTACTATCCCGCTTGTATGTCTCCTTGAAAAAACGATTAGGGCGATGATGGAAGAGGATGTGGCACAGGAGGAAGAAGAGGGGTCATTTCCACAGTTATCAGGCCAGTCATTCACAAGTGGCTTGGAGGGTGGGTTCCTGCACCAGCATAGGCCAGGTACACAACTGTCAAGCCAGGGCACAGTTTTTGAGGAGATGAGGAGGAGGAGGAGGAGGAAGAAGAGGGGTCATTTCCACAGTTATCACGCCATTTATTCACAAGTGGCTGGGAGGGTGGGTTCCTGCGCCAGCATAGGCCACGTACACAACTGTCAAGCTAGGGCACAGTTTTGGAGGAGGAGGAGGAGGAGGAACCGTGTTCACAGCAGGGTGGCACCCAACGCAGCTCGTGGGCATCACTGGAGCGTGGCTGAGGGGATATGGAGGACACAGATGATACACCTCCCACAGAGAACAGCTTGTCCTTGCCTCTGGGCAGCTTGGCACACATGAGCGACTTCATGCTGCAGTGCCTGCGCAATGACTGCCGAGTTGCCCACATTCTAACTTGTGCTGATTACTGGGTGGCCACCGTGCTGGATCCCCGTTACAAGGACAACGTGCCGTCCTTAATTCCATCACTGGAGTGTGATCGTAAGATGCGCGACTACAAGTGCATGCTGGTAGACGCACTGCTGAGGTCATTCCAAAATGACACCGGGGGCTCAATGGAAGCACAAGGCAAAGGCAGAGGAAGAGGTTGCCAACGCAGCTGGGGCACCTCCAGCACCTCAGAAGGCAGGGTTAGCATGGCCGAAATGTGGAAAATATTTGTCAGCACTCCACAAGAAGCAGCACCACCATCTGATATGCAACGTCTTAGCAGGAGGCAGCATTTCAGCAACATGGTGGAACAGTTTGTGTGCACAGGCCTACACGTACTGACTGATGGGTCTGCCCCATTCAACTTCTGGGTCTCCAAATTGGGCACATGGCCTGAGCTTGCCCTTTATGCCTTGGAGCTGCTGGCCTGCCCTGCAGCCAGTGTATTGTCTGAACATGTGTTTAGCACGGCATGGGGCGTTATCACAGACAAGCGCAGCCGCCTGTCCTCAGCCAACGTGGACAAGCTCACGTTTATTAAGATGAACCAGGCATGGATCCCACCAGACTTGTCTGTACCTTGTGCAGAATAGACATTTATACCGGCCTCACCCAGTCATTGTTATACTCAAGTTCACTTATTCTTTGTTTTCTGTTGTTATATGTCCCAATATTTGGGGGGCTACCCCAATTTAAAAAACCAAAAACAAATAAAAAACAGTGTTGGCTACCTCCTCCTCCTCCAGTGCCGCTTCCACCTACACCGCCAGGGTCACCGCCTCCTCAACCTATGGGTCACTTAGTATAAACTGAAAGAGAATACCCTGCACTCCAACCCTCTCTCAAATTGATAATTCTGTTGATCCTCCTGGCAGCCATGCTTTAGATTTAGATTTATGTTCTTCCAAAGCTAAAATCAAAGATTCCATCTAGTGCTATTTTATGGCTCAGCTGTATTTGTAATTTGTATGTATTTTATGTTATTTTAAGTTATTTCCCTATCCACATTTGCTTGCAGGGCACTTGTCCTACTCTTACCTACATTTTACTTCCTTTTGCAGCCCTCTAACCCTTTCCATGACTTTTTTAGAGGCATTTTAGTGGCCAAAAGTTCGTGTCCCCACTGACTTCAATAGGGTTTGGGGTCAAGTTCGAGCACGGACCCGGACATTTTTTCGAAGTTCGGCTGAACCTGCCGAACCCGAACATCCAGGTGTCCGCTCAACTCTAATTATAATGTGACAATAATTGATAGTTTACTCCAACATCTATTGTTCTGTATTAACTGGTAAACTGATTATGTTGTGTACATTATGTGTCTTACTGTGTGTATTGTAATTAGGTCTACTCATTGTATGGTAATTCCTATTTGGTTTGCAGCCTGAAAGTATAATGTATTCCTAGCCCCAGTTATTTGGGGAACTATGCCAGGGGAGGGCTGGCAGCCGTAGGCCTGGGGGGCAAATCCAGTCAAGTGGCCCATTGCATCATCGAATCGCCTCCCCATCCACGGCCATCTTTTCCTTGTTTTATAACGAATATTGCCAGGATTTTCCCCCACAATATACCAGGATTTGCCATTTAATATGCTAGAATTTTCCCTTACAAAATGCCAGGATTATGCCCCTCAGTATGCCAGGATTATGCCCCTCAATATGCCAGGATTATGCCCCTCAAAATGCCAGGATTTTCTCCTCAATATGCCAAGATGATGCCCCCTCAATATGCCAGGATTTTCCCCTAAATATGCCAGGATTAAGCCCCTCAATATGCCAGGATTATGCCCCTCAATATGCCAGGATTATGCCCCTCAATATGCCAGGATTTAGACACCCAATATGCCAGGATTTTCCCCTCAATATGCCAAGATGATGCCCCCTCAATATGCCAGGATTATGCCCCTCAATATGCCAGGATTATGCCCCTCAATATGCCAGGATTTAGACACCCAATATCCCAAAATTTGGGCACCCCCCTCCCCTACCCACGTTGCACACCTACGACATGACCCATAACCCACGTTGCACACCAGGACATGCCCCATCACCACATTTACATGCCTCCATCACCCCATTACATACACATTTCCAATATTATTTGCCATTAATATTCCCCAGCCAATTTGTCCCATAATATGAAAATGTTATTATGCAATTTAATATGACTAAGTAAATTTGCCCAATAATATTCAAAGGTTATCTGCAATTTAATATGCCCCTGCTAATTTGCCCAATATGCCAGTGTTAATTGCCATGTAATATTCCCCAGCCAATTTGCCCAATAATATGCCAGTGTTATTTGCCATGTAATATGCCCCAGCCAATTTGCCCAATAATATGCCAGTCTTATTTGCCATGTAATATTCCCCAGCCAATTTGCCCAATAATATGCCAGTCTTATTTGCCATGTAATATTCCCCAGCCAATTTGCCCAATAATATGCCAGTGTTATTTGCCATGTAATATGCCCCAGCCAATTTGCCCAATAATATGCCAGTCTTATTTGCCATGTAATATGCCCCAGCCAATTTTCCCAATAATATGCCAGTCTTATTTGCCATGTAATATTCCCCAGCCAATTTGCCCAATAATATGCCAGTCTTATTTGCCATGTAATATGCCCCAGCCAATTTTCCCAATAATATGCCAGTGTTATTTGCCATGTAATATGCCCCAGCCAATTTGCCCAATAATATGCCAGTCTTATTTGCCATGTAATATTCCCCAGCCAATTTGCCCAATAATATGCCAGTCTTATTTGCCATGTAATATTCCCCAGCCAATTTGCCCAATAATATGCCAGTGTTATTTGCCATGTAATATGCCCCAGCCAATTTGCCCAATAATATGCCAGTCTTATTTGCCATGTAATATTCCCCAGCCAATTTGCCCAATAATATGCCAGTGTTATTTGCCATGTAATATGCCCCAGCCAATTTGCCCAATAATAAGCCAGTCTTATTTGCCATGTTATATTCCCCTGCCAATTTGCCCAATAATATGCCAGTCTTATTTGCCATGTAATATTCCCCAGCCAATTTGCCCAATAATATGCCAGTGTTATTTGCCATGTAATATTTCCCAGCCACTTTGCCCAATAATATGCCAGTCTTATTTGCCATGTAATATGCCCCAGCCAATTTGCCCAATAATATGCCAGTCTTATTTGCCATGTAATATGCCCCAGCCAATTTGCCCAATAATATGCCAGTCTTATTTGCCATGTAATATTCCCCAGCCAATTTGCCCAATAATATGCCAGTGTTATTTGCCATGTAATATGCCCCAGCCAATTTGCCCAATAATAAGCCAGTCTTATTTGCCATGTTATATTCCCCTGCCAATTTGCCCAATAATATGCCAGTCTTATTTGCCATGTAATATTCCCCAGCCAATTTGCCCAATAATATGCCAGTCTTATTTGCCATGTAATATTCCCCAGCCAATTTGCCCAATAATATGCCAGTGTTATTTGCCATGTAATATGCCCCAGCCAATTTGCCCAATAATAAGCCAGTCTTATTTGCCATGTTATATTCCCCTGCCAATTTGCCCAATAATATGCCAGTCTTATTTGCCATGTAATATGCCCCAGCCAATTTGCCCAATAATATGCCAGTGTTATTTGCCATGTAATATGCCCCAGCCAATTTGCCCAATAATAAGCCAGTCTTATTTGCCATGTTATATTCCCCTGCCAATTTGCCCAATAATATGCCAGTCTTATTTGCCATGTAATATTCCCCAGCCAATTTGCCCAATAATATGCCAGTCTTATTTGCCAGCCAATTTGCCCAATAATATGCCAGTGTTTAAAAGCCCCCCCCCCTTACCTTTTTCCCTGGTGGCTAGTGGCAGGACTTCCCTGGTGGCTAGTGGCAGGACTTCCCTGGTGGCTAGTGGCAGGAGGACTTACCTGGTGGCAGGCAGCATGGTCCCTTCATGCTGCCTGTTCGGCCTCCCGGCGGTTGTGCCGACAGGTCACGTGATCGGCGCGCGTCTGACGTCACAGCGCCGATCACGTGACTGTCGGCACTTCCGTGTCAGACTGCACAGGGAGCCGAACAGGCAGCACGGAGGTTTCTCTGTGCTGCCTGTTCGGCTCCCCGTGCAGCCTTGCAGGCAGAGCGGAGGTGAGAGGGGATCTTCCGATCCCTTCTCAGTCTCTGCCTGCAAGCGCGTTTTTTTTTTTTTTTTTTTTTTAAACACTGGCCCAGCGGCCGTGTTTTATATAGCTTAGGGCGGCCTGGGGGGCAATTGCCACCCTGCCCCCCGGCCCAGCCCGCCCCTGAACTATGCTTAGTTCCATCCCCCCATTGTATACTAATCTCTGTGATGTCATGTTTATGTATTTTTATAAGTCCGTGTTGTTATACAAATAAAGTAGTTGTTCATTCTTGCTGTACCTAACTGCTAGTGGTCTCCTGTCTGCTATTTGGGTACAAAGAGCAAGGATCCAGAAAGACTTGCTGGTTAAATGCTGAGCTGTAATCGGGGGCTAAGGAGGGGATTTCCTACAATGGGCGTGGGTCTACCATGTCCGGTAGACGGTCCGTTACAATATGCCAGTATTATTTGCCGTTAATAAGCCACAGCCAGTTTACCCAGTTTATGCCAGTATTTGCTATTTAATATGCCCCTGCCAATTTGACCAATATTATGCCAGTATTATTTGCCATTTAATCTATCCCTGCCAATATGCCCAATAGTATGCCAGAATTATTTGCATTTTAATATGCCCCTGCCAATTTGCCCAATAATATGCCATTTAATCCTTCCAATTTTTGCTTCTGCCCGGACGCCCATGTTATTGGTATAAGTAAATTAGCATCAAAATGCCAGTATGAACCTACACATGTATTAAGCACACCTTTGGGTGCCAGTGTTAGATCAGCCCTGAAAAAAGGTGACAACTCCAAAATATTGGTAGATCTGTTATATCATGTATTTTTTCTTGTTGTTGAAGCAATAGTTAATACTGTGTGAGCGGCATTAACCATGATCCCATCCGATATGCCGAAATATACCTCATTTACACAAACAGCCTTTTGCATTAAGCGCTGACTTATGATCCAAAAATGTAAAAAGTTGCACACTTGGATAATTAATAACTTAATTTATTTAATATGGATTTTTCCTTCTTTTTTTGTATGCCTCCTCTCCTGAAATCTTATCCTGCTATTTCAGTTGTATTTAGAGCACTGGATGAATCTGCACATCAGGTGCCTATCTAAAACAATTTCCAGATCTATGGTTAGTATTCATGAACCTGGTTCCACTAGGCTCAATACACAGCCCCTGATAACATACCTCCCAACTGTCCCGCTTTGCGCGGGACATGTCCCGCTGTCCCAGCGCGCTCTACATCTGTCCGGCTTTTCGGGACAGAGATAGAGCTCAGTGGGACAGCGGGACTCAGGAGCGCAATCCCGCGGTCCTTTTCGCATTCTCCAGTGACCCAGACACCAGAGAATGCTTACTGGGCATTCAACAGCCAGGTTCAAAAATGGGTGACAGTGTTACTGCACATAAGTAGTAGCACTGACACCCCCCTCTCCAGGCTCTACCCCCTGTGTCCCGCCCACCCACCCAGATTCCGCCCCTGCCCCCCATCCCCCCGGTGTCGCGATTCCCCGGGTGGGGGTGGCGGGGGCAAAGTTGGGAGATTGCGATAAAGGACAATAACATCTCTTGAAGATATTTTTAATGTCAGAGATAACTTACAAGTCACTTACATGTATTTTTTGCACACCTTCAGTTGTTTTTCAGTCACTATATCTCGGCGATTTAAAGACGTTTATACAGTGTAGTAGGGTTGCCACCCAGCCGGTATTTTACCGGCAGGCCCGTAAAAAATGGCTTGCCAATGTTAAAGGAACACTAAACGTTATATTTCACTTGTGCTTCTAATGTATAAAGGTTAGTTGCTCCTAGTGTGAGGATACAGTGGCATGTACTTTTGAAAGTACATGCCAGTTAGGGTTGCCATTCAGCCGGTATTTTACCGGCAGGCCAGTAAAAAAAAATAGCTTGCTGCCAAAGTTAAGTTTATGGTGGCAACAGCAAGGCTGGTATGTTTTTGAGGAAAAGGTGGCAACACTAATGCCAGTTTATCCTCTGACCGACAGCTGCCATGTTTCCATAGAAAGCAGGCAGCTGTCTGGTCAGCGACTGGCTTTCTCTGCTAGCGCAGTGTCTTTGCATTGGATAAGGGGGATGAGGATCACATACAAAAACGAGGGTCTCTCTCTGCGCTAGCAATGATAGACCCTTGTATTCAGCAGTTGGAGCAGGGCTGCCGCTGTCAGCACACGGCAACCAGGAACCCTTTTCCATATATGTTTACCGCTGTTGAGAGAGATGTGAGACAGCAGAGAGTAAACCCGTGTGTATCTATTAAGATACATGTCGGGTTGACTCCAAACTCTGGGGACATGTTTTTTTAACCCTTGCTAGCAAGGGTTAAAAAACAGTGCAGTGTTCCCTTACATCTATGTAGGTAATTGCAAGGCTGGTATTATTTTGTGGAAAAGGTGACATCACTACACTGGAGTGGTTTTGCTGCAGAAATTAAACAAGCAGAGCGCCACATATTCACTTTTTTCACTGTTATAATATTACATTACACATTATGCTCATTCATCCACTATCTGCTTTAGCATAGTTGGTCATGTATCCCCTTACTGCTAGAATGCTAAAATAGTTGGTGGGGTTAGGCCAGATGTACAGGGACACTCGCTCCTGTCGTTATGCACTTATTAAAATAAAAATAATATAAATTAAGTCATCATGAGCAAAAATATGGAACGCTTCACGAATTTGCGTGTCATCCTTGCGCAGGGGCCATGCTAATCTTCTCTGTATCGTTCCAATTTTAGTATATGTGCTGCCGAAGCGAGCACAAACTCTAAGTGAGACGCATTGGTATATATAGTCCTTGGTAATTGTCTTTTTTAGGTTGATGTGACTATTTCTAGTATTTATTTGCTTTTTTGTCTCATTTCGATTCACTATGCGCAGGATCACATAAAAGTATATTAATCTACACATGGTACTAGCATGCTCCGAGTCTCTTGGAATTTACATTAAACACAGCACTATAGACCACAAATTCTCTCGCCGTGCATGTCGGGACACATGGCTATGCAGATTTTTAATGAGGTCATCTTAGAGCGCCGTGGAAGTTCCCATGAGTCTGAGAGTAATTGTGTAGCTTGGAAGAATTGTTAGTATGCTTTAATCAGTCTGACTCTTGTATAAATGTTTATCCGCTCCCGGATCTGTACCCTCCTTCGTTCGATTATATTCCCACGCTTTCCCGTTTCCTAGAGTCTGTCATCGTGTTTGTTGTTTCAGTAGCCATTTTTCTCCCTCGTCTGTGTTATTTATTTCTATCTATTCCGACATGCCAGCTTCCCATCCCCACGCACAATCTTGCAGCCTGTCAAAGTTTTGCCTTTTTTCTTTCATATAACAGAGAACTGCCCTCCTTGTGCCACAATGGATGTGGCGTATATATGCGAATGGGACCGACGACCTCGGACCAGTCACTGTCCATCTATACCACTGGTGTGTGCCTGGTCGTGCCGAAACCTGATTGCCTTTACCACGGATCAGCGCAATGAGGAGGAGAAAGGTATAAACACTCGTCTTTTACCAAGAATTTAAAATCTTAAACTCCTGCACAATCAACCTGGTATTGATGCTTTGGACAATGTGAGTAAATAAACTTGCTAGGGCTGGAAGAAGCTTTTGCCATTACACCTCCTTATGTATGACCCACAGAGAAAATACTGAAGATTCATTGTATATGTCAGAGTGACCATATTACACCAATGATTTAAACACACAATACATTTTCCACTGGTGTCCAATGATGTATAAAGTATCACTGTCAACTGCGTTAACATTGGCCAATAATAAACTGATGCAGTAATATAATTTAGATTTATTTCTTTACAAAAACTGTCTGTGCTTCTCATCCTAATAAAGTTGGCAACAACTATATAAATATTATATAAATGAGAAGTTTTGTTTATATGAATTGGCCAAAGCATCATTAAGCTCACCCGCCACGTCAAGGCACACTCTCAATAGGGTGAGAACCTACTCTCACCTCCTATCTAGTTGGCACACAAAGCAGTTTCTACTGCTACAAAAACTTTTTTAATGTGTTGGAAGAGGTGCAATTAAACCTCCTCCCAATTAACTCTTTAACAGCAAGCTGCAACCAGACAATGAGGAGCCAACAACCTCAAATATGTGCAAACGGAATAGAAAAATGTCAGTGCGCTAAGCTAGTTACAGGCTCAAATCATATAAATGTATAAGATGGTGCTTACCAAACAGGTGTGAGGATGCTTTATTTACTGTTGAGCTCTGTGTTGATTTTATTTTTCAAAAAGGCATGTGCTTTTTGAGACATTGCCATGTTTTTAATGTAAAAACAGAAACATATATTACAGAACAGGCTATTCTGCAAAGCATGGTAAGCCAAAATTAGAAGACAGAACATGAAATGCATTCATCAATAGCCAGTAATCTTTCTAGGGTAGACAAACACATTTCCTTATGTTAAAATGAATAGTACGAGTAACCCAATAACAAAAACAGTCTGTACTGCTGATTACAATCCATACGTTCTGTTTTTATGTCTATCAAGGACATTCTGCTTCTAGTTGACATTATTTGCCCCTGCATCAGCCTTGGAGGACCAGCAGCTGATGTCTGTATGCTGGCCAGGCTCTGGAGATTTGCGGGGGTATAGTCTTGGTTCCGATCTGTGCGATGTAGCAAGTCCTGAGCACAGTGTGGGTGCTGGGGCAAGTCATGTGGGTGCCATCTGGGTGATGGTACAACTCCTTGCCAAGCGTACAGGGGACACCTTTGCCCCACCATCCTTGGAAGGGGCACTCTAATGCAGTACAAAGTAAAGTGGGGGCAATAATGGAGGGAAGGCAAACTAACTAGAGTGAAGGAGGAAATAAAAATAAGAAATGTATTGGATAAATTATAGCCACCTTAGATTTGAAAAAATAATGTGTACATATTAACACTTTGTATAACATTACTTCAGCTTCACAAATAATGTAATTCATTGATTATGTCAAGCTGTCTCAATGTCATTTTGCAAGATATATGGAACTAAAACATTTTTTTTCTGCCAGATCTCACCCACATGATTCACATCCTGGACACAGAACATCCATGGGACACCTATTCCATTAACTCAGGCCACCAGGAAGTGATCACAAGCTTAGAGTGGGACCAAGCTGGTAAGAAATAAAGCTGACTGCAGTCATTATGTTGAGACAGGAAAAAACAGTGGGGTTGTTTCCAAGAAATGAGTTGAAAGTTGTTCATGGTAGAAAGAGCACAGGAAAACATAGAAATTGTCGCCAGACCAGAACCATTCAGTCCCTCTAGTCTGCCCAATTTTCTAAATATTTTTATTAGCCTGGCCTTGTCTTATATCTAGGATAGCCTTGTGCCTATGCCACACATGCTAAAACTCATTCACTGTGTTTACCTTTACAATCTCTACTTCTTGATATTACTTTTTAAATCTTTTAAAACCCTTCTAATTTAACACTGTTCTCTAGTTGTGGTAGTTTTTCTTCTTTTAAATATACTTTCCTCCTTTAATGTGTTGATTCCTTTTATGTATTTAAAGGTTTCTATCATATCCCCCCTGTCACCTCTTTCCTCCAAGCTATACATGTTAAGATGCTTTAACCTTTCCTGGTAAGTTTTATCCTGCGATCCATGAACCAGTTTAGTAGCCCTTCTCTGAAATCTCTCCAAAGTATAAATATCCTTCTGGAGATACGGTCTCTAGTACTGCGTACAATACTCCAAGTGAGCTCTCACTAGTGCTCTGTACAATGGCATGAGCACTTCCCTCTTTCTACTGCTAATACCTCTCCCTATGCAACCAAGCATTCTGCTACCATTCTATTACATTTTGTACCCACCTGTAAAGAATCAGAAACTGTGGAGAATTCCAAAGTTTTGATATCTTCATTGTGTTTTTTGTATTAACGTGTTGCTCTTCTGTTCACATTGGTGTCCTAGGATCCCGTTTGCTTTCAGCTGATGCCGATGGGCGAATTAAGTGCTGGGGAATGACTGATCACTTGGCTAACAGTTGGCAGAGCCTGGTGGGCAGTGAAGTAGATGGGGATCCCATTGTGGCTCTTTCTTGGCTGCATAATGGTGTCAAACTAGCTCTGCACGTGGAGAAGGCAAGTATGGGCAGCTATTGTATCAGACAGTATGAGGTCATAATCTCTGCTGCGCTCAGTGCAAAATCTTGGCAATCCATCTGTGCGACCGCCCATATAGTAACCTTATTCTCCTTACTCTCCTTTCAGTCTGGCGTCTCCAGTTTTGGAGAGAAGTTCTCTCGTGTAAAGTTTTCTCCGTCACTCACTCTGTTTGGTGGAAAGCCGATGGAAGGCTGGATTGCAGTAACTGTTAGCGGGTTGGTCACTGTGTCTTTGTTGAAGCCCAATGGACAGGTGCTTACAGCAACAGAGAGTCTCTGTCGGCTGCGTTGTCGTGTAGCGTTAGCTGACATCGCTTTCACTGGCGGCGGGAACATTGTTGTTGCCACTTGTGATGGGAGTAGCACATCGCCTGTTCAATTCTACAAAGTTTGTGTTTCTGTGGTGAGCGAGAAGTGCAAAATTGACACTGAGATCCTGCCCTCACTCTTTATGCGTTGTACCACGGATCCAGGTCGGAAGGACAAATTCCCTGCTGTGACGCATCTTAAATTTCTTGCCCGTGATATGTCTGAGCAGGTGAGTTGGATATAAAGGAATGAAACTCGGTATCATTCATTAAATGTTGGCTGCAGAGAAATAACAGACTGTGTATGTTTATTATGACTATTATGACAACAATGAATGTCTCCCGTAACTGTAAATTAGTCCATAGAGCCTAGGCATCCAGCTGTTTCTAGACTACAACTCCCATAATTCCCTGTAATTCTAGAAAGCTAGCAGGGAATTTTGGGATTTGTAGTTCTGCAGCAGCTGGATGGCAAGGCCATAGAATATTAGTTATACAGAGCAGAGCTGATATCTTGTTAGTGCAGTTGTTATTTGTATAGCTTTTTTTTTTTTTAATTTTTTTTTTTGGGGGAAAGGTTTTTGGTGCTACAAGAGAGTGTGAACAGTTGATAGTATCCTATGGCCTTTACCATGGATGATAATACAAGTTCATAATTCCAGTTGTTTGTGACAGGTTCTCCTCTGTGCCTCCAATCAATGTTCCAGTGTAGCAGAGTGCTGGTCCCTGCGCAAGGAGGGACTTCCGCTTAATAACATCTTTCAGCAGTTGTCTCCAGGAGGTAAGAACGCCTGTTACCTACTGTCTTGTAAATTGTTGTTTTCTTTGCCAGTAGTGTGTTTTATCTGCATTTGATTATCTGTCTTCTTCTTTCCTCTAGTAAGTGATAAGCAGCCCATGATCCTAAAGTGGCGTATTCTGTCAGCTACCAATGAGCTAGAACGTGTCTCTGCTGTGGCACTGCCAAAGCTACCAATCTCCCTCACTAGCCCGGACATTAAGGTGGCAAATGAGACCAAGTTTTACCCTGGTCTAGGTGAGATGTGCCTTTAATATACTTTACAATACCACTAAAATCTAGAAAATGAATGATGTGTATGTATGTGTGTATATATTCTGTTTACAGCTATAATAACTGCTTTAAAACTACTAATAACCTGCAGAATGTTGAAATCACAGGGCTCTTTACTAGGCCTGTTTTGAACACTGTTATCCTATAAGTTAATGCTTTTTGTATTCCAAACTTACAACAAGTGAGCAGAAAACGGTTGAGCAAGATATCTTTTCCTGGCTGCGCATGCCATTAGATATTTTAAGATTATACATCTTTTTATTTTCCTTTTTATAATGTTTACTTTCAGAAATCATATAATTCGATACACATTTGGCTGCGTGGATCATTGAGAACAGGGTATAATTATCCCGCCTTATTTTTCTTCAGGTCTAGCTCTCGCCTTCCACGATGGCAATGTACACATTGTGCACAGACTATCCTTGCAGCCTATGGCTTTCTTATTTGGATCTTCTATGCGACCTTCTGAAGAACCCAGCCTTAAACGGCAGCGCTCACCCACCCCCTGTGTTCACTTCAAGGCTTTGCAAATGTCTTGGACCTCACTGGCCTTGGTCGGACTAGATACCCAAGGCAAGGTTAGTTGGAAAAGTTAGGGCAAGTAAAGAGGAAAGAAAATGATTCAATTATCCATAATGTCACCTATTCTGCAGGATGTGGCATATGATCTTAGCTTTTTGAGGTGGAGGATTTATTTATTGTGTAATTTTTACTATCAAGCTTTTTCAGTTGCCGGATTTCACACAAAAACCTTACCGTATTTCTTCTTTACCTGTGAGAAAAGGAATGCTGAAGATTTATTTTTAATTTGTGTGCTGGGTTTAGTTGCTGGCTTATTAGTGGAAAATACTTCAGTTAAGGATCAAATGATAGTGTATAGAAATAGGAAGGAAATATTAGACAACTGAAATGTGTGGCCTGCCATGTTGCTTCTCTGAAGTCTCAAAAACATATAGTAGGGTAGCACTCAAAATATTACCTGTTTCCATACTGCTGTAGGTCAGTATAAATAAGATGATCAGAACATTTCCTAGCTTGTGGTGAAGAAACCAAGTCACTTTGCAGGAGTGGCGGAGTGAGTCTCTCAATTTATACTTCTGTCACACTCTATCTTCACAGCTCAGCATGCTTAGAGTTTCACCTTCAATGGGACATCCTCTGGATATGACCACTTCCCTACGTCATCTGCTCTTCCTTCTGGAATATTGCATGGTAACTGGGTATGATTGGTGGGATATACTACTTCACGTCCAACCAGGCATGGTGCACAACCTTGTAGAGAAGTTGCATGAAGAGTACACGAGGCAGAATGCTGCACTTCAACAGGTGAGAGTTTCTTCAATACTACTCCATCCATAGTCACACTTGGGATAGCCTAGAATATATATTCATTTCAAGGCAGCAAATATAGGGTAATCATGGTGCAAACAACCTTTTTTTTCAACTTCCTTCCTAGGTTCTTTCTACCAGGATCTTGGCAATGAAGGCATCCCTGTGTAAGCTCTCCCCTAGCACCGTGACTCGAGTGTGTGATTACCATGCCAAACTCTTCCTAATCTCGATTAGTTGTACCTTGAAATCTCTGCTTCGCCCTCACTTTCTCAATACACCCGACAAGAGCCCTGGGGATCGTCTTACAGAGATCTGCAACAAGTTCACAGATGTTGGTAAGTATGAGTATTAACAGGGGGAGAGGACATCTGGCGGTTGTACTGTTTTATATTGTTGGTTAACGCTGTGTTTTATATGTTCAGATATAGACAAAGTGATGATTAATTTGAAGACAGAGGAGTTTGTGTTGGACATGCCAACACTTCAGTCCCTGCAGCAACTAATTCAGTGGCTAGGAGACTTTGTACTCTACTTACTGGCCAGTGTTCCGAACCAGGTGATACATTCAACATCCTTCATCTACCTAAAATATAACCACTGTATTTGCTGATGTTTTGAACTGTTATGACATCATACAGCACCCACTCCTATTACCTGATCCTCCCATTTTGTGTCCTCTTTTACTATTCAAACCAGGTTCTTACAATCTGGTGTTTGCAAACAAAAGTAAGCTCAATATCCAATCATGGATCAGTGGTTTGATCTAGATATCTTACTCCAACCCTTTGTTTCCCACCAGGGTTCCTCTGTGCGACCTGGTCATAGTTTCCTCCGTGATGGAGGGTCTCTGGGTACTTTACGTGAGATGATGGTGATGATCAGGATTTGGGGACTTTTGAAACCCAGTTGTCTTCCGGTGTATACAGCCACCTCCGATACACAGGATAGCATGTCCCTACTTTTCCGTCTTCTCACTCGTCTTTGGTTGTGCTGTAAGTATTGTCTGCCAGGGAAATAATTGCACACAATAACCATACCTTTAATGCAAACCTTACTTATCTGTATTAAAGCTGGACCAGGTAGTCAAACAAGAGAAGAGGAAAGGGTGCCAAACCCATTGGGGTCTCTTCACTAAAAGGTGGATTGCATGTGAAATGAACATTTCATCTCACTAATTGACCTAAACATTATGCAGGGACAAACCTGTTGGTATACTGTTCTTCTAAAGCAGGGGTCTTCATATTATGGCCCACAAGCCACAAGATTTTATCTGGCCCATGGCAACTTGAAATAAATATATATAATAATATGATCCTCCTTTGTATTTTCTTAACCAGACGGTACAGTTGACATGTCCAGCTCCAGTCCTAATAGGGTTTTTTTTTATTTTCCATTCTCCCCATACTCACAGCCAGGCAAGCAGCATTCCTGAATTCCTGCAAAATCTAATACATTTTACACCTTCTAACTAAAGATTTCTTACTTTGATGGATTTCGGGCATCAGACAGTCCCTTTAATCATAGTGGGCTCTCGGGTGTTATGAAACTATTATTTTTTTGAAAAGCTATAGCAAAAAAATACTTTTTTGTTTCTTTGATAAAACTATGGTTTTTATACATGAAAAGTGAACCGCAAAATAAGGCATTATTAGCTTTATATTCCGAAGATGCTTTTTATCTTGTATATAATTCCCCTTTCTCTCCCTAAAAGTGTTTGGGTTTTTTTAACTTCAAAAAGTACAAAAGAATATTGATGAGGGGTCAAGTCTTTAATAGCTTTAAATATCTAGCACAATAATTTCAGTATACAGGCTTTTTGTTATTGCATAAAATACAAAGATCTACTGAGATTACACCTGATGTGCACATTGCTAGCTGATGGGGTAGAGCCCATTTAAACAAATGGGAGTTTCTGTATTGAATCAATATTTCATATCACTTGTTATACAGCACGGGATGAGTCTCACCCATGTGAACCAGATGAGGCATTGATTGATGAGTGCTGCCTGCTTCCCAGTCAGCTGCTCATACCCAGCATGGACTGGCTTCCCCTTGGCGATGGACTGATCAGTCGTCTGCAGAATAAGCTGCCCCTTCGGCTACAGTTTGGGAAGCCTCCTGGAGCGCCAAGCCATGCCTCTGTTCAATATGATACCTACACACGGTAAAATCCTCTCTGTTGATATGCGGATCGTGATGATTTTGAGATATGTACCAATGCTCTAGTTAGTGTTCTGTGTTGTATACATGTGTATGACTACCCCAATTTTGTCTCCTTATAACCCCAGGTTACCTGTACAGCCAAAAATTGACCATTTGAGGCGACTCCACTTGGGAACCTTTCCTACTGAACCCTGCAAATCCTGCACTCGGTGAGACAGGCTAGATAAACTGTAGCAAGATTTCGAAGTTACTGTATTGTGCATTACACTAGAATATAATGAGCAATGTTGGGTAGTGAAGATAATTATTTATTGCCTCTGTAATAAATTTAATGTAATGGAAAACTGTTCACATAGATTAGTAAAATGCTTGGTATGCTTTTATCCGTTTTCTCTAGCTGTGGCTGTGTTACCATGCTGAAATCCCCAAATAAAGCCACTGCTGTAAAACAGTGGGAGCAGCGATGGATAAAGACGTGTCTTTGTGGTGGACTATGGAGAAAGATGCCCCATACTTACTCTTGACCCTCCTCTACCTGCATTCCTTGGGCAGTGAGTAATGAGATGTTGTCATACAACGGGGGAGAGTGGTCCATTCTGCCTATAATCTACCCTTCTCCTTAAACAGTTATGCCACCCTGTTACCCAGCACCTGACATTTTATGCCATTATCTGAAGAGATGTATATTTTCCAATTTCATAGCTCACTCTGTTTAATGTCAGTAATTCCTGGTGTTTTTTTTTTTACACTTTTATCATTCTTCCTCAAAAGTAAAGGTAAAGAGAGAATTGCAGTGAATTTAGATTGGTGAATTTTTCCAACTCTGTTACTTTGGCCTACAGTTTTAAATTCCCATCTCGGTTTGCTGCAGTTTTCTATTTACAGAGTAGACCCTTTACTGTAAAAATAATTACCCACTACCTGTATTGAATGGGACCTCAGAACCAATTACACTACACCAGTGTTACCCATGCTTCTATCATATTAGATGGCAGTGTCTATAAAGGAACGGATACTGATGTCCTTAGTCTGTTTCAGAGTAAATGTCCCAAAAACCACCTTTGCCCATATAATCTCTCTTCTGTTTTACTGGTTCCGTGATCTGCACAGAATGTCTTGATTATGTTCACAGATGCTAATGCAGCCACTTGGAAAAAGGACCGTTTTCTGCTGTGATAAACACAAATGGCCGCCACTTGCATGTTACCTGGATTACATCAATGGGCAACATGGAAGCTGGTCACACGTTTCAGAGCAGAGCCTGCATAGATGCTGTGCACTGCCTTTTGTCAGCTTTCTCAACTTGTGCTTATTAAATGATTAAAATGTAAAAATGGTGCATATATTTTAAAAATGTTCTGTGAGCAAAAAAAAGGAGCAATTCCTTTGTGTAAATGTATAAAAAGTTTTTTTTTTTTTTACCCAATTGATTACTGTTTTGATTATATTTAACATGCTTTAGTGAATCTAAGAGCCTGCAACAGACCGGATGCAATTATTAGGACAAAATATGTCTTCTTGTTCCCATGCTCTATACAGTCATTATTTACCTATATACTTTCACATGTAGAATGACCAATCATGTTAAGGGAGTTTTGTATTTGAATGCAATGTCTGCGAGTAGACTAGAGAACCCAATAGAATAATTTCTGCTTTATAGTAATGTCTGTTTGGAAATTAGCTAGCTACAAACAAATATAGATAGCTGTCCCCAAATGTAGATTATAAGTGGTCTGATTGAACCTATAGTCTCCCAAAGTGCAGGTTCATTGGGCAGAAGAAAATGCAAAATAATTTTATGTGTCTAGAATAATTTCAATCTCAGTAATTGAAAAGGTAATCAGATACGATGAATCATATCTTGCTGTTTTTTTTTTAAAGATCATTTTACTGGGCCCAGGAGTACTTTACAGTGCAAACACTGTTCCTATGGTACATTATGCCACATATATTCACAGTTCTAAACAAATTCAAGTGGTTCTGTAAGCACCTGGTGGTAAACATCTTCCTTGACCACCTGCTCACTACATCCAAACGTCATTGGTATGTCTGGGGTGAAGAGTCCAATGTAGATTTTTACTACATCCATAAAATGTGGATGCTTTTCTTCTTGAAGGTATTGTGCAATATCCCACTAAACACAGGTTAGGACTTTTGCTATTAGAAGGACTGAAGCTGTTCTGAATGCAAAGGGATTGCTTACTACCTATCTTGTTAATAATATTGTTAGGAGCTTATTTTATCCATAATGTATCTATTCTATACTATGTTAAAGGTGTATATTGTGTTAAATCCTCACCATGCTCATTTTCTTCCAGGCACCTCCCACAATAAGTATAAGTGCCATATTCTCTCTGAAAATGCCTAACAAAACAGACTTGGAATAAAATAAAAAATACAGAAAAAAACAATAATTTATTATGGCTTTCATGAACCTTAGTGCTCAAAAGAAAATGTAATCACTCACAAATATCTTAATGTCTTTCTTTCTAAACGGAAATACTCCTCTTTCCACCGAAGAGATTAATAATCCAAAATACTGTATTCTTCATATTAGAATAAACTGTGTATTTAAATGAAAAATATTATAATGGAATACAATAATGGTCTGAATGAATTTCACAAGTGTATCCTTGGGAGGAGTAAGGCCGTGCATGCGAGGGGTCTATCCCTATATCCTGGTGACTAGAAAAGAGGACATGCACCTGACCCCCCCCCCCCCCCCCCCCGGATACGAGAGGCAGCCTAAGAGGCTTCCTGCAATCCTCACAAAGAGGGCTGTGAGGGGAGATATTTCCCCAGCAGGTTTGTAGGAATGGGTATCCCCAAAGGGGGGGGGGGGGGGGATAGAATTTGGTATTCTTTTCTGTTTCCTTTTCCTTCCCCTCTCCTCCCCCCTTCCCTCTCTTTATTCCTTATTAAGGGTAAGAAAACTCCCTCTCCCTTTTCCCCTTCCCTCCCCCATTTTCTCTCTTCTTTCTCCTCTCTTTTTTTTACAAACAAAAAAAATACTAGGTATATTTGTATACAGATCACTTGCCAGAATTTCTCATCTCTTCAGATAGCAAATATCATAATATCACTTTTTTATAGTTGTGCGCACTTCAGAAGTTTTTTGATTATATTCTGCTTTAAATAAAAAGCCTACGGCGTCCAGATATATTATTTATCTGAAGAGCACCTTTGTGCATAACCAAAGTAGAAAGACATACGTTACACTCAAACAATACAATACATTATGGGGAATGTACCCAGTCTCAACCCATCTATCATACAGTCCTATCCTGTCTCCAAATTTCTGTTTGTCCAAGGGGCCCATCTAGTATTACATTTTTGAAGTTCCCTAGGGAGGGGATGGGACTGTTCATCGCGGCTGCTTCCACGCAGCCGCATCACCGCCGACTCTACACAGCAAGACAGATCGTCGCTGGAGATTTCATCGCGGGACATTTCATCGCTAAAGGTAAGTATGGTAGCTATTTTACTTTGGTTAGGGTTTAGGGGGTTAGAATTAGGGTTTAGGGGGTAATTTTAGTATTAGGGCTCGGGGGTTAGTATTAGGGTTTAGGGGGTAATTTTAGTATTAGGGCTCGGGGGTTAGTATTAGGGTTTAGGGGGTTAATTTTAGTACTAGGGCTCGGGGCTTAGTATTAGGGTTTAGGGGGTTAATTTTAGTATTAGGGGTCGGGGGTTAGTATTAGGGTTTAGGGGGTTAATTTTAGTATTAGGGCTCGGGGGTTAGTATTCGGGTTTAGGGGTTAATTTTTGTATTGGGGTTAATTTTAGTGTTAGTATTGGGGTTTGGGAATCATTAGGGGGGTTATTTTCTTTTTACTTGTACATTTGTAAGAGCTGACAGTTCAGCGCTAACCTGTCAGCTCTTGCATAGCTGCGGCCGCGATGTAACGGCCGCGTTATTCTTCATTGCTGACAGTTCAGCGTTCTAACTGCCGCGCTGAACTGTCAGCGATGAAGATGCTGCGCCGAAGTGTCCTAGACCACCCTGGGGACTGCATTATTTGCAATGCCCTTCTCCATGTTAAATTGATAATTAATTTGTGCATGTACCTGTTCCCAAGATGGACAGATCTGTTGTTTCCAGTGTTGTGCTATATATGCCTTTGTGGCCATGAAAATGTGAATTAAAAGATATCTTTCACTAAAATTACTAAGTAGCATGACCACCGTAAAATTTTGAGCACCAAGTGCCATCTGTATAACAATTTTGTACTGTAATTCTAGTAAATTTAGATATTTCACTCTTCCTGACCTCAAGGCATTGATCCAAACGCTAGGTTGAAAAACCCTTCCTATGTCTTTTTCCCAGGTGCACCAAGATTTAGGTTTAATTTCTTTCTCTTGCCCAGTTTTTTTCTTCTTTAGAGAAGAAGTTATCTATTTCTTTGACTATCTGATTTTCCTTCACCTTCTTATATATAGAGTCTATATAGTTTTTGAGTCTCAAGAAAGTAAATAGTTCCCTTGGGTTTAAATTGAGCTTTTCTTGAAAATGCGGGAATGTTTTGACAGAGTTTCCATTCATTATATCTTTTTAAGAGCTAGATCTTTATCATCACCCCAGCTTTTTATAAGAGGTTATCTATTTTAAATTCTAAGATCTTTAGTGAGGCTGATGGTGGAATAATGTTTTCAAATTTTGTTCTCTTTTTTATCTTAATCCAATTTGTTATGAGATCCACAATATAATTAGGGAGCTGTTTTGATAATAGTACCTCATAAGTCTTATCGTTCATCCATAAAATCAGTGATAAATCCTTTATCCCTATTAGATCTTTCTCCAACTTATACCAAGGTTCACCTCTTGCGGAAGATGATTGCCACTTATTAATGTGAAAGAGTCTACTGGTTTCGTAAAGCTTTATTATATTAGGTAGACCAAACCCCCCTTCATTCATTTTTTTCATGAGATGTATCCTATTAACTCTTGTTTTTTTCCCGGCCCATATATATACAGAACGTACTTTTTGAATATCAGCTTATTTCTTGGGATCATCAGTGGTAACTGCTGCTCCATCTTTGATCTCATTAAATAATACTACTAGATAATCTACATCACTAAATATTTTGTAAAAGTTACTATTGTACCCGTCTGGGCCTGGAGCTTTGTCTTTTTTCTGCCGTGAAATAACCTCTAATATCTCTGATTTTTCAAATAGGGGATTTAAATATCTTATTTGATCTTCTGAGATCTTTGGAAGTGATATGCTATCTAAACAACTTTTTATTTGATCCCCGAGATCTCCCTTTGTTGGTAGATTATATAAGCCGGCATAATAATCATTGAATGCAGCACCTATGTCTTTAGGAGAAATGTTTGTTTTATTTTGAACAATTATTTATTTTTTTCCGCCCTATTACCCTTATTTCTTTAATAATATTAGTTGTAGTTATATTCGGGGATGTTTTATTAATGCATTGGTTCTTATTGAGATCAACATATAATTG
The DNA here is from genome assembly GCA_036172795.1 of Pelodytes ibericus. NCBI lineage: Eukaryota > Metazoa > Chordata > Amphibia > Anura > Pelodytidae > Pelodytes > Pelodytes ibericus. Next base: position 25,043,539 of record CM069860.1, read on the forward strand.
TGCTAAAGGCAGGCCTTGTTTTTTTTTGTTGCTTCAGATCCAAGTTTAATCAGATATCCACGTAAAAAGCATTTATATGTTAGCCAGACTGTTGTAGCTAGTATATTATTCTTAATATTTTCCCTAAAAAAATAATTTGATTGTTTCTTTAGATATTCTATATAAATCTTATTTTTTAAAAGATTATTATTTAGCCTCCAGTTATTTTTGTTTTTTAAATCACCGGAATCTTGAATTTCCAGTATTACTGCCGAATGATTGGTCCACACTACGTCGTTTATTCTGATTTTCCTACACTGCTGAACACTGTGTGCCCCCACCAGAAAATAATCCAAACGGGAATAAGAAATAAAAGGTTTGGAAAATAATGTATACTCCCTTTCATCAGGGTTTAGCGTACGCCATACACTATATAGATCATTCTTAAAAAATACATTTTTTAAATTTATTGGCGTTACGTAAAATAGCTTTATCCATCTTTTGACCACGGGGGAATTTTTTATCGAGTCCTGCGTCTAAATCGCAGTTAAGATCTCCTCCTATTAGTATCATACCCTGTGCTACTCTCTCCATTCTTTCAAATACCCTATTCAGAAATATAATTGGTTCCCTGTTTGGGGCATACACGTTCAGCATCAAATAGACTCGGTCATTCAGCCTACAGACTAAAATTATATATCTACTCTTTCTATCGATCTCAGTATAGATTTCTTCATATGTCACGTTTTTTTAAATCATTACTACCACCCCTTTTTTTTTTTTTTGTTCTATAAAGGGAATGAATAATAATGGGGTACAATTTGTTGTTTTTTTACAATTTTTATTACCTCTTTCCAGTGAGATTACCTATATCGATGTCTATAATGCTGTGTTCATTCCTTTGAATTCTTTTATCATAGGCTTCTAGGTCATCCTTGATTTCTGTTATGGATGATTTAATGTCCTGTTTAAATTATGTAAATTGTAAATCAAGACATTTTTTCAGGAGGTCCACAGTGAGAATTTGTGACTCTGAGTCTCCCGATGTATCCATATGCATGGGCATCCGCAGAAATTTTTTCAGGGGGGGGACACATACTTTTACCATCGTCTATGCCGCACCGCGCCTCTTTTTGACAATGTTATGAAGTGGAAACTTTGCCAATTAAAATAAGCTACTGTCAGGTACCAAATAACATGCCACAGTCACTTTGCCTATTAAAATATGCCACTGTATATATATGAAAAAAAAGATCCCAGCGATGAGGGCACACACGATACCCGGGCGCCAGGTCTGATTTCCTAGTCGCCATAGTGAGCTGCTGCCCGTGGTTTGTCGAGCCCTGCATTAAATTATTATTTTGCCATTAATAAGCCTGTGTTGTTTTATTAAGCCACAGCTAATTTGCCCAATAATATGCCAGTATTTTTTTGCCATTAGTAAGCCACAGACAATTTTCCCAATAATGTGCCTGTATTATTTTGCTATTAATAAGCCACAACCAATTTACCCAATAATATGCCAGTATTATTTTGCCATTTAATATGCCAGTATTATTTTGCCATTTAATATGCCAGTATGATTTTGCCATTTAATATGCCAGTATTATTTTTCCAATTAATATGCCAGTATTATTTAGCCATTTAATATGCCAGTATGATTTAGCCAATCAATATGCCAGTATAATTTTGCCACTCAATATGACAGTATTTTGCCAGATTTAGCTATTTAATATGCCAGGATTTTGCCCCTCAATATGCCAGATTTAGCCATTTAATATGCTAGGATTTTGTCACTCAATATGCCAGGATTTTGCCCCTCATTATGCCAGATTTTAGCCATTTAATATGCTAGAATTTTGTCACTCAAAATGCCAGGATTTAACCCCTCAATATGCCAAATTTAGCCATTTAATATGCCAGATTAAGCCATTTAATATGCTAGGATTTTGTCACTCAATATGCCAGGATTTAACCCCTCAATATGCCAGATTTAGCCATTTAATATGCCAGATTTAGCCATTTAATATGCTAGGATTTTGTCACTCAATATGCCAGATTTAGCCATTTAATATGCCAGGATTTTGCTCGTTTTACACCCTTTCCCCCCCCCCCCCCCCTTTCCCAGTACTTACCTCCTGGACGCTCCGTGCAGACGATGCTGGTCTCCTCGAGGAGGAAAGCTCAGCCACCGTGTATGACGGATACATGTGTTAATGTCAAATCCGGTGTGAAGGAGTTCTTTTTTAAAACTTTTTCTCGGCAGCCGCATCCAGATGATGCAGATTGCCGGCTGCTGTCCGCATGACTGTCTCCGTGTAAGACAGTCATATGGGCAGCGGCGCGGGGGCACTTTTTTTTTTTTTTTTTTTGAAATTCCGGGGTGGGGGCCAGCCCCTCAATATGCCAGATTTAGCCATTTAATATGCTAGGATTTTGTCACTCAATATGCCAGGATTTAGCCATTTAATATGCCAGGATTTAGCCATTTAATATGCCAGGATTTTGCCCCTCAGAATGCCAGATTTAGCCATTTAATATGCTAGGATTTTGTCACTCAGTATGCCAGGATTTAACCATTCAATATGCCAGATTTAGCCATTTAATATGTTAGATTTAGCCATTTAATATGCTAGGATTTTGTCACTCTAGAAGGCAATTTAGATTTCCGCTGTCTGATGTTAAATACCTTAGGGCACGTTGTCTGCCGGCAGAGATCCAAAGGATATTTTCCAAGTGCCGCGACCTCACGGAGGTGGCTGCTCTGGGTTCTCTGATATCTATCTCCACAGATATACAAGTTATCTGTCCATTTGCAGACGGTAATTGCGGACAGGCAGAACAAGATCACAATGGGATATATGGATGGAGAGAGAGGAGGACAATAATGCGGCATGTAATAATAAAAAAAAAAACTTTATTTGGCCCCCCAAATACTGAGGCTTAGTTTAAATATATAGAATAAAAGCATAAAGTGCAAATTACACAAACTCGGGGAAGACTTGCAATGCTGCTGGGGTCGAGATTGCAGCCGTTCTTCGTACCTTCTCCGAGCGATATTGAAGTGGACGCTGGAACCTGCTTCCTGATAGCTCGATATCTGATTGGCATGACGCGTTTCGGTTGAATGCCTTCTTCCGGGTGCATACAACTATCCCTCCACCCCTCTGTTCAGGGCTATCCAAAGGCACTGGGAGACATAACTAAATAAAATGAACCATACCTACTTCCCCCTACCTCTAACTTGCCTGGGTAGAGGGACGATTCAAATAAACCTCTAAATAAAAAAAACCCATGAAGGTGGCCTGTGAAAATCACTGCCCACAAACTCGCACCCAAAGGGTTCCCTGTAATAAAAATTGTGAATTAAATATTCCCCGATGATCAGTCATGTTCTAACTTCTCCTTTTCAGCCCTAGGAAATAGATCATCCATAAATTAAAAAAATATTAATCCACCTATTATAAAAAATAAATAAATCCATGCCTTCATTAAACTAGAAGAAACACCAGAGCCCTAGTACTTAGTCTGCGCTGAGACAGAGAGGCTTCTTCGGCCAATCAGACCCCTCCTGCAGGGGATTTTTTTTTTTTTTATGATAAGTGGATAATTAATTTTCTTTTTGGATGGCTCCTTTCCCTGAACTGAAGATGAGGAGTGAGGGCATTGCTGCCTACAAAATGGTAGAACTAAAATTCACACCACCCAACTGTGCCGCACAAACACTGCTCCATGCCCCATAACATTCTCACTCATCTAATGTGCTGCGTAAACATTTGACTTCACCATGAAATATGACAATCTCACCTATTGCAATGTGATGCACAAACCCGAGAATTTGTCCAACTCAGCTACTATGACTTTAGTTTTGACATTCCCTACAATTCTTTCGTGAAGAAAAACCCTTAGATTAATATTTCTTGTTTTTTTTTAGATTAATTATTTCTTTATTATATTTTCATATAAAAATTAGCATTAGGACGAACAAAACAATACATCATTCAAATACATATCCATACAGAAAAAAGAGAAATGTTAAAACATCAAAATAAGTTCCTGACAAGAATAGAACATCAAGGTCAGAGATATTACATATTCTCCATATTTACTTCAGGGGGTCAGATGTTACATTTTTTAGAGGAAGCTTTACCTATTATTCTTTACTCCTTTATTTTTACCTCTCTTTTGCTATTAGTATCTCCCCTCCCCTTTACCCTCCTCCCTCGGCCTTGATGTTCCATCCCTTCATTTTGTATACCCCAATATTACATAGATACTGTAACAAATATTACAATTTCATTAACTTCCCCTACTAGTCAGGGATAAGATGTTAAGATTTTACCACAGTAAAAAAGAAAAAAGAAACAATACAATAAACATCCTGCATTCAAATAAAAAACATATATCAATCCTTTCTTCTCATGTTTATATACATATGTCTCATCCAGGGCCACCCATCCCCTCATTCGTCCCCCTTCTCCCTCTTCTAATTCCTCCTAGCTCGTACTTAAATTTCTTTCTTTCTATCAAACTTATTGTATTTCCCTTAGAGCCTGTCTCCTCCAGACTGTATCTCTTGGACTCGTATTTCCCTCTGATCCATTAGCATTCATCTTATCACATTGATATCTATCCCACGGACCCCATATTTCATTAAAACTATTCAATGTATTTGCCATTCTGTGCGCCATTTTCTCATATACCCTATTAGTATTCATCGAATTCTCTACATCCTTACATGTTGGTGGTTCCTGGTTTTTCCAGGCTCTTGCTATTGATACCTTTGCGGTGGTCAAAATCTGCAATACAAGTTTACTTTTATTCTTATTCTTTGTAATTTTTTCAGGTATTATATTCAATAATAGGAATTCAGGTGTAAATGGCAAAGATGTTGAGTATATTTCTTCTAAGAGTGTATGAATCCCCTGCCAGAACTTTTGCAATTTTGAGCATTGCCACCATATATGTGCCATATTACCATTTTGACCACATTGCCTCCAACATAGTGGGGATGTTGTTGTGTACATTTTTGATAGCTTAGTGGGCACATAGTACCAATGGTATAAAACCTTCCTAACAGTTTCGAAATGTGATATGTTCTTAGAAACTCCTTGTAACTTTGTCATGGAACTGAACCATATTTTTGTTTCTATATTTATGTTAAGTTGTTGTTCCCATTTTATCATAAAGGGTAATTTTTGTGAGCTATCTGAACTATTCAACAGGTTATATATCACAGAAATTGCTTTTTTAACATATGGGGCTTTTCCAGCTAACTCCATTATCTTGGAGCTCTTATCTAATCCTGTTATATGTATTTCCTTATTACCACTTAGCATATGCCTTATTTGTAAGTACTTAAAGAATTCTGAGTGTTCTATACAAAATCTTGTTCTAAGTATGGAAAAAGGTATCATATCTCCATTAGAGTACAATGATCCAATAGTTTTAATCCCATTCTGTATCCAATTCGTTATTCTTAAATCTGGTATATAGTAAGTTAATACTGACATGGGCGTATCGTAGACCAGCTGTGATGGTACCCTTAGCCGTTTTCTATATCTATCCCAGTATGATATTGATAATCTTGTTGTGGGTAACATTGTAGGTGTTACCGGTCTCTTACCCCCTGGAACCCACATTAGATCTCTCATATCATTCGGATATACGTATTCTGTTTCTATATCTACCCATTTTACCTCCTTTGATGGTGAAAAGAGAACTAGTGCCTGTGCTATTATGGCTGCTTGATAATAATTATTAATGTTTGGAACTCCCATTCCCCCCAAAACAGTTGATTTTTGTAGTAACTCTGTTGAGATCCTTGCCTGTTTCCCTCTCCATATGAATCTATTTAATATAATTTGAATTGACCCTATAAAGTTCTTAGTCAATGGTATTGGTATTGTTCAAAATAGGTATAACAACTTGGGTAGAGAATTCATTTTGAAAGATGTTATTCTACCTAACCAAGATATTTCTATTTTAGACCAGCGCTGTAAATCTATTTTAATTTGATTTTATTAATGGTACAAAGTTATATTTAAATAATGATTGTGGAGTTTTGGTAATTTTTATTCCTAAGTACGAAATATATTCTGATCGCCACTCGTATTGATACTGTTGTTTTTAGATCTCCTATCTCTGCTGATGAAAAGCCTATGTTCAGTGCTTGTGTCTTTAACCAGTTGATTTTATAATAAGATATTTCACTAAATGTATCTAATATCTCATGTAGGCTTTGTAACGAGGCATTCAGTTCTATCAGTGATAACATAATATCGTCTGCATACAATCCTAGTTTAACCTCCGATCTTATCGTCTCATATCCATGTATATTAATATTTGATCTTATAGCTATCGCTAGGGGTTCAATTGCCATTGCAAACAAAATTGGCGACAGAGGACATCCCTGTCGTGTTCCATTATGTATATGAAATGATCTTGATCTAAAGCCCGAGTTATATACTCTTGCTGTTGGATTTTGATATAGTGAAAACATTGATCTAATGAACTCCTCTGGGATATTAAAAGCTTGTAACACACACTTCATATAAAGCCAATGGAGGCGATCGAATGCCTTCTCGGCATCCAAGGATAATAGCAGACATGGATTCTTATTTAATTGTGCCAAATGTGTAATATTTATACATTTTCTAGTATTATCTGATGGTTGCCGACCTAAAATAAACCCTACTTGATCATTATCTACCAATTCCACTATTCCTTTATTTAGTCTACTAGCTAATAGTTTGGAATATATTTTGGTATCCGTGTTTAACAGCGTTATAGGTCTATAACTTGTACAATCATTAGGCGATTTGCCTGGTTTTAATATTGTAACTACATATGCTTCAGTAAGTTCTGGGGGTGTTTCCTCTCCTCTACTCATCATATTAAATAGTTTTATAAGGTATGGGATAAGAGATATCTGAAATTTCTTATAATATATGTTTGATAGGCCATCAGGGCCTGGAGATTTGTATGATTTTAAGGCATTAATTGTATCTTTTACTTCGTCCCCTGTAATTGGTCTCAATAATTTGTGTATGCAAGCCTCAGATAATACCGGGATATTTAACTCATTCAGAAATGATTTAATTTTTTCTTCTGTTGGCTGTAAAATACTTTGATCTAGGTGTAAGTTATATAGTGATTGGTAATATTCAGCAAACCTGTCACTAATTTTTTGTGGATTCCATATCTTTCTACCTGAGGCATCTATCAAATATTGTATTTTATTTGCTACTTGTTGTTTTTTTTAATTTTCTTGCTAGTATAGTGTCTGCTCTATTTCCTTTAGCGTAATAGGTCTGCTTTACACATCTCAGCATAAACTCAGTTTTTTCTAATTGGACATCAGAGATTTGAATTTTAAGTTGTTGAATTTCCCTATATATATTATCTGTCCATTTACGCTTGTTCATTTCTTCTAGATGTCTTAGTGACTCCATTAGTTCAAGCAATTTTTTATCTCTGTGTCTTTTATGTTGAGCAGCGATTTTTAATAGAAGACCCCTTATTACTGCCTTATGCGCTAACCATACCGAGCTAAATTTTACTTCTTTAGTATCATTAATTTTAAAATATTCTTCTAACTCTTCTGTTATTTTTTTACAAATATCCGGATTCTGGAGTAATTTGTCATTTAATCTCTATCTACCCTTTCTTTTTATTTTATCATTTTGTTTGATCGAGATCCATATAGGGGCATGGTCGGACCACGTTATCTCTCCTATTCCTGATTGCTCAATTTTTTGCAATGTTAATTGATCTACTAAAATTAAATCAATTCTTGTATATATATGATGCACAATTGAATAATATGAAAAATCTTTTTCCGATGGATGGTCATTTCTCCACGCATCATATAGCTCATGTTCCTGTAGTAACTCCATAAATTGCTTACCTTGTTTTAATATCCGTCTCCTATATTTACCTGTAGATGTATTTGTGGAATCTACTATTGGATCTGGTGCGATATTGAAATCACCACAGATTATTACATAACCTTTTTTTATTTTTTGTAGTTTCTTAAGAATACTCCTCACAAAAATCAGTTGTTCTATGTTCGGACAATATATATTGACTATTGTGTATTCTTGGTTATTTATGCTTCCTACCAGAATAATATATCTCCCCTGTGTGTCTATGTCTTTTCTTTGTACTACAAAGTTCATATCCTTATGAATCAATATAGAAACTCCCAATTTTTTAGTTTGGGCCATAGAATGGTAGGCTTCTGGGTAGTATTTAGATTTAAATCTATTTTCTTGTGTTTTAGAAAAGTGGGTCTCTTGGATACAAATCACTGAGCTCTTTTTTTTCTGAGCTTCTTGGAGCATTACTCTTCTCTTATGCAATGTATTTAAGCCCCTTGCATTTATTGACAAAATATTAAGAGTCATGGAACGATCATATCACTTTTTCTCTGTATGTATACTTTTTTTATTCCAAAGGGGAAAAGGAAAATATCTTTTTTACTCAGGACTAGGGTCCATTTATATTTAATAATAGTCAAACTTCTACTGAGCTGCTCTTCTGTCTTATTCTTTTTTTTGTGGCCCTGGATGATTACCATTACATTCAAAAAATACATAAAAACATTCATATACAAAAACAACCTTAAACAGTTAACTCCTCCTACTACCTGAGGAGTGATAGATAATGCCCTAACTAGCCTGATGACCTCTGCTACCAACGGTCAAATTGGGGGTATGATCTTCTCTCTGAACTCCTCCGCCTCCAGTGCATTTAACATCTATATTTATTTTGTCCTTGTTAAAATTGCAGACTAAATGGGGATCCGGAAGGGATGAAGATGAGATCAAAAAGACGGGGGGGGGGGGGGGGAGAGAGAAGGAGAAGCAAAGGAAAGGAAAGAAGAGAGGAAAAAAAAAAAAAAAAAGGGGGGGGGAAAGGAGGTAGAGGGGAAATATAAGTTTGCAACGCTCCTCTATTTTTACTCATTTACAAACATTTTTCTTCTCCTTTCTCTCCTCCTTTCACTATATAGCTCCCCTTGTGAAGACATCTATAATCTAAGTGCATACCATTCCTTTTCTCTTCTCTTCCCTCCCTCCTCTCCATCCTTAATTCTAATATTCGTGCTTAATACCTTTTCTCCCCCATTACCCCTAATATTGTTATATCCTTGTGGGAATCAATACTAATATAAGTGTGTTCTCCCTATATAGCTCCCCTTGTGAGAACATCTATAATCTAAGTGCAGACAATTTTATTTTCTCTTCCTCTTCATCCTTAATTCTAATATTCGATTATTTATATACTGTGTGCTTAATACCTTTTCTCCCCCATTACCCCTAATATTGTTATATCCCTGTGAGAATCAATACTAATATATGTGTGTTCTCTCTCTGATATTTGATTAAGTTTCTCCCTTTTACATCAAAATATACCTATATCCACATTTACCTCCTGTGAGCTTTTATATGTGTTTTCCCTCCCTCCACTCATGAACCAAAGCAATCCCCAGCTCGATCCAATTCTCTACCAACTTCCCCCCCCCCGCCCATCCCCCCCCGCCCCCCCCCCCAACGCATCAACCATCAACATCTCCCATAGTGAACGTATTATCATCTTACATATTCTTTCTGTATCCCAAGCCCTCCTCCTCCCAGTGTTACTTCATTAAATTAAAGCAAAATTTACACGGTTCAACAGTTTTACATACAATGTCTCCCTCTCAATCTCTGCCCCCCTCCCCCCATGTCGAATTACTTATCTGATCAAAGTTCGTTTTCTAGTTTCATAAGTCCCCTCTCCAAGACAGCCAAACTTATTTTCTTTTCTCACGGAGCATTCTCCTGCAGTGCACTTATTCCCGTATGCTTTGCCACCAGACTCTGTGTTAGTTTTACTGTGTGCCATTCTGTTAACATCTTCTGTGGTCTTTTAGGTGTGAGATATATGTCATCAGAATTTTCTGCCAAGTTCCATTTCTGCATTATTTGCATACCTTCTTCCGGTGTCTTCAATGCTGTCTGTACTCCGTTTCTTAACACCAACAGTTTGACTGGGAATCCCCATTTATACACAATATCATTCTGTCTTAGCAACTTTGTTGTTGGAAGGAATTCTCTTCTTTTTGCTAGTGTAGCAGCTGAGAGATCTGTAAACAGGTGTATGTTCTCATATGGGTTCGGTAGGCACGACATTCTGCGAGCTACGTTCATTACAGATTCCTTTGCACAAAAGTAATGTAACTTTATAATTACATCTCTTGGGATATTTTCAGCCATACCTTTTGGCTTGGGGATTCTGTGTGCTCTGTCCACTATGAGATCTGCTATTGATATCGGAGGGACTATTTTTTTGAATAGTGCCTGGAGGTATTCTGGTAATGTTGATTGCGGGACCAATTCAGGAATGCCTCTTACCCGAATATTATTTCTTCTGGATCTGTCCTCTATGTCAGCCACTTTTATCATCAATCTCTCCACCTCATCTTCTAGTACATTATGTCGATCCACTAATTCGTTATATTTTCCAGCAAATTCCTCCATTCGTTTTTCGTTATGGTCTGTGCGATCTCCCAATTGTCTCACCTCCTGTCTCAATTCTACCATAAAGTCTTTCAGCGTGTCTTTTATCGATCCCTGCATATCATCCAGTAGTTGTTTCATGACTTTCTGTGTTACTGCAGGTTCAATCTCTGTTTCTATTAGTTCAGACTGTATATCCAACGTGGATCTCTGTACTATGTCTTCCTCCCCTTCATCTCTAGTTTGAGATATGGGGACGCCGTCGCCATCTTGGACTTGATCTGAAAGTCTTGCTCGGCGTGGTGGAAAATATTGAGAGACTTTCTGCGTTGCTTTTTTGTTTTTGCTGGACATGATTCCACTCACCCTCCCCGTCGTTTTAGGTGTTTTATCGGTTTAGACAGCTGTATTTAGTCGCTCATGCACCGGAGCTTGGAGGAGCGCTCAGCCTACACGTCCATGCGGCTCATCAGTCAGGACACGCCCCCGCATTCCTTCTATTAAACCTAATTCTTGTTTTTAAAAGCAAATGGTGTAACCGACTTCTGGTCAGCTGCAATGCATCCTTTCAATTGTAGCACAGTATAAGAGTAGTGATATTGGTTTCAGTTGTTACACTCAGTGATAAGTGCAGTTTTATATGGCATAAGGCTTAAAGTCTTGATGTGTGTGTACAGACACAGAACAGCGTAATTACAGTCATAATGTGTATTAGCACAAATTGTACACATAATCGATGTCACTCCAAGACTAAAATATCCATCCATAGAGTAAGATACATTGTGCAGAGTCGAAGATGTTGGATGACGCACAGGATTCATGTAAGCCTGTGGCATACAAAATATATGATAAAAGTAACTAACATCATTAATGACTCAAACTACATGTATTAATAAGCGTGTTTATGACATTCGGTTTGAGAGTGGGTAATATATTTAATTATCTGGACCCTCTGATGTATTTCATGTTTTTCCTTGGTTTGTGTACCGTCTGTTTGGAGCACACAAACCCCAGAAATACATTGTGCTCCTGAGTGACAGGTGGGCATCGGACTGGCAGCACACCTGTCATTCATGATATGCCCATGGGAACATGGGGTACCTGGGCAGCCACTGACCCCATGTATGGGTGCCAGGGGCACTTGGGCAGCCATGGCCACGTGTATTTATTTCATGGGGCCAGGGGATAGCCAAATCCCCCTGCCCCTGTTTATTATTTATTATGGAAGGCAGGAGCATTTGGCTAGCCCCTGGCACCATGGATAAAAAGCAGAGGCCAGTATTAATAGGGGGCCTGGAACCACATCCTCAATCTGTGGCCCCAGAAATGAGTTGGGGGACTTGTAACATGCCAGGGGTCTTTTCACAAGCCCCCAGAGGATACTTTTACACATAAGGTCCCCTAGCTTAAATAAACGTAATGTAACAGCAGCATCTTGTTGTGTGGAATTTTCATCTTGTAGCAAAGTCCGATTTTTTTGGGGATAACTTGTCATTTTAGATAAGAGATTTTTGAATAAGGGTTACGCAACCTGTATTAACAAACACGTTTTTATTTATTGGAAATTAAGATTTCAGTTCAGGGGAGTTGGGACTAGTGTAGGAGGCCACTTGGTCTGAAATGTAAAAATGTATTGAGCTGCAAAAAAATTAAATTAAAAAATCAGTAATGGTGAAAAAGAGTTTGCTTGCCACAGAAAATAAGTTTTCTTTAGAAGTAAACTAAACGCCGTTTTAAATTGACTTTATTTCAAACAAAATGAGAAATGTATCAGACTAATGAGAATATGAGTAAAGTCAAAAGTAGATAATTTATTGCATGGCTCTATATCTAAAGGAGTCATAAGCAAAAAAAAGAATTTAAGCTTACATAAACAAATCGAATTTACTATATCTGTTTTTTTAAATTTAACTCAAGTGAAGTCAAATTATTATAAATGTGACACTTGCATATGACATTTCCCTCTATCACCATAAATGGCCTGAAAAAGGTAGTCCAACATTTTATTATGCTACCTATGAATGACAGACACATACTTAGTATTGAGAGATGATTACTTAAAGAAGCAGCTGAATGAGAACATGGCCATATTGCTAAAACATTGGTGCTAACGCACTGCTATTTGGGATATGTCCAACTTTAATGGGTCTTTTCACTAAAATTCGACTTTGGAGGTCGACTTTCATTTTGAGACACCCTAGTTTAAGTTAAAAAAAAACTTGAGTGCCAAATTTGACTTGGTCCCAAAATGAAAGTCGACCTCCAAAGATTATTTTTTGTGAATAGGCCATAAGTGTTTCAATGGACCAGTAAACAGAGGTTCAGCAGACTTGTTTATACATTTTTGCTTTGTTTTGTGGAGGCTGTGCTCAGATTACCAAGGTAAGGCTTCATGCAGACGCATAGTTTATAGCAATGGGTAGATTACGACCATAACGGAACAGAGGGCAAACACTGATATTAAGGTAGGAATTGGTACTTTGGTGCCGATTTGGACAATGTTAAGATCTTCCTTATCCAAGGCAGGAAGCTGGGGATGTGGGTGTATGCCCCAGGTGGTTTACTGTACCCAAATGACACAATACCTGTGGCCACTCCATTGCACACAAGGGGAGACCCAGAATCACCCTACAAAACAGAACAGAGCCGTGTGAGACACATTTAAGGCCATTGTATACAAGAGACTACAGAGGACAAGGAGAGAAAAATATGAATTGAAATTAAATGTTTTAATCAAAGGGTCTACGCGTGTAGCTCCAATTTTATCAATGAAAACCACTTCTGTAATCCAAATAGTCCTTGAATTCTGTCCGAAAGTGCCTCCGGAGTTCGGATTACCAAAATAGTAGCCTCTATCCTGCCCATAGACTGCTATGAGGAGGATAGAAACTCATGTCGGGAGGAGTTCGGCTATTGCAAAAAATAGTTCTCCACCCAAATGGCTCCCAGCCTCTACATATTGTACATTATGATAAATATCTGGGGGGCCCCCAATATTAATTGGTGCGGAGGCTGCCAAAATGCCTCTGTACCACTAAATAAAATAAATACCCTGCTAGGGCCAAGAGGCTACCACCGGATCTCATCAATAAAATGAATCCGTTCCCCAGGTCTGGGGGCTGACTAAAGGCGATGGGAGGACTTCTGCTATTGCAAAAAATAGCAAAGTCCTCCCTGAAATAAAAAAATTAAATACAAGTAGCCCTGAGCTCCACACCAATAATAAACAGGGCTGTGGGCCGGCCAAATGGCTCCCAGCCTCTATGGAATATACATTGGTGGCCAGGACTACTTGACCTTCCTCTCCATGATAAACCGACTAAGAGTCACTCAGACCCATCAATAAAAGAAATTCACCCTCAGGGGCCCAAAGGCTGCCCTAGTGCCTCTGAACCAAACAAATTAAATAAATTCCCCCTTTGCCCTATGGCCCGGAGGCTTCCTAAGTGCATCTGGACCCCATCAATAAAAATGTAACACCCCCTCCCAGGTCTGGGGCTGGCCCAAGGCCCTCAGAACCCATTAACAAAAATGTAAATCCACCTTGGTTTGGGGGCTGGCCAAAGAGGGGAAGAGGATTTATTTCATTGATGGGGACTGAGGGCCTTGTATATAATTGATAATCAAAGTATATGATAATATGTACATTCACAAACATTAATCAGAAAGTGCCTTGAGAGTCAAAAGACTCATACTCATGCTGTCTTCACAATAAGTGATTGGAAGCAGGACTCTTCTTAAATGTCACATTATACTGAATATGAGAGTATATCTTTTTTTTTTCACTTGTGGTGTGTGTGTGTTTTCTTTTTTTTCTATATTGGAACAGATGTTCCTTGGAACACTGGTGTTTGTGTACACATTCTTGGAATTAAAACATGTTTTTGATTAACACCAGTTTATCTGGTGATCAGTGGTAGAGCTCTATTTTCATGTATGTTATTTATGTTTTTCTCAAAATGCATTCTAGATTAGATTGGATTTTCTTCTTCTTGTATTCATGAATGAAAGCATTGAAGTGCAAATTTTCCCTTGAGCTGCTCTCCAAAGAGAATGTTAAAGTCATACCCAGAGGAAACACGGCTGCTCTGGAAAACTGGGGAAGTTTCTAGACAATTAGCAAATATGTCCAACAGTACAAGTTGTGAATGTAATGGGAAAGGAATATTAGAATTTCTCCCAAGTTCAACAGAGTTTTATAGACCTAAAAAATGCTGATATTTGTGTAAATATGAATTTAATTACCTAAAACTTGAGGAGAGGGTGGGTTTTCATTCTTCCTCCCCCATGAAATTGATAACATACTTGGCTTAACAGTATCTCAGTGGAATTGCAAGTAGAGGTAAAAACCTTTTGAACTTGCCAATGTAGGGTATCATCTCACTAAAATGTAGGCCCAAGTTAGCCTAAGCAGTGCATCCTAAATATCAGTATTTTGCAAGAAAATTCAAAATGATGAGAATTGTGTATACTGAAGTATTGTGTATACTGAAGTATAGCTGGTACATATACATACATACATACATTTATTTGCTGATTATATGTTAACTTATGTTTTTATTCTACATGAAAAGAGTATCCACACGTTTTTATATGTTTCTGTAATGAGTATGTATTACCTCTGCTGCATCTCCTGTTGTGCTAGGCTCGCCTGCACACAACATGGCACTGCTGATGGGCAAAGACAGGATTTCTTGGCATTTTTTGTTGCCTATGACTGTCACATTAACCTCCATAAGCACTTGAGATACAGTATCTCTACCTGTCTGTCCCCAACCAGCAACATTGCACATGGTGCCAGTTGCCACCCTCTTGTTCCTTTTGGGAAGAGCAATGATTTGAATGGCATCATTCAAGCTCACTTCCTTATCAATCTAAAAAAAGAGACAAATATATAATGATGTGTCAGAACAGATAAACATCTAATAAATACAACTGAACTACAATAGCTCATTGTCCACTGGTGATTGCTGTTGTTAGGACATGAACACGGAACACAAACACAGGAAGAAGTTAAGAAAGATATAGATACAGGAACAGTTTCAAGGCTCAGCACATTCCGACGTGGAACACAGACTTCTTCAGGAACATCGACTTCTTCTGTCAGTGAATGGGTTCCACGAAAAAAGGCACTGAGCCTTGCAACTGTTCCTGTATCGTTTTATCTTTCTTAACTTTGGGCAGCAGAGTTCTTGAGTTCGTGTCCCTCCTCTATTGTAACTGTATCACAGTGCTCCAGAGCAATAAAACTCACAATGAAGTGCGTTTAAACGGCAGTATTTTTATATCAATTTGTATAAATGTAGTACTTCTTCTAAATGACTCGGCAAATTACATAAATATATACCAATTGGCCATAAAATTGTTCAAAATGTTCCGCTAAAGAACCACAAAAGCCACCAAAATAAGTGTGAAGTTTGAACATTTGAAATGTTGGGAGGTATGTATACGTAGGAAAGACATAGGTAAACATATAGTATTGTGTTTACTAATGGAAATAGAGCAAACACGTAAAGTTAAATGAACAGTGCGGCTGCACGAGCTCTGGAGAAGTCAACCACACTGCGCATGTGTCAGGTTTTCTTTCAATTCAGTACTTTAACTCTTGTATTTTTAACAAAAATTCTCTTTAAAGGAACGCTAAACTATTTCTAATATAGAACCACAAGTAAAACATTTAGTGGCCCTTAGCATGCGGATTGTTACATGGTCTGTAATACCGGTATATGTTATTTTCAATGTTATGTTTAACATTGTATTTTGTGGTTCCATTCCTGTATGTTGCCACAAGTGAATGAAGTTCCTTGTTTGTCTAAGACAGTCATGTCCAAAGTCCGGCCCGCGGGCCAGTTGTGGCCCGTCCTTTACTTCCATACGGCCTCAGAGACACGGCTGATCAATGTCTCTCTCTGTGTCTGAGCCATCGCACATCCCTGCTCCGATGCCGATGCGATGGGGCGGGGGGCGGAGCGGAACTTGGCGGGACTCGGGAGCAGCCGAGAGAGGCCATGCCCCCCGCTCTTCTCTATGTGCCTGGCGCCGCCCACGACGCGGGAATGCAGAAGAAATGCTGAAGGAATTTGAAATCTGCATTCCTTCTCTCACTACACAGCCACCTGTAGCCCCATGTGGAGCTGACCAAGGAGGTCTACTGCCTGTCTTAGTAAGTGCAATTTTATCCATAAAGCCCTGATGCTTCATATATTTCCATATATATACACACACATAAATATATATATATAAATATGTGTGTATATACAGTCAGGGTCAAAAAAAAACAGACACCTTCCATGTCATTGAATATTGAGTCCTTTTTGTTGATGCAAACAATAAAATAAATTAAATTTGCATTTTATATATAATGGTTTATTTACTTTTTCTTATTACACGCTCTAGCCAAAGTTTTTTACTAAATTTAATAAAGTCAGGGACAAAAAAAACTGGAGACTTTCAATATATAATAACATTTTGCTCTCCCCGCTGAGCTGAACGGACTCGGTCGGGCGGTGCGCCTGTGTAAAAGGGGCCTAAAGTGGTGTATGACCTGCTGGTAATACAGGGGTCTTACAGTTTGTCACCTGAAGTGGATCCGGTTTTCTGGCACCCTCCCTCTTTCATTGGACCCACCTGGTTCTAGGGACTTTTGGGCCTTACTGCTATATTCATTTGATGTGTGACAGACATGTTTTTTTTTGCTCTGCACTTTATTTTTTAATTTTTGTATCTTTTCTAGTAATGTTCCTAGCTTAGTGTTCAGCTTGCAATTCTTATTTATTTGATCACTTTTACCACTGCCTTTGAAACAGACCTAGCCTATGTACTTCAGTCCAGATCTCAGTTTCACCCTTCACATTAGTGCAGGCCATTTTTTTCAATAGAGATGAACACATGATAAAAAAAATCTCAGTTAATGTTAGTTGTGTTCCTGACATATATTTCAGCATCCTGTGTTGTTGTTTTTTTCATCTGGCCTTCAGATATGAAAGGCAGAGTGATTTTACTACTGTTTAGAATTGTCATTCAAATCGTTTGCAATAAAGTTTGCATAAAATAGTTCATTTGTACTTAATTTT
This sequence comes from Pelodytes ibericus, assembly GCA_036172795.1. NCBI lineage: Eukaryota > Metazoa > Chordata > Amphibia > Anura > Pelodytidae > Pelodytes > Pelodytes ibericus. Next base: position 25,061,096 of record CM069860.1, read on the forward strand.
AACTGTCAGGCAAAATGGTCGGCCCTCACGTATGTTCACTTCATCAAGTCTGGCCCTCTTTGAAAAAAGTTTGGACACCACTGGTCTAAGATATCAATAGGAGCTGTCCAGAACAATAGGGCTTATTAACTGATCAAATTAAGGCACTGTCCTATTTGTATATCCTGTTTGTGTGTGAACGCTTAACTTTGATGTTTATAGAGGTATTGATGTTGGACAGGATCACACTGTGGCTTTTATCTGTGTTTGGCATTCTCCCAACTATTTACTGTAAATATGTTGGACCTTTTCTGTCTGGGATGGATTGCTTTTCTTGTCTGACACCCTGTACAAACCCCCCCTGTACAAATAACAAATATACCTGTTGTTCCCATTAAAGTGAGTTCTTGTTCCTGAAAGCTGTTGTGGTGTGCCTTATTCTCTGAGTGGTGTAAAGAGTCCCTTATGACTCCCACTATAAAGGAGACTATGGTGGTGTGACCGAGAGGGCTAAGCCATTCTAGCCGCACCCTGCAGGAGAAAGAAGCCCAGAGTAATTCCTGCCTTTATGTGGTCTTCGGCCTGTACAGGAAGCGTAGACTCTGCCCCCTCGCTCTGTGTACATTGTACCAACTTGCCATGCATCTCTGCCCCAACTGATATACAGCCTATCAGGATATACTATATATATGGGAATACATTTGAATAAATTCAGAATAAGATGAGGTCACACTATATTCAAAATAGAAGTGGAAAACAAATCCAGTAGTAATTATAAACCTACCTCTCTCCAAATCAGAGGTGTCTTGCACCATTAATTTTCCTATAGGAAAAGGAGTTCCTCAGTACTATTTTGGTTAACAGCTATTTTTAATATTATTAAGCGCCATCATATTCTGTAGATAGGGTGACTACATGTCCTGGAATGCCCGGGCTTGTCCCAGATTGAGAGCTCAGAGAGAAGGAAGTCTCAGCCAATAATGCGAGACCTCTTAACTCTCCTGATAAAAGCTCTGAACCAGCCTATCTGATAATTAGAGGGGGTTACAAGCTCTGAACCAGCCTATCTGGCAATTAGAGGGGTTAAAGGCTCTGAACCAGCCTATCTTGTAATTAGAGAGGGTTAAAAGCTCTGAACCAGCCCATCATGTAATTAGAGGTGGTTAAAAGCTTTGTACCAGCCCATCATGTAATTAGAGGTGGTTAAAAGCTCTGAACCAGCCCATCATGTAATTAGAGGTGGTTAAAAGCTTTGTACCAGCCCATCTGGTAATTAAAGGGGGTTAAAAGCTCTGAACCAGCCTATCTGATAATTAGAGGGGGTTACAAGCTCTGAACCAGCCTATCTAGCAATTAGAGGGGGTTAAAAGCTCCAAACCAGCCTCTCTGGTAATTAGAGGGGTTAATGGCTCTGAAACAGCCTACGTGGTAATTAGAGGCTTTACATTTTCTGAAAATGCTCCTGTCTGATGATGATAATAATGATGACGGTATGTATATTATCAATATGCTATTCAATCTGAAATCTAAATGGATCCCAAGGTTTCCTAATAATGTATAAAATATAAAATGTGTCTGTGAATGGCAGAAATAAAATAGTGTAAAATAAAAGTGAGGAGGATTCTGCTGAAATGAAATTGCAGTCTAAAAAACTTTGAAAATCAAACTAATTGTGAACATCATAGGTGTGGCATGATGGATACTTTGATGGCTATGCAGTGCAGGGTAACCTCTCCCCCTTTCCAACAATAGCAAATTCAACTGACATTATAGTTTGTTAATCTTAAAAAGTAGACAGATGCAGGCTGGCATTAAAAGTCATGCTTGTTGACACAAGGAAACTACTTAATACAATAAATAAATAAACACTGCATTCAAAGGAGAGCCATTTTAATCCCCGAGACCTATTTAGAGCTGCCATCTTATTACCATAGTTGCCAACATTGGCCATTTTTCCAGGGACACATATTTGTTCCACATGCTGCAGAAAATAGCATGCAAAGTGCAGCACTGCAGTATGTAGGATGGATATACACCCGGACACAATCCAATTAATTAATCAGGGTGGAGATCTTATAGAACCTATCATGATTAATAATTGGATTGTGTCTGTGCATGTATGCATCCTACATACTGCCGGGCTGCACTTTGCATGCTGTTTTCTGCAGCATGTGGAACATATATGTGTCCCTGGACACTCATACACACACACTTATACTCATACACACGCACACTCATATACACACACACACACATACACTTATACTCATACACACGCATACACATGCACACTTATACTCATACACACACTTATACTTATACTCATGCGCACACACACTTATACTCAAACACACACTCATACTTATACTCACACATACACACACACATATACTCATACACACACACTTATACTCAAACACACACTCATACTTATACTCATACACACACACTTATACTCAAACACACACACACACTTATACTCAAACACACACACACACTTATACTCATACAGACACTTATACTCATACAGACACACTCATACTCATACAGACACACTCATACTCATACAGACACACTCATACTCATACAGACACACTCATACTCATAGACACACACTCATACTCATAGACACACACTCATACTCATAGACACACACTCATACTCATAGACACACACTTATACTCCTACACACACTTATACTCCTACACACACTTATACTCCTACACACACTTATACTCATACACGCACACTTATACTCCCTCACACACTTATACTCATACAGACACTCATACTCATACACACACACACACACTTATACTCATACTCGCACACACTTATACTCATACTCACACACACACACACACTTATCATACTTATACTCACACACACACACTTATCATACTCACACACACACTTATCTTAATCATACACACACTTATACTCATACTCGCACAGCCACACACTTATACTCACACACACACGTATACTCACAAACGCACACACACATACAGGTTCAGCTCTCACCGCTTATCTGCTCCGTTGTCCTGGAGGTGCAGGCATCAGTGTAATAGACGGGTGCTGCCGGTCACCTGCTTCTTCTCCTGATAATTGGCGCATGTGCGTTATGTGAAGAAGCGTTCAAGTCGGAAAGCAAACAGTTAATTCCTTTCCAACGCTTCTTCACAGAACGCGCATGCACCAATCATCTGGAGAAGAAGCAGATGACCGGCGGCACCAATCTATTACGCTGCTGCCTGCACCTCCAGGACAACAGAGCAGATAAGCTGTGAGAGCTGAACCTGACCGCATGCCACAGCTGAGGGCTCAGCGTGCCAGTAGTGACACGCGTGCCATTGGTTCGCCACCGCTGACCTATAGGAATCAGATTCAGTACTTCAACAGTTTCCATAACAATTGTAAATACTTGCCACCTTTTACCTCTGAAGAAGCCCCTAGTGGGCAAAACATGTTAGGCGTTTCACCAAATAGCATATCTTGGGGTCTTTTGGTGACAATTTCTCCTTATTTGTACTTACCCTTACTCCATTTTACTATTGTTTGCATGTGTAGGAGAATCCATTTGTTATTTTAAGTGTTGTAATAAAGCAATATTCTCCTCTTTCTGAACTAGCACACACATTAGCTCTCTTACCTACTTCTCCTTGAACACTTAAGGGAAACGTGTTCACTGATAAATATTAGAAACTATCGACGGGGTATTTTTTTTACCGTTTGTAATTGTATTTTTCAGGTCAAAGTTAGAAAAGTATTTTTTTTCTTAAAATTTTCATTAAATTTTATGGTATTTTAAGAAAACCCTTCTTATGCTGATAAAAAAAAAAACAATTAAATGTGTGGGTACAGTAAATGAGAAAAAAGAAAATTACAGCTAAACACAAACACCGCAAGTGTTAGAATAGCCTCTGTCACAAGGGGTGACAACAGTCTGGTCACTAATGGGTTAAACTGCTAATAGTTTATTTTTAAACAGTCTTGTTACAAAACTGTTGTTAGAGTAATATGGCTGTTGGATTTCATATACCGTTAATTATGAAGAAATTACAAACTGCTAAACAAGGGCAGTATTTTATTTTTTGGTTTTCTCTCTGTTGTGGTTTTAAACATAGGTCGATGAGTCAGAGATGGAGTGGAAGTATCACTGATATAGTCAATGTGGTACATCAGACCCTGTTAGAGACATGCCTACTAAACCCCAGTAGTTAAAGGACTGAAAGTAGGGTTGCCATACAGCCTGTATTTTTCTTCAGGCCAATGTTAATTTTATGAAGGCAATATAATGGGCGATATTTTTTTTTAATATGAAAGAATCCAACTTACCCACTATAAAAGTATCACAACACTAGCGATATGACCTCACATCCAGTGCACAGTCACTGGTCCCTCCTTTCTTGGCTAGTCTAACAAATTAATTACAACACAATGACATCACATACATCCTAATTACAGTAAAATCCATTAATTACCATCCTGCACCTTTTTCTTTGCTGACCTGTAATAACATGATGTCACTGTCATGGGTGACACTGTTATAGTTAGTGTGACGGTGGGCAGTAAGCACGGAGAAGGTGTTCCAATCCGTCCGTTCTCTCAGTGAATGGAGTCCAAGATACACCTTGGTATCTCTAAAGAAAGAAAAAAGGACACATCAAAGATATCCCAGCACACAGACAATATGGAGTCAGAAATATATACTGACTGAAAAACCAGCACTTGTTATTTACCTTCAACCACTGTTGCCAGCAGAGGTGCTACCTGGGGAGATCAAAAGATCTCCCCTCACCAGCCACTCTAAGGAGACCAGGCAGTTTGACGCATCGGACATTGTACCATACTGTCTCTCTCGCTCATGTGTGTCCTGAGGTCAGAACATCGGTTATCACGTGACCTGCTGGCGCTCAAACCTCAGAACACACAGGGAAGAAGCCAAACATCCAGCTTCCTGCTACTAGACACCAGGAAACTATGGGTGTCGACTGGGGTAAGTTCTGGGAGTGCAGTGAGCGTGCTTGAGCATTTTCTGAGTGTGCAATATGGATGCTGGGACATGTCCTGGGTATGCAATGTGAGTGATATGGAATGTCCTGGGTATGCAATGTGGGTTGTAGGGCATGTCCTGAGTGTGCAATGTGGGTGCTAGGGCATGTCCTGGGGTGTTGGAGTAAGACCTGGGTCTGCAATATGGATGCTGGGGGCATGTCCTGGGCATGCAGTGTGGGTAATAGGCCATGTCCTGAGTTTGCAATGTGGGTGCTGGTGTATGTCATGGGTGTGCAATGTTGGTGCTGTGGCATGTCCTGAGCGTACAATGTGATACTGGGGTATGTCCCAGGCTGAGACCTTTTGTTCTGTAAGGGGCCCCACAATTTCAGAATGGTGGCCCTGACTGTTGTTATGCAGACATAGTGTTCAATATGTTTGTTCTTCCTTAGAACCAGTCATTAAGCAGTGTGTGAATGCTCTCCACACCCACCTGCCCACCCATAATCATTTTAATTGGAAAATTGAGGTTCTCTCACCTTCCTGTACAGTGCGCTGCTGTCATCACAAACTCTCTGCTGACCAGGAACCCACCACACACAAATCTCTCCCCTGCTTGGTTGTTGTATGTGATGTATGCCATCCAAGGCTTGGAGTGAGGAATAGCCTCACGCCCCCCAATAATTTGGTAGTTCTGTGATCCTGAAAAACAAAAACAATAGATTCATTCAGTACTCACTTGCTAGTTGCACCTGCCTTACTTTTTGTGGAATGTGTTCTCAGTCATTACATGGTTGGCCCCAATAAAAGGTTAGATTTCTACCTGTGTGCATCACAGGAATAAGGCAGAGGAACGTTGCCAGCAAAATGACTCTTTGTGTTGCCATATTCCAAGTTCTGTTACTGTGCAGTTGCACTACTATTACTTAGCATGTGATATCTTAATATCTGCTGAGATAAGACACTGGGGAAAAAAAACTGGTTGCTTAAATTAAAGGACAATTCAAGTTTTTTTTTTTAACCCTTACCTGCGGTTTTACTCTCTGCTCTGTCTCACAGCTGAGGCAGAACCGATGGGGAGGCTGGAGGGAAATGACAGTGTCAGCGCAAAGAGCCAATCATACTGGATGAGTGTGGCGGAACCAACCTCGCCACTATGTTCTGGAGAAGCCTGGTTGCTCGCCTGCTGCCTCTGGACTATGGCCCCATGGTAAAAGCTTGTATTTTCCAATGCAGAAAGGCTTGTTCGTGCCTTTCTGCCTGGGTGTTCGGTAGATTGAATCTACCGAACCAACTCACGAATGAACGGACCACCTGGGTAATGGATGTGCCATAACACTATACGTTAATATTGTTAGTTAGTTATATTCTGTAAGTGTATTGGTTTATGTGTAATGTTTAATTCTGTGAGTAGACCACTCTGAAGGTTTATAATGTGACAGTGACTCCAATAGTTTACTCCAACATCCATTGTTCTGTTTTAACTGGATTAACTGGTAAACTGATTATGTTGTATACATTACTGTGTGTATTGTAATTAGGTCTACTCACTCTGTGTTAATTCCTATTTGGTTTGCAGTCTGAATGTCTAATGTTTTCCTAGCCCCAGTTAGTTGGAGAACTATGTTTAGTTCCATCCCCCCCCATTGTATACTAATGTCTGTGATGTCATGTGTATGTCTTTTTATAAGTCTGTGTTGTTACACAAATAAAGGAGTTGTTCTACTTGCTGTACCTAACTGCTAGATGTCCTGTCTATTTGGGTACAAAGAGCAAGGGTCCAGGAAAGACTTGCTGGGGGAATGCTGAGCTGTAAGTGGGGGCTAAGGAGGTGATTTCCCACAACGGACAGAGGGTCTACTTCGTCCGGTAGACGGTCCGTTACAATGAGTAAGACAGACAGACAAAAATGGGGGATTGGAAACAGATACAGACTTAAGGAAGGATGAGAGAGACAAATGGGGAGATAGACAGACATAAGGGGAGAGACTGGGGAGAGACAGACAAAAAGGAGATGGGACAGACATAAGGGAATATCATGAGTTATCTGTGATAAAGGGGAAATGTGCTTTAGGATATCCACAATGCTTTATGAGAACTGAGCTCCAGGCATGCGGCATCTATACCAAGGAGCCTGAAGCTCAGTCTGGTAGTGACATTGCGTGTCTCTGTCACTTTATGGTGCTACCCTTTGTTGCCCTGCTCTTTTGTGGCTACACCCTCACCGACCCACAGCTATGGCTGGTAATTCTTTGAGGAAAAGGTCACAACCCTAATTACACTTTACCCATAGGGGCATATCCCACAATTTCGGAAGCATTGCTTTAGGCCTTGATGATCTGACCAAAGGACTTGTTGTGATAAAAGACTCAAGCATGGGATGGGGAGTGTCAGCACTACCACACATATCACATTTAAAGTTACATTGCTTTAGTCATTCTCCAGTGATAGCGTGGTGGGGGTGGGGGATGGGGGGGGGGGGGGGGGGTAATTGGCATTCCAGTAACCATTTAAAGAAAAGCATACATTTAAAACTACACATAACATGTAAGTACAGAACCAAAGTGACCGTTCCAGGAAACTGCAGTCAGCTGGCAAAGAAAACTTATGGTAAGCAAAAATGTTTACAATATATCTGTTTCCTGCTGACTTGGTTTTTACTGACACATCACACCAATCTTGTTTTTACTGAAAGGTTGCCAGAAAAGAGTTTCAACATTCATGCCCTGAATTGTTCAACCGGTTATTTTGCTTAATACCGAGCTTGTGTGAAGTGGGCACTGCACGCATGTATTTCCACAGAATGTTTGTTTTATCCTATCCTACAAGAAGACCTCTTTACTTCCTTCCCATTGCCGACCTTTGTTGTCTCAGGAGAGGGGTTACCTGCTGGGAGGCAAATGGTAGTTACCAATCAATAGGAAATAAAAATCAGCATGGTAGTGATGACTACAGTCTTACATGTATGTGATCTTCATAGGAACTTTAAGTTACAATAGATGGGCCAATAAAGTATTCAAAAGATCTGGGGCTTGACGAGTGTGCAGTTACTTAAATGCTTTTCCTGCTGCCCCCTGAGCAGTTATATTTCTATTATTAGAAGTATATAATAGCAGTAAATAGCAGATAGAAAAGTCTATAACATGTATTTTAGTGTAAGCTACCATATTTCAGTTCAATTAAGGAGGTACTCAGGAAGTAACAGGATAAGAATTTCAGTAAAAAACCCTTTAATCTCGAAGTCTCCATTCAGGACTATAGAGCTGAGATTCGCGGCTTCAGCCATGTTAGCCCTGCCCCGGTGATGGCGCTGCTGGGGGAGGGGGGGGTTTTATCACTAAAAGTCATGATTGAAGGTCGAGATTAGCACTAAGCTCAACCTCCAACCTCGGACATACTCGACTACCTGACTCATCTTGATCTCAGAAAATGGTATTCACGAACCGTTTTTGTGAGGTTGAGATGTGGCGAGCCAAGTTGATAAGGTATGCCGAAAAGGTTGACATCAGCATGAGACTAAGTCAAACTCGTCTCCGAGATCGGAGGTCGAATCTGACTTGGTCTCAAAAATAACTTCAATCAATTTGTCTCCCATTATAGCCTATGGAAGGCAAAATTGTACTAGCATTTTTGCTTGTGGTTATCAGGCTACGATAGTTTGACACTAACACTTCACTAGCAAAATAGGTTTTATGAGTTTTGTCAATGTAAACTGATAGACACAAGACAAGTTTAATTTATTTAAAGCAAAATATGTAATTTTTGTAAAGATTAATAAATAGGATGTTTTTATATATTGTTTTCTCACACCCTGTCTCTCTTTTACACTCTCTTCCATTCTACCCCCTATCATTTCCTTTATTTCTGTTTCCTGAAGATTTGGTTTGTACTGACAGGATAAACATGCTATAGGAAGCTGTGTTTTTGACAGATTGCCAGAGATCTAATTATTAAGTCTAATGTTATTTTGCATTACGAAAGTTTTTACAGAATTGAGAACACTATCTTTCACATGGGTTGCCAGCTTTTCCACACAAAAAATACAGGCCTTGCTATTGCAGCCATAGACTTAACATAGGCAGCAAGCCATTTTTATACCGGCCTGCTGGTAAAATACCTGCTGGATGGCAACCCTATCTTTCACAGAAACGCTGTAAAAAAAACAGCAATATAAAAAAAATGACAGAAAAGCTCGATGAGTCAGAACTGAATTGAGTGATATTTGATGTGACAATCTGTTTATATAAAATTCCAAAATTAGCAAGAGCTTTCAATTTTCACAAGATTCATCCATTAGGAAAATAACTATTATTACTTATCTGAAACATATCACTATAACGATATTCCTCAACAGCTTTGTTTACAGTGATTCAGTCACTGTGACACTTGAAAATAAATAGAACAAATGATCTAGCAGAATTGTAAGCAAATGCATAAAGCATACCTCCCAACTTCTTCCCCCAGCGAATCAGGCTGCCGGGTGGCGGAGCTTGGGAAGTCGCTATCAGCATTACCGCGCATGCATGGTGGTGCTGTCACTCAGCCTGACAGGGCTATTGCACATTCCCACAATGCCGCTCATGCGCAATACACATTCTCTAGTGTCTCAAGTGAAAACCAGGAAAGGGGTAGAACTTGGCAGTACAGCACCTCAATCCAGTACAGTCCCTCGCACAGTGGGACTGTTGGTAGACATGATAAAATAAGATAAATGGATTTTGAATGTGTCTGTGGAGTCTCCTGTTTATGCCATGACCTATGGCTTGATACACAAGGGGAAAGGTGTAATTTTGTAACTCTATACATTTGCTTGCAATCCTGTTAACACAATATATAAAACATTTTTGGTTTTTATTCTATGCATTCGCAATATAAACAATGTTTAAGTGACAAGCCCTTAAGCACATTGGTTATCCTGGACAGGATCCTTTTAAAAACACCAGGTGAGCATGAGTAAGCTTCCAAACGCAAGCTTATCTTGATAGCATAAACCGATTTACAGTAATCAGGCATGCACAAGAGATCAGGTTAACTTCTACACTGATACTTATCATGCGTAAGTGGTGAAGGTTTCCTGAATCAGAATCTTCTGCAAAATATAAAAATAATTTCTGAGAACATTTTTTGTTTGTCTTTTGTTTGTAAAATGTTGTTGTATTATTATTGTCTCTTGTCTAAGGACCACCAATGTCATCCCTAGTCAGGTAACCCCAAAACCAAAATTTCTGTCCAAAAGTATGACATTACTAGCCAAAATATGTACAACTTGGTCGAAGGAGTACAAACTCTGTGTAAATCCCACCCATTTCAGCTTAATCTAGAGCCTTTTAAAAAGTGAGAATGTAAATCTCATGTTCCCCAACACTCCTTCATTAAACAGGATGGTCCCAGTTCGAGACAAAAGTCCCATGGTCACGATGTTCATTCACTGAAAATCCCCCCCAGCAACAGAGGTAATGCGTGCTGGTAAAACACCTGCATTATGGCCAGGCGCCTTAATAATTATAGCCTTAAGTGTTCTGGTGCCCTGTGCAGGCCTCCCCCGTGGCGCCCCCGATGTATTCCCCTCTCTCCATGGATATGTCTCTCCCTTCCCATGTTTGTCCCTTTCCTCTTCCTTGCCATGTCTGTCTCTCTCCCCCTCCTCCCCATATCTGTTCTCTCTCTCCCCCTCCTCCCCATATCTGTTCTCTCTCTCCCCCCTCCTCCCCATATCTGTTCTCTCTCCCCCTCCTCCCCATATCTGTTCTCTCTCCCCCTCCTTCCCATATCTGTTCTCTCACTCCCCCTCCTCCCCATATCTGTTCTCTCTCTCCCCCCTCCTCCCCATATCTGTTCTCTCTCCCCCTCCATCCCATATCTGTTTTCTTCTCTCCCCCTCCTGTTCTCTCCTCTCTCTCTCCCCTTCCTCTGTTCTCTCTCCTCCCCCTTTCCTCTGTTCTACCCCCCTTCCTCTGTTCTCTCTCCCCCTTCCTTTGTTCTCTCTCTCCCCACCCATTCCTCTGTTCTCTCTCTCCCCACCCATTCCTCTGTTCTCTCTCTCCCCTCTCTCCCCCTTTCCTCTGTTCTCCCCGTTTCCTCTGTTCTCTCCCCCCCTTCCTCTGTTCTCTCTTCCCCCTCTCTGTTCTCCCTCCCCCTCCCATTCTTACTTATGGTGAGTGGGCGGAGTTCACTGGATGAGAGGTGTAGCTCCGCCCCCACCCTGTGAAGCAGAGCAGCGACTGCTTCACGCGGATCCACGGGCAGCAAGAACTTTTTTTTTTGTGGCTCCCCCTGTGGTGTTGCGCCCTGTGGAATTGCACAGGTCACACCCCCTTCAGGCCAGCCCTGATTGTAGCAACCTTAGTCTTGGACATTACAAAGTAGCTTAGATACCTAGGCAATAGCCAAGTTTATCTCAAGTACACGCCCAATGGGACTCAAAGCGCTTTTTAGTGCACACTCTTGGAATTCACTGAATCAACAGCTGATTATTAAATGTTAGTATTACGCCACTGATTAATCAACCTCGGAAGCTGTGTTGACCTTGCCAATTAAAGATATCTTTCAATGCATTAGTTTGGTCTGAGGTCATTTTTGGGGAAAAAAATCCTAAACCATAATCATCAGGGTTTCATCCAACATTATTACATCTGGCAAATGTTGGTTTAGCATATAAACCCTTCTCCTTTTTGGTTTCTATGTTTATATTATGATTTTTTGTTTGTTTGTCATATGTCAGTTTTATGAGGGTGCCATGGTGGTGCTACCAGATAAGTGAATTAAGCGACTACTTAGGGCAAATAGCAATAGCAAATAGACACAGCAATCATCTTGTGAGGGTGATACATTCAATAATGAAACTCATTTTAAAAGTCTTAAACTAGTGAACCATAATTGCTTTCAATTCATTTCATTAAAGGAACACTCCCACCAAAAAATGAGTAGTGTGAAGAGCATGGCTAAATTTCTTTCTTTTTTTCGATTGACTACTGGATTTTTCCCATGTGCAAATGCCAACGCTACTTTGCAAAAAGCATTCTTCTAACTGAATTCTGAAATTGTACAGTTACTTGTTTCTTTCACAAGCCATGATTGGTGGGACAGTCGTGTGTGAGGTCACGTGTGCAGCAAGCATCTCTGTGGAAGCCCTTTTTTTCCAGGTTTTGGCAGACACACATTTTTGCACAGGTCAGGAATTGTTATAATGGGAGTATCAATCCCCAGGTAAAAGTCTGCAAAATATAAGTTCTCTAGTTAAATTATTGCAATCCAGCAGTGAGATATTAAACTGAAAGAGGGAAAATTTGAAAATCAAACAGGTAGGAGCATAATTACATTCAGCTCTTTCATTTCTAAATTATACTTTTCAGTTATTTTTTTTGTCTCTATTGCATTGTATGGCATGTAGTAGCTGTTGGGTTTAAGTTAGCCCTATTCATTAACACTACAAATAGCTATGGACTGAAACATGTGCAAACCATTGCTAGTAATCCTAGACATAACACCTCAAATTGTCTCATGTTTTTATTGTCCAATGAACAGACAATCACTGCTTTTAGCAGCTGCTTATCAAAGCCAGCCCTGCAGTGGTGCTGGGTGCGTCAGTTGACCCAGGGAGTAGCATGCCGTTCCTTGCCCAATTATTTTTTCTCTGCACGGAGCCTGGCTGCGCAGTGCAAGGGAGAATAGTCTGTGCCAGTGTGCAAGACCATGACTATATTTATTGTTGAACATATTTGGGAACGCATGGGAGGTGACATACCTCCTAACATTGGCAAGTGAAAATCTGGAATGTCAAGAGGCTTGGACTGTAAGGGGGCCTGCCAGCCAACTCTCTCTGTGAAGTTGTCCACACAATTTCTTTTGCCTGCTCCCAAAAAGCCAGAGCAGATTTTGTATCTGGGGAACAGTTAATGAATAAACCATTATTAAGGCCTTTTGCGTCTTCCTACTAGTTGTTATGATTATTCCTCATTGTTCCTTTATTCCACTATTTTGGTGGTAAGGTGAGAAGAAAGTAACTGACGTCCTGACACAAGCGATTTGCACAATGCTCCGTCCATCTGCGGTAAACCAGTTCTCGCAATTTTCATCAACTAAAATGTTAGGGAGGGACTATTGCATTTACCTATTTGGAGTTTTGGTTCTGGGTTCCATGGATCTCTGGCAAAGCCCAATCACCTAACTCTGTCTGCTGGATTGGCTGAGACACAGGCACCCTGTGTCTGTCTGTCCCCCGGGACACTGTGTAATGGTCTAAAAATCTAAGTTTAGGATCCACGATGCAAGGCCTGAATAATACACTTGAAATCTTCATGTACAACCGGTCACCAGTTCGTTAAGAGGTAGTAGGAGGTTGAGCAGCAGACACTGCTGAAAAGGTAAATAGCGGCCCCTCTACCTCTATCCGAACACTGGTTAAGGAAGTACTAGTGACAGAGGGTTCTTGGACACATAACTTGAGATAACTGGAACACTGGATGTCTGGACCCACAGCAGAACTGGTTCTGAGATACTGGATAACACACAGCCACTGTTACTGAGAAATAGGATCTTGAGACACACCGCTGTATTGGTTCTGAAACTCAGGATAATATACAGCTACTGCTACTGAGATACTGGATGTCACACAGCCACTGGTTCTGAGACACAGGATAAGACACAGGCACTGGTACTGAGGTTCTGGATGTTTGAACAAACAGCTGTACTTGTTCTGGAACACTGGATACACACAGCCACTGGTACTGAGGTTCTGGATGTTTGAACAAACAGCTGTACTTGTTCTGGAACACTGGATACACACAGCCACTGGTACTGAGACACCAAACAGTGTGGAAGCCGAGGTCAGGATAATAGAAAACAAGGGGAAGCCAAGGGTCTGGTACACAGGAATGAAGATCAAGAATAGTCAGGCAAGGGGATACAGGAGTCAAAATAACAATAATCACCAGGAAGCTAAAGAACCGAAGAACCTATTCCAAGCTATGCTAGAAGGTAACCGAGGGGTTTAAATACAAAACTGTCGCCAATCGCCAGCCAGGGAGGGTGTAACCAATCACTGAGCACAGTTACACTAAGATCTGTCAATCCCGTCATTTGCATATGTGCTTTGGGTGCCAGTTTGTTGGTTACCGGGCTCCGGAAAGATGGCGTCGAGGGACGGAGTAAGTTTGCGACTAACGCAGGGGGCAGCTTGACAAGGATCAGGTAAGATTGTTACACACTGCCCTTCAAACTGCAGAGGAAGTGGATACTCCTCCATCTGATTCACCTGCTACTGTCACGTGATTGTTTGCCCTCCCATCTCCCTAGTAAGTTAACTTAACACTGTGTGACAGCCTTCTCAGACCTGTTTCCTCCCTCACTGCTAGCGATTTAGTCAACTAAAATCTACTGGAGAGTTAGTCAACTAAAACTAAAAAAATTCAGATGACTAAATTACGACTAAACTAAAATGGCATTTTAGTTAGACAAAATTAACCCTGGTGTAATGATCTCTCTAAATACTATAAAAACTGAATGGTATCCCTACCACCCCTTTCTTTTTGGTTTGCTTCAAAGCAAAGCCTTTTAGTAGTTAATCAATGTAAGTGCAAACTCCCAAACCTGGTTCGTCCATTCTATCAACTGCTCGGAAGAGGAAAAAGATCTAAGACGTTCTCCTCAAGTATCACATCTAGTGAACACCAACCACCAAATTATAACTTTCCTTTCTGATCAACTGTTCACACAACAATACGTGAAATTGAGAAAAACAACATAAGAAGTATGAAAATATATATATTTTATTTATTTAACATGGACTTGATAAGAGAATTGCACCAGATGGATATCTGATTTGCGAAGGAGAACCCTCAAAACCTTTTTCTTGCTTTTCTGGAAGTATGTCTGAGCAGTCTGAATCCTCCTCTGAGATGTAGTCCACGTAATTCTTTACATTAATCGCTGATGGCTAGAAAGTGAAAACATTACAATTAGAAGGTTTTAAAACATGGTGATATCAAGGATTCCTGCTATTGAATGTTGGAAAGAGTGGTGCAGCTACCATATGTGGCCAGTTACCGAAACCACCATGCGTCTAAGGAAGCACTGCCACGATGGAAACAAAGCACCTACCACCTGCTGTAGTGATTTTATATTGAATTTGGTGCCTTTGCTCGCAATCAATGACCAATAGATGGTGGACAAGATGATTGGGAAGTTTTGAGGGGGGAATGGTGAAGAAAGGAGCAAATAGATGCAGCATGCCCCCCCCCCCCCCCATCTGATTTTTTTGCTTGGGGTCCCCAGTAACGTAGAACCACCACTACTTAGAAAACATCTTTCAACGTGGAGAACCTGTGGCATGGATTACGGCCAAAGACAGAACAGCCGTGGCCTGTGCTTGTTATAAAGACAGAAGACCTTAAATCCTGATGTAATAATGGAAATAACATTCAACTAGAACAACAATAAAACATTGTACAACTCCCTGTACTTAGGGGTGAAATGCTTAAGTTAATAGCACTAACTTAAACTCTCTTTATGTCCTTACATAATGGAGTACGAAGGGTACTATTTCCCCAGCTTCAAGGTTGATATTTTTAAAGAAGTGGTGTTGTACTGGCAGCCCTTTCAAGGCGAAAAAATTGTCCCATTCAGACAGTAGCTGTGGGAAAAAAAACATTACCGAAAAAAGAGGTGGATTTAACATTTAACGTAAACTCAACATTTTAAGAGAAGCGCCTAAAAAGCATTTCGCTTTTAAAACTGACTTTACAAATAATATATGATTTATTCTCACTTCCAGCACCTTCTTAAGATAAAATTACCCACACCAACTCCTGAGAAAGATACTGTTTGGTGCCATCAGTAAATTGTCTTTCTTCCTGCCGCACTAGTTTCCCTGCTCTAGAATTAATGTCCATATCACCATTCATGGCTTGGTTGTTCTATATCATATAGATAATCTGATCATCTGTGAAGAGCGCAATGGGAGAAAGTTAGAAAGATGTCAACAATGTAGGAAACATTTCCTGGCCTATCTGACTAATATAATAATAGCTTTTATCACAAAAGCATGAAGGGGGTAATACGAGGCTGCATACTTTGGCTATAGAAAGTGTAGACAGTATGTAGTAACTTAATGCTACTCAAGAACAGGTAAAGTGTCCATACATGGAAAACAATGTCTATGGCAAGCTCTGTGAAGGACCAAAGAACATAATTGAATTGTCCATCACCAAGTGAAATGTAAATGTCCACCATGAACCAAGTTGGTGCCCATCCCTGGCTCAAGAGGCTTCAAAACTACACCTGAATGGTTTTCCCTCTAGGGCAGGTAATTTGTAGCTCTCTGGCTGTTGTTAATTATAAACTCCTATGATACCATCCTGCTTTGTATATTATCCCTTACCTCTGGAGCAATTTATCTGTGTTTTCCAGCATATCCTGTAGCTCATTGGTTCTCGTACATGTTTTCTAGGGACAACCCAAAATCGCCTATTTTCACATGTCCCACACCATCCATCAATATGTTTTTCGGTTTGATGTCTCTTTGAGGATAAATATTCATAGCTCTAACTAACTGGTGTTTAAACATGTCTTAACAGTTCTACAAGGCAAATCTAAAGCAAACTGAAAAACGTGTGAACTTATGAGGGTGGGATTTCCCATTAAAACCTAAAATCGTTTTTAACCATGCAAACATCCACTTCTGCCTGATTGAAACGTGCTTTTGAATGGGGAAACTTTTGAATCCAGTGAAACTATATTTGTGTGTGTGCGTCAATTAAATTCCACCAGCCAATAGTTAGAGAGGTTGATTCCATGTCTGTGAAGGAGTTGTAGACTACAAACAATCTCCGCTGACATGAACCTGGAGGATGAGAGACAAATTAGTACAGAGAAATGGCAGTCAATGTATAGATTCTATACACATTGAACGGAAATGTTCTAATTTATTCAGGGCATTTAGATAAGTCCAGGACTGTGCATTTCAATCGGCAGAGACGGAGCCAAAAATGGGCAAAGTAGCTCAAAATTACATTCCACCGCAAGATTGAGCATCAGCCTCCCTGTTAGAGGCGCTCCATTCCTGCTGGTTATATATAACAAAAGGGTCACACATACATAGGGTTGCCACCTTTTCTTCAGAAAAATACCAGCCTTGGTACTGTCTCCATAGACTTGCCGGTAAAATACCGGCCAGGTGGCAACCCTACACATACAGCCATGCTCACATACATAATAAAAGACTGTCAAATATATACACAGCCAGCAGTTGTTGTTTTTAAAGGCATATTGAGTTTGTGTTCCCCCACCACACACAGAAAGTGTGCTGTGGTTTATGCGTTCAGGACATACAAACATTTTCAGTTTTTATTGGAGAAAATGGGGCAATTTTGGAAAGGGGATGGGACTCTTCATCGCGGCTGCTTCCGCACAGCCGCTTTACCGCCGACTCTGCAGCACAAGACACTTCTTCGCTAAAGGTAAGTATTTTCGTTTAAGGGTGGTTAGAATTAGTGTTCAGGGGTTTAGAATTAGGGTTTAGGGGTTTAGAATTAGGGTTTAGGGGGTTAATTTTAGTATTAGTGTTCGGGGTTAATTTTAGTATTAGGGTTTAGGGGGTTAGTATTAGGGGTCGGGGGTTAGTATTAGGGTTTAGGGGGTTAGTATTAGGGGTCGGGGTTTAGTATTAGGGTTTAGGGGGTTAGTATTAGGGGTCGGGGGTTAGTATTAGTGTTTAGGGGGTTAATTTTAGTATTAGGGTTTAGGGGTTAGTATTAGGGTTTAGGGGGTTAGTATTAGGGGTCTGGGGTTAGTATTAGGGTTTAGGGGGTTAGTATTAGGGTTCAGGGGTTAATTTTAGTATTGGGGTTAATATTAGTATTGGGGTTATTTTTAGAAAAGGGGTTATTTTTAGTATTGGGATTTAGGAATCATTTATTAGGGGGGGGGGTTTCGTTTTACTTTTACATTTGTAAGAGCTGACAGTTCAGCACTGAACTGTCAGCTTTTACATAGCCGCGGCCACGATGAAACGGCCGCGTTATTCTTCATTGCTGACAGTTCAGCGTTCTAACTGTCGCGCTGAACTGTCAGCGATGAAGATGCGGCGAACAAGTGTCCTAGACCCTTTTGGAAAGGCCTGGGTAGTGAATTCAAATGCATGTTCTCCTGCTATTAAGAACTGAAATTTACAGTCGTAATTATGGTGGATCTTTGATTCTTAAAGTCACAGCAATAATTCACCTCTTGTAGACATCTTCTATTTGAATTTACACATTTTCCAATGTATTCTGTCTCTATTCAATTGACAAAGTACTGTGTATTCCAGCAGGAACAACCTTTTCAGTAAGTAGGACCTGGAATGTTAATAAGGTAACAAGGATCCCTTCCATGAAGGGAAAATCATAATGTTATGAGCATGACTCCTTACCTCGTGTGCATCATGCCAGGAAAGAGCTGATGGAGGGTGATCATTTGCAGGACAGTGCTCTCCAACACTGTGTCCTGAAGTCCTGCGCTGTGGCACCCAGCGGCTCATGTGACACCAGTGTTCTAACCAGAGTCCCCTTGTAATTGACAGTGGATGGCTCATGTGACACCCACGCTGTAATTGACACACAGCGATCTTTTTCAACCGCTGAGTCTGAGGGGGCAGTCTCTGCGATGCACGTCATCCCCTTGCACAGTGCTCCTATTGTAGGCCAGGCTCTGAGTGCGTGCATGCAGACTTCACCATTAGTTGGCTTGGCTCTTCATATCTAGGTCCCTGACAGGAATACCGGGCTTTGCATTGCGGGTATTTTCGTCATACCGGCACCGGCTCCAAAACCTTAATGACCGGCTGTGCCGGTAAAATACTGGCCGGGTGGCAACCCTAGCTGTGCACACCATGTATCTCCATTATTTATCACAAAGAGGCACAGAGAAAAACTTGGGAGTTTATAGATATAATAATTACCCTTATTTTCTCCCTTAGAAATGGATGGAATACGTTATTTGAAATAGCCTTCCTTTTATAACATAATAGTTGATCATTTTATATACCAGTCATCCATCCCTCTCGCTTCCTCACAATCTACTCTTTCTAAACAGTATAATCCATACTCCCTCTCCCTCTCCTCATTACTAGCTATTTATGGGTTTGAGCTTACGTTGTGGTATTCACGTGAAGATTTCCCTTCTTTTCCATATAATCAGACAAAGTGCCTCCACTGACAAACTCCATCAGAGTAATAGAGTTCGAACTGTTTGAAAAGAAAGAACGCAGGTCAGGCTAAAGTCGCAATACATTCACACAATGGTCTACTCAACACAATTTCTTCTCTTTCCTTTGGTATCATATGATGCCTTTGTCCTTAAAGGGACACTACCACTCAAATAAGATTTAACTAGAGGAGTATCTCTCCATTTAAAACAAACACGTATATAAGAAATATGGCACTTTTTTTTTTCTATGTTTGAATTAATTGCATATAAAAGTAAAAATGAATTTAGGTGGCTATCTCCAGCATCCATTTTGAGAATTGTGCAGATGCTGCAACAATCTCCCAAATCTTCCAGAAAGTCTCACTTTACAACTGTGGCCAGAGCCTTATGATGATGTCATAAGATACATCCCTGCTCTCTTACTGGCTCCTGTATATCACTAGTGGGCAGGACTAGGTGGCTGTGTTTTTTTTTACCTGCCTTCCAACACAAAGAGAGGAGATTGACTTAATCAAACAGGATCATAACTCCGACCTCTTGTGATGTAATAGTTACATTACCCTACCATTCAATGCAAGTCTATGGTCAGAATTCTGGCTTACAGCCCCAAAGTGAGATACTAGTGCTGTAAAGCCACTAGGGGATGGCACCCAAAAACACTATATTTCACAAAATGGCGGCACCCAGTCACAATTGTTTAAAAATAAACTCACATAACAAAAACAAAAAACATATCTGAAATCAACAATGCAAAAAATAATAATAATAAAAATGAACCCTTTCATTTTTTGGTAGTAGTGTACCTTTAAATCACTCTCCTATCAGTTACATATTCATGTGAACTTTTGTACCCTCTGTTAGTTCCTAAAAAGAAACCCTTCTAGTCCTCCCTGGACTGATTCCCTATTGTTTTACATTCTTCCTGTTTACACAGTGGATTATATGCCTGTTTGAACTGGAGAGGGAACTATAAAGTTGGAGAGGCTTTGAAACATCACAGATTGAGACGGAAAATCAGAAAGATGACTGCTCCTTTAGCTCTGTCCACCTTCTTAGTGGTACTTAGTATCTCTGCTGTTGGTGAGTGTCACACGTGGGCCTAAGGGTGAAATAGAAACCCATGATGGGGTTGGAGAGCTATGGGGAACAAAACTATATATACACTTAATAGTCAAGAACAAGGTACATTAGGGATTATCATTACACATAAACAGATCTAGAATAAGTAATGTGTATAATTAGATGAACGCATATCTGACATTTTGTTTACACTGGGATATTGATGTCTGTTGTCTTTTTTTATTGCATTTGACATGCCTTTTCTCTTATAACTATCTATAGAGGTGTATATATGGAGTTAGGATGCATGGCTAATGGCATGGATTTTAGATTTATAATACTTTCATATAATGTTATGGTATTTTGCTATCTATTCTTGTTTTTTCTGTGAGTGAAAGTTATTTTAACTTTTTGTTTTACTAATAGAAGCAACAGTTGGGATCTAGTTAGGGTTACAGTTCCAGCCTCCATGCTTCTCAGAAACTGTCCTTTTAACTGCAGTATTACATAACTTGTTTCCTGTTTCCACTTACCACCTTATCATCTGGATTCTGTGCAGTCTGCGTTTTTTTTAATACAACCGCATACTATACTTGGTTTTATCTAGCTTGATTTTAATGCAGTCTGTGTATGATCTTTGCTTTAAGGCTTTCATCAAATGCTAAATATATAAATATGTTATCCTGTTGGTACTGTATATACCACTCCTCCAAAGAGGTTTTTCAGTGTGTTGTAATCACAGCGTTAACCAATGTTAACCAATACCCCTGTGCTATGTGTTTGTATATTGGGGGAGACTGGTTAAAGTGGCCTGCAAACAATGTCTTGTTTATTTGACCTTAGTGTGTGAATAACAGGCTCTGACTTTCCCATTGCAAAATTTCTGTCTACACGTGTTAATTCATGTTAATACATAAAGGGAATCAACACAGTAAAAGAAGAGAGTATATTTAAAAGAAGAAAAACTACCACAACTAGAGGACATAGTCTTAAATTAGAGGGGCAACGATTTAAAAGTAATATCAGGAAGTATTACTTTACTGAGAGGGTAGTGGATGTATGGAATAGCCTGCCAGCAGAAGTGGTAGAGGTAAACACAGTCAAGGATTTTAAGCATGCGTGGGATAGACACAAGGCTATCCTAGCTATAAGACCGGGAACGGGGGACTAATAAAAGTACTCAAAAAAAAATTGGGCAGACTAGATGGACCGATTGGTTCTTATCTGCCGAAACATTCTATGTTTCTAATTCCATCCTCCTTGTTCTATAATTTCTGTAATTAATCTGTCTATTCCCTATCCTTGTTTCTCATTCTTCCTTTATTTGCTCCTCTTTTTATTCACCTCTCTTCGCTATTCTCCACATTACATTGGAGTGGTTCCAGTCTGCCACTATCAAACCTCCCAACATTTCAAATGACCAAAGAGGGACACTTATTTTTGTTGGAGTGGCTGAAGGTGTAGCTTTGGGCGGGGCATTACTGGAACATTTTCAGTGACTTTATGGTCAATTGGTTAACATTTATGTCATTTGATAAGTCATTTAGAATGAGAATAATTTATATTATTTGCACAATTAATATACAAACGCATTTACTGCAGTTTAAACACAATTTATTGTGAGTTTTATTGTTCTGGATCTCTGTGATACAGTTAAACAAACTAAAAATTCCGAGCTCCCAGAAAAGAGCGACAATCGAGGAGGAATGAGGGAAAAGGGGTTTTGAGTGCCAAATAAGGAGATTTGGGAGGTATGCACTATGGCAGGGGCGTCCCGCCTGAGATGGAGGTGCGGCCCACCTGAGATTGATGCGGTAACCGCACCTCCGTGGCAAGCCTCCATATTAGGGTAGGGCGAGGGGTGCGTGCCCTTCGCGCAGAAGATGAAGAGTCCCTGGTGCTTGATGCCTCATGCGCAGCGCAAGGGTTGCTTGCTCCGCCCCCTCATGCTCTAAAACTTGTTGGAGCTCCAGATGCATTCTGGAGCTCAGAATATGGTGCCTGAACCATCCCCCTCCCTACAATATAAATGTGAGTGAGCAGGGAGGGGGACAAGCAGCACATGAAAGAAAAACAAATGTGTGAGGGTGTATGGGTGTGTGAGGGTGTCTGTGTGTGTGTGTATGAATGGGTGTCTGAGTATGTATGGGTGTATGTGTGTGTGTGTTTGTGAAAGGGTGTCTGAGTGTAAGGGTGACTGTGTGTGTGTATGGGTGTCTGTGTATTGATTCCCTGGTGCCTGAACCATCCCCCTCCCTGCATATAAAAGGTGACTGAGCAGGGAGGGGACAAAAGGAACATGCAAAATGAAAAGAAATGTGTGTGAGGGTGTCTGTGTGTGTGAGGGTGTCTGTCTGTGTGTGTGAGGGTGTCTGTTTCTGTGTGTGAGGGTGTCTGTTTCTGTGTGTGAGGGTGTCTGTTAGGGATCGACCGATATTGATTTTTTAGAGCCGATACCGATACCGATAACCTGTGAACTTTCAGGCCGATAGCCGATAACTTATACCGATATTTCGTGCATTTTAATTTTTTGGGAAAAAAAACAATTTCTACACAAATCTGCTGTTAAATGAACATGTTTATTGTTAACGTTTAGCTTTTTTTTGTAAATCTTTTTCATTGCTAAATAAAAATAAATAATGCAGCAAAACAATGGTGATATGGTCAAATACAACAAATTGGACCACTTTTTTTTTTTTTTTTAAATAAATATCAGTCAAAAGGTAACAAGAACAACAATGTTCAATTGCACATAGTCCATACTTAGATTAAATCTTAGTAAAATGAGCAGCAATGACATAGGCAATTATATCAAAGGGACACTACAGTAAATATAAGCAAGGCATCAAAACAGCTTAATTAACCCCTTAGTGTCAAGACATTTTCACCTTGACTTTCCCTTGGTGACAATGGCTGTTTTGACATTTCTAGGGTGTTTGTGTTTAGCTGTAATTTTTTTCTTTCTCACATACAGTACCCACACAAATTATATGTTGTTTTTATCGTCATAAGAAGGGCTTTCATTAGATACCATTATGTTAATCATATCTTATAATTTACTACAAAAAAAATCATAAAATATGATGAAAAATTTAAAAAAACCTACTTTTTCTAACTTTGACCTAAAATATAATTTACACAAATAAAATCATTAAAAAAGACCCCGGCTAAATAGTTTCTAAATGTTGTCCCGAGTTCAAAAATATGCATGTTTCCATATTTTTCGGTATTTTTTTGCGAGTTATGGGGCAAAAACCAAAAATAGTGTTTTTTGTTTTTTTCCTATATTGATCTTTTGACCCCAACCCGAACCCAAAATTTAACCCTAACACTAAATTTAACCCCAACTCTAATCCTTATTATATCCCTTAATATTTTTTAACTTTAATTTAATTTTAACCCTATCCCTTATGCTAAAAAATATTTAATTTTAACCCTATAGGCTAATATAGCTAAATAACCTATTTTTATTTAATTAAATATGTATTTTAATTATTTTCCATTGCAATGCTACTAAACCACCACTAGGGGTAGTCAAGTAGCATATTCAGAGCGACGGAAGTGAAGTTACTTTCACTTCCGAAGCTCAGACCGGCAGAGGACTTAGCCATATTGACGGAGCAGCATGCTCCGTCAATATGGCTCCCCACGATCGCTCCGTGGGGCGATCGTGGGGGTCCCAAAATAGAAATATCGGTGCTGGCTATTGCCTCGATGTCGAGGCAATAGACCAGCACTGTTAAAGCGGTTTTCGCGATCGTTGATCGCGAAAACTGCTTCATTCAAATATTATCGGCATTATCGGTAAAGTTAGATGCCGATACCGATAATTTAGGAAACTGTGAATATCGGCCGATAATATCGGTTAATCCGATAATCGGTCGATCCCTAGTGTCTGTCTGTATATGGGTGTCTCAGGGCTGTCTTTAACGCGGGGCAAACGGGGCAGCTGCCCTGGGCCCAGTTACTCCTGGGGGGCCCCAAGGCAGCTGTCCCGTGGGCCCCCAGCCCCTGCTTGCCGCGTTCACAGCGCATTGCGCTTGTGAACGCTTTTTTCCGGCAAGCCGCATCCGATGGATGCGACGGCCGAGAAAAAAAAACAAAAACCTGACGCCGGATGTGACGTCGCGTCACATCCGGTGACTGTTTCCCTCCTCCGTACAAGACTGCACGGAGGAGACATCTGGTGGGGGACACGGAGCAGGTTCATGTAAGTACTTGGGAACGGGGGGGTGGGGGGCTGACTGGCACTATATTACTGGGCATCTGGCTGGCACAATATTACTGGGCTCTGGCTGGAACAATATTACTGGGCATATGGCTGGCACAATATTACTGGGCTCTGAGTGGCACTATATTCCTGGGCATCTGGCTGGCACAATATTACTGGGCTCTGGCTGGCACAATATTACTGGGCATCTGGCTGGCACAATATTACTGGGCATCTGGCTGGCACAATATTACTGGGCTCTGACTGGCACAATATTCCTGGGCTCTGACTGGCACACTATTACAGGCATCTGACTGGCATAATATTACAGGCATCTGACTGGCATAATATTACAGGCATCTGACTGGCACAATATTCCTGGCCTCTGACTGGCACACTATTACAGGCATCTGACTGGCATAATATTACAGGCATCTGACTGGCATAATATTACAGGCATCTGACACGCACAATATTCCTGGTATCTGACAGGCACAATATTCCTGGTATCTGACAAGCACAATATTCCTGGTATCTGACTGGCACAATATTACAGGTATCTGACTGGCACAATATTACAGGTATCTGAATGGCACAATATTCCTGGGCTCTGACTTACACAATATTCCTGGGCTCTGACTTACACAATATTCCTGGTATCTGACTGGCACAATATTACAGGCATCTGACTGGCACAATATTCCTGGCCTCTGACTGGCACACTATTACAGGCATCTGACTGGCATAATATTACAGGCATCTGACTGGCACAATATTCCTGGACTCTGACAGGCACAATATTCCTGGTATCTGACAGGCACAATATTCCTGGTATCTGACTGGCACAATATTACTGGTATCTGACTGGCACAATATTACTGGTATCTGACTGGCCCAATATTGCAGGCATCTGACTGGCACAATATTGCAGGCATCTGACTGGCACATTATTACTTTGCTCTGAATGGCACAATATTGCAGGCATCTGACTGGCACAATATTGCAGGCATCTGACTGGCACAATATTACTGGGGTCTGAATTTCACAATATTCCTGGTATCTGACTGGCACAATATTCCTGGGCTCTGACTGGCACAATATTCCTGGGCTCTGACTGGCACAATATTCCTGGGCTCTGACTGGCACAATATTCCTGGGCTCTGAATGGCACAATATTACTGGGCTCTGACTGGCACAATATTACTGGGCTCTGACTGGCACAATAATACTGCACTCTGAATGGCACAATATTACTGGCATCTGAAAGGCACAATATTACTGGCATCTGAATGGCACAACAATTATGGCATATGTGTGTGTGTGTGTGGGGGGGGGGGGGGGGTAACATTGCGATGGATGGCGGGATTGCATGCAGGGGAGGGGGCAGGGTCCAGGGGGCCCAAGCAAATGCTTGCCCAGGGTCCAATCACTATTAAAGACGGCCCTGGGGTGTCTGAGTGTGTGTGTATATAGGTGTCTGAGTGTGTTTGTATATGGGTGTCTGAGTGTGTGTGTGTGTATGGGTGTCTGAGTGTGTGTGTGTGTATGGGTGTCTGAGTGTGTGTGTATGGGTGTGTGTGTGTGTATGGGTGTCTGTGTGTAAGGGTGACTGTGTGTCTATTTGTGTATGTGTGGCTGTGAATATGTAAGTGTGGCTGTATATGTGTATAAGTGTGACTGTGTATAATTAATGTTAGGGGATTTTTTGTCTGTGAGTTTTATTGTGTATTGTGATACACTCAGACAATGCACATTAATGTGAATTTTATATATAAATGTGAGCATATTCACACATATATATATAAAATTCGTATTAATGTGCATTGTGTGAGTGTATCACAGACTCCACAGCAATAAATATCGCACTCACACAATCATATATAATTTTCTCTAAATGAAAAATGAATATGGCCCACGCACACACACACATTTCTGGTGAAGTGGCCCACTGAAAAAAAACTTGGACACCCCTGCACTATGGTGTCAGAAATATATTTTCCCAGCTACCACTCTCTCCACAAGCAGCAGCAGCAGCAGCAGCAGCAGCAGCAGCAGCAGCAGAACAAGGGTAAATTACTAGCTTTTATGCTATATTTGTTCAGCTGAACATCATGGAAAATGTAGTCCACTAGAGCTGGAATGTTGAAGACTGGCTGAACATGATGGACAGTATACTCCACAACAGTAGACGAGCCCCACAACTGCTAATTAGTAACTTAACACTCATCTGTCTAAAGCTCCCCTCCTCCACAATGCCCATTGATAGCACGCACCAGCATGTAAAATCATATGCCATTGCGTGTTGTCCAGTGGTGTATCTTGATTTTGTGCTGCCCCCCTACCCAAGCTGCACACCCACATTACACACCTAAGACATGCCCCATCACCTCCATTTCATGACCCCACATCACACATAACATTCAGACTCACATCAAGCTCATACTCCCATCACACACACACTCCTACTCCCATCACACTCAGTCACACACTCCTACTCCCATCACACTCAGTCATACACACTGACTCCCATCACACACACTGTCTCCCATCACACACACTCTGACTCCCATCACACTCAGTCACACACACTGACTCCCATAAAACACACTCTGACTCCCATCACACTCAGTCACACACACTGACTCCCATCACACACACTGTCACCCATCAAACACATTCTGACTCCCATCACACTCAGTCACACACACTGTCTCCCATCACACACACTCTGACTCACATAAGCACTTACCTTTCCCTGGTGGCTAGTGGCAGGCAGCATGGTCCCTCCATGCTGCCTGTTCGGCTTCCCGGCGATTGTGCCGACAGGTCATGTGACCGGGCGCGCGTATGACGTCAGCGCGCCCGTCACGTGACTGTCGGCACTTCCGTGTCACACTGTGTTCGGCTTCCCGTGCAGCCTGGCAGGCAGAGCGATGGTGAGGGGGGATCTTCCGATCTCCTCTCACCTCCGTCTCTGCCTGCAAGCGCGGTCTTTTTTTATTTTTTTTATTTTATTTTTTTCAGTGCCCCCAAAATTTGCCGCCCTAGGCATCCGCCTAGAATGCCTCACGGTAAATACAGCACTGGTGTTGTCAGTAGATAGTAAGCAGAACGGGAGCACAGCAAGGGCACCCTCCACTGGTAGGCTCCAGTCCAGTCTACTGCTGGTACCTCCATACCTGAGGACCACGACATATTTCACTGTGTATGCACAACTTGGCAAATCTCCCATGTGCAGCAATAAATTTCGTTAAGTAAAAGTTCAGAGGAAAAATTAATTGTAGCATAATTTTTCTACCCATTATGGATGTCTTTGGTCAAATTTTTTTTCTCTCTTTTTTTGCAGAGGGCTTTCCTCGAGGACGGATACTGGGAGGAAAGGACTCTAGTGGCAGACCCTACATGGTGTCTCTGCAGATAGATGGGGCACATTTATGCGGTGGACTATTATTCTCTGAAGAATGGATATTGAGTGCAGCACACTGTGCCCCCACAAGGTAAACACATCTGGTTAAGAATCAATTATAGTCCCCATAATGGCTGCTCTCAACATTAGTATTAACAGAAATACAGAAGGGACATCATTATTTTTTCACTAAGCTCACAATTTTCTATGTCAAGTAATAAATATTGGATATTGCAACACCTACTGGCAGGGCCGGATTAAGACATTGTAGGCCCCTGGGCTACAGGTATTGTGATCAGCTGATCTCTTGCAAAAACAAGGGTCTAGCAGCGAGTGACCCTAGCATTCGGCAGATGGAGCAGGGCGAGCCCCACTCTGATTGGCTGTGCATGCACTGACAAAGTCAAGGGAGCAAGTGTTAAAAAAGTGCATACTTGGTGCAGTCCGAACGCCAGGAAGGTGTCTTTTCTTCAAAGATAACATCCCAATTTAGAAAGCCTTTCGTCTTAGATGAAATCTAAATCTAACTGCACTGCATATTCCAGATGCGGTCTTAACAAATGATTTATAAAGAGACAAGCACTGCGCCAAGGGTATTTGGAAAAGAATAGAAAAGGACTGGTGTTGATTCACTGAACAGCAAAATGAAGTAAACTGGCAACTGAATTCTAAAAATGAGGACAAAAAATTCACCAAATCGCTCATGTTTCCAACTCAAATATATTTTGAATTTTGCAATTTTGGTTGTTAATTCTCTATAGTTCACTGTTTAGTAAATAGACCACACTTAGCTACAGAAGGTATCATCTGTAGACAAAGAGAGTTACAAACATTTGTGCTTTTTAATAAGGGGATTAGAGCAGCATATGGGGGGGGGGGGGGGGGGGGGAGATACGGCTACATGCACAGCATTATATGGGACACATAGTACTACTGCGTAACCAAAACAATATGGAGTGCACTATGTACATTGACAGCCTATGTTCTGAGTCTGTGCTTCTGTGTGATGTAATTACAACACACCTTTACACTCTCTCTATATATATATTTTCCTCTCACCTTCTGATACTTTATGACACCACCATTTTTTCATGCATTCCCTTTTCTAAATTTACCAATGCCCTACTTTTAAATCTATAATTATGTTGGACTTCTTTTTTTTGTTCCCTTCCCTCCCAAAGTAACAAGACACTCAAAGTAATGCTGGGGGCAAGTTCTCTGAAGGAGCCATCTAACACTAAACTGGAATTTGAAATCAAGACGTATATTGTTCACCCACTGTACAACACTAGTTCCAGTGACCATGATCTAATGTTACTGAAGGTAATTACAGTCCATTGAGATAAAACGTGTTTAAAGAAGATTTGGACCAAAACATAGTTGTCTGTGGTGGTTTAATAAAGGGCCATTGGATATATATTTACAGTGCTGGTATATCTACGTATATTGGACCAGCATTGTAATTACCAGGTTCTCATCATGACCCGTAGAAGTGGCACATAGCCCGTAGCACAAACCTTTGTTGGGCCAGAGTCCACTGGGCAAATGGATTAGATAATATTGGTGAAGCAATACACATGTGGAGCTGCATTTTCTAATTATTTAGAGAATAATGCATTAAATTGTAACAGAATGCATTACATTTATAAATTCAACATGTCATGAATATGCCCTTATTTCCACTTGGCTTACATCTTTATATACTAGGAGTTGTAACTGGGATTGGCAAGTAGTAGGAAAATTATCTTTGTATTTTCCATATTTAGGAAATACAAACTAGTACTGGGTCATCTTGAATAATAATGTTAGTTTTCATTTACTGACATATATTGGTTTCTGTGCATAAATATTTACTAGCATGTGCCGACCATTACTTTAATGTCAGTGCATTTATTGATTCTGTTTAGATAAACAGACAGATTTACTATTGCCGTCTTTTATTTGATTAAAGCGTTAGTAAACTAACTTATTGTTGTTCTGACCTCCAGCTCCCACAAAAGGTCACGGTGAACAATGCGGTAAAGCCGTTACCTTTCCAGAAAGAAAACATTACAATCCCAGAAAGTACAAAATGTTTGGTGGCTGGCTGGGGACAGATGAAGCAAACTGGCAAGAAACCAGACACACTACAGGAGATTTTGGTCCCTGTAATCAGTACTACTACATGTAACCGCCGTGACTACTATGATGAGGAGATTACACCTTTGATGATGTGCGCCGGAGAGAAGGGGAAAGACTCCTGCGAGGTGAGAAATAATGAGACAGAACAATCAGATGTATCACTGGACACATCCATGGGCAGGGGTGTTGCTAGGTGTCCAAAAGATCTGGGGCTGGGGCCCATGACAGATTTGATAGAAGTGGAGTAAATAAGCTCACATGCTTAGGCGGCATACAGACTGATATTTTTGATGCCAATGAACAATAGGTATATATGGGTATATATCAGGGCTCAACAAATCGCGGGCACCAGGAAATTATACCTGGTGCCCAGTTATTGTTGTCCCTGTCTGGTGCCCTCACCGCTGGGATTTTGATTTATTTATTTATCCAGCGGAGAGCGAGGGAGCAGTGTGTGCACCGGCTGCACAGTCTTCCTGCTCCACACGCAACGCACTATAGTGTCCGAACACTGAGTGTGCTCAGCAGGGCTAGAAACAACAGCAGGGCACAGACCAGGCTAAAATGTGGTATAGCAGCAGGGGGGGGGGGGGACATATTGAAACTTTTTTATCATAAAAAAAACAACAAAATTGCTGACTTGTGTGTAAGTGTATGTGACTGACCACAGCAATAAAACTCACAGTAATGTGCAATGTGTGAGTATAGCACAGACTCCACATCAATAAAACTCACAGTAATGTGCTGTGTGTGAGTGTATCACAGTCTCAACAGCAATAAAACTCACCGTAATGTGCAGTGTGTGAGTGTATCACACACTCATGCTACACATTACTGTACCACAATCAGGGGCGTTGCTAGGCTCAAAAATGATCTGGGGCTATAGCCCACAGCTTTAATAATACTTAAAATACAATGATGTCTCATGATCGATAGGTAGACAGACAGAGGTACAGAATGCATAGGTATAGATATAGGATAGATGTAGATAGATATAGGTACATGATGCATGAGTGCATATATATGATACAGATGCATATATAGATAAAGATACAGGATGCATAGGTACAGATTTAGGCTATATGGACAGGTACAGGATCCATAGGTACGGATATAAGCTATTAGGACAGACACAGGTGCAGGATGCACAGGTACAGATATAAGATACAGGTATAGTAATGCATAGGTAAAGGTATAGATATAAGGTAAAGGTATAGATATAAGATAAAGGTATAGGATGCATAGGTACAGGTGTCACATTCACTCGTACATGCATACATAGTCTGTCACATACACTCATACATACAGTCTGTCACATAGACACACACTCATACAGTGTCAGATACACACTCATACATACAGTCTGTCACAGAGACACTCATACATACAGTCTGTCACAGAGACACACTCATACATACATACAGTCTGTCACAGAGACACACTCATACATACAGTCTGTCACAGACAAACACTCATACATACAGTCTGTCACACAGATACATACATACAATCTGTCACATAGTCTCACACATACATAGTCTATCACATACATACGTACAGTCTGTCACATACATACAGTCTGTCACATACTCTCATACATACACACGCACATACAGTCTGCCACATACACTCATACATACATCCAGTCTGTCACATAATCATACAAATGGTGTATTTAAAAAAAAAAAAATGTTGCTCAATATATCCCCCCTCCCTGCTGCTATATCTCATTGCAGGGAAGGGGGCATTTCCGTTCTGCACAGACCATCACTAACCATCATTTGTCAGGGTTAATTTCTCCATCATTTGCCAGGGTTAATTTCTCCATAATATGCCAGGGTTATTTCCCCACCATTTGCCAGGGTTAATTTCCCCACCATTTGCCAGGGTTAATTTCTCCACCATTTGCCAGGGTTAATTTCTCCATCATTTGCCAGGGTTAATTTCCCCACCATTTGCCAGGGTTAATTTCCCCACCATTTGCCAGGGTTATTTATACATCATTTGCCAGGGTTTATTCATACATCATTTGCCAGGGTTAATTTCCCCATTATTTGCCAGGGTTAATTTCCCAGGGTTATTTATACATCATTTGCCAGGGTTAATTCATCCATCATTTGCCAGGGTTAATTTATCCATCATATGCCAGGGTTATTTATACATCATTTGCCAGGGTTAATTCATACATCATTTGCCAGGGTTAATTTCCCCACCATTTGCCAGGGTTAATTTCCCCACCATTTGCCAGGGTTAATTTCCCAGGGTTATTTATACATCATTTGCCAGGGTTAATTCATCCATCATTTGCCAGGGTTAATTCATCCATCATTTGCCAGGGTTAATTTCCCCACCATTTGCCAGGGTTAATTTCCCCACCATTTGCCAGGGTTAATTTCCCCACCATTTGCCAGGGTTAATTTCCCCACCATTTGCCAGGGTTAATTTCTCCATCATTTGCCAGTGTTAATTTAGACATCATTTGCCAGGGTTAATTTAGACATCATTTGCCAGGGTTAATTTATCCATCATTTGCAAGGGTTAATTTATCCATCATTTGCAAGGGTTAATTCATATATCATTTGCCAGGGTTAATTCATATATCATTTGCCAGGGTTCATTTATCCATCATTTGCCAGGGTTAATTCATATATCATTTGCCAGGGTTCATTTATCCATCATTTGCCAGGGTTATTCTGCCCATTAATGTCACCCTCCCTCCACCCCCTTCCCCAGTACTCACCTGTTGGTGATATTTATATAAAAATACATGGAGATCCTACCTTGTGCAGCCTGTTCCTGGGTGGGAGGTAAGTGGCAGGTCATAGAGGAGGCTTTTCTGCAGCCCCTGGAGCAGAGAGCAGCCTCTCCACAGCAGCACAGCATCCCTCGTGGTCTGTGCTGTGAGGGAGGACAAGTGGGTTCCTGCCGGTCACATGGGTTGGGGGCGGGGTTATCATAGTGACAGAGCAGGAAGCAGGGGAAGCTTCACAGACTCGGGGCTATGGTCAGGAGACTCGGGGCTCCAGCCCCAGTAGCCCCCCACTAACGATGCCTCTGACCACAATACACAATAAGACTCACAGCACACACAAAAAGCTCACATTACTCGAAGTTACACTTATACACATAAATACACAGCCACAAATACACACATATTCATGCAGCCACACACATTCACACTTGCACAGTCACACATACATACACACACTCTTACACACAGAGACACACAATCCCACTTACACACACCAACATACATCACACACACACTTGTATGTGAGCAAATTCCCATGATTTCAAAATAACTGAGCATACAAAATGTTGTGTACGTTGCATACACCATTTAACACACTTTGAGAAACAAGTTGACCAACAGTCTCATAATATGCCATAATATAGGGGATATCACACACACTCCCTTACACACATAGACACCCCCCCCTCACCCCCCCCCCCCCCCCCACATAGATACCCTTACATAGACGAGCTTACACTCACACACTCTCTTACACATATACACACACCCAGACAACCTGACACCCTTATACACACAGATGGCCTTTCCCACACAGACATTCTGCCACTCAGGCACGTGTGTAAACCTGACACTCTCACACGCACATTATGCTAGTCACTCAGGCACACGTGTAAACCTGACTCACACACACACACACTATATATGCATAAATATTTATTTTTTAATAAAAAGGGGTTAAAAAACCTGGGGAGAATAGGCTGAGGTATGCTCCTTCTACCAACCTCATATAAGAGAGAAGTGCAAGGAACTGAGGTGGGATTTCAGCTGAATGGGAGGAGTTTTCCAACTCTGCTACTTTAGCCTTAATTTTGAAATCCCATCTCACTTCCCTGCAATTCTCTCTTTCATGAGTAAAGCCCATAATATAATGTAAAGCAGCACATTCATTCATAATGTATGGTTTTAATACTATAAATAGGTACATATGATTTTTGTCATGTGTATGGACTTTTATTACCATGAATATAAAGACTATATATAAAGTTGAATCACTATTGTTCATATTGAATGTGATAATCAAGTGTGGAAATAAAAATAATATGAGATGATAGCATTGTTTCACACTTGATTATCACATTCAATATGAAAAATAGTAATGAATCACATTTTCTCCTAGTAATCTCACTGGGATTCACACTCACACTCTGCCACTCACACTTTCACTCTGCCACTCACAGACACTCATAACTCTGCCACTCCCGCTTTCACTCTCACACACTTACACTCTGCCACTCACACACACTCATAACTCTGCTTCTCACACTTACACTATCACACACTCTGCCACTCACACACATACACACGCACACTCATAACTCTGCCACTCACTTACACTCTTCCAAACACTCACTCTGCCACACTCACACATTTACACTTACTTACACTCTGCCGCTCACACACACCTACATTCTCCCGCTCACACTCACTTACACTCTGCAACTCACATCCACTTATACTCTGCCACTCACACACACTTACATTCTGCCACTCACACCCACTCAGTTTATATAAACAGTACAATTTTAGTATTGCTTTATATAAAATAGTCTTGCCCCAGGCCCCCAGCACAGATACTGTGCTTACCTAGCAGTTCAGGATCCAGACTGGATGGAGGGAAAATCTGCAGGAGGAGGAGCTAAGGATCTGTCGATAGGGCAGCTATTCATTTAAAGCTTGAGGGGGCGGAGCCGGGTGCTATCCAGCATCCAGAGGCTTGAGGGGCGGGGCCAAGCCCAAGGGGGAAAACCAGAGAATATCTGAATGTATGTTTCCTAATTAAACACTTTTTTATTGTTATTATTAAGATACCTAAGAAATCTACAACCCTCCAAGTGTTTTTCTTTTAAGGTTTTTATTAATTTTGTCCAGTTTTGTCAGTATTTGAATCTAATGTAATCTGGTGGCAGAGCATTTTATATCTGGGTTAAACCTAATGTTTGTTTTCCTTTTTGCTGTCATTTATTCTAACAGGGAGACTCTGGAGGACCACTAATATGTAATGGGGTGGCTGAAGCAATAGTTGCTGGAGGACACCGCAAGTGTGGCAACGCCAAAAAACCAGGAGTATATATCCGTATTGCACCCTACAATAACTGGATTCTGAACACCATTCACAATGCCACCTTGAGCACCACAACTGCTCCACCTGTGAAGTTATAATGGGCATCATACAGGGTAACATGCCTCGAACCAGAAAATAAATACTAGTTTATATAACAATTTTCACAGCAAATACTGACAAATAAAACCATTTTCTGAGTTCAAAGAACAGAAAATACTTATTTTTTTTACTCTTAGAGATCAGGAACAGGGCCGGACTGGGAGAAAAATTCGGCCCGGGCATTTTTTTATCACAGCGGCCCACTAAGAATGGGGCGGGGCAGAGGAGGTGTGTTTTGTCATCACCAATGACAAACACGCTCCCTCTCAAAGTGAGCATGTTGGTTCAATGCTCTTCCAGGGCAGACCATGCACAGAGCTCTGCTGAAGAGCTCTAGCATGAGAAAAAAGCCCTGTATTTGTTCTGCACAGTGCAAGCAAATGTAATAACATGCTTGCACAGTGTTTCCTTGCAACTTGTCTCTGGTGTCTCTATAAATGGATACCAGGAGACAAAAATGCCAGGAAAGAGTATTGAGCATGTGTTTGGAGCCTGCTTGTGGGATTGCGTGTGTGTAGAGTGAGCTGATTGTGGTGTGGTATTGTGTGATAAGGTCGGTTTTAGTTGTGTTTGTGGTGTAATGTGATGCATATGTGGCCAGGGGCTGTAGAGAATGTGTGTATAGGGGATATAGCAAGTGTGTGCATACAGGCTATACTGTGTGTGTGTGTGTGTGTGTATATATAGATGTAGTGTGTGTTTAGGGGTGTAGTTTGTGTTTGCTTACAAGGAATCTAGTGTGTGTTTGAAGGACCCAGAATGTGTATAGGAGATCTAGTGAGTGTGTGTTTATAACGGTTTCAGAGTGTATATAGGGATCTAGTGTGTGTATGTGTGTAGATGATCCAGAGTTGGGTAAGGGATCTAGTGTGTGTCTGGAATGTAATGTGTTTAGGGGTGCAGTATGTGTGTGAGGGGTGCTGTGTGTGTGTATATATATATATATGGAAGTATTGTGTATGTCTGTTGTGCAGTGTGTTGGGGGGTTCTGTGTGTATGTGAGGGGTGCAGTATGTGTGTGTGAGGGGGGGCGGTGTGTGAGAGGGGCGGTGTGTGAGGGGGGCGTGTGTGAGAGTGATGTGTGTGAGTGCTGTGTGTGAGAGTGCTGTGTATGATGTGTGTGAGAGTGCAAGAGTGCTGTCTATGATGTGTGTGAGAGTGCTGTGTGTGAGAATGCTGTGTGTGAGAATGCTGTGTGTGAGAGTGCTGTGTGTGAGAGTGCTATGTGTGAGAGTGCTGTGTGTGATGGGTGTGAGAGTGATGGGTGTGAGAATGCTGTGTGTGATGGGTGTGAGAGTGCTGTGTGTGAGAGTGCTGACGGCTGTATTCATGAAACACGGAATTGCAGGGAGTTGACAAGGGGATTTCAAACTTAAGGCCTTACTGAATTGGAGAGGGTTTTCAACTATGCTACTTTGGCCTTAAATGGACTGTCTGGGACCCAAAATGCATCTTCCAAATGTTCATGCATATTAATGTGCTTTGAAAGTACTTTAAAATCCATATTTTACATTTTGCTTTGCTTAATTTAAAATACTTGCGTCTACCTGCCTTCCAACACAAAAAAGTGATTGCCCTGAACAAACAGGATCATAACTCCGCCCCTTTGTGATGTAATAGTTACATTACCCACCCATTCATTGCAAGTCTATGGTCAGAATTCTGACTTATACACTGCATTCTGTGTCCCCAGTCCCAAAGAGAAATTTGTGCTGTAAAGTCACTAGGGAGTGGCACCCAAAAACTCTATATTTCACAAAATGGAGGCGACCACACTTGTTTAGTTGAATATTTTTTTAAATACAAGAACTTAACAAAAATAAGACATATCTGAAATCAACAATACAAAATAAACAAATAAAACCTTCTCATTTTTTGGTGAAAGTGTCCCTTTAAGTTTGAAATTCCCTTGTCAGTTCCCTCTTTCATGAATGAATGCCCTCAAATTAATAAAGCAGAATTCAGATGTAATTTTCTCAAACATTTTTAATTTCATAGATGAAAATGGCCCTTTAGATTATACCTTTGTTAAATAATAATACATCCGTACATTATTTTAGAGATCCATTGCATGTGATTTAATTTTAGAGATATTTAATGCACTTATCTAGAATGAGATCATGGCATATGATGTGTATAACAAGCAGAAAGAGTAAGATATAATAACTGAAGCACTGATAAATAATAGCATGCTCACAGGTCTGGTAATCTGTACAGTGATATAATTAAGGGCCTGATCTGACAAGATTAAACGTTCTGCAAAGCTGGTTTGAGGAGTTAACCCTTAATATGCTTTAGATTTTAGTGACACATTTACTGAGATCTAATAAAAATAATAGAAAGATGAGGGTTATGGAAGATGGTGTAAACATTCTCTATGAACCATTAAAGGCAGAGGATCAGTAGAGATCACATTATATTACACAATGAACCTTTATTAGAATGATTAGTATAGTTGTGAGTGCATGGAACTTTATTGAGCACTGGCAAGTACACAGCAATGAAGTTCATTGAGCGCTGGCAAGTACACAGCAATGAACTTTATTGAGCACTGGCAGGTACACAGTAAAGAACTTTATTGAGCACTGGCAGGTACACAGCAAAGAACTTTATTAAGCGCTGGCAGGTACACTGCAAAGAACTTTATTGAGCACTGGCAGGTACAGAGCAATGAACTTTGTTCAGCACTGGCAGGTAGACAGTAAAACTTTTTATTGAGCACTGGCAGGTATACAGCAATGAACTTTATTGAGCACTGGCAAGTACACAGCAATGAACTTTACTGAGCACTGGCAGGCACACAGCAATGAACTTTATTGAGCACTGGCAAGTACACAGCAATGAACTTTATTGAGCACTGGCAAGTACACAGCAATTAGCTTTATTGAGCTCTGGCAGGTACACAGCAAAGAACTTTACTGAGCACTGGCAGGTACACAGCAATCAACTTCTTTAGCACTGGCAGGTATACAGCAATTAACTTTTTTCAGCACTTGCAGGTACACAGCAATTAACTTTTTTCAGCATTGGCAGAATTAAGCTCTGCACAATTAGTTCTTTAGTGCATTGTCAATAAAGTTTCGATAGAGGGAAACCCGAGAAAAGAAATCAGGGGCCACACCACTTGCACAGGACCGGATAACAAAGGATGAGATGCCTTGAATCACCTTGTTACACACAAGAGGCCCACCGGAGTCACCCTGTAAAAGAACACAAATCATATGAACAAATATGCCCATTACCTAACAATTGCTATCCTACAACTGCACGTGATTCTACATTATGCATATATACAGGATGAGTATCCCTTACGTCAAGATCCAAAAAACAAAATGACACAAAATTCGGATGTGGGTCAGTTTAGATAAAGGATACTCACCTTCCTGGCTTACCCTCCAGGGGTGCTGTAATTTTGGAGCCAGCGCTCATGGGAAATGTAGCTTCCAGAGCGTTGTGACGGGCAGGAGAGACTACCATGCGCTGATGGATCATTTCAGAAGCAACATGTAGCAGGTAAGTTCACCAGCTCCACTGCTGGAAATGATCTATATCACCTAATTACAATGTGAGCAAGTTGCTCACATTGTATTTAGGTAATTCAGATAATTTATAGGGCTGGTGCTGCCAAAATTATCTATTAACCCAATGTATACATTATCCGAAATCCCAAGCATTTCAGGGAAGGGATACTCAACCTGTATTATCTTTACCTGTGCTAGATCATCAGTTTCTATAGCACCAACCTTCTCTAACTTCTCTCCACCAGAAACACCTAGCTCTGTGGCTGCCGATTGCTTCTCATTCAAAAATCCATTCGGATTTCATCCCAGTGGATGAATCTAAAACCTAGGAGAGTGTTTGATAGTCTGCCATGAAGTCTATGGGGTCTAACCCAGTAATGGCTAACCTTGGCACAGCAGATGTTTTGGAAACTCATCTGCCATGATAATCATTTAGTCTTGAAGTATCATCATGGGATCATCTGCAGTACCAAGGTTAGCTATCATTGGTCTATTCACTAAAAAAGTAAAATTGTGGTGCATTTGACAAGGGAACTACAAAAATCAGACATTAATAGCGGAGTTAGAAAAATATTACTTTTCACTTGCAGTTCACTTTATAGTGAAAAGTCCCCTCTTTGTTAAAAATTTTCACTTCTACAATGGTTTGGCTTTAAGAAACAGAGGTTCTGAAGAAGGACAGTCCACTATAACTAGTCCTAAACCCTACCTTTTAGCTGCCTATACTACTGCAGTAATGATTTCTATATACACAGGTCTATCAATGCACAAGGTGCCTACATCACAATCCAATACCAGCTCTACCTCTATTATAGTCAAAAGTAATGATAGACCTGTCATTGTTTCTCCCTTTCTTATGGTGCACCTAGCTCCCCAGATCTCTGTCAATCTGCTAGTGTACCCCATGCACGGATCCCCTTCTGAACTGTCCCAGATACTCTCTTAACCCTCTAACTCACAAAGCAGATGCCAGCTTGCTTCAGGAAGACTCCAGTGCAGATGTTGTTGGGGCGGCACTGATCTTCACTGGTCACGGTGACATTGAGCTCTTGCAAACGGTCAGGGATTCTTCCCTCGTTGCTAAGTCTCCCCCAGCCTGCAGTTACACACTGAGTACCTGCCGGGACAGTTTCATTGACACGGGGTAGGCCCACTACCTGGATTTTGGTATTCAGGGACACTGGCCGATCAAGCTGCAAAGACAGAGGCAAGAAATATGGTGACATTGCATATTGACAGCTGGGATTTTGGATTATGGTTTTTTTTTTTACCAGTGATATGAACCTCAGATAGCACAGTTTATTCTTACTTTTAAGATGAGGATGTCATTCTGCAGTGTCTGGGGATCATAGCCATTCTCAAAAACCTGTGAGATTTGATAGCTTCTCTTTGATACTTCATTGGCACTCAGAGTA
The DNA here is from genome assembly GCA_036172795.1 of Pelodytes ibericus. Lineage (NCBI taxonomy): Eukaryota > Metazoa > Chordata > Amphibia > Anura > Pelodytidae > Pelodytes > Pelodytes ibericus. Next base: position 25,101,181 of record CM069860.1, read on the forward strand.
TGTGCACCCAAGACTACAGTTACCCTGGCAGAGTTCCTGGGGAAAGAGAACTGAATGATGCAGCTAATAAAGAGCTAGCAATGGTTCTCTACAATAGCTTTATGTTTGTCTCTGTGTATATATGTTACATATATTCAGTGGATATATAACAGCACATCATTTGGTTAAATTACATATAGCTAATGATTACACAGTAGGGGCAATAAAATCTGGATATTACCAAATTACTTTTAAAGGACTCCATCCCCTAAACATTGTTTGAACCGTGACTCTAGAGAATAAAATATGAGCTATACATTGTGTTATCAGAAATGCATAACCTGTTTATTACATCACATTGTAGCCTGGTATTCAAATTATGCATTGCAAAAACAAAGTGATTAGTGCAAAATAAACAAAGTGCTAAAATTGGTGTGACAGTGATCCTTGCGGTACTGCACACAAACGCAGCCCCTGAAGCACTCTCCAGAATGCTCTCAAACAATGTATATAAAAAAGCAGAATGGCGCAGGATGGTGGTACCTTAAATTAAAAACAAATAATAATAGTGCAATACTGTAGAGCACCACAATCGTAAATATACGTGGTGATGAATACACTCACAAACCAGGGACTTTTTCTTTGCCTATGTCCTATTGTTTCTTGTGAGTTTGTTTATAGCAGGGGCCATTATTGTCCTTACCATCTACCAGGTCCTGCACATGTTTGTTGCTGTTTTTATCTTCCAGAATCCATTAAATATTTATGATGAAATCACGCTATTTTCCATGATTATCCAACACGTTGGTTTGTGAGTGTATTCATCACCACGTTTATTTACAATTGTGGTGCTCCACAGTATTGCACTATTATTATTTGTTTTTAATTTAAGGTACCACCATCCTGCGCCATTCTGCTTTTTTATATACATTCAAATTATGCATTACAAGTAGTTTACTTGTATGTCAGACTAAAAAAAAAAGCTATATTAAATTAAATAAATAATGAAACATTTTTGGATCTAAAATACGTTAAAATATGCATACATGTGTATTTTATATTTCATAAGAATATATATATTATAATACTAGCATATACACAATAATATCATAATAATTAAATAAACATATAACAACAGAGGTGTAACTAAAAACCATCGGCAGGTGAGGTTAAAATTGATTCCAGCAGTGCAATACACCCCCAGCGTCCACCGTACCAGCTTTGTACAAGCAAAGGTCACCACTGCAACTGGACTGCCCACCCTAACAAATGATGTGTGAACAAAGCTGGTACAGTGGACAGTGGGGGTGTATTGCAATGGTGGTATCATTAGTGATATGCTATGCGATCAGAGGGTCACGGGGCAATTTTGCCACCATGGCCAGTGGTTTCTAGAACCCCTTCATATCCACAGTGGGCACCGGTGCATCTACACCGTGGACGTGAAATCGTATTTTGATACATGTGACAGGATGGTGGGAGGGTACATATAGCTGTTGATGGTGAACAATAACCAGTGAGGGCAATCTATAGCTGGCATGACATCACCAAGCTGTTATGGCAGTGTGTAACTTTATTTATGTTATTGCATATTTATATATAAAGGACAAATAGACAGAAGAGTAGGTCCCACATCCAAAGGGGACAGAAAGGCGGCTTTTTTTGCCCCCCGGGGCAAACCTCCAATAAGAAAGATATAATACCCATTTTTAATCTCTCATCTCGTCCTCTAACTTCAACAGAATCCAAATTACTCTCCAGAGGTTTGTCATTTGTTCCAACTAATGTACCCAATGATTTCGAGCAAGAAGTAGATCTCTATAAGTTTTACAGAAATATAAGATTAAAGGAATTCTTTAAAAACAGCGAACAACAGAGCATCAATCCTTTTAAACTTAAAAGCAGTTTCGATCCTTGTAACACCAATACGTCTTTGAAGACATATATTCAAGTGGTTAACTCAGAAGTTAAGACAGTTTTACATACTAACCCCATTCGGTGCAATTTATCTTTGGCAGAGATAGCCGCATTAAAAACATTATCTTCAGATCCTACCATTATTGTCCGCCCAGCAGACAAGGGCGGGGGAGTGGTAATCCAGAACTACACTGCTTATCGTGAAGAGATTCTGCAGCAACTCTCTGTCACATCTACATATACTGAAATGACATGTGATCCTACAAAAATGATTACCGATAAGATCATTCATCTTTTAACACAAGCTGTGTCCTGTGGATATATTGATGAAACTACTCGATTGTTTCTTCATGAGACTAAACCCATTTGTCCGGCTCTGTATACTCTGCCCAAAATCCATAAAAACCCCCTTAAACCACCTGGATGTCCTATTGTATCGGCTCGTGGTAGCTTACTCGAACCTATCGCCAAATGGATCGATTGGCATTTGAAAGAGACTGCATTGGCTTTACCCACATGCCTGAAGGACACTCCTGATTTTCTGTCAAAGATTAAAGATCTCGTTTTACCTGACACTGACCTGTGGCTCGTAACATTGGACGTTACTAGTCTCTATACCATCATTCCTCATTATGAGGGTCTCTGCGCTGTACGAGATACCCTTGAACTATCTCCACACTATCAAGGACCACCTATAGAATTTTTGGTCCAGATGCTTGAGCTTACTCTCACGTCCAACTTTTTTAAGTTTGAGAAGAAGTATTATATACAAAAGTCAGGCACCTCGATGGGTGCGGCTATGGCCCCCACGTATGCCAACATATACATGCACAGATATGAACAGAATCACATTATTGGTCCATACGGTGAGAAAATCTTATTTGGCTCTCTAATGAGACTGAGTTACATCAATTTGTGGAACATCTCAATTTGATTGATTCTCCAGTCCGTCTGACCATGCATGCTGACAAGCACACGATTCAATTTCTAGACATTCAACTGTTTAGAACAGATCAAAAACTGGGCTACACTTTATTTCGAAAACCCACAGATCGCAACACACTGTTGCATGCAACTAGCTTTCATCCTCAAGCTACTAAAAAGTCACTTCCTTATTCACAATTTCTACGGGTGATTAGGAATAACTATAACACTGTCACTAGTGAACAACAATTACAAGAGATGGCACTAAGGTTTCAGGAAAGAGGTTACTCTAAAGCTACTTTACAAGAGTCATTGAAACGTGCAATACAAACCAGCGCATCACCAGCTCCAGTGAAAGACAAAGAACGCTGTGTAGTGTTTCCTACCAAGTTCCACACTGCCTCTCATCTAGTTAAGAAAATTGTGCAAAAAAATTGGAACATTATCCAAAGTGATAAACATCTTGCATCCATTTTACAGACACCCCCATTGATCTGTTACAAAAGAGGCACGAATTTACGTGATCGTTTAGTAATAGCTGATCCGATACAATGCTACGATCCTCCGACAAGTTTAGCACCTCACCAACGATTGGGGTGCTATAGATGCCTGAATTGCGTAACCTGCTCGCATATGGCAGCAGGCACACATTTTGTACATCCACATACTGGCAGAAGATTTATGATTAAACATCGCATTACATGCACCACCGAATTTGTTCTATACATCATTACGTGCCTATGTGGGTTGTCGTATGTGGGTAAAACTGATCTTACTTTACGTGACAGAATGAGAGGACATAGATCAGGGGTCCTCAAACTTTTTAAAAAGGGGGCCAGTTCACTGTCCCTCAGACCGTTGAAGGGCCGGACTATAGTAAAAATAAAAACTATGAAGAAATTCCTATGCACACTGCATATATCTTATTTTGAACAAAACGAGAACAAATACAATATTTAAAGTAAAGTTAAATCAACAAACTTACCAGTATTTCAATGGGAATAGTGTGCCAGTCAGAGCCCAGGAATATTATGCCAGTCAGATGCCCAGGAATATGATGCCAGTCAGATGCCCAGGAATATGATGCCAGTCAGATGACCAGGAATATTATGCCATTCAGATGCCCAGGAATATTATGCCAGTCAGATGCCCAGGAATATGATGCCATTCAGATGGCCAGGAATATTATGCCATTCAGATGCCCAGGAATATTATGCCAGTCAGATGCCCAGGAATAATATGCCAGTCAGATGCCCAGGAATATTATGCCAGTCAGATGCCCAGGAATATGATGCCAGTCAGATGCCCAGGAATATGATGCCAGTCAGATGCCCAGGAATATGATGCTAGTCAGATGCCCAGGAATATGATGCCAGTCAGATGCCTAGGAATATGATGCCATTCAGATGCCCAGGAATATGATGCCATTCAGATGCCCAGGAATATGATGCCATTCAGATGCCCAGGAATATTATGCCATTCAGATGCCCAGGAATATGATGCCAGTCAGATGCCCAGGAATATGATGCCAGTCAGATGCCCAGGAATATGATGCTAGTCAGATGCCCAGGAATATGATGCCAGTCAGATGCCTAGGAATATGATGCCAGTCAGATGCCCAGGAATATGATGCCATTCAGATGCCCAGGAATATGATGCCATTCAGATGCCCAGGAATATGATGCCATTCAGATGCCCAGGAATATTATGCCATTCAGATGCCCAGGAATATTATGCCATTCAGATGCCCAGGAATATGATGCCAGTCAGATGCCCAGGAATATTATGCCATTCAGATGCCCAGGAATATTATGCCATTCAGATGCCCAGGAATATGATGCCAGTCAGATGGCCAGGAATATGATGCCAGTCAGATGGCCAGGAATAGTATGCCATTCAGAAGCCCAGGAATATTTTGCCATTCAGATGCCCAGGAATATTTTGCCATTCAGATGCCCAGGAATATTATGCCATTCAGATGCCCAGGAATAATATGCCAGTCAGATGCCCAGGAATAATATGCCAGTCAGATGCCCAGGAATATTATGCCAGTCAGATGCCCAGGAATATGATGCCAGTCAGATGCCCAGGAATATGATGCCAGTCAGATGCCCAGGAATATGATGCCAGTCAGATGCCCAGGAATATTATGCCATTCAGATGCCCAGGAATATTATGCCAGTCAGATGCCCAGGAATATGATGCCATTCAGATGCCCTGGAATATTATGCCAGTCAGAGGCCAGGAATATGATGCCAGTCAGATGCCCAGGAATACGATGCCAGTCAAATGCCCAGGAATATTATGACAGTCAGAGCCCAGTAATATTATGCCATTCAGAAGCCCAGGAATATTTTGCCATTCAGATGCCCAGGAATATTATGCCAGTCAGAGGCCAGGAATAGTGCTCGTTATCCCTCCCTCCTCCCCCGCTTCCCCATCACTTACCTCCAGCTGCTGTGTCCCCGGACGTCTCGCGCGGTGTCCTCCTGTGGAGGAGGGAAACAGTTACCGGATCCGGATGTGACGTAACGTCACATCCGGTCACGGTGAATTTTTTTTTTTTTTTTTTCTTCCTGCAGCCGCATCCTTTGCGGCTGCCAGAAAGAAAAAAAAAGTAAACGGGGTGGGTGCCGGCAGCACCCCCCGCGGGCCACATAAATGTCCTCGGCGGGCCGCATGTGGCCCGCGGGCCGTAGTTTGAGGACCCCTGACATAGATCGTCCATAATGTTGGCTTACCGAGATCTCAAGTCAGATAAACCAGTAGCCAAGCATTTTTTGCAGTTTGGTGATAGACTGTCTCAACTGAGATTCATCGCCTTTGATCATATACCATCTTCTAGACGAGGTGGAGATAGGTCACGTTCATTGCTTAAACGGGAAGCATATTGGATTAGAACTCTGGACACGATCTCCCCTAAGGGATTAAATGAGCAGATCCGGTTCATCCCTTTCTTACCATTGAGATAAATGTTTACGGTGCCCTAACATTCCTTCGGATACAGGTTGCTCCCTGATAGTACTGGTGTCTGTTACTTATCTTTTTTCAACTGCTCTTTGCTCTATGATTCTCTTTATACATGTGTTTAACCCCTTCGCGACACAGGACGGACTAGGTCCGTCCTGTGTGGCGAAGCGTTAGTGACACAGGACGGACCTAGTCCGTCCTGTGTCAAAACGAGCACTGAAAGCGGAGTTTTTCCGCTTTCAGTGCTCTGATGGTATTGTAACGATGCTTCCGTGTGGAAGCATCGTACAATACTAAAGAAAATGCCCGTCGGCATTTCGATCGCTCCGGAGAGCGATCGAAATGCCGGTTTTAAAGGCACAGTGCCTTTAAAACACGTGCATTAAAAAATGAGCATAGGAAGCGAATTTTTCGCTTCCTATGCTCAGAAAGTGTTCCTGATTGCCTCGCAAGTCGAGACAATCAGGAACACAAAAAAAAAATGCACGATCTTGGTCACTGAGTGACCAAGATGGCGCTGCCCTTCTAAGGGCAAGAGCACAGGAGGCAGGAAGTACCTGCTTCCTGTGCTCTCTGGCTGTCACACGATTGCCTCTTCACAGAGGCAATCAGTGACTGCCAGGCACACTGACAGGCAGTGGGGATGTTCTGCTGAACATCCCCACTGACTGGTCAGATCAATATTAACCCTATATTGATCTGACCAGTTATGATCTGCCTCCCTCTCCTCACATTTTTTTAGTGAGGGAGAGAGACAGATCAAAGTTCTAAAAGTAAAAAAAAACAATAAACACACAACACACAAATATTAAAACAATAAAAAAAAACTTATTAAAGCAATTCCCTGCGTTTAACCCCTTCCCTGCCACTGATCTTGCACAAGCAGTGATCGTGCACATCAGCGCATTTATTTTTGCCGTTTGTGCATTTTTTAGGGGTTAATTTTTTTTGTACTGTAATTTATTACAGTACTAAAAAGGCTCTTCTAAGAGTTATTAACCCCTTCTTTGCCGTCGATCACTGCTTACGCAATGATATTGACGCCAAAGCAATTTTTATCTGTCTGCATATTTTTATTTTATTTTTTTTACACATACCCGCTAGGGGATTACATGTAAAGTAAAAATATTTGAGTTTTTTTTTTTTAAGCTGCCTGAGCGCATAGCGATCAGTAACAGCGAATTAGTGGCAAAGGCGGTTTGGTGATTTCTCAATTAAGCTCACCATTCGCCTTGGTCAGATCAAAATTGGTCGGATCAATATTCACAAATATTGATCTGCCTCCCTCTCCTCACTTACATTTTTGTGACGGAAAGAGACAGATCAGTATTAGTGATATAAAATAACATTTTATAAAATTGTCAGGTTTTATGAAAGTCTTTCACTGTGTATTAACCCCTTCCCTGCCATTCATCACTGTGTAAGCAGTAATCTTGCACAGCAACAGTATGTTTTTCTGTCTGCACTGTTTTATGGATTAATTTCTTTGTACTGTAATGTATTACAGTACTAGATAGGCTCTTCTAAGAGCTATTAACCCCTTCTTTGCTCGAGATCACTGCTTACGCACTGATTCTGAGGCCGCGGACTCAGGGTTCGATTTTGACCCTATTCAGCTTTCTGATACATCATCTAGCGATGTATCGGTGGCTGCTGAGCCCTTGCCACAAGTAGTGATGGGGGTCTACCGATAAAAAAATATATGGTTTGGTGGGGGTAAATTACATTGGCTGGCTTCAAAGATATATCCCATAAAGGACACGTACGCAGGTTGACTACATGTCAAAATTCCAAGTTGGAATTTTGAGATGCGCATCTCACAAATGTTGCCTTCTAGCCAAAAACAAACCAACAAACCTATGCATGGGTGCTATCCCTGTACTCGGGAGATGTTGCTGAACACATATTGAGGTGTTGTTTGGCACTGACATATAACAGGATCTGTGAATTCATGCACAAAGTACAATGTATGTGAAAAAAAATTACTACCCAAAACATTGACATAGGCTGGTAGTATAATTAGTGCATGGAAAGTGTTAAAATACTACCATTTGAAATACCCTAGGGTGTCTAGTTTAAAAATATATATGGTTTTGTGGGGTAGAATACACTTTCTGGCTTCAAAAATGTCCCAAATGGGACATGGGCACAAGTTTTCTGCATGTCAGAATTCCAAGTTGGAAAACCAAAATGAGCACCCCCTAAATGTGGCCTTTTAGCCCCAAAACAAACCAACAAACCTATGCATGGGTGGTATCCCTGTACTCAGGAGATGTTGCTGAACACATATTGAGGTGTTATTTGGAAATATCCCTTCACATTTTAAGGTAATGTTTACCTAAATTGCAATATATGTGAAAAATTAAAAAAAAAGATTTTTTGCTGCAAACTTTGGCATAGATTGGTGGTAAAATGGCTACATGAAATGTGTCAAAATACCCCAAGTTAAATGCCCTGAGTTGTCTAGTTTTCAAAAATATGTACATGTTGGGGGTCATTCATGGATTTAGTACAGAAATCAGTGTTACAATGTCACTATCGCTAATTTTGAAAGAAAGGATTTTAAAATAGCTTTGCACCACTTATAGTTCTGGCCCTGTAACATGAATAAAAAAGCACAAAAACATAAAAACATGGGCTATTTCTGAACTCAGGACATATATTAGAAACTTTTTAGCAGTGTTTTTTTGTTGTCTCTTGTACATGAGTATACGATTTTTCAAATAAAAGTCATAAAAAAAGTATTTTTTCAATTTTTTTGCCATATTTTATTATTTTTTTTACATCAAATTATATGCTATTATCAAAATAATGGTATCAAAAGAAAGCCCTTCTTATAACGATAAAAACAATATATAATTTGTGCGGGTACACTAAATGAGACAGAAATAAATTACAGCAAAACACAAACTGCTCAGAAATGTTAAAACAGCCCATGTCACCAAGCGTCGGACAAGCCAAAAAAGTCATGTCACTAAGGGGTTAATTTTGTTTGGACATGTGTCCTTGTCTTTTGTTGTTTTTTGTGGTTTCTCATTTTGCACAGATAGCCTTCCTTTAGATGTTATCACACGTATATGTTTATCTATATGTTTAGCTATATGTCTATTAATTTGTTTAAGTATTGTGTTATTGTTTTTCTCTTTCTTGCCTTTTGTTTATGTGGGAATGGGTCTCACTGTATAGGTAAGCACATGTAGGTGATGTTGTTTGGTTGTGGTGCTATCTTATTCACACTGGTATTCAAATACTGTGTAGGGATTTTAATTTCCTCACTTGTTGTTTGCATCACTCTGCGCTTATCCTTTTTTACTTTGGTATGTTTTAAGTATGTTTTAAGTACGTATTCAAGTAGCCTGTACACATTATGCTTTTTTGTATTTAAGTATCTCTGTATCTATGTTTAAGTGCTTTATGTGATTTCCACTGTTGATGGTTGGCGTTTGGGCACCATGGTAACCGGTGACACGCATGCGCATGTTTTCTTTCAGGTGAGTAGACCTTTTTCTTGTATCCACAGTTCCGGCGCTTTGCCAGACACGACATTCATTGTTCATCCAAGTCTTGATAAAGGTCCGCGGTGCGGACCGAAACGTCAACTGGATCTACAAATACTATTTTTTGTATGATATAAAAGTTTCGACCATTGGATTTATACATGGTAATTACCTAACTTATTATTGGAATTACTAATTGGTGTATGGGATACGAGTGTGATTTAACCCCTTCATAAGCCAGATTGGTTTGGAACTTTTGGACCCTTTGTGACAATGACTGCTTTAACACCTCCACGGTGTTTGTGTTTAACTGTAATTTTCCTCTTTGTCAGTAAATGTACCCACACAATATATATATATATATATATATATATATATATATATATATATATATATCAAATCCAAAGAACAGTGCACTCACATCAAAATAAGTAGGAGAAAACCTCTTAAAGCTAGAGGTTTCATTGAAGCTACTTAAAAACACCTTTCAACGATAACAAAATTGGAGATGTGGTCACAAATATGGCCATATTATGCTAAGCCCACCACTATGTCAAAGAAAATATTGGTGGGTCCTAACACTAAATAATGTTGCTTATGGGACTTAATCTCGTCATGTTTATTGCTTACCATGGACCAAAAAGCCCTTCTTATTGCACAATACAGAGACATTTCTGCAGTTTATAGGTCTGGACTCCACTTATGGACCACGGTTCAGTTCAAAAGCAGTTAATTTGCACACTATGTCACAGGTGCAGTTAATTTGCATACTATGCCACGGGTGATGTAATAAACAGGAGACTCCACAGACACACTTAAAAAACATGTTTCTCCTAATTTAAGCATTTGCTTGCAGTTTTGCTTATACAATGTATAAATCATTTTCAATAAATGTTTATGCTCTACATACACAGTAAAAACAATATTCCATTTAGAATATACATATTGTTAATATTAAAAACACCTAAACATAGTACAGTATAGGAAGATTGCATGTAAACATTTAATATGAATTTATAATTATATTAATATGTTACATATGCTATGTCACTGATTAAAATAGTGTAATTTCACAGATTATAATTGTAATGTGATGTTTTACATACACTTTTCTGCAGCACAAGCTACTGATTAGATGGGAATTTGAAGTTCTAAACATGAGCAACACAGATGAAACACAACTTCATTAAGTTCAGCCTGTCACACATCCCATTTACTGCTTTTAAATCAAAAGAACATAAACATCATATACTTACACATCCTCTAAGCAATGAGCAGCAGTCATCAGAAACTGAGAGGCGATTAAAGACCCTCCACAGAAATGCCGACCCCGCATCTGTAAGGAGGCGATGTAAGGATGAGAGCTGGGAGCTGCCTCTCGGCCCCCCACAATTCCAGTTCTTAAGAAACCTGAGAAAGAGACTGCATATTAATTGAGTACACATTATTACACTCTGAGAAATATTTAGCATAAATTTACCCCAGGTATTAAGCCCCAAACAAGTCTTTTGCTGCGGTAAACATATTTTGAAAACACTACTTGAACACAGGTGGGCTAACTCATCCTACTACCCAAGGACTGAAGTATTTTATCTATTTGGTGAAGTAAGGACACACTTGCCATCAGGTAACCCCAAATTATGTACCAAGTAATACTCACCCCCCTGTACTTGGCCAACCCACAACAATAGCAATGTTGCCAGCACTAACTGTTCCATTCTGTATTTGCAGTGTAACTGAATGCCAAGAACCCTGCACATTATATATAGGTGGCACAACTGTTTGGTGTTACCCAACTTACTTCCCACAGGGCACCGCTTAACACATGATAACAAACCTGCAACTTCCCCATTACTGGAGAATGGAAAGATGAAAAACATAGAATGTGTCAGCAGAGAAGAACTATCTGGCCCATCTAGTCTGCCCAATTTTTGAAATACTTTTATTAAACAGTCAATATGAGGGCGTCCTTGCGATTGGCATGGTCCCTGCAGCGGGATCGGAGCACAGCTCATCGCTGGGAGCCACGATGAGACCTTTACTGCTGGATGTACTATGCCGTCCTGGTGTCTTTTAGGTACTCTAAAATCAGGACGGCATAGTACATTCTAGCGTCGGGAAGGGGTTAAAGAACCTTTACATCCAGTTATGGAACATGAAAGGGGGTGATGGAGGCATGGAACTGCAAAATTCAAGGATTTATAACTGTGCCATAAAGAGAGCACTGAATATTTCCAACTCAGCTCTCATAGCCTGATTTGTGCAATTAGTCGGTTAGTTCACTGTTTAGTGAATGGATATTTGGTTATTGTACTGGTTAATAAACTGGAAGGTTACACGTAGGGTTGCCACCTTTTCTTCAAAAAAATACCGGCCTTGGTACTGCCTCCATAGACTTAACATTGGCCTGATGCCAATATTTTACTGGCCTGCCTGTAAAATACCGGCCAGGTGGCAACCCTAGTTACACGTACTATGAAATTAGCAGAGTTATAAAAAATACACTGAGCATTGCTCAGCACTCTGCTTTTAGAAATGTTTGTGTAACAGCATTAAGCAAATTATATTATGTAATGATGAAGGTTAACTGACTTAAATATCAGTTTACTTTCAAATATGAAGCATTTGTTTTGTACACTGAATTTCAGTTCTTGTAATATTTTTTAAGGTTTTTTTTTCTTATAAGCAGCCGTAAGTCCATTTTATTGATTTCTGACACTGAAGCAATTCCAAACAAACTCGACCGGCTCCAACCCCCAGATCAAAGGTAAGTGAGTTTAAATTACCTCCAGGTGCTGAAACACAGTGGGTCTACTCACAACCCAAATTAACAGCAAGAACAAACGAAGGATGTGCCAGCTAAAATCATCCGGTAGGTAAGTAACATCAGTCCATAGTAAGTTGCAAAATATTTAAAAAAGTAATTAAAAACATCAAGCAGGAGGACAGGGATGGACAAAAAAACGACATCCGCTGGATGAGTTTCGCACCAACCGGTGCTTTATCAGGATAAACTGGTTCTGCCTTAGCTCTGAGGCAGAGCTGAGAGTAAACCCAGCATGTATGCGTGAAGATACAAGCAGGGTTTACTTGAGGGAATGGGACACAATTTCTTAACTCTTGCTTCCGCTATGAAAGTAAAAATAAAAACAAAGTTAAATTTGTCCTTTAAGGCCAAAGTAGCAGAGTTGGAAATATTCTCCAATTTAGCTTTGGCCTTCAGTTTGACAAGGGAATTGCAAACAGAAGGCCAAAGTAGCAGAGTTGGACAAATTCTGGTACCATTTTATAAGTCACTAATTGTTTTGCTCATAACCTAATGCCCCAGGTGCATTAATGATGTTATATGGTAACTCTGAGTCACATATGAGAACAGCATAGTTATTTCTATGGGCAACATATATCTGGCAAGTACACCACAATGTTTGTAGTTAGGTTTAGACCATATGTGTCTGTCGGCCATCTCCACTTGGATGTCTGATCACTACCTGAAACTTAACCTTTCCAAAACAGAACTGATTATCTTCCCTTACTCAAACTCTGTCCCTACACCTGTGTCTTACAGTCACCGTTGAAAATGCTACAATTGTACCGGCTGACCGTGTCCGATGTCGTGGGGTCACTTTTGATTCTGCTCTCTCCTTCGTTACTCATATTCAGTCTTTAGCCAAATCCTGTCGGCTGCACCTAAGGATCATCGCACGCATTCGCCCATTCCTCAGCGAAGAGACAAAATACTAGTGCACTCACTTCTGATCGCTCGCCTTGACTACTGTAAAAGCCTCCTGATTGGACTACCTGTGACTTGTCTGTCTCCCCTGCAATCTATCCAAAACGCAGTTGCCAGACTCATCTTTCTTGCACTTCGGTCTGATTCAGCGGCTCCTCTATGCTATGCCCTCCACTGGCTCCCCGTCTGCTCAAGGATAAATTTAAAAATTCTGTCTTTAACCTACAAAACCCTCCACTCCTCCGCCCCTCTGTACATTTCCTCCCTTGTTAACCGATACCTCCCTGCACAACCTTTGCACTCCTCAATGGACTAAAACTCTCCTCCAACCTCATCACCACTTCTCACTGGCTTTTCTAAGATTTCGTATGGACCCCATTCCCTTTAGATTGTAAGCTTGCGAGCATGGCTCTCTACCTCATGTACCAGTCTGTTCTAGTTTGTCTAACTTAGTATGTAGTTCCCTTCTATGCTCTGTTCCTTGCGCTACGTACATTTTTGGCACTTTATAAATAAATGTTAATGTAATGTAATATGAAGCTATGCAGAGGGCACTATAAACTAAAAGTTATGAATAGGTAAGATACATTTCATCTCATCTACTTAATGTTGTGTTGTAAAGAGAGAACCTTAGCGAGTTTCTCTTACTAGAAGAGCTCTATTGAAAATTAATATGCAGAAATAAATCTTCGAAAATTTAGAAATTCATACTGCAGGGCCAACTTAAATCATCATGCAGGAGATCTCACCAGGTCTGGCCCTGCACAATGCATGGTTATGCCACTAAGATGAAATGTTTGTCTTGTCTTCAGTCACCTGCAACTCACCTGTCCCTGAATTCATGTTGATATTTCCCAAAAAACGTGTGTGATTTACATGCTTGAGTAACTGCATTTGAGTAATATGTTCATTAAAAGGGTGGCTTCACTTTCAGTTGTATAATGTTGGTATTATGCAATAGACTTTTCAGGATGATAAACCACACAATGCATTGTGGTCCAAGATGACTTTCAACACTACAGATCCAAAGGAAATGGAAAATGTTACAGTAAAATAGATACTTCCTGTCTGTTCTACGAAGAATTAACATGTGTATATATAATGATTTATCATTTAACAAGCATTTTTACCTCTTTTGTTTATCGAGAGTTCTCATATACCAGGAAAGAAAACAAACAATACAATTTCAATATTAATTTCAACAGATGATAATTCAATAAGGTGTACAACAGACACCAGCCAGACCACACTCCCCTCTGTTCAGTTGGGACTGAAATTGAGCAGTTCACTGCTACCCCATGGTGGCCAGGGGCGCCACCAGGAATTTCAGGGCCCCTTACTGAACAATTTTTTTGGCCCCCTACCCCCCCCCCCCGAAAAATCTCCCACTCGCTCCACCTACCCTCACAAGCATGTTATCCCGGTCTCCCGGTCCCGGAGGGTGGTTGGGAGTAGTTGGTCAATATGCCAGTAATATTTTGCCACTCAGTAAGTCAGTATTTTTCCCTTAATATGCCATTCTTTTGCCATTTAATATGCCACTATTTTGACATTCAGGGAAATGTCTCAAAGAATAGCAATGCCCCTTATGATGTCACAAGCGGAATCCTCGGTCCCGCAAGAAGGCTTCTTCTGCTATCCGGTTTCTTACTTGGATCCGCTATCCATCGGTTAGTGTCTGGTGCTGCCGTCAATCGGACTATGGAGCGGGCGTCTAGCTCTCACACCGCTTCTATTAGTTAGCGGGTGCTCCTCCCCCTTACGCTGACGTATCGACGTCCACATCGCCTGCCAATATGCCAGGATTTTGCCCCTCAATATGCCAGGATTATGCCATTTAATATGCCAGGATTTCGGCCCTCAATATGCCAGGATTTTGCCATTTAATATGCCAGGATTTTGCCCCTCAATATGCCAGGATTTAGCCATTTAATATGCCAGGATTATGCCAATTAATATGCCAGGATTTAGCCAATTAACATGCCAGGATTTTGCCCCTCAATATGCCAGGATTATGCCATTTAATATGCCAGGATTTAGCCAATTAATATGCCAGGATTTTGCCATTTAATATGCCAGGATTTTGCCATTTAATATGCCAGGATTTAGCCAATTAATATGCCAGGATTTTGCCATTTAATATGCCAGGATTTAGCCATTTAATATGCCAGGATTTAACCCCTCAATATGCCAGGATTTAACCATTTAATATGCCAGGAAGTAACCCCTCAATATGCCAGGATTTAGCCATTTAATATGCCAGGATAATGCCAATTAATATGCCAGGATTATGCCATTTAATACGTCAGGATAATGCCAATTAATATGCCAGGATTATGCCATTTAATATGCCAGGATAATGCCAATTAATAGGCCAGGATAATGGCAATTAATATGCCAGGATTATGCCAATTAATATTCCAGGATAATGCCAATTAATAGGCCAGGATAATGCCAATTAATATGCCAGGATTATGCCAATTAATATTCCAGGATAATGCTATTATGCCCGCCAATATGCCAGGATTTTGCCCCTCAATATGCCAGGATTATGCCATTTAATATGCCAGGATTTCGGCCCTCAATATGCCAGGATTTTGCCATTTAATATGCCAGGATTTTGCCCCTCAATATGCCAGGATTTAGCCATTTAATATGCCAGGATTTAGCCATTTAATATGCCAGGATTATGCCAATTAATATGCCAGGATTTAGCCAATTAACATGCCAGGATTTTGCCCCTCAATATGCCAGGATTATGCCATTTAATATGCCAGGATTTAGCCAATTAATATGCCAGGATTTTGCCATTTAATATGCCAGGATTTAGCCATTTAATATGCCAGGATTTAACCCCTCAATATGCCAGGATTTACCCATTTAATATGCCAGGAAGTAACCCCTCAATATGCCAGGATTTAGCCATTTAATATGCCAGGATAATGCCAATTAATATGCCAGGATTATGCCATTTAATACGTCAGG
Organism: Pelodytes ibericus; assembly: GCA_036172795.1. Lineage (NCBI taxonomy): Eukaryota > Metazoa > Chordata > Amphibia > Anura > Pelodytidae > Pelodytes > Pelodytes ibericus. The sequence continues at coordinate 25,117,183 of CM069860.1, forward strand.
ATAATGCCAATTAATATGCCAGGATTATGCCATTTAATATGCCAGGATAATGCCAATTAATAGGCCAGGATAATGCCAATTAATATGCCAGGATTATGCCAATTAATATTCCAGGATAATGCTATTATGCCCGCCAATATGCCAGGATTTTGCCCCTCAATATGCCAGGATTATGCCATTTAATATGCCAGGATTTCGGCCCTCAATATGCCAGGATTTTGCCATTTAATATGCCAGGATTTTGCCCCTCAATATGCCAGGATTTAGCCATTTAATATGCCAGGATTTAGCCATTTAATATGCCAGGATTATGCCAATTAATATGCCAGGATTTAGCCAATTAACATGCCAGGATTTTGCCCCTCAATATGCCAGGATTATGCCATTTAATATGCCAGGATTTAGCCAATTAATATGCCAGGATTTTGCCATTTAATATGCCAGGATTTAGCCATTTAATATGCCAGGATTTAACCCCTCAATATGCCAGGATTTACCCATTTAATATGCCAGGAAGTAACCCCTCAATATGCCAGGATTTAGCCATTTAATATGCCAGGATAATGCCAATTAATATGCCAGGATTATGCCATTTAATACGTCAGGATAATGCCAATTAATATGCCAGGATTATGCCATTTAATATGCCAGGATAATGCCAATTAATATGCCAGGATAATGCCAATTAATATGCCAGGATTATGCCAATTAATATTCCAGGATAATGCCATTATGCCCCTCAATATGCCAGGATTTTGCCCCTCAGTATGCTCATTATCTACCACCCTCCTCCCCCCTTCCCCAGCACTTACCTCCTTGCTGTTGTCTCCCGTTGCTCTGCAGGTCCGTGGCTGTGAGGGAAGCATTGTGCGCTCCCCTCCAGCAGCGCGGCTTCAATAAAGTTTGTTAAAATTAAAAAAATGCGACCAGAGTAACTTCGCATTTTTTTTTAAACGCAAGCGCACAACGCTTCCCTCACAGCGGCGGACCGGCTTAAAAGAGGTGTCCCGGGCCCGGGACGCCAGTATCGCCCATCTCCCCCTGATGGCGGGCCTGATGGTGGCAGTGGAGTATTTTGGTTTTGTGCTGCCCCAGGCACAGTTAAATTAGGTTCTATTGAGACACCTTTTAATTTGTATTCTACCATGCTGAAAAGGTGGATAAATAGGATTAAAAACATATTTTAAAACATACATGGTAATAAACTTTATTAGGGGGCATCGGAGCAACCGTTTTTGTGACATGGCCACCATCAGAAATTGTGCTGCCCCATGCAGAACAAATAGTCTGGGCTCCCACCTACCCAACTCTATTTCTCCTGCCCGGGCCAGGGCTTAGGGGTGTGCGACCCCAGGGGGCGCCCGCCCGGCCGGTAGATAGAAAGAAAAAAGTAAAAAATAAATAAAAAGCCGGTAGTGGCACTGGCTGGGGGAGATCAAAAGATCCCCCCTCACCAGCCCTCTGCTCGGCATTCTCTGCTTGGTCCGGGGAGGGGGAGGAGCTAACCGGCACAGCGGTATTGCTCCGCCCCCACCCCGGGAAGCAGAGCAGAGTCTGCTTCACGGGGAGCCCCGGGCAGCATGAGATAGTGCTGCTCGGCTCCCCATGCTTGCATTAAGCATGGGGAGCCCGAGCAGCACCTTCTCTTGCTGCCCATGGCTCCCCGTAATGCAGACTGTGCTCTGCTTCCCGGGGTGGGGGCGGAGCTACACCGCTGTGCCGGTTAGCTCCGCCCCCTCCCTGGATCCACCTTTTCAGGCAAAGGTAAGGGAGGGGGGGGGAGAGACAGAACAGGGGTTAGGGGGGAGAGAGACAGAGAACAGGGGGAGGGGAGAGAGAGACAGACAGAACAGGGGCAGGGGGGAGAGACAGAACAGGGGCAGGGGGGAGAGACAGAACAGGGTCAGGGGGAGAGAGAGAGAACAGGGGGAGGGGGAGAGAGAGAGAACAGGGGGGGGGGGAGAGAGAGAGAACAGGGAGAGGGGGGAGAGAGAGAACAGGGGGAGGGGGAGAGACAGAACAGGGGAGTTGTGGGAGAGAGACAGACAGAAAAGGGGCAGGGGGTAGAGACAGAACTGGGGGAGAGAGAGAGACAGAACAGGGGACGGGGGAGAGAGACAGAATAGGGGACGGGGGAAAGAGACAGAACAGAGGGAGAGAGAGAGAGACAGACATGGCAAGGAAGAGGAAAGGGACAAACATGGGAAGGGAGAGAGACACAAACATAGGGGGGCGAAAGAGACGGGGGGGGGGGCGCCACGGGGGAAGCCCGCACAAGGCGCCGGAACACTTAAGGCCGGCCCTGTCTCCTGCACTCCATTATGGCCCCTGCATTAATTGCCATAGCACCACCTTGCACACCAAGGACATGCCCCATCACCCCCATTGTACATTTAGGCAATGGTGTATCTTGGTTTTGTGCTGCCCTAGGCAGACAAAATTCAGGCACCCCCCCTACCCACTCTGCACACAAACGACATGCCCCATAACCCACATCAACCGATTACATGCCTACGTCACCCCCACTACTTGCCTCCATCACCCTATTACATGCCTCCATCACCCCTATTACATGCCTCCATCACCCTATTACATGCCCCATGACCCCCATTACATGCACCATCACCCCCATTCCATGCCTCCATCACCCCTATTGCATGCCCCCATAAGCCCCATTATATGCCTCCATCACCCCCATTATATGCCTCCATCACCCCCATTATATGCCTCCATCACCCCCATTATATGCCTCCATCACCCCAATACATACCTCCTTACCCCCATTGCATGCCTCCATCACCCCCATTGCATGCCTCCATCACCCCCATTGCATGCCTCCATCACCCCCATTAGATGCCCCATCACCACCATTACATGCCCCATCACCCCCATTATATGCCTCCATCACACCATTACATGCCCCATCACCCCCATTACATGCCACCTTTAACCCCATTACATCCCCCCTCACCCCAGGACCTTCTCTGATTGCTGATGGATTGTTGCAGGTAGCATGGTGTCCTACCAAGCTGCCTGTTCGGCTCCCCTCGGTGAGTGCAGATAGGTCATGTGACCCGGCGTGTCTGATGTCAGAGCACCGGGTTACATGACCTGTCATCACTCCGCCCCCTAAGAAAAACATTCACGGGCAGCCCAATCGTCACGATCAGGCTGCCAGTGAGTTTTTTCTTGGGGGGTGGTTTCACTCTTGAGGCGCGCTGCCGCCCCCCAAAGTTTGCTGCCTACCGGATGCCTCACGGTAAATACTGCACTGCCCAAGAACACACGTTGCTCATCCAGGACTTACCTCAGCACCCCAGGTCATGCACCATCACACACATCACCCAGATTGTACATTCAGGACATGCCCCAGCACCCACATTGCAAACCAAGGACTCCCCACAGCACCCCAAGACATGCCCCAGCATCCACACTACACCCAAGATTTACCATAGCCAGCACTCACTTTACATCCAAAGGACTTGTCCCAGCAGCCACATTGCACACCCAGGACAATACCCAGCACCCATTTTGCACACCTAGGATTTACCCCATAATATGCCCCATCGCCCAGAATCCACACAAAGGACATGCCCCAGGACATTGCAGATCCAGGACTTACCCAAGCCAGCACCCACACTTCCATGGTCTCAAGTGGTAGGCAGCTGGGCAGAAATCCTACCATACTGCCTCTCACACTTCCCACACCTGAAATCTGAACAACAGTATGGAATGTTAGGATGTCTCTGTAACTGGGCAGTACACAGCTGCTTGCTCACTGGCAGAGAGGCTGGTGAGGGGAGATTAAAAGATCTCCCAAACCAGCACATGTTTTTTTTTAAGGGGCAATGTTTTTAGCAGCTCCCCTGGCAAATGCCGCTCAAGGCCCCAGCTAACGCAGCACTTACCAGGGCGTGTTATCCTCTTCTTCTGTGTTTTTCTGCTATGTTTGCAATCACTGTTTCACAGGTCACTGGGGAGCTCTTTATATTGGCCCTGCACATATTTATATCATGTTATAATATCCCAGAAGAAACTAAGCAGAAAAAAAAAACAGAGATGAACAAGCTAGAGAGCTGCTGAGAATACCAACAGAGCAGTTTCACAGAGAGATACAACAATGTTAAAAAAAAATGGTGTTAGAGCTAATAGGAAATAGGATTAAAACACTGGGTTTTCAGCAATATAAACACACATTTTAATACATCAAATCCATGTAACACATTTAAAATGAGTTACAAAATGACCGGTAAGGTATGTAATCTATGTCTGCTGAGCAGTAAGTCAGAGATATGTTATGTTACCGTAAGGCTGTCTCAGAGGTGACTAATAACACAATAAAAGTCCTAAAACAAGAAGAATAGCAGAAAAAAAATGAAAAGAAAAGGGAGTGTTAACCTTGAACATAATAGGCATAGTATACTCTTTGAAACATTATACAGTGAGGGTTATTAAGATCTATTACACACACAAAAAATAATTTAATAGATCTATTTTTCTGTATCTCTTTGAGGACACACAGCACACCATTTCTATGATGTATTCATTCTATCTGTTGGGTACATATTAACCACAACCTTGATTTGATGGACATGCTAACAATACACATATTGTGGGCAGGACCAATATAATAACCCTTTCATGACTTTTTGAAAATCTTTGGGCGTTCTAGACAATAGCTATTTTAAAAATTCTGCAGTGTTTGTGTCTAGCTGTAATTTCTCGCTTTCTCTGTTACTGTACTCACACAAATGATAAATAGTTTTTTTCAATTATTAGAAGGACTTTCATGAGATGCACATATTTTGATCATATTATATATTTTAGTCTAAAAAAATTAAATAGGGTGGATATTTCACACTTTTCATTACTTTTAACAACTTTTGGAATCTCTTTAACACATCTTCAAAAAATAATCAAAATATCTGGTAAATAAATTTTAATATTTGTCCTCAGTTTAGAAATACCTTATGTTTAAGAGAGATTGAGTCAGACTTGATCATATAAGAGAGATTACAAAATAAGAGATAATTTTTAGGTCTAATAATGTCTCATAAAAAGACAGAAACCATTCAGTATACAGCAATGATTACAAATATATCAGCTTAATTTTCCCATTTTTACTTTGTCTGCTTGTCTACTTGCTCTATGTAAAAAGCTAATTCCATAACTTTTGCCTGTACATTTGCATGTCTACAATATTAAAGCATTATTGGGTGTTGAACAGTAATCAATTTACCCAGAATAATGTGTATCTCACTCAAAAATAAAATATTGTAATTATGATGTGAGGTGGAGGCAGTAAAAGATGTACATTTATTTACAAGTAAATGAGCGATAACACAGATGTTTTCTGTGAAGCCAAGCATTTACATAAATGAAAGTTATCTGTAAAACAAGATTTCACTGGCATTAATTAAACATTGGAGCAAGATGGCTTATTGCATTGACAGCTATTTAAACATAGAAACATAGCAACATAGAATGACACATTAAGATAAGAACCATTCGGTCCTTCTAGTCTGCCCAATTTTCTAAATAGTTTTATTAGTCCCCAGTTCCCTATCTTATAGCTAAGATGGCCTTGTGCCCATCCCACGCATGCTTAAAATCCTTGGCTGTGTTTACCTCTACCACTTCCGCTGGAAGGCTATTCCATACATCCACTACCCTCTCAGTAAAGTAATACTTCCTGATATTACTTTTAAATCGTTGCCCCTCTAATTTCAGACTATGTCCTCTAGTTGTGGTAGTTTTTCTTCTTTTAAATATACTCTATTCCTTAACTGTGTTGATTCCCTTTATGCAGGGCCGATCCTGGGCGGGTGCACGGGGTGCACCGCGCCCAGGCCCACCGGGAGGAAAGGCGCTCCGATGAGCACCTTTCTCCCTCATTCTGGAGGTGCGGCCCGCAGGTGAGCGCCTGCGGTCACCGCACCTCCTAATCTCATTACAGCGCGACGGGGCGGTGACATCCGGCAGAAGATCTGAATGACGGTGTTCTGCCTCCTCTGCAGACACCGTCCGGAAATGTCCTCCTCCCTCCAGGGAGGGGGACCGATAGTAAAAACGTGTTTTTTTTTTTTTTTTTAAATGAAAAGTAGTGTGTGTGTGTTTCAATGTGTATGTCTGTGTGTGTGAATGTATGTAAGTGTGTGTGTTTCAGTGTGAATGTGTGTTTCACTGTGTGTGTGTGTGTGAATGTATGTAAGTGTGTGTGTGTGTGTGTGTTTCAGTGTGTGTGTGTGTGTGAATGTGTTTCAGTGTGTGTGAATGTGTGTTTCACTGTGTGTGTGTGTGAATGTATGTAAGTGCGTGTGTGAATGTATGTAAGTGTGTGTGTGAATGTATGTAAGTGTGTGTGAATGTATGTAAGTGTGTGTTTCAGTGTGAATGTGTGTTTCATTGTGTGTGTGTGTGTGTGAATGTGTGTAAGTGCGAATGTGTGTTTCACTGTGTGTGTGTTTCAGTGTGTGTTTCACTGTGTGTGTGAATGTATGTACGTGTGTGTGTGAATGTGTGTTTCACTGTGTGTGTGAATGTATGTAAGTGTGTGTGTGAATGTGTGTTTCACTGTGTGTGTGTGTGTGTGTGTGTGTGAATGTATGTAAGTGTGTGTGTGAATGTGTGTTTCACTGTGTGTGTGAATGTATGTAAGTGTGTGTGTGAATGTATGTAAGTGTGTGTGTGAATGTGTGTTTCACTGTGTGTGTGTGTGTGTGAATGTATGTGTGTGTGTGAATGTGTGTTTCACTGTGTGTGTGTGAATGTGTGTTTCACTGTGTGTGTGTGAATGTATGTAAGTGTGTGTGTGTGTGTGTGTTTCACTGTGTGTGTGTGTGTGTGTGAATGTATGTATGTGTGTGTGAATGTGTTTCACTGTGTGTGTGAATGTATGTGTGTGTGTGTTTCACTGTGTGTGTGTGTGAATGTATGTAAGTGTGTGTGTGTGAATGTGTGTTTCACTGTGTGTGTGTGTGAGAATGTGTTTTTCTCTGTGTGAGTCAATGTGTGTGTTACTGTCTGTGTAAGTGTGTGTACATAAGTGTGACCGTGTATTGCTCTGTGTGTGTATAAGGGTGTCTGTGTGTAATGGTGACTAAATGTGTTCAGTAAGGGGCCCTGAAATTCCTAGTGGCGGCCCTGACTAAGTGTGTCTGTGTAAGTGTGACTGTGTGTATTTATGCATGACCCTGTGCGTAAGTGTGGGTGTGTATGTAGGCAGGGCAACTTTTAACCGGTTAAAGGGGCCACCGCTGCCCACTTAACAGTCCCCATCCAGTCGGCAGCTATTTCCCGCCTCCTGCACTGCACTCTGAGTGTGCATAGAGGGAAGACTGTGCGGAGGAGACACGAAACAGCAGCAGCAAGGTGAGTACTGGGGAATGGGGGGAGGGGGTAATGCTTTTCTTGGGAAAACTGGTGGTGGCATATTAATGGACAAACTGACACTGGCATATTAGTGGCCAAACTGACACTGGCATATTAATGGGCAAACTAACTGTGCTATATTATTGGATAAACTAACTGTGGTATGTTAATGGGCAAGCTATCTGTGGCATATTAATGGGAAAACTGGCAGTGGCATATAAATAGGCAAACTGGCTGTGGCATATTAATAGGCAAATACACAGGATTATGAGGAGGGAGAGACATACATGTGAGTTATGAAGAGAAAGAGACAGCAGACATGGGTGTATAGAAGGAGAGACAGACATGCAGAAAAAAAGACCACCATGGGGAGCATGAGGAACAGAAAGATAGACATGGAAAAATATATGGGGTATGAAGGGAGAGATATACATGAGGGTATGAGTTGAGAGTTATATATGAGGGTATGAGTTGAGAGAGAGAGAGTTATATATGAGGGTATGAGTGGAGAGAGAGTTATATATGAGGGTATGAGTGGAGAGAGAGAGATACATGAGGGTATGAGTGGAGAGGGAGAAAGACATGGCGGTATGGGAAGAGAGAGACAAGTGAGTGACTGACTTGGTGGAATATTATTTATTGCTCCTTGTGTACTTCTTTTCCAATGATGCTCAGCCAGACTTTGGCTGGTTGGACATCATGGGAACTGTAGTTAAAACTGCTAGCCAGCAAAAAGTCTCCCATGTTGATGGCTGAGCATCATAGACATAAATAAAACCACTACACTGTTTTACTGCCAAATAAATATCTTTATTTAAAATAAAAGCTCTTGTTGGTCCTTCATCTAAAAATAAAGTTTGTGCTCTCCACAAGAATCCCCCCACCCCAATAATGAAAACTTGGTATGCCTGGAACATACATGTGTAAAGGGGAGTGGTTTATCATATAGCCACGCCCACCTGGGGGCGCCAAAAAAAATCCTGCACCCAGGCGCCCGTGACCCTAGGATCGGCCCTGCCTTTATGTATAAAATATGTAACGCTTCATGAATTTGTGTGTCATCCTTGCGCAGGGGAGAAGATGCTAATCTTATCTGTATCGTTTCAATTTTAGTATATGTGCAGCCGAAGTTGCACGAAAGAAGAAGCTCTACAATTCAGTAATTGCCTGAATGAAGCCCTGCACATTCATTATTATATATAATAGATATATTTAACAGAAATATATAAATATAAAAGGACACACCACACTGTTTTGTATATAGTCACCTTCAGTTTATTTTGTCCAAATTTTTGCCACAGGCAATTTTTACATATGAATTAAAGGCATTGTTTTTACTGTGAATGTAATGCATAAAGCATGATTTAAAATGATCTGTACGTTAGCAAACTTGCAAGCACATACATAAATTAGGAGAAGAATTTGTTTTAAATGCATCTGTGGAGTCTCCTGTTTATGACATCACCTGTGGCATGAAATGCAAATTACACATTTCCCATTGAAAATAAGTTAATTTGCATACCCTGCCACAGGTGATGTCATAAGCAGAAGACTCCACAGACACATTTAAAAACACCTTTTTCTCCAAATTTAGGCATTTATTTGCAAGTTTGCTAACACAATGTATAGATCATTTTAATAATTTTCGGTGTTCTACATGCACAGTAAAAACAATCTTCAGGTGATACAGTTCCTTTAATAAAGTATTATTTTATAAAGGACACTAAACATTATATTTTTACTCGTGCTTCTGGTGTGAGGATAAACTGGGGTGTACTTTTGACTGACAGCTGTCATAGAAAGTAGGCAGGCTTCTGGTCGGCGACCGTCTCTCTCTGCTGATCCCATGCAAAAACGAGAGTCTCTCTCTGATAATAGATAATACATAAATATCCAATTGTGTCCATGACCCAACTGAGTGTCTGACACCTTTCTTTCTTTTCTGTTATCATAGACCATAGAGGGACAGAGCAAGACCAAAAGTGAGGTTACTTTCAAGACATTAACAATTTGAAAAGGGTAACCAGATTTTGGAAATACAAAACTGGGACACCTGTTAGCCGAACAGTAACAGTTAGCCATGTATACAATAGTGTACAGCTTTAGATAATAAATTACTTATCCTAATCAACTCGAATGAGACCTCTCATCAATAAAGTGTATATTTAAAAAATATACACAGAACACAAGCTTCTTGCAGGTTGAGTGCAAGTTAAAAACAGGTTCATGTGGAAAGCAAGTACAACCCTACATTATTGACTAGACAATGTCACTTTCTACGTGTATAATTTCGGCACAAAACCAAATAAACTACTATTATTATCAACTGATTGAAACAACTGTAATTTATTTTTAAAAACCAGGACATTTTACTGTCCTGAGAAAGATAAACAGGAAACTGGTTTAAGGTATCCAAAACCGGGGGTCTGTCCCAGTGAAACCAGGGCATCTGGTCTCCCTGTTTTTGATGACTTATTTAGAATATATTTAATATTAGTTTACCTTAAAATCAACATTTACTCTTTAATGTGACAAAGTCATGTCTGGCTGCTGAAATGTACAAAAAAAAAGTTAAAAGGGACAACCTAAACATTATATTGTGAATGTTGACTATTGAAAAATGTCAAATGATCTATTCCATTCATTATGTTAGCAGGATTGCAAGCAATGCATAAATTATGAGGAAAATGTGTTATAAATGTGTCTACAGTGTCTCCTTTATAACATAACTTATGGCTCCATATGCATATTACACATTTTCCCACTGAACGTAGTTCATCTGCATATCAAGCCACAGATGATGTCATAAACAGGAAACTCAACATACATTTATAACATATTCTTCTATTAACATGCATTTGTAGGCAATGCTGCTAACAAACACTTTGTATAGATTAACGTTTTGTTTTCTACAGTCCCTCTAAATGCAGTATGCATCAAACCTTTAACTGAAAAGGCACTCAATGTAGACTTATCTGAAAAAATATTCAATAATAACAAAATTATTTTACATTTTTGAGAGGAAAAGAAGAAAAGAGCTTCCAGTTGAAAGATCTAAAAAGACCACTAGAGGGCAACTCTACGCTTATAATGGAAGAGATTTGCAAGCATTGCATCTCAGCCTGTTGTACTTTCATACCCTGAAACCTTTCTGATTCTTATGTAATTAATGATGGCTTTGCACATGGATATTAACCCCTTAGTGACAGAGTTCTATGATGCATTTGATGTGCCTTGAAGAACGGAATTCCATTATTTTTGTCATATGTTTGCTTAACTGTAATTATTTTCTTTGTGTTCAGTCCCCCCACACAAATTATATATCATTTTTAAAGGACAGATTGGTCTTTCTTTTGATACTATTATATTCATCATATGATATAATTTTATTTAAAAGAAATATAAAATATGATGAAAATATGCCCAAAAAAACACTTTTTCCAACTTTCACCAGATTTTTGTTTTACACAATTACAAACTGTAAAAAAAAACTCATCTATATAGTTTCTAATATTTGTCCTGAGCTTAGAAATACCAATGTTTCCATGTTTTTCTGGGTTTTTTTTCTTGTACTAGGGCAATAACCGATACTAGTGTTTTTGGTTCCTAACCATTTTCTCCTACAGTGAACTTTTGACCCCAACCTTAACCCTAAATTTAAACCTAATCCTAATTCTACCTCCACCCCTTAATATAACCCTTGTACTAACCCTAGCCCACCTGTAACCCTAACCCTAATTGTAACCCTAGCCCTAGATCTAGGGTTGGTAGATCTAGGGTTAGCTTTTTCCTTTTATGTAACTGTAATGTTGCTGACTGCCTCTAGGGGTGTCGGATGCTGAAGGCACACTCAGAGGCTGCTTTCAATCCGAAGCAGTCTCTGAGAATAGATGCCAGCATGTAGAGTTGCATTAAGGAGTGAAACTCTACATGAAAACTCATGATGTATATATATACACTCAAGGACCATGCTTTGCAGGACGTATATATACGTCCATGTTTGTTAAGGGGTTAAACTTACAGTATGTGAAACAATCTCAACAACAGAGAACAGACACAACTTAATGGTCTGTCCTAAAGTGTATACTTTCATACATTTTCACACATTTTTTTCTGTTCACTTTGTCTATTACAGCAAGATAATATTCATGAACATATCAAACGAAATCCTTGTAAAATGTACATTTCAGCCTTTTATAGGCCTTATGGGTGGTAGACTTCTTGACAGTATGAGAATGAACGTCACATCTGGACACTGCCTTCACTGTCAGGGAAAGACCATTACACCCTTAACGCATGTGGACAGGGCTGGACTGGGAATAAAAACCAGCCCTGGAAATATTAGTATACCAGCCCCATAGCATTACGTCACTATACCAGTCCCATAGAATTGCGTATTTATTTTCTTGATCATAGAAGGGCAAGCCATGCATTTTAAAGCACATTTGAAGAGAGTATTATCATATATAAGGTTATCTATAAATATCAATATATGCCCCCAGTATGTAAACAAGGTTATAGCGAACATACTGCCCTGATATGTACCCCATGCACAGGGAAACACATAGCCACATGTATGTACACAAGGTTACATGAATTGCTCTGTGCAGGGCTATATATAATCAGGGCATTGTGTGAGCTATAATCTTGTGTACATACTGGGTGGATATATTGACTTACCCCAGCACCCATGACTTGTCCAAGAATTTACCCCAGCACCCAGACTTCACAGCAAATTTACCCATTAATATGCCACAGGTAATATGTATATTAATATGTCAGTGTTAATTTGTCTATTAATATGCCAGTATTATTTTGCCCATTAATATGCCGGTATTATTTTGCCATTTATATGCCACAGCCAATTTGCCAGTATTATTTTGCCATTAATATTCCAGTATTATTTTACCATTAATATGCCACAGTCGATTTGCCTATTTTTATGTCAGTATTATTTTGTCATTAATATGCCACAGCCAATTTGCCCATTAATATGCCAGTATAATTTTGCCATTAATATGCCAGTGTTAGTTTGTCTATTAATATGCCAGTATCATTTTGCCAGTTAATATGCCACAGCTAATTTGCCTATTAATATGCCAGTATCATTTTGCCATTTATATGCCAGCATTATTGTGCCATTAATATGCCACAGACAATTTGCCAGTATTATTTTGCCATTAATATACCAGTATCGTTTTACCATTAATATGATACAGTCAATTTGCCAATTAATTTGCCACTGCACTCTGCCACTCACACATTCATAATTAGGAGGCACCACAGACAAATTTAAAGGGCAACTGTTATCATATTTTACACATTAAATAAAAAATACATATATTCAGTAATTAAGACATCCGTTTTGTTCAATAAGGTTGAAAGTGAGATGCATGTCTGAGATGAGTGAGATGGGCTGTCACTGTGCCTCGCTAGCACACATTGGAGCAGTTAGAGCAGTTAGAGCCATAGTGCAGCTTGGCAACAGCATCACCTGCATATAAATGTGCCTTTAGAGCTAGGCACTGTGATAGCCTGCTCTATGTATTGGTGTTTTTAATTGCATGTTGCATTGGGGTGAAAAAGTGAGTAAAAAAGTGCATCATCTTTATACATAACTTTGGTTTTCCTGTGAGACCGTTATACAAGCCCCTCACCCATCCCAAGCAAGTAAAGACATTATGGAGTTAGGCACAATGTAAAGAAGAAAATATTAAACTCAATTTGCAACTGACGAATAGTAGCCAAAGTGTCACGCTTCCATTTCCTTCTCTTGAAGGTATTATTTGTACTCGTTATTATGCTCACCCAGAAGTGACCCTGAGCCATTGTGGTCATATGCTTTTTTAATCAAATAGTACACAAATACCTCTATATGCTTACACTCTGCCACTCAGACACTTGCACTCTGCCACTCAGACACTTGCACTCTGCCAATCAGACACTTACACTCTGCCACTCAGACACTTGCACTCTGCCACTCAGACACTTGCACTCTGCCACTTGCACTCTGCCACTCAGACACTTGCACTCTGCCAATCAGACACTTGCACTCTGCCACTCAGACACTTGCACTCTGTCACTTGCACTCTGCCACTCAGACACTTGCACTCTGCCACTCAGACACTTGCACACTGCCACTCAGACACTTGCACTCTGCCACTCAGACACTTGCCTACTGCCACTCAGACACTTGCACTCTGCCAATCAGACACTTGCACACTGCCACTCAGACACTTGCACACTGCCACTCAGACACTTGCACTCTGCCAATCAGACACTTGCACTCTGCCAATCAGACACTTGCACACTGCCACTCAGACACTTGCACTCTGCCAATCAGACACTTGCACACTGCCACTCAGACACTTGCAAACTGCCACTCAGACACTTGCACTCTGCCAATCAGACACTTGCACACTGCCACTCAGACACTTGCACTCTGCCACTCAGACACTTGCACACTGCCACTCAGACACTTGCACACTGCCACTCAGACACTTGCACTCTGCCAATCAGACACTTGCACACTGTCACTCAGACTCTTGCACTCTGCCACTCAGACACTTGCACACTGCCACTCAGACACTTGCACACTGCCACTCAGACTCTTGCACTCTGCCAATCAGACACTTGCACACTGCCACTCAGACACTTGCAAACTGCCACTCAGACACTTGCACTCTGCCAATAAGACACTTGCACACTGCCACTCAGACACTTGCAAACTGCCACTCAGACACTTGCACTCTGCCAATCAGACACTTGCACACTGCCACTCAGACACTTGCACTCTGCCACTCAGACACTTGCACACTGCCACTCAGACACTTGCACACTGCCACTCAGACACTTGCACTCTGCCAATCAGACACTTGCACACTGTCACTCAGACTCTTGCACTCTGCCACTCAGACACTTGCACACTGCCACTCAGACACTTGCACACTGCCACTCAGACTCTTGCACTCTGCCAATCAGACACTTGCACACTGCCACTCAGACACTTGCAAACTGCCACTCAGACACTTGCACTCTGCCAATAAGACACTTGCACACTGCCACTCAGACACTTGCACTCTGCCACTCAGACACTTGCACACTGCCACTCAGACACTTGCACTCTGCCAATCAGACACTTGCACACTGTCACTCAGACACTTGCACTCTGCCACTCAGACACTTGCACTCTGCCACTCAGACACTTGCACACTGCCACTCAGACACTTGCACTCTGCCACTCAGACACTTACACTATGCTACTCCTTCACACACTTACACTCTGCCACTCAGGCACACACTTACACTTTGACACTCACTCACATACCTTAACCTGCAGTCTTCGTCACCTTCCTATCCCTCTTCCACTCAGCAGGCTCTGGCGTGGCTGGCCGAATTTCTTAAAGGGCCGCGGCCGGCTGAAATTAAAGTGGTGCGGCCGGCCGAAATTAAAGTGGTGAGGCCGGCCAAATTAAAGCGGCCCCACGGTAGGCGGCCTACCGGGAATTTTCTCGGTATCCCGGTAGGCCAGTCCGGCCCTGCATGTGGACGTATATATATGTCCTGAAAAGCATGGTCCTTTAGGACCATGAGGACGTATGTATACGTCCTCCGTTTTCATGTAGTGTTGCGCTCCTTAGCGCAACACTACATGTCTGTAGCTATTTGATCCGAAGCAGCCTCTGAGAGTGCCAACAGCCCCCGCTCGCCCCCCACGCGCATACTATCACCACGAATGTGAACGTATGCGCATTACACACATAGGCAGTGAAAGCTGATCACTGCCTATGAGTGTTAAAGTGTTGCAATGATGCTTCCATAGAGGAATCATGCAACACCCTCTGTGCCCCCCTAGCGGGTGATCGCGGGTGAGTGCTGTATTGGAGGAGCATGCTCCTCCAATACAGCGTTCCCAGAGGAGAGCGACGGAAGAGAGAGAAAAAAAATCTCTTCGGTCGCTCTGAAACCGCTACTTGACTGCTCCTACAGGCAGTTAAGTATATTACAGTTAAAAATAGAAAATGAATTACTGTATTTTCTGGCATATAAAACTACTTTTTAACCCAGGAAAATCTTCCCAAAAGTCGGGGTTCGTCTTATACGCCGGGTATAGTCTTTTTACTTAACTCGTTGCTGCTCTGCAGGTGCGCGCGGCTGTGAGGGAAGCGTTCTGTGCTCCCCTCCAGCCGCGCAACTTCAATAAAGTTTGTTTAAACTTTTTTTTAAAACAAACTTTATTGAAGCGCGCACAACGCTTCCCTCACAGCCGCGCGCACCTGGAGAGCAGCAACAAGGTAAGTACTGGGAAGGGGGTAGGAGAGGGACAAAATCCTGGAATATTGAGGGGAAAATCCTGGCATATTGGAGGGGCAAAATCCTGCCATATTAAATGGCATTGAGGGGCAAAATCCTGGCATATTGGAGGGGCAAAATCCTGGCATATTGAGGGGGAAAATCCTGGCATATTGGAGGGGCAAAATATTGGCATATTAAATGGCACAATAAAGGCATATTGAGTGGGAGTCGTCTTATACGCCCAGTCGTCTTATACACCGGAAAATACGGTAAATAAATAAATTAAATAAATGGAAAAAGCTAACCCTGGATCTACTGAACCTAGATCTTGGGTTAGGGTCATAAATAGTATCATAATTAGGGTTAAAGGGGGGTTCGGATGATTACAAGGGTTAGATTAAGGGGTGGGGGTAGATTTAGGGTTGGGTTAAAAAGTCACTGTAGAAGAAAATGGTTAGAAAACCCAAAAAACACTAATATTGTTTATTGCCCTATTAGCGAAATAAAACATAGACAAACAAGGAAACATTGGTATTACTAAACTCAGGACAAATATTAGAAATATATAGACGTGGTCTTTTTTACCATTTGTAATTGTGTAAAAAAAAAAAAAAAAATCAGGTCAAAGTTAGAAAAAGTGTTCTTTATGTCATATTTTCATCATATTTTATATTTTTTTTTAATAGTACAAGATATCATATGATGAAAATAATAGTATCAAATGAAAGCCCTATCCGTCCTTTAAAAAATGATATATAATTTGTGTGGGTGGACTGAACACAAAGAAAGAAACTCACAGTTCAGTAAACGTATGACAAAAATAATGGAATTCTGGTCTTCAAGACACATCAAATGCAGCATAGCACTCGGGCACTAAGGGTTTAAGAGAGTATGAAACAAAAATAGCTGATAGTTTGCCCTATGAGAAAGTGCCCACCTACTGCATCTCACATTTTTTTCTCCTAACGTGAGCCATTACAAAGAGAGAATATCCATGAATCATTTTAGACTAATCTTATTCATAAAAGAGAGATTGCAATGTCTCCTGTTGCTCTAGTATTTGACCTTCTGGTACCTATTTGAGCCTGCTTTTTGTTGTCTTTGATCCTGGCTTGTTTTGTGGTAACCCAGACCTGCCATTTGCACTTTGACCCTGGTCTGACTCACTGAGTTAATGTATCCCATGCCATTGTATCCCATAGGCTGCAATATAAATATCTGAGGTAAAAAACAGTAATGTGTTTTTTTTTTTTGCGTCATTGAATTGGGCCCACTGTGTGACCTATACTATGACAGACACCATTCCTGGTGCTCCCACCCACCTTTTTGTTTAAATAGTAGTTGAAAAAAGACCTGCGTCCATCAAATTCAACCCTTTTCCTATCCCGTGTTTACCACTGTTAATCCAAAAGAAGGCAAAAAAAAAACCTTCAATAATTTCAAATTCTGGTTTCAGTTGGGAAAAAAATTCCTTCTTGACTCCAAATGGGAATCAGATTTCTCCTTGGTTCAACAAGCACTAAATAAATATTAATGCATGTACTAACATGCATAGCCATCTATGCTCCTTAAAAAAGTATCCAGGCCGCTCTTAAAATCATCTAACGTATTTGCTAGAACCACTTCTTCTGGCAGTGAATTCCATATCTTAATTGTCCTTACTGTAAAAAGTCCCTTCCGCTAAATCTACTTTCTTCAGGTCTTAGCGGGTGACCTCTTGTCGTTTATACTGTTCTGTTAATAAACAGGTCTTTATAAAGCCCTTTTTATGGGCCTATACATATTTATATAAAATTATCATACCACCTCTAAGCCACCTCTTCTCTAGCGTGTACAAATTTAACTTTTCCAGCCTTTTTATGTATTGCCATTTGTAAATATCAGGGATAAACAAAGCCTGGACAAGACCATAATAAGTGACCACACAAGTGACCGCACTATGCCTACACAACAAACAGCAAGGACCATCCTTTATATACATATAATTTCCATTTAAACAACCATTGCACGTTGAAAACCCGATAATACCTTTTACGTACACATCATTTCTGGCCAAGACCGGCACTGATCAATGAGATCACACACCTTGGACCATCTCCATCTTAAAAACAACTGAACAGGGAGGGGGCATTACCAGCAGTAGATGCAGGTAGACGTGTTTCAATAGAGCTCCATCTACAGAGGGCTTTCATTCTTTAAGTGTACAAAAGCTCTACCCAAACATGGGTCAGAATAATAAGAGACCCAAAACACCACAGGAAGTTATGGGAATGGAGTTTTATTGATAATGCCCCTTAGGCCTTCCTAAAGTTTTGCACCACTGGCTTTTACACATGGTGAAAATTCAGCAACAGTTTGTAGTCTGTTTTAGCATTTAAATCAGGGGGGCCACTGTCCTCCCCTCCTACCTGCACAAAGTTACGCTGCAACTGCCAGATTTTGAAATGAAAAGCAAGACAATTGCTGATTGTTATAGAATCAAAAAAGCCAATAAAAAGCCATGATGCTCCACCATACCTGATAGCTAATCTCAGATCAATGGCGCATAAAATGTCTAAGGGCTCGAAGAAACATACGATCCAGTATGAGAACACCCACTTAGAATTCATCCCATTGCTACACCCCTGCATTGGATGATCACAGTAACTCAGGAGAACAAAGTGCTCTCAATCAAGGATCAAACTAATATAACCAGCTTTTTATGGGACTTGTCCTTTACCAGTGAATCCACATAAGCAGACTGAGTGAGACGGATGATCGAACACAAGAGAATTTACCGATACCTCCCTGCATGACCTTTGCACTCCTCAATGGGACTAAAACTCTCCTCCATCCTCATCCCCACTTCTCACTCGCGTCTCCAAGATTTCGCCATATCTGCCCCCTCTCTCTGGAACTCCCTTCCGCAGAGCATCCAGCTCTCTACCTCCTTTTCAAACTTTAAAAAGTCCCTCAAAACTAATCTCTTTAGAATACCCAACCCCCTAGAATAGCAGTCACTTTACCTCTAGCTGATCCCACCTAGCTGGAACACACAATTCCTCTTTGGCCTATCCAGTGGCGGATCCGGGGACGACGACCAAGGGGGCAATTGCCTCCCCCCCCCCCCCGAGCAGTGCCATGTTCTCTCCTCTCCCCGGCTCACTCAGCGGGGAGATGCATGGGCTCAGTGTGTGTTAAACACATTGAGCGCTCAATCCATGCTGCTCGCGCTTTCCGAGCGTAGTGATGATCCAGAGCATCGGAAATACTCTGCGTCATTACTATGAGCGGAGAGCATGAGCAGCGTGGATTGAGCACTCAGTGAGTTTAACACACACTGAGCCCATGCTGTCTGCGTCTCGCCACCGAGTGAGCCACCCTACGCTGGGGAGGGGGGATAGAGAGGATACTGGGGGGGGGGGGGAGAACGCTGGGGAGTGAATGGGGGACAGAGGAGAGAACAGGGGGGAGAAAATATGGGGAGACAATGGGGGACAGAGGAGAGAACATTGGGGGAGAGAACATGGGGAGACAATGGGGGACAGAGGAGAGAACACTGGGGATGGGAGGGGGGATAGCAGTGGTGTATCTTGGTTTTGTGCTGCCCTAGGCAGACACAATTTGGGCACACCCACGAATTGACCCATAACCCACGCTGCACACCATGGACATGCCCCATCACCCCATTTATATGCCTCCATCACCCTATTACACATTGCCAATATTATTTGCCATTAATATTCCCCAGCCAATTTGCCCAATAATATGCCAGTATCATTTGCCATTAATATGCCCCAGCCAATTTGCCCAATAATTTGCCAGTATTATTTGCCATTAATAAGTCACAGCCAATTTGCCCAATAATATGCCAGTATTTGCCATTTAATATGCCCCTTCCAATTTGCCCAATATTATGCCAGTATTATTTGCCATTTAATATGCCCCTGCCAATTTGCCCAATAATATGTCAGTATTATTTGCCATTTAATCTGCCCCTGACAATGTGCCAAATAATATGCCAGTGTTATTTGCCATTTAATAAGCCCTAGTCAATTTGCCCAATAATATGCCAGTGTTTTTTGCCATTTAATTTGCCCCTGCTAATTTGCCCAATAATATGCCAGTGTTATTTTCCATTTAAAATGCCCCTGCTAATTTGCCCAATAATATGCCAGTGTTATTTTCCATTTAATATGCCCCAGACAATTTGCCCAATAACATGCCAGTGTTATTTGCCATTTAATATGCCCCTGCCAATTTGCCCAATAATATGCCAGTGTGATTTGCCATTTAATATGCCCCAGCCAATTTGCCCAATAATATGCCAGTGTGATTTGTCATTTAATATGCCCCTGCTAATTTGCCCAATAATAAGCCAGTGTTATTTGCCATTTAATATGCCCCAGTCAATTTGACCAATAATATGCCAGTGTGATTTGCCATTTAATATGCCCCAGCCAATTTGCCCAATAATAAGCCAGTGGGATTTGCCATTTAATATGCCCCAGCTAATTTGCCCAATAATATGCCAGTGTTATTTGCCAATTAATAAGCCCCAGCCAATTTCCCCAAATCACCCCATTTCCCCAGCACTTACCTTTTTCCCTGGTGGCTAGTGGCAGGCAGCATGGTCTCCTCCATGCTGCTGTTCGGCTCCCAGGCGGTTGTGCCGACAGGTCACGTGACCCAGCTTGTGTATGACGTCAGTGCGCCGGACACGTGACTATCGCCACTTCCGTGTCACACTGCACAGGGAGCCGAACAGGCAGCACGGAGGTATCTCTGTGCTCCCTGTTCGGCTCCCCGTGCAGCCTGCCGGCAAAGGGGAGGTGAGGGGGATATTCCGATCCCTTCTCACCTCCTTCTCTGCCTGCAAGAGCGTTTTTTTTAGTTTTTGTTTTTTTAAAGGGCAGATTTTTTTTTTTTAATTTCTTACATTTGTTTTTTCTTCAGCGCTTGGGGGCGCTGTCGCCCCCCAAAATTTGCCGCCCTAGGCATCCACCTAGGATGCCTCACGGTAAATACAGCACTGACGAAGGCAACGGAATAGAAGTATAGTTCCAAGACAGAGGGGTCTGTTACACCTCCCATCCACACTACTGTTACCACAACTTCAATCCCTTATGTGTCTCAAGACCCCATTCCCTCTAGATTGTAAGCTTGCGAGCAGGGTTCTCTACCTCATTTAACAGTCTGTTCTAGTTTGTCTAACTTAGTATGTAGTTCCCTTCTATGCTCTGTACCTAGCGCTACGTAAATTGTTGGCACTGCATACATAAATGTTAATGTAATGTAAAAAAAAAATAATGTAATGAATTCAGGCTTGGACTTACATTATCGGGGTCACTGGAACTTTTTGGGATGTTTGACCTTACAGAGATGACCTATATTTCGTTGGCAATAACACTTATTTTCAGAAACTCACCTCCCTCTGGCATCAAGTCCCATTTTTGCTATGCACTTTTGCCACTGTTAGTGGATAACTTTTACCTTTACATCTCTCTTTTTCCTTTTTTATGATTTATACAACCCTATTAATAGCTCTATACTCTGGCTACTTTTCTCCTTTCTTCCCTTGCTCTATTCTATTCTTTCCTCTTAATATTTGCCTCTTCCACTATCTCACTTGTCTAAGTGAACTCTCCTCCATTTCTTTTTAAAAATAATTTTTGTTATAGTTTACTGTTTTCGGTTAAATTTATGGATGTATATATCCACTGGAGGGTGCTAACAATTCAGATAGGCAAGGTTTATTAATGCAGTTGATGGAACGTTGCTTGCGGCCAGCAAGTTAACCCCTCTGCTGACCCTGAGGTCTTTTCTTGTAACAATGTTTCCTTGGACGTAGCTAAAAGATATGTTTATATGCAGGGTTCATATATGCAGTAATTATCTTTAGCACTTCCAACAGTACTCAATTCTCTTCATCTGAAATATGTTATGCAGTAATGGTCAAAGCATCTCCCTCTGTTGTGTAGGAGCTTTGAAATTATAATTGTTTCTTAATATCCTATTATTTTTCCTTGGCGATCATTTAACATGTTGTTCATGAATTTACTCAGTATCAATATCAGTAATCTATGAATTTCTATTCTATACAGATATAAAATCCATTGGAAGGACCTATGATCTACTAGTTTGTGAGTGTATTTCAGAAAATCAATATTCACATTACAGTTGTGTATACATATTGCACTATTTTGTATTTATTTTTCCGTGTTGTTTTCAACTCATACACCTGTAGTGCATATAACACATATGGAATTGTGAACATGATTGAACATGACTGCAGCACATGGAGAAGGTGCAAGGGTGTGTATCGTGAACTGCACATTGGGGCAATTAACAGTTAGTGATTGTGTCTCAACCTACATAATAAATTAATCATCATTAGCCTATTTGATAGCATTGTTTAATCATACACCTGATTAAATGCCACAAAATCTCTTACATTATGCAAGTGTACCTAGAAGAATTGATGCTATTTTGATGTCAAAGGGAGGTGATTTGATTTAGATTGTTCTTCTGTTCACTTATTTTGCATTTATACTATACTGTTTAAACTATTAACATTTATATATTTGAAAGCATTCTTACTTCACACAATTTTCTTCACACCTGCCTAATACTACCTAAAATAATGTCACTTAGGAGTAGTTGGAACTGTGATAGGTCTACCGTTGTCCACTTCCCCTTAAATGCTATCTTCCATATGCTATATCACAGCTTCTCCTTCCAGTTGTAGATCATGTTGGCTGGACGGCCACTACCTGTGGTGCAGGCAGGCTTGTTTGGTGTGTATGAGGGGCAGTGGGGTGGCATTTTAATATTAGACCCCAGTTTGAACATCATCATCAAATGTTTTCTCTACCTATTCAGTATGATGGCACTGCACTTTCCCAGTCCATAGCTTAAAATTATACAAACATCCTTCACAAACTTCCTCTGGCAAAGGAAGAAGCCAAGACTGTCTCTAGAGGTTCTTTCTAAAAAACGCTTGGTTGTCCCCATCCTAAAGAACTACCATGATGTTAATTGATTCACTGATATGATTTGGAATGTGAGCTCTCTTAAAATAAATATCTGGCTAATCTTTTTCTGGTTAAAACATAATAATAACTCACAGTAGGGGTATAATGCTATCCCAGATACTGGATTTATTCCTACATCCTTCTAATTAATAGTTTTTGCCAGGGAGATACCATTTAAAGTGTAATTGACATTATTATTCATTTTCCCATAATGCATAAGTTTACATTTATCTATACTGAACCTCATTTGACACTTGCTTGTAAAAAAAAAATATCAAGGTTAGCTTGTATTACCTTGCCTAATTGTGTATCATCAGCAAACACTGAGACATGGCTCTCAAAAAACTTGGGAGATCATTAAAAAACAAATTAAAAAGAAGAGAGTCTAAAACAGACCCATGACATACTCCACTTAATACCTTGGTCCAGTTTAAGGATTTTTCATTTACAACAACTCTGCATTCTATCTTTTAGTCAGTTTTCAATCCAAATACATACATTTGTCCCAAAGCCTATTTCTCTCAATGTGAGTAATCTTTTGTGTGGAACAGTATAAAATACTTTTGCAAAGTCTATATAGATCACATCACCTGCAAAACTGGGATCTCTATTTTACTGACTACTTCATATAATTATATTAAGTTGGTTTGACAAGACCTGTTTTTCACAAAAATAAATGTTGACTTATACTAATTATATACTGATTCAATAAGTATTCTTGACTGTATTCCTTTAGCAATCCTTCAAATAATTTCCCCACTAACATTTAACCCCTTCATGACACGTGGTGCTTTTAGTTAGAACACAATGACGGAGACCCGATCAGAGTCTGTGAGTCCCTGCCATAAGATTGCGATACCTTCTGATGTCACATGTGACGTCACAGAGGCGTGCCCGAACCCAGAAGACCAGGCACAGCGCGATTCAGTAAAATGTAACCGCAGGGCCGGCCTTAAGTGTTCCGGCACCCTGTGCGCCACCCCCCCCCCCCCCCGATGCCCCCCCCCCCCCCACTCTCATGTCTGTCTCCTCTCCCTACATGTATGTGTCTTTCCTTTCCCATGTTTTTCCCTTTCCTCGTCATTGCCATGTCTGTCTCTCTCCAGCTCCACCATATATGTTCTCTCTCTCCCCCTCCTCCCCTCACCTGTTCTCTCTCCTTTTCTTCCCCCATATCTGTTCTCTCTTTCCTCCTTCCCCATATCTGTTCTCTCTCCCCCATATCTGTTCTCTCTCCCCCACCTCCCCCATATCTGTTCTCTCTCCCCCTCCTTCCCATAATAGTTCTCTCTCCCCCTCCAGCCCCATATCTGCTCTCTCTCCCCCTCCTTCCCATATCTGTTCTCTCTCTCCCCTTCCTTCCCATATCTGTTTTCTCTCTCCCCTTCCTTCCCATATCTGTTCTCTCTCTCTCCCCCTCCTTCCCATATCTGTTCTCTCTCTCCCCCTCCTTCCCCATATCTGTTCTCTCCTCCTTTGTTCTCTCCTCCACTCTTCTGTTCTCTCTTCCCTCTCCTCTGTTCTCTCCTCCTCCCTCCTCTGTTCTCTCTTCCCCCTCCATTGTTACTTAAAGGGAGGGGGCATAGCTCATCGGGTGTGAGGTGAAGCTCCGCCCCACCCTGTGAAGCAGAGCAACGTCTGCTTCAATGGGAGGTGCGGGCACCATAAGTAAGTGTGGGGGGTGGGGGCGGAGCTTTACCTCTTAACGGGTGAGCTCCGCCCCCTTCCCAGATCCTTCAGTTTAGACGAGCAGAGGGCTGGTGAGGGGAGATGTTCTGATCTCCCCATCCAGTGCCTCTACCGGCGGGCGGGCGTCTCCTGGGGTGTTGCGCCCTGTGCGGTTGCACACCCCTAAGGCCAGCCCTGGTAACCGGTGCTCACTGTGAACATTGCCTACATTTTCTCTGTCAGACTGAGGCCACTGAAAGCATACTCATTTGACAGGTAGGATCCCACTACAAGTCTCTGCAGCGGGATCCAAGCACAGCACATCGCGGGGAGCCGCGATGAGCTGTTAACTGCTGGCCGTTCTATAGCATCCTAGCATCTTTTAGAACCAGTAAAATTAGGATGGTGAAGGGGTTAATGGACACAAAATGGACTTAGACTCCATAAATGATACTAATACATTTCAATTGTCCAAAATTATGTTATCAACAAACTATGGTCTTGATACATATTTTGTTATGTGCTCTTTTAGTAACAGCCAAAAAGTTGATCTCAGATAACATGCCAGTATGGGCAATAATAAAATTAAAGATGACACAACAAATGAAAATGGATGGAAAATTAGATGTATAATCTGTGCATTCGAAATTTTACATTAACACAAACTAAACCCTGTCCTGTCACGATGCAGAGACAAAGATGACTTTTTCAGTGTCAAGGAGTTACACAATTAGATGCTAGGCAGTAAAAAAAATTAGCAGTGGACTAGTCCCATTAAGATTTAGCTGTATGCCAGATCTCAATTTACAGACGATGCACTTGAGTGTAAGGAGGCAAAAAAAGGCAAGCTCCCAGGACACATCATCTTGTTGCTAGGTAACTGGCACACACAGTCTGACATGTTCAGCACATGCAGGTCTTACCAAGCTCACAGGTCTTTTAATGTAAATATTGACTTTTTAACCTCTTCCTGTCTTTTCATAGCAAGGACAGCTGCTCTATACTCAACATAAATCTATCCCTTTGCTCCCTCTATCACCTCCCCCCCATCCACATGCACACTCACAATCTCTCCATGTTCCTTTTGTTCCTGTGCAACTCTACAATTTCACTATGGAAACCAGGGATGAACCTATTCACATATACCAGAAATGCATGTGTTCTCTGAGGCTGAAGCAACACATCTCGTGTGATCTAAACATCCCTACGCATATATTTCTGTATTTTGTCTTATTGTTGATTGCATATTTTTAGACATTATTCATGATATTAAAAGATTACGGATATATTCTCAAACCAGTATAGATATGTCATTCAAGTTTTTAAAATATATATTTTTTCCCTTTTAAACGTGCTCCTCACACGCAAACAAGCAAAAATGACTTTCAAGCCTACAATTAACTAAGTTTAATTGGAATCTATTATGCTATCTTAGGCTTGCACAAAGTACATTGTACAAACCCAGACCCTTGTTAACTAGATAGGTGCTTGGGTATATGTTAAATAAGACACTTTCACAAATTCAGAGTCACTGGATTAACAGTACATTATGAGACAAGGAACATTGATGTATTTTAAATTGACATTATTTGGACTATTTAAATATTTAAATTACGCCAACATGCTATATTTTTTCCTGTATCACTTATTTTACTAGGCCTTCAGTAGTTTATTTGTGGCCAAACATTATTGCTGGGCAATGTTTCCTTATCATGTTGCTATTCTCATATATTTTTTGACTGAGCACCCCTGTAGGTCAGGACAATATTGATCTTTATTAAAAATCTGCAGGCAAAACAATAGCCTATAATCTTTAAAACACTTTTTTTTTTCACCACAACCCTTAAATGCCAGACTCATCCCTGCCACACTTGTATTTTGGACATTATTAAATCTGGCTGAGCAACACCGATGGAAACATAGGAGTGCTCAGTTCCACCTGTTTTTATGTATATACCTGTACACCTACACTGCCCTAAACATACAGGCATATACTGAACCGAACACATAATAGAAACAAATATTTTTGCAATTAGCTATAAACACACACTTACACCCACACTGTGTAACACAGACCCACACATATTAAACATCCACACACCCACCAATTTCATTATACTGAAAACACACATTTCCCCTTCCCATCGCATGGTGTGTGCTGCAGACTGCCTCTATATCTGTCTCCTCCTCTGTCTGTTTCTCCAGCTCTCCTCAATATCATGCTCTCTATTTTGTCCACTCCATCTCTCTCTCTCCCCGTCCATCAGTGCCCTGCACGCTAGGGTTAGACTGGCAGGCAATCTGACCCATAGTGTAGGGTCATTGATGGTGCTCTTACTGCTGGGAACCTGTAAAGAGGAGGTCTCTTTAGCCTCCAAGCTTTGTGCCTTCTTACAGACAAAAAAGGAGTGTCCTGTCTTTCCTGGTCGCATTTATCTCTATTGTTGGATAGCTGTGTAGAGATTTCCCTAAATACTCCCACCCCTCCCTCCATCCTTTCTTTTTTTTTTATTCAACCATCTCAGCATTTCTCTTCCTCCCTTGTCTTTGTTCCTTGTTCTCTCTTTCTGGTTGATTTGATGCTACTCTCTGCCCTGCGTCTTCCTTCGGTGACAGGTAAATGGATTTACTGGGTATCTCTTAAGAGGTGTGTGTCTATGTGTGTGTGTCTATGTGTGTCTGCTTGCAGGAACCTGGTTGTCTTTGCAAAAAAAAAAAAAGCACCAGACCAGGTCTATTAAACGGGTGCAAAAAGTCAATTACCTTTCTGCATGTGTAAGAATTGTGTATACTTAAATAGTGTGCCTCTTCCAATTAGAACATAATGCATGGGATATCAGTATCCCTAAATATGTATGCTCTTAATTAATTCACTTTCCACATTATAATATATTCATATATTATTATAAAACTGTTAGTCAGCATATTATTATATTATTCTGAATAGAGTATCACGTGTTTAATCATCGTATTATATCTATACATCCATTATTATGTCATCATATCACATTGTACATGCTACTGTTCTAAATGTATCAATATGACCAGTTATTACATTTCACATTTTATTATATCCATCCAGGTATCATTAGATCTTATTAGTGATCTGGTGGTACTATATCAGTCTGCATATTAAACTGGCAAATGTGTTATTATATATGTGTTCATGTTATTCAATTACTATGTAAATGTAAACATAAATATATTTCTGCTTGACTTATTACATAATTATGCATATTAGTTGTAAACATATATATGTTATAATATCTCCTGAAACATTAGTTTGAATCTTTCCATGCCATTATATCACTCAAACATATTTGTTTGATGTTTTTGTTCATTATGTCAAAGCTGTCATTATTTGTATATGTTCTATTATTTGTTGCAGTACATTTGACTGCATGTTTCATTGTTTAACTTATAACATACATTTGTATTAGGATCTGAGTTTCTCTGTTATAATATAGCTGAATGGTATCACCATTACATTGATACAGCTACCTCTTCATGTGTGCCTATATATGTATGTGTAAATATAATGCTTGTTAGAAACCACATGTATAGTGCCACAATATATTTGATGCAGAAGCTCTAAAGTTATTAAACAATTATATATTTGTATTGTATTATATCTGTTGTCTAGTTTATACTGTTTATTATTATATGAATAAACGAATATAGTATGCTACAGATCACCGTACATTTTATTGTATCAGTTTGCATTTTAATGAATACAAAGCATGAGCCTAAAAAAATGAAGCCAAACAATACCTTTTTTTTAAAATATATATATATATAAATGCTTATTTACCAATGTGATACATGGACCTAACAATTATCTCTCTTTGGGACCCAAAGATCTCTGTCCATCCACAATGTTCACAGTTTAGACCTGTAAGAGCACTAGCATGACTGCTTTTATTATATACCCACAGGTGTCCTGCGGGCCCCCAACTCACTTAAATCATCCCACTGGGGGCCATGATATCACCCAAAGAGAAAAACAAAGCTCGCCCCCCAAAGGACAGCATGACTCTCCTGCCATGCTTCTATTTCGTGGAGGTGAGTGGTATGTTTGTGAGGGTAAGTGCTAAAAACCTTATGGCAGTTAGGAGACTGCTGGAACAATCTAATGTTGGGGAACCGTACATGACATCACAAGCTATGTAATTGTTGTTTCCGTACGAGTCCCCTTATTAAAAAGTTTAAGTGGGCAAGGCTCTGGATTCTGTGCTAAATCAAGTCAAGAGATGGAGCAATCAAAAACAACAAGGATTTTTTTTGTTTGTTAGAAATACAAATAAACTTTAAAATTTATAGCCTGTCCATCCACCCAGGAACATAGAGGTGCAGCACATGACAGACTTCATTAGATCACCAGGGATTTCACATATCTTTTTTAGGAGAAGTAAACCAGGGGGGCTAAATATGGCGCTCAGACTGCACTGGGCGACCAGGTAATTGCACAAGCGAGTGTGCGGTTGTTTGGCATGCTATGTCTGGCTACGCATGCACCATTGTGTGATGCTATAGCATCAGTATTACCATGTGCTTATTATTGACACTGACCCCAAGAGGAAGTCTGGGAAAAAATTTGTATTTTCTTTAATCGTTTTAATGGCATGTTGTGTAAACTAAGCCAAGCTTATCATTTTAAAAGGCTAACTGATTATTAGAAAACCGTTTTGCAATTATGTTAGCACAGATAAAAAATTTGTGCTGATTAAAAAACTAAAATTTTGATTTGTTGAGTATCTGGACCATCAGAATTTGTGGGTTCAGTTACAGGTCAAAATATCCAGAAATTAATAACTTTCTTTTTAAACTCGTCAGTGTAGTCTTGTTCTGAGAAATGAAGGCTATTCAGTGCAAAAAATTGCCAAGAATCTCAAGATATTGTACAACGCTGTGTACTATTCCCTTCACACAACAGTACAAATTGGCTCTACCCAGAATAGAAAGAGGAGTGAGAGACCCTGGTACAAAAGTGAGCAAGAGGACAAGTACATTAAAATGTTTAGTTCGAAAACAGGTGTCTCACAGGTCCTCAAATGCAGCTTCATTAAATAATACCTGTAAAATACTGGTTTCAATGTCAACAGTTAAGAGGCGACTCAGAGATGGGGGTGTTCTAGGCAGAGTTGCACAGAAAAAAGCCATATCTCAGACTGGCCAATACAAAGAACAGATTAAGATGGGCAAAACAACACATAAAAAGTGCGGGGTAAAACAACACAGACACTGGACAGAGGAAAAAGTGTTATGGACAAAGGAATCTGAGTTTGAGCGGTTCAGGTGTTCAAGACAATTCAAAATGAAAAGATGCTGGAGAAGTGCTTGCTGCATTCTGTAAAGGCAATGTGATGGTCTGGGGGTGCTTTGGTGGTCATAAAGAGTGAGATTTGTACAGGGTAAAAAGGGATCTCGAAGATGGAAGACTATCACTCCATTTTGCAACACCATGCCATCCCCTGTGGAATAATTGGACAACAACCCAAAGCATAGTTCCAAACCGGACAATGACCCAACGTACAGCTCCAAACTATGCATGAACTATTTAGGGAAGAAGCAGTGAGCTGGTATTCTGTCTATAATGGAGTGGCCACCACAGTCACCGGTGCTCAAGTCTATTGAGCTGTTGTGGAAGTAGCTGTTGGAAAATAACTAGATTTCCAAGTGCTAGCAGCTTACAAAAGAAAACTACAGCTAACATGCACACTCCCAAATGGTTTAGTATTCAAACTCAGAATGCCACAAACTTAGATTCACTCCTACAAATGCTGATAAAAGTGTTTTTAGCTTCTTACAACCAGTAAGTACACTCAGCATACTTCAAAATGCACCTTGCAGAGTGCTAACGTATGGGTTTCCACATTTACGAACACCAGTAACAGCAACAGACTGTACAAAAGGTTCTATAAAAAACAATGAAATAGTGTCCCTTACCGCCCAACATGTCCCACAGGTAATGTGGTACGCTGGCAGGGTTGGCTTGAGATGGGAAGTGTCAAAGTAATTTGGTAAGTGCATTGGTAAGTCCTGGGGGTGCATTGGCAAGTCTGGGGGCATAATTGCAAGTCTGGGGGCATAATTGCAAGTCTGGAGAAGCATTGGCAAGTCTGGGGCATATTGGCAAGTCTGGGGGTACAATGTCAAGTCTGTAAATGAATTGGCAAGTATGGCGACACATTGTCAAGTATGGAGAGACATATTGGCTACTCTACACATTGGGAAGACGGAGCATATTGGCAAATCGGGGTGCTTTGGCAAGTCTGGAGGTGCATTGGCAAATCTGAGGGCATCATGGCACGTTAGGGGGTGCTTTGGCAAGTCTGGAGGTGCATTGGCAAATCTGAGGGCATCATGGCAAGTCTGGGTCACAATGGCAAATCTGGGGGCATATTGGCAAGTCTGGTTGCTATGGGGGTAATAATGAAAGGTGAGCAGAAGAACTAGAATTAAGGTGGACAGTCAACGGAAATAAAAACAAGAAATGCATTTTTTCAATTGCATTTTTATTAAAAATTAAAAACTGTTAACATGTGAAGGAATATTTACTAATAAAACTTTTTTCCTACATGGAATTTACGCTTTTTTTTTTTTACTTAATGCAGTCCAAAGTGTGGGGGGTGGCGTTATAATCAGTCTTATATTCAAGCAAATACTGTACATATGTATATTTGTTTTAATTGTTTTTATATGAATTAAACTTTTTTATTTATTTAATTAAATGTGGCCTTTTATATTTTGTATTCGGGGGATTCCAGCTATTTTCTTTATAGCCGAATCATTCCAAAGGAAATGGGACAATCGAGAGTACCCTTTTGGAGGCATTTTGTTGATTGCCCAATTGTAAGGGCCATTCAGATCACCGATATGATCAGAATTGGGCCGTGATTCGGAGCTATGATTTTCCCTTGGAAATTCAAAGCTTTATGACTCAACCTTTATTGGTTTTGTTCTGACAACTATGAACAACCTGACCTCTCCACAGGACTTAAAAGTACATGGAAAGATCAGTTGCTTTATTAAAAATAATGTCCCAAAAACTGCTAAAATTACGAAGTTGATCATAATCATGTAATGCTTATATCCCAGAGCCCTACAATAGTAACATGTACACAGAAAAATATCCTAGAATCTATGGTGGGATGGCAAGGGGGGCAGAGGTGCAATTGTCCCCCTGGTGGTGTCTAAGCATACTCAGTGGGCTGGGGCTGTACCACTTTTCACTTCTAAAGGCAATTTCTATCTTTCTATCTGTCTGTTTGACTCTCTGTTTCTGTACTTTATCTGACAACATATGTCTTGTCTGTCTGTTTGTGTCTATCTCTGAACATAATAGGTGGGTCTATGACATTGCACCTTAGTCTACTTAATTGTTTTTGACCCCCTAGGCAAATGTCTTCCCCTGCCAAGAACCCGTCAGTTAGGATTGAATATGGAAGAGCAAGGTATTATTGAGTGGGTGCAGGTGATATGAACCAACAGGGGAATCATTACTGCAGAGGAATTACAAAAGCAAACACTACTGCTGTCAGTGTGAAGTAATTAACTGAGTAACAGGATATTATATGCACTGATTTTGGATGATCTGACAAAACTAAAATACAGATTTGAGAGCAAGTTCTTGTCTTAAAAAGTGGCAAAATAATAGTTAGATTTCACATTTGGGAATTAATCCACCTTTAATTTGGAACCCCTTAATCCTTTGCTGCTGCCTGAAATCTGAAATACTCAGAGACTGTTTTATCAGGTTCCCAACCTATGTTCCTGAATCCTGAGGACGAATGTGGCCTACAGTGAGATCTATTTATCAAACTGTGAACTGTGGTGATTCTTCAAGAATTGCATCTTGTATAGTACAGAAAAAGAAACTTAATGTCTTTTATTTTTTCCCTCCGCTCTTCCTAGTTCCTAAAAACTGCAGTATTATTAAAACATATCAAAACTGTGGGGTCACACTTGCCTAAAAACTCTAAGGTTTTATTTTCAGCTGCCTATCGTGGCATCCTCTATTGTTTCCTTGTACTTTCTGGAGTTGACTGATATATTCCGGCCAGCTCAAGGCGGGTTCCAGTGCCATGACCGTGCCCTCTCCATGCCATATGTGGAGAGTAATGAAGAGCTGATCCCACTTCTTATGCTGCTCAGTCTTGCGTTTGCTGCCCCTGCAGCGTCTGTGAGTATTGTACCACAGTTGGGAGGCAGGAAGGGTAGGAGAGATGGCTAGAGAGCTTCAGTAGAGCTTAAAGTAGAGTATTATTTTTATTGATGTGTTTGTTGTTTTCATTTTGCTTCAGATTATGCTTGGTGAAGGAGCCTTATACTGTATTCAGTCTAAACTAAAAGGCCGTGGAAGTTCCGAGGGGAGCATCAATGCAGGGGGGTGCAACTTTAACTCCTTTCTCCGCAGGACAGTCCGCTTTGTGGGTAAGCAACTTGGAAGACAATAGTGAACATTGATTTTCCGCAGAACTATGTTTTGAACCTCTGTGCATATATCTAGGTGTCCATGTCTTTGGTTTGTGCGCCACTGCATTGGTCACTGATGTCATTCAGCTGGCCACTGGATACCACGCTCCCTTCTTCCTAACAGTCTGTAAACCTAACTACACAAGGCTGGGTACATCTTGTGCAACCAACCCTTACATTACCCAAGACATCTGCACAGGAAATGATCAACATGCCATCTTGTCTGCCAGGTAACTTTATACCTTACCTTCACTATGGGCCTAAATTCAATTTTTAAATTGACAAGTGACCAAGGCCAAATTGTGTATTGTATACACTGGTTGGATATTACACTTAGGCAGAGAACAAAACTATAGCAAGTAATAGAGATAAATACATTAGAATAGGGATATATATATATTTCTCTATCCCTACTATATATATATATATATATATATATATAGTAGGGATAGAGAAATATATATATATTTATTATACAAATATATTTATGAGCTAAGCATAAAACTGTAGTTTGAAATGTAAAACATTAATATCTGTATAATCTGTATATAAATAATATCTGAATAATGGTTAATGTTTTTTTGCACTGACATTATTGAAGGGGAAACTGGAGGCTTACCTGTTAACAAACTATGAAGAGGGTTATCCAGCATTGGAACTATGGGTTTGTGCTTTTGAAAGATCAGAGTGCAGACTTCCTAATGCTACCTGATGTGTCACATTCTTGCCATCTGCGTGGGGAGTGCAAGGCAACACTTTAAACTAAAGAGACAAAAGACAGACTGTCCGACCGCTCAGCCCACCCCTGCTAACAAATAAAGCACATTCGAAAATCTCTGTTCAACGGCCAAGAGTTCGGGATATAAACCCCTTCCAGCCGCCAAAAGACCATCTTTACTTTACACAAAAAGTCTAATGTGTGTATAATTAAGATAATGGGCTTATTTAATAGTTACTGTGCTGGATAACCCCTCTTCACAGCTAGGTAACAGGTAAGATGCCAGCTTCTCCATCAAGGTCGGTTCCAGAAAATTCTAACCATTACACAGATATTGTTCAATTTCAAAAAAAATGTGTATGCTTAGCTACTAAATCCACTGACAGTGAGGTAGCTCTGCTACAGGAAATATACCAAAGGGAGGAAATGAAGGCATTGCAGCATTTATGCAGTGGAACAAAACTAAGGAGGCCTATGTGGTAGCCTCCTTGTATCTAGGATACACAATGTTCTGCTTATTGTGTACTGTACAGTGGCATTCAGAAGGTGAGCATCCGCATAATTAATCTGTAGCTAGGTTACCATAGTCCATAAGGTAACTGTATCCTAGCTACTATCCTACAATTTACCTCAGCTAACGATTGCAATTTTTGCTGAAAATGGTTATGGGATTGCTTCTGGCAAATCCTTCTAATTTTAGTATATCGGTGTAAGAATTGTATGTCCATAACACAAAGTTTGTGAACCTGTAGTGTGTATGCCTGTTCAAAGTCAAATAGTACGTGGTATGAGATAGGGATGACAGAGGTTTTCTTTAAGGGAAACGTTGCAAGTGATAGGTAAATATTGGACATTTCAGTTTCCACTTTTTCTTTCTCATCTTAGATATATATCTAACACCCTTTCTCTGTTGCATCCTCAGGAAGACATTTCCTTCCCAGCATGCCACACTCTCCGCTTTTGCTGCAGTTTATATTTCAGTGAGTATAACCCGTTTGACATGTCATAATCTGATGTACGGTAAAACTGGATGGGAATCAGGCATCCATGACAGTGTATATATAGTAGGGTTGCCACCTTTTCCACAAAAAAATACCAGCCTTGCTATTGCCCCTATAGACTTAACTTTGGCAGCAAGTTAGGCTCCCAGCAAGTCAGTTCTCTATAAGTAAAATGGCGCAATAGTCTATTGTGGCCATACATTTTTTTTATTACCCGTAATCAATTATAATTCGGTTTGGGGTATTTTTTATACATTGTACTTTCTGCATCCTGAGCTAATGCATGAATCAGTAGTTTAGTGGAAGTACACGTTTTAAGCTATGCTTATTAGCTTCCACTAGATCAGATGATTATGGGAATTTCAAATGTACGGATAGAGTAGCTGAGTTGGAAATATCCTCCCATTCAACTACAGAGGAGACACAGTGTTGGCCTTCCATGCTGTGCTGTATTTCGTGCGAGGGAAACAAGGCATTTGCTGGGAGAAGCGGCTACAAATGCTGCCCCTTTCCGACAGAGGCGCTGGCTGGAAAGATCAAAAGATCAGAAGGCAATATAACATGTAGAATTACATCTTTGATACAGATTCCATAATGGCTCTAGGATTTTAAACATTTAATCCCAAGAGCACAATAACTGCCATATTTTAGGGTTTATTAAATGTATGTCAGTGCACTCAAGTAGAGTCACTGTGTAAGAGTAGGTGTAGGAGTAAAATTAGAGGCTACCTAAGCAATTTCTCAAGTTTCTTGTTTTTTTAGCGGCCATTAAGATATAGTATGATTAAAGAAAGGTGGCAAGAACATGTACATCAATAAAGCTATAGAGAACTTTGGTAACGAGCAGCAGAATATATAATGGTATGTATTCAGTAACATGCTGATTCATGTGATAACAGTCTTTGTAACCCCTTCCAGATGTACTTTAACTCCATCATCTCAGATAGTACAAAGCTCCTGAAGCCATTACTGGTCTTCGCTTTCTCCATCGCGGCCGGAGTTTGTGGCCTGACCCAGATCACACAGTACCGTAGCCATCCCGTCGATGTCTATACAGGGTTTCTTATTGGATCAGGAATTGCAGCCTACCTGGTAAGTTGTAACGGGTCTGGTCTGCAGATAATATATAATATATTATATTTAATGAGAGCTGTAACTGGGGGCTGGATCCATTTGGGCAGTTGTTAAATATAGGCGGTCATGGCGACTTACCCTGGCACGCCATCATTATTTTAGGGGTTGGGAACCTTTTTGCTGGTTCCCAGCGCCATTTATTATTAGACCTGCCTCCACTTCCCCCAATTTTATTTGGTACAGGGGTTTTTTATTATTATTTATGGGGCCAGTGACGGTCTGCTTTTAAAAAAAAATTATTTTATTTGATTTTACATTTTTTCTTTTCAATTATCCAGATCAGATCTGGAAATTGAAATGGCTGAAATGCGTCTATCATCCCCAAATACAATGCTGTGACAATCACAAACCTATGGGATTCAAGTTGTCCCAGTCTTATTGCCTCCGATGCTTTGGTTTATGAACAGCCGATTCAGAGCCAAAATGAGGCATATTGAGCATTTCAGGGGAGCAGCACATTCACCTGCTGCAGGGGCGTTGCTAGATCTTCAGATGATCTGAGGCTAGAGCCCAGATGAGCTCTGTCACATATACTGCGTCTCTTTCTCACACACACCGTCTCTCTCTTTCTCACACACGCTGTCTCTCTCTCTCTTTGTCACACACACTGTCTCTCACTCTCTTTCTCACACACACTGTCTCTTTATCTCTTTCTCACACACACCGCCTCTCTCTCTCTTTCTCACACACACACCGTCTCTTTCTCACACACACACCGCCTCTCTCTCTCTTTCTCTCTCTCTCTCACACACACCGTCTCTTTCTCACACACACACCTTCTCTCTCTCTCTCTCTCTCTCTCTCTCTCTCACACACACGCCATCTCTTTCTCACACACACACCATCTCTCTCTCTTTCTCACACACACCGTCTCTCTCTCACACACACACCGTCTCTTTCTCACACACACCGTCTCTCTCTCTCTTTCTCACACACACCGTCTCTCTCTCTCTTTCTCATACACACACCGTCTCTCTCTCTCTTTCTCACACCCACCATCTCTCTCTCTCTTTCTCACACACACTGTCTCTCTCTTTCTCACACACCGTCTCTCTCTCACAGACACACCGTCTCTTTCTCACACACACCATCTCTCTCTCTCTCTCTTTCTCACACACCGTCTCTCTCTCTCTTTCTCACACCCACCGTCTCTCTCTCTCTTTCTCACACCCACCGTCTCTCCCTCTCTTTCTCACACACCCACCGTCTCTCTCTCTTTCTCACACCCACCGTCTCTCTCTCTTTCTCACACACACACACCGTCTCTCTCTCTTTCTCACACACACCGTCTCTCTCTCACACAAACACCGTCTCTTTCTCACACACACCATCTCTCTCTCTCTTTCTCACACACACCGTCTCTCTCTCTCTCGCTTTCTCACACCCACCGTCTCTCTCTCTTTCTCACACCCACCGTCTCTCTCTCTTTCTCACACACACACCGTCTCTCTCTCTTTCTCACACACACCGTCTCTCTCTCACACAAACACCGTCTCTTTCTCACACACACCATCTCTCTCTCTCTTTCTCACACACACCGTCTCTCTCTCTCTCGCTTTCTCACACACACCGTCTCTCTCTCTCACAGACACCATCTCTCTCTTTCACACACACACTGTCTCTCTCTTTCTCACACACCGTCTCTCTCTTTCTCACACACCGTCTCTCTCTTTCTCACACACACCGTCTCTCTCTTACTCATACACCCGTCTCTCTCTCTCTCACACACACACCATCTCTATTTCTCACACACATCGTCTCTCTCTCTTTCTCACACACACCATCTCTCCCTCTCACACACACGTCTCTCTGTCTCTCTTTCATCACACACACACGTCTCTCTGTCTCTCTTTCATCACAGACACTTACGCAAACACCCTTACACACACACACTTACGCAAACACCCTGACACACACACCTAGACATCCTGACACACACACCTAGACACCCTGACATACACACCTAAACACCCTAACATACACACCTAGACACCCTGACATACACATTGAGACACCCTGACACACACTCACACACATTGAGACAACCTGACACACTCACACACATTGAGACACCCAGACACACAATCACACACATTGAGACACCCAGACACACACTTACACACATTGAGACACCCTGACACACACACATTGAGACACCCAGACACACATTTCTTCAATTTTTTTTAATTTACCTTACAGTTGGTCCATCATCCAGGATCTTGCACTCGTCGCACTGTGCTCTGCTTGGCCAGGAGGTGCAGTCACTGCAGGCACTTGCCTGTGGGCCGCACCTTGAGGAGGAGGGGGTCCCTATAGCATCCTCTCCTCCCGATCGGCCCTCACCCCCATGTGAGCTTAATCCTCCGATTCTGGGACCATGTCCCAGACAGAGGAAAGCTTACCGGGAGATTTTTTTTTATTTTTTAACAATGATAGTCCTGGAGTCTTGGGGCTAAAGTATTCTTTAGCCCCAGCTTCTCCATTCAGGGCTATGAAGGGCTATTTGGGGCTATAGCCCCAGTAGCCCAACCCTAGCAATGCCACTGCCTGCTATCCTCGATCCTATTCCAATTCTGAATGGATTGGTACTTATTGAGTAGCGCCTGTTATTACAAACAGCAGGCCAGAATAGCTGACTTGGAAACAAGTCAATTGGACTATGATTCCCTTATTTTTTGCAGTTCACTGTTTAGTGAACAGTCCTCAGTTGTCTAATGTCTACTATATAAATCTTTTTCTTTCCCTTTGAGGCTTATCATGCTGTAGGTAATTTTCAGGCATCTTCTGAAGATTCTTCACCAAGCCCACCAACCAAAGATCCCCTACGTGCTCTGACCCAGCGAGGTCATGAGTCAGTGTACCATCAGAACAAGTCATCAAGCACTGATGAGCTGACCCCTCGCCCACGGAGCCAAGGTTCACAACGCCAGGTAAACTTTGTCTTACTCTTTTCTTTTGACCTTTTGAACTTTTCTGGGCTTTAGTTTACATTAACTCACCAGTTAATTTGTATATAATTAGCACTTGTTCTTTAACTAACCTTAAATAATGTATTTATCGATATTGTCTAGTCAGGAAGGCTACATTGAGAATCCCTTTATTTTCAAGTACGTCATGGGCAGCATATGTAATATTTACCTAGGAGATAAATTTACCACATTTATTAAAAAGAAGCCACTAAAGTGGGCACTGCATAGTTGTGGTAACCTTTGCATGAAATTTGATATATTAAGAACAGAAAAAAGGAAACAAAAACAAAGCTTTGCCAGTAGTTTTATCCACCAAATCCTCCTAGTCACTTTATTCCTTAAGTAGGGAAAGTAACATTTTCTTTTTTTAAAAATAGGTTCAACGTGAGAAAAATTCTTTAGGCAGCCTGAAACGGGCAAGTGTGGATGTAGACTTATTGGCCCCTAGAAGTCCAATGGGTAAAGAGAACATGGTAACCTTCAGTAATACTCTCCCTCGAGTAAGCACACCATCCATGGAGGACCCTGCCCGTCGTCACATGACTATACATGTCCCTGCCGAAGGTTCCCGTCCAAGGGGAACAGGACCTGAATGGAAGCCAAAGCCATTGGAAGGAAGAAGCCTGACGCTTGGTGAAGAGGTAGCATTGGCACAAGCTCACAGACGAGCAGTCTCTGAAACATCAGGTATTGCTCTTGATGACCCAGACCCTGACAGAGTACCACCCTCACTGTATCCGACAGTGCAGGCCAGGGCAGGAGGTCCAAGAGTTCTCATCCAGCCTCGACCTGCAGCACCACCGTTGCTACATATTCCTGAGGAGAACCCCACTGGGTCACCTAAAGGCAGCTCTGCAATTAGAGCCAAGTGGATGATGATGGCAGAAAAGGGAGGGGCACCAAGGGCAGCTGCCAATGCCCCAAGACTTATGCAAGTCATTGCTTTGTCCAAGCAGCAACAACAGCAGACAGCACTAGGCTCTAGTACTCCCAAACATTCAGAGACCTCGTCTTCTTCTACCACAAGCAGCTCTGACTCTTCCCAGTACCGCTCACCCTCTGACCGAGACAGCTCCAGCATTGTTACCATTGATGCACATGCACCCCATCATCCTGTGGTTCACCTGTCATCAGGTAATGGGCCATGGGAGTGGAAGACTGGACAGAAGAGTAATGAGGCCCAAGAAAGTGGAGGCTATGAGCTGGGCAAAGATTACCGTGGCTACAGAACACCAAAAGGGGCTGGTGTGTCTCCAGGGTCCTCTATCAGTGATTTAGAACCAGATCCAGAACCACGCTATGGACCAACGGTCAATGTTGCTGGAGGTGTTCCCACACCCTTAGTGAGTGATGGAATTGGGATTCCATCTAGCCGGGATGCAAGTCTCAGGAGGAAACCTCAGGTAGTTGAAAGAGAAGGAAGTGAAGAGGGGGAAGAGCCATTCTACAAGAAGCTTCAGAATCAGAGGTTTAAAGACTGAGGTAGAGGACAGAAATGATGTAAATATTTCAGCATGCTTGATACATGGAAGAGAGAAGCTAACAAGATCAGCAGCAAACCACTGCCCAACAGACTGTCATGGGAGAGTTATTTCTTCTTTGTAACCTAAAGTGATATTACATCAAGATAAGTCTGGGAGATCCACACTGGGAGAGCATTCTGATTTCAGTTGCCTTCCATATTTTTGTGCATTTGTAGGTTTTCCAGACAACCTAAATCTACAATGAAATCATGAATCACTTTTGCCATACTTTGTACAGGAACTTGACACCCACAGCCATTTGTTTTAATATAAATACAGTTACTTACTTTAAAAAAAATAAAAAGTAGACTACAAGAGATAAGAAACTGTAGGACACAGACATGGTTGACTTTTTCTCTTGGTTGTTGTATGGCGATAGGATGACGGAACAGGTGAGAGAAGAGCTTACCACTTTAAGGTTAAGGAGATATGTTATGAAGCTGTACACAACCTTGGTTTATCCCTAAATAATGCATGTAACTGAATTTGCAGGGAGTAAAGACTTGTGAAGGTGTAAAGGGAAGAGAGGGGAAACCTAGGTCACCTACTTTTACAGGTATGGATTTAGAGTAGAGAAATTAAGATTTTTTTTTCTCCTTCAATAGGAGAGGTTTGTGTGTGTGCCAACAAACCAAGTGGTGTGCCTTTAACCAATTGAATGCCCGAATGGTGGACACGCATTCCAGCATGCAAAGGGTTAATGGAACATCTCTGTATAATCCTTTAGATGTTCTTGTGAGAAATACATAAAGCCTAGGTAATTTTACTTGTGTGCCTTAGCACCTTACTTGCAACAGGGCCAGCAATGCACTGCTCTGCATGTGGCCCTTAAAGAAGGCAGTGTGTTGAAGTACAGCCCGGGAAGAAAGGGGTTAATCCAGAACATGTCTAGGTTTTTTCCCTTATGCAATAAATCCAGTTTCTGTTATATTGGGATATTAAAGGGACTGTATCACGTGAACATTGTTTTAACTGTGAGTGTAGAGCATAAAAAAAATGATTGCAAATGATCTATACATTGTATTAGCAAAGCTGCCAGCAAATGCCTTAACTAGGAGAAAAATGTGTTTCAAATGTGTCTGTGGAGTCTCCTGGTTATGACATCACCTATGGCATGGTATGCAAATTACACATTTCCTATTGAGAAGTTTTTGCATATAAAGCCATAGGTGATGTCATAAACAGGAAACTCCACAGACACATAATTTTCAATAAATGCTCTACATGTAGGGTTGCCACCTGGCCGGTATTTTACCGGCAGGCCGGTAAAAAATTGGCATCAGGCCAATGTTAAGTCTATGGAGACAGTACTAAGGCCGGTATTGTTTTGATGAAAAGGTGGCAGCCCTATCTACATGTACAGTAAAACCAATGTTTAGGTGATACAGTCCCTGTAATAGTATGAAGGAAATGTTTTAGTAAGTAGGGATGTGCAAATGTAATGTCCAGAAGTCATTTTCCTGGGGTTTTTACAGGGGGATTAAGAGCCCTGTTCTTTGTGAATGATAATCATAATGATATAATCTGGTGCTGATTCCACATACATCTTTCAGGGACTCATATTCAACTGCTTGAGTTTCAACAAGATTTTTGATGTTGGGAAACTTTGGTACAATATTTTGTCTATCACATAAAACAAGCAGATGTTCCCAAAGCTACAAATTCTAAAGCACATCTCTCAACCACGACAGATGTCCCTCTGCCAACCAGCATACCCACACACAATATCTTTAATATCCCTCACATGGTTTGTTTTGTACATTGTATCATTTTAAATAAAGGCAGAAAAAATTTAATCATTTCCCAGGTTATTTACATACTCTCAGCCTTGGTGATAACACTAGTGTTTTAAAACATAGGATGACAGGGACACATATTTTTTCCACATGCTGCAGAAAGACCATAAAAAGTGCAGCCCTGCAGTTTGTATGTTGTATAAACGCACAGACAGAATAATTAACTGGATCCTCCTGGACTCATTTGCATAGTTGCCAAGAGTCCTGAATTTATTGGAACAGTCCCGTTTTTGGTGCTCTGTACCGTTAAATTCAGGCCGCTGTGCACAAGCAGCATTATGTTTAAACAGACAGACAAAGAGGCTAAACAAGGAGAATTGAGCTCTAGACTTCCAGTATATATAAGGAGGCTGGAGCTCAATCTCCCGGCTTAACGGAACATTAACAGAAGTTGAGAAGTTTGATACTTGAATTCTACATTCTGCAGGGGTATGAACATTGAACATTGGTATGAAACCATAAAAAATACCTGGAATAGGTGTCATAGTTGCCAACATCAGCTATGTTTCCATGGACACATATATTTCCACATGCTGCAGAAAGAGCATGCAAAGTGCAGCCCAGCAGTATGTAGGATGTATATACCCACAGATGCAATCCATTTAATTAATCATGGTAGGTCCTTGAGCTCTCCACCCTGATGAATTAATTGGATTCTGTCTGTGCGCAGGTCCGCCATCAGGGGGTGATGGGCGATACTGGGGTCCCGGGCCTGGTGGGCCCGGGTCACGCCAGGAAATAAAAAAAATACCCTTCTCTTAAGCCGGTCCACAGCTGTGAGGGAAGCGTTGTGTGCTCCCCTCCAGCCGCGCGGCTTCAATAAAGTTTGTTTAAAAAAAAAATGCGACCAGAGTTACTATTTTTTTAAAACTTTATTGAAGCCGCGCGGCTGGAGGGGCGTGCACAACACTTCCCTCACAGCCGTGGACCTGCAGAGCACCAGAGACAGCAGCAAGGAGGTAAGTACTGGGGAAGGGGAAGGAGGGTGGCAAACGCGCATACTGAGGGGCAAAATCCTGGCATATTGACGGGCAAAATCCTGGCATATTAATTGGCAAAATCCTGGCATATTAAATGGCATAATCCTGGAATATTAAATGGCATAATCCTGGCATATTAATTGGCATTATCCTGGCATATTAAATAGCATAATCCTGGCATATTAATTGGCATTATCCTGGCATATTAAAAGGCATAACCCTGGCATATTAATTGGCATTATCCTGGCATATTGAATGGCATAATCCTGGCATATTAATTGGCATTATCCTGGCATATTAAATGGCATAATCGTGGCATATTAATTGCCATTATCCTGGCATATTAAATGGCATAATCCTGGCATATTAATTGGCATTAAATTGGCATATTGAATGGCATAATCCTGGCATTTTAATTGGCATTATCCTGGCATATTAAATGGCATATTAATTGACATTATCCTGGCATACAAAATGGCATAATCCTGGCATATTAATTGGCATTATGCTGGCATATTAAATGGCATAATCCTGGCATATTAAATGGCTAAATCCTGACATATTAATTTTATAAATCCTGGCATATTGAGGGGCAAAATCCTGACATATTACCTGGCAAAATCCTGGCATATTACCTGGCAAAATCCTGGCATATTGAGGGGCAAAATCCTGGCATATTGAGGGGCAAAATCCTGGCATATTAATTGGTAAAATCCTGGCATATTAATTGGTAAAATCCTGGCATATTGAGGGGCAAAATACTGGCATATTGAGGGGCAAAATACTGGCATATTGAGGGGCAAAAGAATGGCATATTGAGGGGCAAAAGAATGGCATATTGAGGGGCAAAATACTGGCATATTAAATGGCATATTGATGGGCAAAATACTGGCATATTAAATAGCATATTGAGGGGCAAAATACTGGCATATCAAATGGGAAAAGAATGGCATATTGAGTGGCAAAATATTACTGGCATATTGACCAACTGCTCCCAACCACCCTCCATATTACATTAGACCGGGATAACATGCTTGTGGGGCTAGGTGGGGCGAGTGGGAGATATTTTTAGGGGAGGGGGGGGGGCAGAAAATTTGTTCAGTAAGGGCCCCTGAAATTCCTGGTGGCGGCCCTGTCTGTGCGTATAGCCATCCTACATACTGCCGGGCTGCTCTTTGCATGCTCTGTCTGCAGCATGTGGAACAAATATGTGTCCCACGAAACATGGCGAATGTTTGCAACTATAAGGTATAGGGTTATCCTGAAGCAAAAAAAAAAGCTAGGAAAAGGAAAAAGGCACTTTCCTCAGTTGATGTACTTGCATTTATTTATCTTTAAAAGTAAAAGGTGCTTTTTTTGTACATGAACTGAGGATAGTGCATTTTTCTTATTTTTATGCTTATAGTTTTTGTGGGGATTTTTGGAATGAAGTAATCCCTGAATCTGTGCACATCCTCTTTTTTCAATTACTGGTGCAGCTACTAATTAATATCATAGGCACAAATAAGCTATCATAAATGAGAATGGGAGAACTGGCTTGTATACATGATGCATATTTCTGTACATTATTACTTTAAATATAATGCCTATTTTCCTGCACACTGGTAGTTGAAGGATGAAGGTTTATACACTTCCCATCATTTTATTGTGACATTGAAGAGCATTGCATCAAAAGAAATTAGTCCAAATGGGATAAACACATTTTAACAGTAAAAATGTATGTAATGCAATTAGGGTTGCCACCTCGCTGATATTTTACTGGCACAGCTGGTAATCCTGCCTTTGGTGCCGGTATAACAAAAATACAGACAATACAATGGACGATATTGTTTGTGGCGGAAGGGAGCCCATCCCTGTGTGGGCCAGCACTCGGGTCCTGAGGTTAGGGTAAGAGTAATCAGCAGAGGTGCAGTCCACCCCCGTCCAGGAAAGCAGCAGAGAGCTTAACGGGCATCAACAGGTGTGATCATT
Source organism: Pelodytes ibericus (assembly GCA_036172795.1). Lineage (NCBI taxonomy): Eukaryota > Metazoa > Chordata > Amphibia > Anura > Pelodytidae > Pelodytes > Pelodytes ibericus. The sequence goes on from CM069860.1 coordinate 25,162,097, forward strand.
TGTGTGCTAGTTTCAGACCTCAGTCAGTGCTTTCTCGTACTTCGAATGCATAGTCTTCACTATGCACAGGAAGTGCAAGGTAGAGCTGATTGAGGTCATTTGACTCGCACACTAATGATCACACCTGCAGCTTCCAGGTATTTAAACCATGAGGAGGGAGAGAGACAGGTAAAAGGGTGGACGGGATAAACAGACAAACAAAAAGAGAGCCAGACATAAGGAAAGGGTGAGAGACAGATTGGAAGAGGGATAGACATAAGGAGAGATATGGAGAGAGACAAAATGCGAGATGGAAAAGCGACAGACAAACGGAGTTATGGGGAGAGAGAGACAAATTAGGGTAGGGGAAAGACAGACAGACATAAGAAGAGAGAAACAGCTAAATGTGGCATCAGACAGAGACACATGAGAGAAAATATCCAGTATAACGGTGGTAAATCACAGCAGAGAATAATCAGACAGAGACAGACAAAAGGAGAGATGAAGGATGGAGACAAACAAGTGGAGGAGACAGACATAAGGAGATATCAGGGGTTATGTGATATGAGGGAATATGTGCTTCAGGAGATCCAAAATCCTTTATGAGTACCTGGTACCTGTACTGAGGAGCCTGAAGCTCAATTTGGTAGAGACAGGATCTGCCCATTTTTTGGCTAAGCACATTGTTGTCCCACCTTTTTGTAGCTCAGCCCTTGTCAACCCCCTCCTATGGCCAGTATTTTTTTTTTTTTTAGAAAATGGTGGAAACCGTAAATGCAATACAAAATACTTATTATAAAACATCTGGCATATTTGCAAATAAATATAGAGTCGTCAATCAAAACCAGGGAGTATATGGATGTCGGTATAAAATGTTCGGCATTTGTGAATATTAGTTAAAGTTGAAGACCTGACTTGTTTCACTTGTAAAGGCTTCTTCAAACGTGTATACAGTACAACATTATAAGCCTACCAGTTAACTTACATGCTCTACCTGAATGTTTGAATGCAAAAGGGATTTTTATCTTCAGCAAGGATCTGTAGCGTTTCATGGAATATTGGGACAACGCCGGAATATTCACCAACTGCCGGATTCTACATAATAGCACAAATTCTGATCCTGCCTCAGTTAGACGAACAATAGAGTGGGGGTTATAATAATCAGCAGTTTGGGCGGAAATCAAGCAGTTCCTTAAATAGCAATGGTATTAGAAAGAATGCTCATGCTTTCTGTTTTCTAGGAATATCCATCCTATATGCCTCTCTCATTCATCCCAGATACTAGTTAAACAAGACTTCTCATTAAAATGATTAATGCTTTGCACAATGCTGCATGTACCATCTCCATGGCAACAGCCAGGAAGACCCCAGAATAACACAGGCCAGGATTTGCTGCATGTGTGTATTGGGGAGGTACAGCAACGGGGATTATATCTGAAAGGACAGACATATTTACTAGGATGACTAGACCTTTTTAGGCACTTGTTCACATGGGAAAGTTTATTGCACGAACATAGACTTCATTTTTAAGCTTTAGTATGTTTGTTTTCACTGCAGTGATTGCACTTTTAATAATGCAGTCTCTCAATGAAAAGACCCTGGGCAGCAGACTTGATCGAATCCAATCCACAAGCCTGCCTCCTCTGCAGGTAATCATACTCACTTTTAGTACAGTTCACATTGTGTTTTGAGTAATACAAGCCAAAGTGCTACATGTCCTCATTTGGATGTACTTGATCTATCACAGGAAGGAAGAGGGAGAAAATCCCCTCCGCCCATATTTTATCCTAGGACCATTCAAGAGATTGTTGACCACTATTCATCAACCCATTTGCACATCCTCTTGTGAGTAAGACATCCTCTAGATTTGCCAAATTTTCTTCAGCCCTTCTACTGCCGCCATAGACCCAAGCGTCCTGATTTGGAGGCTCTGTCCCACTTTTCGTGCCAGATGTAGAGCTCAGCGTGGCAGCGGGATTGGATTTATGCGTATTAATGCTGTCAGTTTGAATGGAAACTCTACTGATCTTGCGTGGTGACACTTAACCTCACAAACTCCGCCCCCTAGCATCCCTATTCACCAGTTGGCAGAATAAGCAATGATGTTGCTATATAGATGCACTTCCTTTTTAGTTCATTATAAGCAGCTTAGCTTCTCTCAGTCTGTTCCTATAGCATCCACACGATCTCAGAGGTCGAACTACTATGTAAGCAAATTTTAAGATTTTACTAATAATATAACGTGAAGTCATAATTTATAAAGACACGGAGGTGAGTATTATGCATATCTCTTTCTTTATTCCCTCAGCAGCAAAGAAGAGATTGACAGGAAAAATTAACCAATGAAAACAGAATAAAATGTCCCTCCCCTTTCTTATATATATCAGCAGTCCAGAAAAACACTTCCTCTTTCTTTGGTAACACGAACAAACACCCAAACGAGTAACATTCATCAGCACAGGATCAGTAGTAGATTGATCAATCCAGAACAGAAATCCAAACATCGAGAATGATGAGAACCATAGTGAAGCAGCCATGAACCGGCAGGTCATGCTATAACAAAGGAAATAGAAAAATATATGGTAATAACCGGAATAGAAAATAGGATTATCACAGAATAGTAATGAGCACAGAAATATTGATCGTTAGTTAATAAATAATCTATCCAGGACAAACGTAATGTCAATAAGGTAAAAACATATAAAGCAGGCAAAAAAGGTTATAATTAAACCCTGGGTGGGTTTAAGAAAACTACAAAGGGGGGCAATAATACTCGCCTCCGTGTCTTTATAAATTATGACTTAATGTCATATTATTAGTAAAATCTTAAAATTTATAAAGACATGGAGGCTCCTATTATGTAAGTTTAAAGCTGAGCCATAACATTAGAGGTAAAGTCTGAATCAGGTCGAAAGTAAAATTCTCGGAAAGTAGACTCCCGAGACCAATCAGCGGCTTTAAGCAGATCTTCTAATCTGCAACCTAAGGAAAAGGCCTTAGCGGCCATAGCACCTCTAGTGGAATGAGGGCCAAAAATAGAAATGTTGACCCCTGCCTGCTGAAGGATTTATTTAACCCATCTAGCTAGAGATGTAGCAGAGACAGCTGCATGAGGTCTCCAAAGAGCCAAAAACAAATCATAATAATCGGGATTCCGCCAGTCCGCCATACGACTCTCATATTCCTTGAGGCACGCAACTGGGCATAAGCGTTCATTATGAGGAAAAAAAGGGTTAAAAACCATAGAAAGCAAAGTTTTCGTACGCCGGAAGACCAAAAAGGAAAATCAAGGAAAAATAAAGGAACGTGAAGGTAAGTCTAGGACTCTAACATCAGAAACTCTCTTGCAGGAGATGAGGCAAAATAAGATAACCAACTTGGCCGAAAGCTCAAATGCCAAATTAACATCCCAAGTAGCCGAGTATCTTGGGGTAGTGGTGTGCTGAAGGCGAGCACCTTTCAATAACCGACATATTAGCAGGTGTCTACCTGCAGGGAATCCGTCGAAACCATAGTGGCCGGCCGAGATGGCTGAACGATACACATTAATGGTACAGTAGGCACGTCCTTGATCAAATAACGGGGAAAGGAAATCAAGAATAGAGGTCACAGGAGCCGATACGGGATCCAAGAGTTTTCCCACACACCAATGATGCCATGAATTCTAGGCATAACCATAGGCTTGTCTAGTTCCTGGGGCCCATGCAACTTCCAGTGGTTCCAGAGTTGATGATGAAACTCCCGACATGCACCAGGGTCCCCTGATAGGAGCCAAGCTAGGAATTGCAATTGACCTTGTTCCAACAGAGGGTGAGATTGGCTCTGTAGGTCTACAACCAAATCTGGGATAAAAGGTAGGAGCCTGGGCAGGTCCATGGATAGTTCCGTGAGAGTGTCTCCCCCACCATGGTGTGATCAGAACCACTGAGGAACGATTGCACCTGAGATGAACTAGAACCCGAGAAATGAGGCAAAACGGAGGAAACGCGTAAAGGCGAATCAGTGGATAGGGTTGCAGCAGAGGCGTCGCTAGAGGTGGGCTACTGGGGCTATAGCCCCGAGTCCCCCCTTCATAGCCCCGAATGGAGACTCTGGGGCTAAAGTATTCTTTAGCCCCGAGACTCCAGGGCTATAAATATAATAAAAAATCCCCCCGGTGAGCTTTCCTCCGTCTGGGACATAGTCCCAGAATCGGAGGATTAACCTCACGCGGGGGTGAGGGCTGATCAGGAGGAGAGGCTGCTATAGGGAGCTCGCTCCCTAGCCTCTCCTCCTGGCCATAGAGATCACAGCGCGACGGGTGCAAGCTCCGCCCCCGTCGCGCTGTGTCAGCTGCTTGCCGGATGTCAGGTGGACGGACATCCGGCAGAAGGTCCTGGATGACGGACCAAGTGTAAGGTAAGTATAAAAAAAAAGTGTGACTGTGTATGGGTGTCTAGGTGTGTGTGTGTGTGTGTCAGGGTGTCTAGGTGTGTGTGTGTGTGTGTGTCAGGGTGTCTAGGTGTGTGTGGGTATTACTGGGTTCTGAGTGGCACAATATTCTTGGGCTATGATTGGCACAATATTACTGGGTTCTGAGTGGCACAATATTACTGGGTTCTGAGTGGCACAATATTACTGGGCTCTGAGTGACACAATATTACTGGGTTCTGAGTGGCACAACATTACTGGGTTCTGAGTGGCACAATATTCTTGGGCTATGATTGGCACAATATTACTGGGTTCTGAGTGGCACAATATTACTGGGCTATGATTGGCACAATATTACTGGGTTCTGAGTGGCACAATATTACTGGGCTCTGAGTGACACAATATTACTGGGCTCTGAGTGACACAATATTACTGGGCTATGATTGGCACAATATTACTGGGTTCTGAGTGGCACAATATTACTGGGCTCTGAGTGACACAATATTACTGGGCTATGATTGGCACAATATTACTGGGTTCTGAGTGGCACAATATTACTGGGCTCTGACTGGCACAATATTACTGGGTTCTGAGTGGCACAATATTACTGGTATCTTACTGGCACAATATTACTGGGCTCTGAATGGCACACTATTCCTGGTATCTGACTGGCACAATATTACTGGTATCTGAAAGGCACAATATTACTGGTATCTGACTGGCACAATATTACTGGGCTATGATTGGCACAATATTACTGGGTTCTGACTGGTACACTATTACTGGGCTCTGACTGGCAAAATATTACAGGCATCTGACTGGCACACTATAACTGGGCTCTGAATGACACAATGTTCCTGGTATCTGACTGGCACAATATTACTGGGCTCTGAGTGGCACAATATTACTGGTATCTTACTGGCACAATATTACTGGGCTCTGAATGGCACACTATTCCTGGTATCTGACTGGCACAATATTACTGGTATCTGAAAGGCACAATATTACTGGTATCTGACTGGCACAATATTACTGGGTTCTGAGTGGCACAATATTCCTGGTATCTATAATTGTACAATTTTCAAACACTGAAAAATTTGGTGGTGTTTTCTTACATTTTTATTATGGGGTGGGGGGTGCAACACTCAGGGTCCGCCCCGGGTGCCAAATGCTCTAGGTACGCCCCTGTGTGTGACCGAGCTCATCTGGGCTCTAGCCCCAGATCATCCGAAGACCTAGCAACGCCCCTGGGTTGCAGGAAGGCATCGGTAGGCAAGGCCCGACATATCCAACAGGAGATGGAATACTCGAGTGGAAAGTCGCCAATTGCTTGGGTCCCTTAGGTAGGGATATGTTCTGCCCGCATGGAAATATTGTGAGACAAACAAAATTGCCACAACTCAGTAGCCAGATGGGATAGCATGTAAGACTGGGTACTGCCCAGGTGGTTTATATATCGGACGGCTGACACATTGTCCATGCATAGAAGGAAAGTGCAATGACCTATACTCCCGGCAAAACTGCACACCGCAAAGCTGCCGGCTAAAAGTTCTAGAGAATTGATGTGGAGATCGTTCTCCGTTTGGGACCACTTTCCCCCCATAGAAGTAAGACTGCATTGCGCTCCCCAACCGGCTGGCATCGGAATCTATGACTAGGTCTGGCAGGGAGCCGAAAATGGCTTCTATGTGGAGAAGCCACCATGAACGTTCGTCCCGTGCCTCACAATCTATCGGAATCAAATGATCATAAGACCACCCGTCGCCTATAGCACGATTCTGTAATCTTTAAAGTGCCCTGTAGTGAAGAGGGCCAGAAAAAATGGCTGATCACCCTGGCGAGGTGATGAATAGAAATGAGAGGACGATTCAGGACTTTCCTTATCTCCTTCTGATTGACTTCACTTTTGAGGACTGGAGATGAACTGAGCCCCTGACTGAAGCAATAGTGAACACCAGAAATTCCATACTTTGGGATGGTTCAATAGTGATTTGTCCCAATTTATCAGGAAACCCAGGTTTTGGAAAAGTGTAGACATGTTTTGAGATAATATCAGTAGATCGTCTAGGTAAATTATCGTACGGATTCCTCTCATCCGTAGATACCCAATTACCGGCAAAGTTAAATTTCCCTTAACAATTTTGTGAAGCACCAGAGTCCCAACTGAACTGTAGTTATTTCCATTGATCCCTAGCTATAGGGACAGTCAGGATCATCGGACTCAATGTCAAACTCAGATGTAACTGAGTAATCCTCCACATCAGACTCTGTGTCTGTATAATCATTAGAGATCTTAGCCTTTTTCCAGGAACTAGCCAATTTTGCCTGGCTTGGGGCTCTCTTTGGTGGTTTAACCGCCTTATCTGTGGCAGGTTGAACCTTGCCAGTGGCCGGTTTAGAGAGTGGCACTGAAGGGGTAAACTGATCAGGATTGGCACTTGAATTATGGGAAGATAAAGCAGCAGAAATAGACCTCACTATAGTTGAGGACATTAGCCACATAGCTGAATACATAGCTGAATGCATAGAATGTGAGACAGATTTTGCCATAGCATTATCAAGCAACATTTGAAAATCTTCATAATTTATCAGGTCAGCAGGGTGTTGTACTATGCTTTGTTCAGTGACACCAATTGCAGTGCTAGTGAAAATAGGTGGGGATGCCCCAGCAGATTGGGAGTTATGACTCTGCATAATCGATAAGGGTGAGGTTAAATGGGTACAGTACCAGGTAGAAGCTGTATAGCGAAACAAGCAGCAATACAAATAATAATGCACTTTTTCACAGGAGCGGAAATGAAGCAGAGAGACTCTCTAGGCTGTACTCGGTGAAATCGCGGTAAAAAACGGCGGTGCGATGACATCAGTCGAGCGGGAGTGTTCCACAAAAACTATCAACTAATTTATCAGAAAATCACGTTTTGGCTATGATAAAATGGCCGCCGAGTAGAACTAATAGGAAAACCGAAATGAGAACTACACGAAAATGGCCACCGCGCTATACTACACGCATGCTCGACGGCCGAAAAATGAAAACATTCGAAACACAGTCAAAAAAACGAATAGACAAACGAGGTAAGTGAGAAACTATCACAATATGCAGTGCACATGCGCGAATGGCCGGTAAAAACCCCAAAACGGCAGTTAATATGAGGGAAAGAAAATAGAAAGAAGGGGAGGGGACACACCGCCCCCAAAATGGAAATAACAAATAAGGGGAATAGTATATACAATGAATATGTACCATAAGTCATAAATCATAATAATAAAATCATAATAACACAGGTACTTTACTTTCTGAGGGAAGCAGCAAAGAAAGAGGAAGTGGTTTTCTGGACTGCTGACATATAAAAGAAAGGGGAGGGACATATTATACTGTTGTCATTGGTTAATTTTTCTTGTCAATCTCTTCTTTGCTGCTGAGGGAATAAATAAAGAGATATGCATAATAGGAGCCTCCGTGTCTTTATAAATGAAGGGGCTGCATAGAGAGTACCCAAAGTGAGTTATGGAGAGTGGGGCAACTTATGGAGAGGGAGCAAAAAGCTTGTATAAGGGACAAAAAGTTGAAGGCCCCATTTGATTTTTTTGCATTGGACTCACAAATACCTAAACCCACCCCAACACAGGATGGACAAAATAATGAAAACACTATTGGAACTTAAATGTAAGTAAATCCCAGTTCTGGAATCTTCTGGTCAAATATAGTGTTTCATAGGGGAAATGTCGAGTAATTATAAAACCATAGACTCAGTAGTAGTGCACAGTGTAAGCTTGTAGCTGCAAAGGCCCATAAGATATTAGCATTTATTAAAAGGGGTATTGACTCACAGGAGGAAGATATTATTCTGCCTTTTTACAGGTCAATGGTAAGACCCCCACCTTGAATATGTAGTTCAATTTTGGGCACCTTGTCTAAGAAAATACATTATCGAACTAGAGAACGTGCAGAAGAGAGCTACAAAATTAATAAGGGGAATGGAAAGTTTTGGTTATGAAGCAAGTCTAGAAAAGTTACATTTGTACATGGTAGAAAAACGGCATCTTAGAGGGGATATGATAATATTATATAAATATGTACAGGGCCAATACAAAGAGCTTTCTAAAGACTTGTTCATTAACAGAACAAGACAAAAGACAAGAGGTTATGCACTAAGACTTACAGAAAGGAGATTTAGTTTATGACAGCTAAAGGGATTCTTTATAATAAAGGTATGGAAGTCACTGCCTGAAGAAGTGGTGCTAGCATATACAACAGATGAGCCAGAATATAGAGGGCTGTTAGTATAGTCATTAATATTTATTTAGAGATTGTCGATCCAAGGAGAAATCTGATTGCCTTCTGGAGTCAAAAAGGAATTTTTCCCCACTGAAAGCGTAATTCGAAATTGCTGAAATAATGATTCTTATGTCAGCAGTAAACATGGATTAGGAAAATGGTTGAACTTGATCGACGTAAGTCTTTTTTTAACCTAAACTAATATGTAACTATGTAATCTCAGTGTGTGTGCGTCCCTAGTACATTGACACTGGGTGATGAATTGTCGCACTTGCATTCATTGTGTGTTGTTATTTACTAGTGTCGTTTCACGTTTATTTTGTACCTCAAGCCAAAATGTTACCGTAAAATACTGTCTGGTTGGCAACCCTATTTCTATACCATGGGTAAACTGGAGGTTATGCTAATGGTTTAATTTCCACTGATTAATTATATGGGATGCCTGGTGAATTTATAGTATAATTCTTTACAGTAAAATTAAGTGGGGGTTTTCCCCCTTTGTTTTATAATCCATTTTATGAAACGCTTAAACGGTTATTACTCACGAGAAAATCTAGTACAGCTTTAGATAAAAATAGTTGTTTAGCTCCCCCTACTGGGGCACTCTAAAGATTTGTAATCCATCTCTGAAAGTGTTTTACTTTTTTATAAAGTCCTTTTCAGACTAAGGAATGTGTTCATATAGCCTCAAGGAGAAATGCAAAAATTACACTCAGGGGATTATACTCTGTGCAAAAAAATAGCATTTTTATGGTAAACCAAACAAACTACATTTAATGGGCATGGTTGCAACACTGGGAAAAGGAAAAAAGTTATGTTTAACTGAAAGTTTGGATTAAGTGTAGGCAGTGGCGTACCTACCGTTGGTGCAGGGGTCGCAACTGTGACCGGGCCCGTCACTCCAGGGGGCCCTGTCGACCCCTGCAACAAAAATGTAAAAAAAAAAAAAGTGTGGCAAACGGGGCAGCTGCCCAGGGCCCATTCATTCTTGGGGCCCAAAGCACCTGCCCTGTGGGCCCCTGCTGCCCATGTGACTGTCTCACACAGAGACAGTCACGATCGCGCAGCCGTAAGCGGACCCGGCTTTTCGTCACAGCCGCTGGAAATTAAGATGTCATATCCAGTGGCTGTATTTCCTGCACGCAAAACACCTCAGAGGAGATGGTCGATGAGCAGCATACAGATAAGTACTGGGAAGAGGAGGGGGGTTGATTGGCATATTAACAAGCAAATGATGGGCAAAATAATACTGGAAGAACAGAAGAGAGGTACCGGGCTCCACCGTATCAACCAAGTAGAAATAATCCCTCTGCGGCTTCTGGTGAGGTGCTGCTCCAAAGGCGCCAACCCAGCGCCCGGCAAATAGCCAAAATCAAAAACAGGAACACAGAAGAGCGCACTCACATTTCCAGGTAAACCGGGTTACCGTGCGAAATGCGTCAAGTGTTTCTGCTACTTCCCACTTTATTTGCTTGAATATGTTTTGTATTCCTATCACGTTTGAAGAGCAAAATAATACTGGCAAATGATGGGCAAAATATGACTGGCAAAATATGACTTGAAAATGAAGGGCAAAATATGACTGGCAAATTATGGGCAAGATATGACTGGCAAATGATGGGCAAAATATGACTGACAAATGGGCAAAATATGACTAGCAAATGATGGGCAAAATATGACTGGAAAATGGGCAAAATATGACTGGCAAATTATTACTGGCAAATGATGGGCAAAATAACACTGGCAAATGATGGGCAAAATATGACTAGCAAATGATGGAAAAAATATGACTGACAAATGAGGGTAAAATATGACTGGCAAATGATGAGCAAAATAATACTAGCAAATGAATGGTAAAATAATACTGGCATATTAATGGCAAAATAAAACATGGAGGAGAATGCCAGGTGAGTACTGGGGAAGGGGGGAGGAGGGTGGTGGTTTATTAATGGACAAATTGTCGGTGGCATATTAATGGGCAAATTGTCTGTAGCATATTAATAGGCAGGCTAATAGTGGCATATTAATGGGAAATTGGCTGTGGCATATTTATGGGCAGGCTAATAGTGGCATATTAATGGGAAATTGGCTGTGGCATATTGGCCATCTGGCTGTGGCATATTTATGGGCAGATTAATAGTTGCATATTAATGGGAAAATTATCTGTGGCATATTAATAGGCAGGCTAATAGTGGCATATTAATGGGAAACTGGCTGTGGAATATTTATGGGTAGGCTAATAGTGGCATATTAATGGGAAAATTGGCTGTGGCATATTAATGCGCAGGCTAATAGTGACATTTTAATGGAGAAAACAGCTGTGGCATACTGGCAATCTGAATGTCTGGCTCTGGCATAATAATGGGCAGGCTAATCGTGGCATAATGGGAAAATTGGCTGTGGCATATTAATGGGCAAATTGGCTGTGGCCAAAGTGATACTGTGGCATGTTCTGTGGGGCAAAATAACATGCACTATGGGGAAAAGTGACATCGCGGCATGTTCTGCAGGGGCAGTTCAGTGGGACAAAGTGACACTGTGGTATGTTCTGGCGGGCAACTTTACACTGTGGCATGCCAAATCGTGAGCAAAATGAGTACAAGCCAAGTGCTGTGGGTACTGTATAGTGCTGTGTTAGGACCTTTAGGTGCAATGTGGGTACAGAGGAACGGAATAAAAATAAGAAATTAACAATTTGAAATTAACATATGAAAATGGTTGAATATAATATTAAAAAGTTCATATAAGTATACATGCAGCTTGTTATATACATATCAAGCTTTTGAAAAGGCTGGAAATATTTTTATGTTTTTTGTGGTCATAACAGTAATATTGCTTTACTGAGAGGTTAGTGGGTGCATGGAACAGTCTTCCTTAAGAAATGATAGAGGTTAAAACATTAAGGAGTTTAAGCCTGCATGGGATAAGGATTAGGCTATCCTTGATATAAGATAAGGCCAGGGACTAATGAAAATATTACTTTACTGAGAGGGTAGTAGATGCATGGAATAACCTTCTGGCAGAAGTGGTAGAGGTAAACAAAGTGAAGGAGTTTAAGCATGCATGGGATAGGTATAATGCTATCCTAGATATAAGATAAGGCCAGGGACTAATGAAAGTATTACTTTACTGAGAGGTTAGTGGGTGCATGGAATAGTCTTCCTTAAGAAATGCTAGAGGTTGGAAGTAAGGGTGGAGAGCGTTATGACGTAATGAAGCATGCACCGCCCCTCAGTACCTCCGTGCCGCCTCCAGTCTATCTGCTCCCATGAGGCCTCTCCAAAAGCCTAAGAACGCCGGAAGAGCCCGCGAATCCCTCATTCCATTAGGCCACCAGCAACGGAAAAAAGATACACTCCGGACGCCATGCCGCTGACTCAAGGAATCCACCACGTGGCCTGATCGGGAGCCCCGTCTGGACACCTGCATCCGCAGAGGAAAACAAACAAACCGAAAGTAGCCAGGGGCATTGCTGAGGTGTCAGCTTTACCCCTTCCACTTTTACCTTTTTTTTTGAAAATTGCTGATGTTGTCCAAATATTTATTGTGGATACATGGGGCTAGGCATGCACTTTCTCTGCTAAACAATATTGGAATAAAAATTTCTGCTCAAACCTCAGTTCTCAAAGTAGACAAAAGCTCTGATAGCTGAAAATGCTGAAGTAAAAGCAGCTATTCTTTTTATGGTTTTTTGGACTCGGAGAAAAGAGGAAAAAAAGAAAAAAGAGATTGACAGTCATACCTTGAAGTACTATCAGCACTATTGGAACCAATAGTAATCACAATATGCCTGATCAACACCAGCCATCAAAGTACATAAAACCTCAGATAGCTGCAAAATGAAGTAAAACCAGCTACCTTTTGTATGTGTACTGAACTTTTTTGAACTCAGAGAAATAAGTAGAAGGGAATTGTTGTGGATAAGAAAGTGAAAAGTTAAATAAAATAAAATTAAAGAGAAAGTAACTGAAAACCAAAGACAGTAAAAACAAGTCCCCTCACACACTATACCCCCCACCCCCTCATAGACCTACTTTCCTCTGATAAGAGCAGCGTTTTTCTGAAGGTAATCAATGGTAGGGGGACTGTGTGTATGCTCTCTTCCTTCCTTGATTAATCGGGAGCAAGGGGTATATTTATTCCCAGAGACCTTGTCGTGGCGCTGGATGGGAGTGGAGGTTCAGGAGGACCTCCCACCAGAGAGAAGCAGTCCTCTGCTTGATTAAGTATACTTGAAGGGTCTGATCCCTCTTCCCACATACTGTAGGAGATGTGAGTTGAAGAAAAGACTAATTCCTTTGTTGAAGTTTCCTGCAAATCACACACACCTCCCATCTCCTCATTATTCCAAGAGGGTGGTCAGAGTACACTCTATATAAAGACACTATTTGGTTTTATCTAGTACATTTTGCAGATATATTTGCTCTGTCTACTTGTGGAAAGGAGCAGAAACCAGAGTTCTAAAATCTGCTTTTAAAATCTAGAAACAGAACCAAATATTTCCTCCCTAAAAATGAGGAAATGAATACAAACTGAATTGTAACTGGAATTCCATTACCTGAAAAAAATAGCATCCCAAAAAAAAGAAAAGAAAGGGAAGCTGAGAACATATTGAAGAATGAGAAACTTTCTTTTGAAAATCAGCTGACTGATAATCATAAAAGAGAGCTATAGTTAAGATATTAATAATATTGTATACATATATAGATAACATAAGTTATGTATAGCTGTAAAGTGAAGTAAAAGCAGCCATCCAATATATGCTTACTGAACCTCCTGAACTTTGAGAAACAAACAGAAGGAAATTGTGGGGGAGGGAGGAGAAGAAACTCAATTAAGGGAATGGCGTCCCAGCGCACTAAGAGGGAAAAAGAGAGGGAGAAGGAGAAGAGGCAAGATAAAAATCAAGGAAATCTATCCCAATTCTTAACCCCTAAACAACGCCAACAGAAGAAAGATGCAGAAAATATAGACCAAAGTCCAAAAACTGCCTCAAGAATGTCCCCAGAAAGAGCAGAAGTATCAGAGTTAGAAGACCAAGCCCAAACAACAACCCAACAACAAATCCCTCTGGGAGATTCAATAAAGGAGATGCTTCAAGACCTAAGAGCTCAAATAAAGAACGACACGCAGGGAATACTAAAGGATCTTACGAGAGAAATACAGGAGATAGGAGAACGGACAGACGGCCTTGAACAAAAAACAGATGAAATAATAAAGGCTTACAATACTATTATAGAAAAACAGGAAGAAATGGAAAAAGAGATTATCGTCTTAGAGGACAGTTCCAGAAGAAATAATATAAGAATAAGAGGAATACTGGAAGAAATACACCTAACAAACATAAAAGAATGGATAATGGAGCTACTCTCAAATCTGGTGCCTGAAAGAAAAGTATCAGATTTGATGATGGAAAGATGGCTTTGATTGGCCAAACCAAAAAATATACCAAAAGAAATCCCGAGGGACGTAATACTAAGACTACACTACTTTCACATCAAAGATGAAATATTGAGAGCAAGCAGACAGCAGGGTTCTTTGCCAGCTCCGTGTGAGAAAATCTAGTTGTTCTCAGATCAATCCCCATATGCTCTTCTGCGTAGAACAGAGTTTAGGAGAATTACTGCAGCACTTCGTCAAGCTGAACTACCATACAGGTGGGGATTCCCGGTAAAGTTAATTGTGACAAAAGGTGGAACAATAACCGTCTTTGTATCCCGAGAAGAGGGTCTCAAATACTTGGAAGAATGGAAATTGGAGATTCCAGAGGAAATAGAGCTAATAAAATCACCACTGCGAAGATGGCAACCGAATAGTCACAAATTCCAAAACGTACAACTCTATTACATTAATATGAATTAGTGGGTCGCACCCATAAGAACCCTACAAATTGAACACAAATTAAAGAGAAAATCAGCAAACAAAGAGGACAGTGGAAATTAGACAATCCAGATGAAAGGGAGGGGGGAGGGGAGGGAGGGAGAGGAGAGGGGGAAAAAAAGAAAAGTGGACAGAGAGGTTGGATAAATAATAACTACATTAACCCCTTCATGACGTTAGGACGTACTATGCCGTCCTGACTTTAAGTGCCTTAAAGTCGTTAGGACGGCATAGTACGTCCTGTACTAAACAGCTCATCACGGCTCCCCGCGATGAGCGGTTTTCGGATCCCGCTGCAGGCACTTACAGCGGTATCCCACCTGTCAGATGAGGCCACTTTGAGTGGCCTCAGTCTGACAGGGAAAATGTAGCCGGTGCTCAAAGCGAGCACCGGCTACATTTTCCTAAATCGCGCTGTGCCCGAACTTCCGGGTTCGGGCACGCCTCCGTGACGTCACATGTGACGTCCGGAGGTCTGGCGATTTTTTGGCAGGGACCCACAGGGTCTATTAAGACCCTGATCGGGTCTCTGCCAGAGTGTTCAAAAATTTAAAAACAAAATAAAATAATATAATGGACATAAGTATTAGACTGACAAGCAACGGGTCCTTCCGTGAAATGGACCCCTGGCATAGAATTAGTAACAAAGAGTAAACTAAACTCCAGAAAACCTCAGTTACGCCCCCCCATACTCAACCAGGATAACCTCTTATATTTTTCCCTCTATAGTTACGGATAGAATTACATGTATTCCATAAGCCGAAAGTCTATAAACTGAACGACATTCAGTTTATAGACTTTCGGTTTATAGACTAGCAATAGCATTACATGTATTCTATAAACCGTAAGTCTATAAACCGAATGTCATTCGGTTTATAGACTTTCGGCTTATGGAATACATGTAATGCTATTGGCTTTCTATAAACCGAAATAGAGTGCCCGTTCATAAGAATTTCTTATGAATGGGGACTCTATTTCAGTTTATAGAAAGCCAATAGAATTACATGTATTCCATAAGTGGAAAGTATATAAACCGAACGACATTCGGTTTATAGACTTTCGGTTTATAGAATAGCAATAGCATTACATGTATTCTATATGGAATCCCCAGCAAGAATACAAACTCGACTGGGGAAGGCAAATCAGATTTTTTCGGAAATTGAGAGTGGAAACTATATCAATTCAGACATTAAATCCCACTATAGAGATTTGACTAACAAGACAATAAAAGAAATCAAAACCTGGTGGGATTTAATTAGTCATGAAAACTACATTTCAGTACAAAGAATACCGAGAGGTTTGAGAATCTTAAAGAGCCCATCATTCATTGAAGAAGACAAAGAATTGCAAGCCCGATGGACGTCTGAACTAAACAACTGTTCCTTCAAACTGATTGAAATTCTCATAAATTACAAGTAGAATGCGTTAGAAAAATTACAGAATGAACTAGCCGAGCTTGAAGACAAAACAAAAGATTTTTCCCAAGAAATCGATTTACAGGAATTTAAAGATAAATTTGAAAAAACAAAGAAAGATGTGGAACAAGAAACAGCTCAGAGAAAGAAAGACAAATGTATAAGAGATAAGGAGGACTACATTAAGGACAGAGTGTACTCATGGAAACTAGCGAATCGCTTTAAAGGAGCAGAGAAGAACAAGGAGAAATCGATTCTACGAAACAGAACAGTCTCCTTTACGAGTGCAGAATCCTCTGAACAATTTTCTAGTAGCAACAATGTGTCTGTTACTTCATCACCACCTACTTCTCCAAACATAAGACAGAAGAGAGCAGTGTCAGTTTTTGAAGAACAGCCAAAAAACGAGTACCCAACTCAAACATAGTAACATAGTAACATAGTAACAAAGTAATTTAGGTTGAAAAAAGACACAAGTCCATCAAGTTCAACCCTTCTACCTATCATTTCAGCGTTTTGATCCAAAAGAAGGCAAAAAAAACCCTAAGGAAGCTTTTTCGAATGTTGCCTCCTAGGGGGGAAAAAATTCCTTCTTGACTCCAAAAGGGCAGATTTCTCCTAGGATCAAAAAGCTCTATTATAATGCTTATTCTATTATTAATACCCCTGTATGTTCTGCTTTTCTAAAAAAAACATCCAGACCATTTTTAAATGCATCTATTGTGGTTGATAGAACTACCTCTCTTGGCAGTGAGTTCCATAATTTTATTGTCCTTACCGTAAAGAATACCTTCCTTTGCTGCCTATGAAATCTTTGCTCTTCCAGTCTCAGGGGGTGACCTCTTGTTCTTTGTACATTTCTATTAATGAACAGGTCCCTGGAGAGCTCTTTATATTGGCCCTGCACATATTTATATAATGTTATCATATCCCCTCTAAGACACCTTTTTTCTAAAGTAAATAAATGCAATTTTTTAAGTCTCTCTTCATAACTAAGATCCTCCAATCCCCTTATTAATTTTGTAGCTCTCCTTTGCACTTTTTCTAGTTCCTTAATATACTTTTTAAGGGCTGGTGCCCAGAATTGTACTGCATATTCAAGGTGAGGTCTTACCATTGATTTGTAAAGAGGCAAGATGATGTCCTCCTCCCGTGAATCTATACCTCGTTTTATACATGCCAATATCTTATTGGCCCTTGCAGCTGCTGACTGGCATTGGGCACTGTTGCCAAGTTTTTTATCTACAATGATTCCTAAATCCTTTTCGTTAGTAGTTTTTCCCAGGGAAATACCATTTAACGTACATGTTGCTTTGTTATTATTTTTCCCATAATGCATAACTTTACATTTGTCTATATTGAACCTCAATTGCCACTTTCTTGCCCAGTTCCCCACTCTGTCCAAATCTTCCTGTAAAGAAAAAACATCAAGATTAGTCTTTATTACCTTACCTAATTTTGTGTCATCAGCAAACACTGAGACATGGCACTCAGCACAACATGGGAGATCATTAATAAACATATTAAAAAGAAGAGGTCCCAAAACAGACCCCTGAGGTACTCCGCTCACTACCCTGGTCCAATTTGAAGCTTTACCATTTACAACAACCCTCTGTGTTCTATCTTTTAGCCAATTTTCAATCCAAATACATACATTTGCCCCAATCCTATTTCTCTCAATTTGTAGAGTAACCTTTTGTTTGGAACTGTATCAAATGCTTTAGCAAAATCCAAATAGATCACATCAACTGCCACACTGCCGCACTGAGGTAGATATCTTCCAAAGGTTAATTGAAAAAGAACTCATTACTTTGAGTCAAAAAAATCAACATAAACGTGTGGATACTACAACCTGGCACAATAAAAAAAATCCTGGAGAACCTCCTCAGTGACCCTGACATCACAATTAAGAGTGCGGACAAGGGCGGAGCAGTTGTGGTGCAGGATGCAACTAATTATTTGAAAGAAGCAACTAGACAGCTATCGGATAAGCAGACATATAAAAAGTTACTTGAAAATCCCACCAAAAACTTCCAAATAGAACTAGAGAGCCTTTTACAACAGAGCCTCCAAAAGGGCATTATTAACATGGAGGAATACAATTATATTTTTAAATTACATCCCATGACGTTTTATCATCTTACCAAAATACATAAGGGTCTAATTGAGCCACCAGGCAGACCGATAGTTTCCAGCATTGATTCCCTAGGCGAAGGCCTTTCCGAATTAGTTGACACCTACCTCCAACCGATAGTAGTGAACCTTAAAAGTTATATCAAAGACAGTAAGGATATTTTAAATCAACTTTCCAATTTCACCTGGACAGAACATAACACCTGGGTCACGATGGATCTACAGACTAGGGGGACAGCTATGGGGGCGCGTTTTGCACCCTCATATGCCAATTTATTTATGGGAGCTTGGGAGGAGAAGACCATTTTTTTCTGTAGAGAATACCTAAAGCAAAAACATTGGATTCTATGGGAGATACATAGACGATTTAATTTTTATTTGGCAGGGATCTCTAGAGAGTTTAAATCATTTCTACTCATATTTAAATTGCAACTCAATAAATATCTCACTTACTGTTGAAAAGCACAAAACAAAAATTGTGTATCTAGATCTTGAACTTGAAGGGAACTCTAAAACAGGTATAATAACCTTTAACGCATATAGAAAACCGACGGCAGGAAATACTATCCTCCACGCCACAAGCTGCCACCCAAACATGTTAAAGCTTATATCCCCATGGGAGAATTCATTAGGCTGAGACAAAACTGTTCCAACCTATCAGACTTTGACTTAAGATCTGATGAACTCTCTTCTAGACTAATAAGTAGAGGCTACATGGAGTCTAATGTTACACAAGCCTATCATAGAGCTCGCAACCAAGACAGAGAAAAACTGCTAGCTCCTAAAAAACTACCACTTGCCCAACTTGATGGTCAAATATCTTTTTGTACTACATTCAGTAAATTACTATTCTAATATCATTAACGTTATTAAAAAATATACTCCGCTTTTGGAAATAGATCCATATTTGAAACAAGTACTCTCTAGAGGTGTACGTTACTCCGCACGTAGAGCTCGTACCCTCAAAACCATACTATCCCCGAGCCATTATGACCCAAAATGATCCAGCAGTAAGGACACATGGTTGACCACCACAGGCACCTTTAAATGTGGGGGTAAGATCTGCAAAACCTGTCCCCATATTGATAGTTCTAACCAGATAACATCACTTTTGAGCAACAAAGTTTATTCTTTAAAACAATATGCCAATTGCTGTACATCCAATGTCATTTACACAATAAAATGTCAAAAATGTGGAACTATGTACGTAGGCTGCACCTAAAAACTAGAATCAAAGAACACCTGAATGACATAGAACTGGACGCAGGGTCAAATGTCAGCGATCATTTTAAACAATGCACCCAAGGAAATACTATTTACTTTAAAGTTCAAATAATAGAATGTATTAAATTAGGACCAAGAGGTGGAAATTTGAAAAAACAATGAGAATGTGGAGAGACCTTTTGGATTTTCACATTAGGGACTCGCAAACCAATGCGCCTAAACAAAGAATATGATGTAACATGCTATTTTAAATAGAAGGCCTTATATTTCTATTATGTTTTCAGTTTTGTATACCCCATTCTCTTATAATATCATGCCTTAAAAAACAGTGACATCATGGGTCTACTTATATACTGATATATCAAACCTGAACAAAGTAAGGACACACGTTACTTTCCCATACCCTCATTGAGCATGTATATTTTTTTGATCAAATGCAATATACAATTCATATTATAAGATGGATAATACTTTTCTCCTGTTATTATGTGTTGAATCGAACTTTAAATCTAAATTCATTGTATCTAACTTTGCTCATGGTATATGTTTCTGCTGGTTAGTCGCCCTTCTATTATTTTCCAACAGTTTAAGTGGTAGGATGTTATCGTATTGTCTGCATTCCTATATACTGGTGCACTTTATATACAATAACATTCTACCCTTTATGTGGCTTATCTCCGTAGCCTCTTTATGGGTCAATGTATAAATGTATGAATATATACTCTACGATATCTTACATTAGTACTCGTTACCACTCGTTTCATTATATTATATTATTCCTTATCGTATTAAATTACAATTTCCGATTGTTTTTAATTCACTATATATTTTTAGATAAACACATTCAACTATATGAGAAAAGCTTTTGCTGAAATACCCCCCTAGCACTTTATTTCAAAAATTGACACTCCATGAACATTGGTAAATAAAATTTATAGCCCTAATTCGGCTCAGGTACACTCCCATAACCTTATCATTATCTTGTTTTTCACTTAGAGGAACGGGGGAACCTCTTAACCGATTGGATGTTCAAGAGCACATGACACCTTACATCACTGTTTGGCACCATATTTAAAAGTCCATTTACACAGAGTGAGTTAAGCTTATGATTAAGGGCTATACGCCCGAAACACGTCAAGCTTGGATATTATCTGTTTGCCGTTCAACTTCCATTTTTTGCTGTGATCACCTTTTCTTTTGCAACACTATTTTGGATTAAACAAATCACTGTTGACTTTTAACCACCTGAGTGCCGATCTGCTCATTTCTCTTACCTGTTGACTTTCTGTGCCGGCCGAGCACCAGCGGGGGCACCGGTGGACTAAAGTGGGATATATTCAAGCACTTCACGCTCACCAGAGAGCCCGAACTTTTCCCTTTTCCTGAAGATTCCCACAAAGTATGCTTGCAGCACAAATAGCCACTATGCATAAGACGGGTAAGCACTGGGGCTTCCTGGAGGGGGTACTGGGAAATATGGCTTCCCACTAGAATATATTAAATCATTGCTAGCACTATATACTAATCCAACTGCCACTGTCTCATATGGGGGATATAAATCTAAACCAATAACAATTACCAATGGCTCTAGACAGGGATGTCCTCTATCACCAATACTTTATGTCCTAGCTCTGGAGCCTTTAGCAATATTGATAAGAGAACACTCAAAAATTCAAGGATACAAATTCTCTCCGCTAATAGAAGTCAAGATGGGACTGTTTGCGGATGATACCCTTGTCGTTATGTCTGACCCAAAAACCGCATTGCCAGCTCTGTGGAACCTGTTAACGCAATACGGTCTGGTGACCTACCATAGGATTAACCCAACAAAAACACAAGCAATAGGATTTACGGAGGAAATTATTGAGGAATTATAAATCAAATACAAGTTTAAGAGGTTGAAAGGAAATATTACCTACTTAGGAGTTAATTTAACCGCCAATCCACAAAACATGTTAAAAGCAAATTTGTTGATGAAATGGAGAAGTCTGAAATAAGAAATGCTAAGCTGGCCTAAAATGTATATATCATGGTTAGGACGAGTAGCGTTGATAAAAATGACGATCCTCCCAAAACTTCTATATATATTTAGATCTATACCAATGGAAATCCCTAGAACAATAATACAAGAAATACAAACTCACATTACCAAATATATACATAATAATCAAAAGAATAGAGTAGCAAACAGATAGATATATTAGTTAAGATATGGAATCATTATGGGAAAAAGGAAAAGGAACTATTCAATCTGACCTTAGCAACACCTATCGGTACCATGGAACTTATGATTCCTTACTTAGACTTAAAGAGATGGGAAATAGTAGGGATAAATAACATAAACCAGTTAATAAAAAAAGGTAATATAAAAATAATCGAGGAATTTACGGAGGAATTTTTTAGATATGTACAGATTAATGGCCTGCTCCAAAAAGCCGACGGGCAAATTAACAAAAGAAAGGAATCAAAGTTGAAAATAATTAATATATGTATGGATACAATTAATAAACAAAAAAAGATATCCATATGTTATGAAACACTCCAGGAGCAGGATAAATTTCCATTTATCTGTAGTTGGGAGAGAGAGATGGGAAAAGAATTACAGGAAGACCAGTGGGAACAAGCACTGGCGGATCCCTGTTTCTTTTCCCACTGCTTAAATCACCTAGAACTGGCAAGAAAGATACTATATCGATGGTACTTGGTTCCAAAAAAACTATCCCGCATTTATCCTAACGTGGATAAAAACTGTTGGAGAAGGTGCGACCAGGAGGGGACAATGTTGCACGTATGGTGGACATGCCCAAGACTCATAGAGCTGTGGTCATGGGTATTTAAGCTAATTAAACAAAAAACTAACATAGACCTCCAAATGACACCAGAGATAGCTATCCTACACATACTTCCCCATGGTATAGCTCAAAATAACAAAATAATTATTGGACAAGTTCTTATATCCGTTAAAACATTGATAGCTTGAAAGTATCTCAATTCTTGGGCTCAGACCAAAGACTTTCACAGAGGAAAGCAACTTAATATCTTTTAAGTCAAGATAAGAATAGATGGTTGAAAGGAGCAGGGGGGTAACAAGACAATAAAGTTTCTTAAGGAATGACTTAAGCGTACCCTCCCGGGAAATTAGAGGATAGGACAGTTGTAGGTAATTTTTTACTAATAAAATATGATTAATATATGAATATTTAAAATGTTAATTAAATATATAAGGGCACTGATGACAACGTTCCTTACGATTTGAAGCACACAAAAAGCTCATGCGCAACCCAAAAAATAAAAATAAAAAAGAGTACAGGCTGCAAAAGGAAAGTCTGAGCCCAATAAAAAAAAAGAAATGCATTAATGCATTAAGCATGCATGGGATGGGCATAAAGCTACCCTAGATATAAGACAAAGCCAGGCACAAATCCCAGTGGCATTTCTGAGGTGGAGTTGCATGGTGGGGTCGGGGGGCCCCAGGGCAATTTTGCACCGGGGCCTGGTGGTTTCTAGTTATGCCTCTGGATGTAGGCATTTTAATAAGAAATGTTTTAATGAAAGAATACAAATAAAGTGCCTTATTGAGCACTCTCTGTTTGTATAGCACTATAGACATGTTGTTATGACGAATCTGAACCAAGATGTTAACCACAGGGTGATCACATTTCATTTTTGAAATTCAGGGGAATCTCATGGTAACGCGTAATTTAAACAAAAGTCTTGTGCCAGATTAACAGGGGAGGGCAGACTTAGCCTGTAAGGATTTGTCTGCAGTTGCTGCTGGCCGAGTTGTCACTAGGGTTGGTATCACCCGGTGCATTAATCCATGATGTCCCCCCTCTGGATTTCATCCAATACCATGCCAAACAGATTATTCAGTAACGTCAGTCAGATGGTCCATTAAAATACACCATACAGGAGCCCCATAAATTATGCAACATACACAAGCCCAATAAATATGCCACACACTGGAGCCCCATTTATAATGCCACGCACAGAAGTCCCATAAATATGCCACACACAAGAGCCCAATAAATATGCCACACACGGCACCCCCATTAATTATGCCATGCACAGAAGCACCAGTGGGCTACATTCATCATATTGTACAGTTATAAAACAATAAATATATATATTTATACACACACACATAAGCCTATCTATAAACACAAACATCTCTCTCTCTATTTATATATATATGTATATAACTAGTTGAAGGCGGCTCTCTAATAAGGCCTCGCACTCACGGGGGACTCGCGGCCTTTGATGTGACGGGAGCTTAACACTGCCCTTAAGCTCCCTGTTACACTAACCTTGGTCATTTCCTCCGTGCAGTCTTCCCTCCTGCACGGAGTAGGAAAACTCCGGCTGCTATTTTTTTTTTTTTTATAACTTTATTGAAGACTGCACGGAGGAGACAGAGCAACAAGGAGGTAAGTACTGGGGAATGGGGGGAGGAGGGGAGCAAAATCCTGGCATATTGAGGGGCGCAATACTGGCATATTGAGGGACTAAATCAAGGCATAATGAGGGGCTAAATCCTGGCATTTTGAGTGGCAAAATCCTGACATATTGAATGGCAAAATACTGCCATATTGAGTGACAAAATACTGGCATACTGAGTGGCTAAATCCTGGCATATTTTTTTCGAAAATATTTATTTATTGTAATTTTTGAAACAAACAAATGCAGGTGGTGGATGGGGAGGGAATGGATACAGAAAGGAAAAATAGGGGGGGGGAGGGAATTACATGTGGGATACTTTTATGCAAATGAATTACATACATATGTAGATACATAAAATAAGCCATGAATCACGGTACTGATCTCAAAATAAGAAACATTACATATCAGAACGAACCATAATAGAATCTACTATCTGTTCTCCTAGCAATCACATATGTTAAGAAAAGAAAAAGGTGGAGGGATGTACTGTAGGCTTCTCAAACCAGAAGTGTTTGAGCAAAATCAGAACCAGAAGTCCACTCTATCCAATGAAACCAGGTATTGATATATTTAGTATGTTGGTTGAGCGCTGAGTGAGAAAGCTCTTCCCATGTTCTGAGCTCCTCCACTTTAAGTACCCAATCCCGTAGGGATGGTGTGTATGTAGATTTCTAGTGTATGGGAATCAGCAATTTGGCAGCGCTCAATAAATGTTTTACAATTGATTCTGGCATATTGAGTGGCAAAATCCTGGCATATTGAATGGCACAATCCTGGCATATTGAATGGCACAATCCTGGCATATTGAATGAAACAATCCTGGCATATTGAGAGGCAAAATCCTGGCATATTGACCAACTGCTTCTTACCACTCTTTAAATTGTACTAAACCCTGATAAACATGCTTGTGAGGGTAATTGGGGTGAGTGGGAGATATTGTCAGGGGGGGGGGGGGGCGGTATGGGGTCCAGAAAATGTGTCCAGTAAGGGGCCCTGAAATTCCTGGTGGCAGCCCTGGCCTTAAGCATCGACACTTTAAGGGGTGGCATGGAGATTCATCCCCCCCCCCCCCTCCTCTTTGAATGTGATCGCACCCTGGTAAGCTCACTCCGTCCCCACTGTCACAGTGCATTCGGTGCTGTGAGGAAGAACAAAGTGCCAGGCCTCCAGCACAACGTGGTCTTTCAACATTGAGCACCTTTCCTTCTGACTGAGTGTTAGTGTGTGATTGTGTGCTGGCTGAGTGTGTCTATGAATGACTTTGGTGGCTGAGTGTGTCTATGAATGACTGTGTGCTGGCTGAGTGTGTCTATGAATGACTGTGTGATATGTGCTAGTGTCAGTGGCGTCCCGAGGGGGGTGCGGACCGCACCGGGTGACACCTCCAGCGGGGATGACACCCGTGCTGCCGACGTAACGTCACATCCGGTGGCTGTGTTTCTTTCCTCCATGCTGGAGGGAAGACTGCACGGAGGAGAAGTCCTGGAGACAGAACAACAAGTAAGGTAAGTACTGGGGAAGGGGGGGGGGGGGAGGTTGGTATAAAATGAGCAAATACTGGCATACTGAGTGGCAAAATTATGGCATACTGAGTGGCTAAATGCTGGCATATTGAGGGGTTAAATACTGGCATATAGAGGGGTTAAATATTGGCATATGGAGTGGCAAAATACTACTGTCATATTGAATGGCAAAATTCTGGCATACTGAGGGGTTAAATACTGGCATATGGAGTGACAAAATACTACTGGCATCTTGAATAGCAAAATTCTGGCATATTGAGGGGTTAAATACTGGCATATTGAGGGGTTATATACTGTCATATAGAGTGACAAAATACTACTGGCATATTGAATGGCAAAATTCTGGCACTTTGAGGAGTTAAATACTGGCATATGGAGGGGTTAAATGCTGCAATATTGAATGGCAAAATTCTGGCATATTTAGGGGTTAAATATTGGCATATTTAATTGCAAAATAATACTGGAATATTGATGGGTTAAATGCTGGCATATTGAGTGGCAAAATAATACTGGCATATTGAATGGAAAAATTCTGGCATATTGAGGGGTTAAATGCTGGAATATTGAATGGCAAAATTCTGGGATATTAAGGGGTTAAATACTTGGATATAGAATGGAAAAATAATACTGGCATATTGAGGGGTTAAATGCAGGCATATTGAATGGCAACATTCTGGCATATTGAGGGGTTAAATGCTGGGATATTGAATGGAAAAATTCTGGCATATTGAGGGGTTAAATATTGGCATATTGAATGGCAAAATAATACTGGAATATTGAGTGACAAAATACTGGCATATTTAATGGCAACAAAATGGCATATTTAATGTCAAAATACTGACATATTGAGTGGCAAAATACTGGCATATTGAATGGCATTCTATTGGGCAAATTGGCTGTGGCTTTTTAATGGCAAAATAATACTGGCATAATATTGGGAAAATTGTGGTTTATCAATGACGAAATAATACTGCCACATTATTGGGCAAATTGGCTGTGCCATATTTATGGGCAAACACTGGCATATAAATGGGAAAACTGGTTTATTTTAATTGGCAAAGTGATGCTGTGGCATGGGCTGTGGGGCAGAATAACATGTACTATAAGGAAAGTGAAACTGGCTAGTTCTGTGGGGCAAAGTGACACTGTGGCATGCCAGATCGTGTAGGTGCAAAATAAGTGCAAGCCAAGTGCTGTGGGTGCAATATAGGTGCATGGCAAGTTCTGTGGGTACTGTATGGTGCTGTGGTAAGTCCTTTAGGTGCAATGTGGGTGCAGATGAAGGGAATAAAAAATAGCAATGCAATTTTTCAATAAAATTTTTATTTCATATGAAAATAGTTGAATATAATATAACAAAATTCAAATAAGTATAAATGCAACTAGTTATAGAGAGATGTCTGTGTGTATAGATATGTATTGTTTTCGAATTGTACAATTGTCACCTCGCTGGGCCCCATGTGTGGCATAATTAAGGGGCTATTTTGTGTTGCATAATTATGGGGCGCTTGTGTGTGGCATAATTAAGGGGTGCCTGTGTGTGGCATTATTAATGGGCTCCTGTGTGTGTGGCATAATTAATTGGGCTCCAAGGTGAGGCATAAATAATGGGGTTTCGGGGGCGTGGCCAGCCGGGGAAGAAGATGGCTGCTTAATTCGAGAGCTCCGTCACCCTCTAATTAAAACAGCTTAACACAGCACTACCTATCACCATGAGACGCAATAAAAGAGGACCAACTGAACCGGGAACCCCAGGAGGCAAGGGTAAACACCCGTCGAGCTCTCTACGTGATTTTTTCCACACCCCAGCAGCACTCGCCTCGCAGCATGAAGGAGACCACGAGGCGCATTCACCCACAAGCTCCGTCTCTGCAGATGATGGCGACCAAGGGCAAAGCTCGACAAATCCTGCAGTCATATACCCGACGCCACAAAATATATTCGCATCCGCACCTTGGAAGCAAGACTTTGCAAACCTAATCCAGGAGCTAAAACACACGGTGCAAGATGAAGTTAAAAAATTGAGGACGGACCTTGGAGGCCTGGAAATGCGGGTCACAAAACAAGAGTCTGACACGGCGACACAAACGAACCGCCTTACCCACCTCGAACGTGCTGTACACCAGCAAACCGAATACCTGATGGATTACCGCAGGAGGCTAGAAGTTCTGGACAACCGCGGACGCCGACATAACATCAGGATCCGCGGTGTGCCTGAGACTGCTGATGGCGCGGAGGAGAACCTCTTTTCCCTCCTCAATGGTATTTTTAACTCGCTTTTAGGCCGCACATCCGCGGAAAATGTGGAAAATGTGGAACTAGACAGGGCACATAGAGCTCTTCGGCCCAGGGGCCCTCCAAACGCTCCCCCGCGAGACATCATATGCAGGCTGGTAAGCTTCAAAATGAAGGAGGAGATAATGCGGAAAGCTCGTGAGGTCAGGATATGGCAACACGAAGGCCATGACATAACCTTTTACCAGGACCTTTCTGATCTTACTCTCCAAGCACGCAGAGTGTTGAGACCACTCACCTCTATCCTTCAACAGAAAGCTATCCGCTACTCCTGGGGTCACCCTTTTACCTTGATGGTATACCTCAGGGAGAGGCCCTACATCGTCCGATACCACCAAGACCTACCAGATCTATTTGCGGAACTGGAGTTACCCGATCTTCGCATCCCAGACTGGAACCAACCGAGCAACCGATTGCCTACTGCCACCCGATTATCTGAGCAAAGCCGCCCACGACAACACCCTAGACGCCCAACCATTCCATCGAGACAGACTTTTCGTCCTGGAGCTGATCGGATGGAGGGTGCCAATGCACACAGAACGGAAAGAGAGGAATGAAGCACGGGCCTAGGCGCCGACAATCAAGCGGACAACTGACTGTTCAACAGTACTGGACATCTCCAGATGCAATGGGTTAACCATCAGACACCCCATTTTCCCCCTTAGCACACCTATTCATGCGGACTATACCTACCTCCGGGCATTGCAAACCTGGAACTCATATTGGCTGCCCCCTCCATGTTTGCTAAGGATGAGGGACCGCTCTGGGTAATCTGTACATACTCCAATTACATGGGGAATATGGAGCAATGGTTCAGTGAGTATATACTAATGGGAATATAAACCCATACTGTTTCTTGTTGTAGGAGTGGGGTGCTCCAGGTGCCACTTTTGCAGATACTGACACGAGTGGCCCCTGCAGCGCCGCACTGGTTTAGTTCTCTATAATTATCATCATATTGGGACATTGTCAACCCATCTAACTGACAGCACCAGCTTATATACAGATAGGGAACTAGATTTAAGCAAATTTAAGCAGCTGTTAATGGGCAAAATATGAGCTCCCAATGATTGGGAATGGCCCAATACACACGAACCACTTAATGATGCTGCTCACAGAAAGGGAAGAAACTCGACGTAGTATTATAAGCACTTAATACCTCCCAGTGCACTTATACACTAATTGCACAAAACCCGAATATCCATATTTTGTTATAAAGCCCCTACTGGTTCTATCCATCGTACCTATGTCTCTATCAGAGGTTTAGAACGACACATGATAGATGGAGATTTGGAAATGGGCATCTTGCCACAACGGAGGTACCACCTCATGTAGGGTTAACCAAGTTAAGCCAAGTGGCTGTATATTAATAAGTTTTTTCTTACATATTAGAGGGTGACGAACCCTCTCTCGTGTTTACTTGTTATTGTTATTTACTGTATATTCTCTGTTCATAGAGAGCCATATACTTCTGACCTAGTTGTCACTTTCCCCCCACACCCAGGCCCACAATATTATTGGCCGGAATACGGAGTGTAACTCCTTTGGTGCAGGCACCCCATTCCTAGGCCAATAGGAGCCACAGGGTTACCTACTACCCCCCCGGAGGCCTTTCCCTCCACGCACACCCCCCTTCCTCCCCCTCTCTTTTCTCTCCCTTCCCTACTCCACCCCATACCCCACACACTAAATCAGTCACTATATACCTCCCCATACCCCTAACAGTTTGTTGAACTTGACAAGACACCATGAAGACACACGACCGACCTACCCCACTATACCCACTAACTATCTCTCAGATACAACACACACCACACACTATAGTGGGTCAACCAAGTGAAAGAGCAACCCTCAACGTTTTGTCCTACAACGTGAAGGGACTGAATACACCTGAAAAACGTTCACATCTAATAAGGGAACTTAAATACAACAAAACAGCGGTGGCCTTCCTACAGGAGAAGACTTTGTACCAGAGCCCCCCCACGTCTAACTACACGGGAATACCCACAAGGCTATTTTAGCAATAACCCACTCTCCAAATCAAAAGGCACCGCAATTTTATTTTCTCGACACATTCCTTTTGTAGAAGTGGAACATTACTCTGATCCTGGAGGTAGATTTATTTTTGTAAAAGGCACCATTGCTGACCGTATCTATACATCTGCAAATATTTACCTACCTAATAAGCAACAACACACTTGTTTTTCCCAAATTATGGCCAAACTTCGAGATTTCCAAGACGGTATGACAATTCTTGGGGGGGACTTTAATGTTGCTTTAGACCCCCATATGGACACATCACATGGGTCCACCCATACTCCTCTCCGCACCCTCCGCCGAATTAGGAAACTGCTCACCGATCATCAACTTATCGACTGCTGGAGGGCGTTACACCCCACCACTAGGGACTATAGTTTCTACTCCACGCCACACTCTAGGTACTCGCGTATAGACTACATTTTTATCACACATTACCATCTGTCAATGTTACGGACAGCACAATATGGTACAACCTCTTGGTCAGACCATGCCCCACTAACACTTTCTTTGAGCTCCCCACTTGTGAAGCAGGCACAGCGCACATGGCGCCTTAACGACGCCCTACTAACCGACCCGATACTGCAGGAACCTACTAGTACACTACTAAAAAACTACTTCCAAGAAAACATTACACCAGAAATCCCCTTACTGACAGTATGGGAAGCCCACAAATGTGTCCTGAGAGGACACTATATAACACATGCAACCACACGAAAAAAGGCCAACGCGGCAAATCTTAGCAGATTGTACTCGCAGATAGCTAGCCTGGAGCTGACACATAAGGAACAGCTCGAGGAACCCGAGTTCCAGCAACTCCTATTGTTAAGGAAGGAATTAGCTACCATTCTCAACCAACAAGCCCAACGTAACTTCACCAAACTCAAGGCCCTATATTATGAACATGGCAATAAACTGGGAAAATACCTGGCCAGAGCACTTAAGAAACGCAGACAAATGGCATATATTCTGAAAATCAGAGACATTAAAGGGACCCCCAGACTCCTCCCGACAGAAATAGCTAGAGAATTTGTTACTTTTTACACTAATTTATACAACATCAACCCAGATACAAATGACCCGACACACTCGACTCTCCGCACACACCAGATATCAGAGTATTTGACCACACATTTGTCCCACACACTTTCCTCAGAGGATGCGAAAGCCATGGAACGCCCAATTTCATTGATTGAGCTACAACTGGCAATTCGCAACTCTAAAACAGGCAAATGCCCGGGCCCTGACGGTCTCCCGTTGCAATACTACAAAAAGTATTTTGATACACTAGGCCCGCATATGGTTGACGCCTTAAACTCAGTCTTTGACGGTGGGACGATACACCCGCATACCCAGTTGGCAACAATCTCCCTAATACCTAAGGAAGGGAAGGACCCAGAGCAATGTGGCAACTACCGGCCCATTTCTCTGTTAAACGCCGATATTAAGCTGTTTTCTAAAATCCTTGCTTCACGAATCCAACGTTATCTACCCAATCTGATCCATCCGGACCAGGCGGGATTTGTCCCGGGACGGGAGGCCAGGGACTGCACTATCCGCGCGATCAATCTGATCCACCACGCTAATTCCAAAAAGATTAATACTATCTTTTTATCAACTGACGCTGAGAAAGCGTTTGATCGCGTGGATTGGTCATTCCTCCTAGCAGTTTTAAAGCAGGTGGGGTTTGGCCCTCGTGTTATTGCTTGGGTCATGTCCCTGTACTCCCGCCCCTCAGCCAGGATCCGGATCAACGGAGTACTATCCAATTCTTTTCCCATCACCAATGGAACCAGGCAAGGCTGCCCGTTATCTCCATTACTTTTTGCACTCACCCTAGAGCCCTTTCTGGAAGCAGTAAGGCATAACCCTGACCTTTTAGGTTTACAAATAGGTGACACTCAACATAAAGTATTAGGATTTGCAGATGACCTATTGTTTACTCTCACCTCCCCTAGAATATCTCTACCTGTATTGATGCAGGAATTTAATGCCTACGGCGCACTGGCAAATCTCAAAATCAATATCTCTAAATCTGAAATCCTAAATATCAACCTCCCCACCCAGGAAGCCGTGAGCCTGTCAGAATCTTTCCCATTTAAATGGTGCAGAGACAAAATTAAATACCTAGGTATATGGCTCACTAGAGACCCAGCACAACTATACCAAACAAATTTTCTGCCCCTCCTGAAGATCCTACAAAAAGATATGGAAACGTGGGGATCCACGTTTATAACCTGGTTGGGTAGGGTCAATGTTTTAAAAATGAACATATTACCACGACTGCTATATTTATTCCAATCTCTGCCAATTAAGATACCCCGTTCCTATTTTGCCTCGCTGAAAACCATGTTTCTGAAATTCGTCTGGGCCAACAAACAACCGAGACTTAGGATTGAGCTGCTGACCCAGCCGAAGGATAGGGGTGGATTGGGCTTGCCATGTATGCAGAAGTATTATCAGGCGTCTCATCTTTTACGGGTGTTGGAATGGGAGTTTCACCCTCCCCATAAATTATGGATCGAGGTAGAGGAGGAGGCGGCTCCTTGCCCCCTGCGGGTGCTGCCATGGATCCAACCTTCAAAGGTGAGACACTTGGTAGCACATCACCCATTGATATCAGCAACACTCTCAATCCTACACGCTCATAGCAAGAAAGGTTTGCTCACCTCCCACCCTTCTCCTAAAACCCCTCTCCGACACAATCCTGAATTCACCCCAGGAATGCAGGGGGGACAGTTTCTTCAGACTAACATGACGGATTTCATAGCAATTAGTGACCTCCTGGTGGATGGTAAACTCAAAACACTCAATATGATGTTCCCGGATGGGAACCCATCCCTCTTAGACATATTCCACCACGCACAGTTAAGCCATTTTCTCAGCTCTACCCCTCGTAAACACTCCTACTCCAGACCGTTGACTGAATTTGAATCCCTAGCCTCAAAGGATGCTCTCCCCCCCCATGGGGTTTCACTCATATACCAAATACTTTTGAACACCACACCAACGATCCTGCCGGCACTGGTGGGTAAGTGGGAATCGGCCCTCCAAATTTCCTTAACGGAGGCACAATGGGGTAAAATATTCCAACTTACACACAAATGTTTAGTTAACAATAAGACCCAGGAGATGTCATATAAATTCTTGACCTGTTGGTACCGTACCCCGGTGCGACTTCAGAAAATGTTCCCCCTGCACCCAATAGAATATTGGCGATGTAGTGTGGCCCCGGGAACTATGCTCCATATCTGGTGGACCTGTCCCCTCATTAGACGCTTCTGGACTAAAATCCATTCGGTAATATCCACCCTAACAGACAAACCTCCACCTTTCCTACCTGCGCCAATGTTGCTACACCATACCACGACTCCCATAACACAGTATAAAAAATCTATTGTAAGGCATTTGATTAACGAAGCAAAAGCACTGATACCCGTACATTGGGGCGATACATCCCCTCCCACATTTCGGGAATGGATACTGAGAGTAGAGAATGCGAGACATATGGAAGACCTAATAAGAAAAGCCGACGACGACCATGATTTATATGTCCAAACATGGTTTTATTGGTTACAGTTCCTTGAAGACCCCCAAACCCAAGCAGTACTGCAAAATACGTAAAATATTATACACATTTCCCCCCCCCCCCCCCCTTTTTTCTTTTTTTTTCTTTTCTCCTTTTATAGTTCACGAAAGTATCAGGTGACGCCCACCCCCCTGAAATTCCTACCCCCTTACCTGCCACCCCTAGTACCCTTTCTCTCTATACTATCTATGTTTATTCCCCCCCTTTTCCTTTTTCTCCCCTCCAGATATAGTTTCTGAATGTATGCAAAAAATTGATATCCGGGTAATATCACTAAACCAATGGTAATAATGATTATTTTTATTTCTCTGGCAACATGTTTGTATTTTGTATTTTATGTGTATACAGAAGTTTTATAATAACAAAAAAAAAAAAAAAATATATGCAACCGTCTGCTGCGACAGACATCAATTGCTATTTCATTAACCATTGTCTACCCCCCCCCCCCTTTCTCTCTTGGTTCTGTACCCCCTCTTTTTTCCATTATTTTACTTGACAAAAATTTCAAAAAAAAAAAAAAATTATGGGGTTTCTGGTGTGGCATAATTTATGGGGCACTGGTGTGGCATAATTCATGGGGCTCTTGTGTGTGTCATAGTTATGGGGCTCCTGTGTATGGCATAGGTAATGGGCTCCTGTGTGTGACATAATTTTTGGGGCTCCTGTATGTGGTATATTTAATGGGCTATCTGACTGGCATTACTAAGGAATCTGTTTGGCATGGTATTGGAGGAAATCCGGTGGTTGACACCATGAGTTACCGCACCAGGTGACACCAACCCTAGTTACGTCTCTGGTTAGTGTTCACATTTAGGACACAGCAATAAGAATGTGAGTTAGTCAGCCAAACACTTTTTATCTATACCAAATGTTTATAGATATTTGTAGAATAATTATGAGACAAATAAAATTCGGAGCTGTAAATTCCTAGAAGCTGGGATTTAAGTCTGATCTTGAAATATGCTATTTATACAGTTCATTTTTATTATCACTTGCATATATTTTATTTAATAATGCGTGTCTGTGACGGCCTCTTGTTCGACTTTCGCCTAAGGCCTCACAAAGTCTAGAGCCGCCTCTGACTAGTTGCATTTATACTTATATGAACTTTTTAATATTATATTCAACTATTTTCATATGTAATAAAAATGTTATTGAAAAATTGCATTTCTTATTTTTATTCCCTTCCTTCGCACCCACATTGCACCTAAAGGACTTAACATAGCACCATATAAAATATGCCCACTAAAATATGCCACAGACAGTTTGCCCCACTGTTAGTTTGCCTATTAACATAATTTTCCTATTAATATACCACCCTCCTCCCCACTTCTTTGTTTGTCTCCGTGAGTTATTTGGGGTATGCCAAGACGTGGGTTCCTGGCTCACTGCACTTGGAGGGATATCATCTGTACCGAGGCCAATGAAGGCTAAAACGTCTGTGGTTGCTGTGCTTCTCATGCAGAGGAGACCCGCCAGGCAATTTGGATCTGGACTGGGACCAGTCTGATATGCTTATGGAGGAGTTTCCTCTGTAATGGTGAAAGCAAGCAAAAAATGATTTCTCTCCCGAGGAGGTTACATCCTATACAGCTGCACAAAAACTCTCTGGTTTATTTAATAGTAAAACATTACAAATCAATGTAACATGCCATATTTGCATATTTAGAATTTAAAAGATAATGATTGTCCTTTTTTTTATTAAAATATGGTATTATGGCATAAATGTACATGACATGCACCACTTACTAACCTCAATAAAAAGTAGGGAATGGCCATGTAAACAACTATATATACATTGTTATATATAACTGGGAAATTTGGTTAGTGAGGACAGAGAGAAAGCAAACATTTTAAATACTTTTGTTTCCTCTGTTTATACCAAGGAAGAACCAATGTATGAGCCCCTAGTCCATCAAGTTCAACCCTTCCACCCATCATTCCAGCGTTTGATCCAAAAGAAGGCAAAAAAAACACTAAGAAAGCTATTTCAAATTTTGCGTCCTAGGGGGGAAAAGTCCTTCTTGACTCCAAGGGGCAATCAGATTTCTCCTTATATCAATAAACTCTATTATTAATGCTTATTCTAATATTAATAGCCCTGTATGTTCTGTTTTTCTAAAATAAAAACATCCTGACCATTTTTAAATGCATCTATTGTAGTTGATTGCACCACCTCTCTTGGCAGTGAGCTCCATAACTTTATTGTCCATACCGTAAAGAATCCCTTTCTTTGCTGTCTGTGAAATCTGTGCTCTTCTAGGTCCAGTGACCTCTTGTTCTTTGTACATTTCTGTTAATGAACATGTCACTAGAGAGCTCTTCATATTGGCCCTGTGCATATTTATGTAATGTTATCATATCCCCTCTGAAATGCCTTTATTCGAATGTATATAAATGCAATTTTTTTAAGTCTCTCTTCATAACTAAGTTCCTCCAATCCCCTTGTTAATTTTGTAGCCCTAATTGCACTTTTTCTAGTTCCACATCCTTTTTATGGACTGGTGCCCAGAATTGCACTGCATATTCAAGGTGAGGTCTTACCATTGACTTATGGAGGCAAGATGATATCCTCCTCCCATGAATCTATACGTCGTTTTATACATGCCAATATCTTATTGGCCCTTGCAGCTGCTGACTGGCATTGAGCACTGTTGCCAAAGCTGTTATCTACAATTATTTCTAAATCCTTTTCATTAGTAGTTTTTCACAGGGAAATACCATTATATGTTATAGTATATGTTGCATTGTTATTATTTTTCCCATAATGCATAACTTTACATTTTTCTATATTGAACCTCATTTGCCACTTAATTGCCCAGTGCCCCACTCTAGGGACTCCGCCTTTCACCAGTCTCTTGGCACTATGCCTGAACTGAAATAATCCCTTTATGCCCCTGACGAAGCCGCCAAGGCGAAACGCGCGTCGGGCGTTTTTTCTTTTTCGTTTTTTGCTTTATTATCTTTTTTTATATTTTGCCCTTATTAATCCCACCATTGTTTTCTCCTGTCGCTGTGTGGCTTGCGCAACTATCTATACCTCTCCCGTTTCTATCTCTGTTATTTATCATTAGAATAGGAATTATCTCACATTGAGATTAGGGATATCATGTATTCTCCACTATTATTAAAATTCCTGCTTTTCTTAATATACTTTAAACTTTGGAGTTATATAGGAGATATTGTTAGTGCTTCCACTAGCTGCACTTCTCCTATAGACAGGAGTCTGAATTAGGGCATTAGTGTCTCGTTTATTATTATTTTGTTTGGTTTATCTTCTCTCTTTCTTTTTTTTTTGTTTTTTTTTTTTAATTTTCAAAAATGCTTTATTCAAGTTCAACAGGATGACAGTATATGCATAAAATATTAGGACAGTGACTTGGAAGTGTTTGCATAGAATAACATATAGTATCAAAAACACCTGTTATACAATTGTATGTAACATCACAAAACATGTTAGTATTATTGAATAGTGATGATTCATTCTAACTCTCCCTTGGTGTTTCTAGTTGAGTCATGTTAAAATTATGATTTAAATATCCGCAGAATTCGTCACCATCTTAGTAAAATATTAAAATATTAATATCAATTCTATTACTGTCTAGTAAACTTTTTATGAAAATTCAGACGAATAGTAATTACAGTAACTAATTAAAAAACCTGTTTTGATCGTCTGAGAGCAAATGACTTGTTAACTGAAAAAGAGATGAAAGATTAGGAGAAGAAAGAGAGATAGGGATAGTGGAATAGAGAAGGTAATAGGAGCACCAAGTTTTTTTTTTTTTTTTTTAATATTACTGTTTCTTCTGGTTAGGGGGGTGGATCAAAGTACGTCGACCATGCTTTTAAAACTTCCTCGTATTTATGCAGATTCCCCACATTATAGTAGTGTAACTTTTCCATTTGTATATTATGATTTATAAGGTTTTCTAATTCTTGCGTGGACGTGTTGACTTTTGATTTCCAATTTCTAGCTATTAGGGTTTTTACTGCCAAGAGTGTATGGCCTATGATGATCTGGTGGGGTAAGAGCATTTTGTATGGGAAAATATGCAACAGGGCTAACTCCGGAGTTTGTTGTAGTTGTAGCGCAGTTATTTTTTGTATGATTTCAAAAGCAGATTCCCATAATGGCTTGATTTGTGGGCAATTCCACCAAATATGAAGTATAGTTCCAGGGGAGCTACAGGCCCTCCAGCATAAGTTTGATGAGCCCGGGTACATTCTTGCTAGTCTGCTGGGCACTAGGTACCATCTGTACAGAATTTTCCTAGCCAGTTCCGAGTGGTTCGCACAATGTGATATCTTCTTGGGAAAATCGAATGCTTGTTTCCATTGTGTGGGTGTGAGATTCTTTCCCAAGTCCTTTTCCCATGCCTTAATGAATGGGAAATTGGAGTACATGCATGGAGGCATCGCTGCAGAGTAGCACATTGATAGAGTTTTTTTAGCTTTGGAAATGTGGATGCATGACAGTGTTATCTTATGCGGAACATGTGTTGCATCTGTTAGGATGTTGGGGTGGTTCTGTAGAGTATGTCTTATTTGTAAATATTTGTACAAGTCCTCTTTTGGTATCCGGTATTGGATTTGTAAATTTTCAAACGATTTTAATTGAAATTGTGTATATAAGTCTTCCAGGTTGCTAATACCCGCTTCTTGCCAGGACTTTAGGGAGATGTTTGGGATGAATAATTCCAAAGTTTTTATGGGTGTTGCTGGAGTGAATTTGTTTAGTTCTCCAATAAATGATGCATAATGCGACCATATATCATATGACATATTTATACTTGGGAATAATTCCTGAGTCTTAACATTTTTCTTCCGTGTTTTCCACAGCATTTCACATACTCTGTGCGGAGATATGAGCGAATCTTCCATGTCCACCCATGCTACCCTACCTGGCCTGGAATGGTGCAGTAGTGTTTGCGCCATTCTAGACGCGAAGTAGTATCTTTGGAGTGAGGGGACACCCAATCCTCCTTGGGAGTAAGGAATCATTATCCATTTGTTAGCAATCCTGGTTGGTTTGTGACCATGGATAAATTGAAGCAAAGCCGCTTGGACTTCTTTCATGAAAACTGACGGTATATGAATTGGTAGAGTTCTAAACATGTATAAACATTTTGGTATTATTGTCATTTTAATTGCAGCTATTCGTCCCAGCCATGTGATAAACATTTGGGCCCAATTCCTTAAATCTAATTTAATTTCTTTCCAAAGATGTTTTATATTACATTCCATAAGATCTTGTGGGTTCTTCGTTAGTTTGATGCCAAGATACGAGATATGTTTTGTTCTCCAGTCATATGTATATTTCGATTTAAGAGCGTTCAGCGAGTTAAGAGGTATCCCCAGAGGCAAAGCTTGTGTCTTAGATTCATTCACTTTGTGATATGATATTGAACTAAACTCTTTTAGCAGAATTTGTAAGTGTCTGAGAGATTGTTCAGGCTGTGACAGAGTAATCAAAATGTCGTCAGCGAAGAGAGCTAATTTTGTCTCTTGCTGAGGGGCAAAGGTTATGCCATGGATATTAGGGTGGCTCTAATGGCAGCAGCCAGCGGTTCCAACGCAAGAACATAGAGTATTGGGGAGAGCGGGCACCCCTGCCTAGATCCGTTCGAAATTTTAAAAGGTTCTGATAGGAACCCTGCATATGACACAGCCGCTGATGGGGAGGAGTATAGGGCTAATACTGCTTTTATATAGTTAGGT
Organism: Pelodytes ibericus; assembly: GCA_036172795.1. Classification (NCBI taxonomy): domain Eukaryota; kingdom Metazoa; phylum Chordata; class Amphibia; order Anura; family Pelodytidae; genus Pelodytes; species Pelodytes ibericus. The sequence continues at coordinate 25,201,019 of CM069860.1, forward strand.
GGGAATTGAAATTTCTGGAGCACTCTTTCCAAATAACCCCAATGGAGGCGGTCAAACGCCTTTTCCGCGTCTATGGCAAGGATGAGGTTATTCGTTTGCTTGTTATGGACCCATGAGATAATATCTATCACCTTCCTTGTATTGTCTGATGCCTGACGTCCACTTACAAACCCCACTTGATCGTAGTGTAATAGTGTGGGAAGTATGTCTTTGATCCTATTCGCTAATATTTTAGCATAAATTTTCATGTCGGTATTGAGTAAGGAAATTGGTCTAAAATTTGGGCAGGATGTGGGGGGCTTCCCTGGTTTTGGTAGCGTAGTGATGTGGGTAGAGAGCATTGAGGGTGGGAATAACCCCTTCCTGCTACAAGCTTGAAACACTTTAACTAAATGAGGGGCCAATATATCTGAGAACTGTTTGTAATATAAATTGGTGAGGCCGTCTGGGCCTGGTGCTTTGTTGTTTGGGAGTTGTTCTATGCATGTGGTGACCTCCTTCAGTGTAATCTGAGCAGTCAGCTTACTACCCTGTTGTTCCCCAATATTGGGTAAATGAATATTTTGTAGGAAGCTGTCTATCTTTTGCATTGAAGGTTGTGGTGTTTCCTTATCATCTGATAAGTTATATAATTTAGCATAGTATTTTGCGAAAATGTCAGGTATTTTAGCTGGGTTTAATATTTTTTCCCCAGTTTGCGAATGTATAAAGGGGATAGCTTGCTTAGCCTCTTGTTTTCTCAGGCGCTTAGCTAACAGTCTGCCGGTTTTATTGCCGTTATTGTAATAATTCTGTTTTAGTTTTCTGATCATTAATTGCGTATGGTATATTTGTATTTTATTTAGCTCAGCTTTAACCAATTGTATTTTTTTTGTTCTTTGTGGTGTCACTTTTGTTTTATTTTGGGATTCTAGGTCTTGTAGCTCTTCTGTGAGAGACTTCAGATTTTTTTCCCTTTGTTTTTTTTCATGTGAGGCTTGGGATATGAAATCGCCCCGCACAACTGCTTTGTGCGCTTCCCAAAGAGTTTCAGGGTTTATGTCTGGCTTATCATTCAAATCGAAATATTCAGAGATAGCTTGGAGGTTGGAGGATTGGAGATGTTTATGTGATAAAAGAGAGTCATTTAGTCTCCAAGTTCCCCTACCTCTATATGGGAAACTTTCATTTAGTGTAAGGTAGATTGGAGCATGGTCTGACCACTGGATCGCCCCTATGTTACATTCTTTAACTCTCTGCAGGGTATTTTTATCTAGTAAAAAATAGTCTAGTCTTGTATATGACATATGGACCGAAGAGTAAAATGTGTAATCCCTATCTTGCACATGTTGAGTACGCCAGGCATCGTGCAATTTATGCTCTAGTATAACCTGTTGCATAATCTTACTTTGGGTTTGTGTGTTTTTTAGATGTTGCGACTTCAAAGTTGCGGAGGTATCTAACGTTGGATCCACCAGTGTGTTAAAATCTCCGCAGATTATCACCGATCCCACCCTGATATCTAGCGCCCTCTCTACTGTGGAACGAAGATATTGAGCTGAGCCTGAATTGGGGGCATAGATATTAACTAGGGTATACTGAGTATTGTTAATGGTTGCTAGTAGAATTATGAAACGGCCCTTTGGGTCTCTCTTAACTTTCTGAACGGTAACTGCCAACGAGCTGTGTATCCAGATGGATACTCCTGCTTTCTTTTTTTTATTTGTGGAATGATATACTACTGGGTATCGTCTTGAGGCCATGTAAGAAATTTTGTTGGTGGCAAGGTGCGTTTCTTGTGCAAATAGTATCTGAGCGTTTGGGCTTCTTTAAAGAATAATCTCCTTTTGTGGGGCGAATTAAGCCCTTTTACGTTCATAGATAGAAATTTTATGCTCATGTCTGGTTAACTGTGTTGTTCTGTTGTGAATTAGTGTATTTTATTTCAAGTTGTTTCTTTGTGTGAGAGTATATTTGTTCTTTACTTACACTTCTCTGTGGGATGGTCGGCATAGGTGGGTTCTGTTGCCAATAGTTTTCTACCTCTTATCTGTTTCCAGTTTTTTCATCTTGGATTTTCTTGGTTTGTCCATCTGTTTTTCGGTTTGTTTTGGTGTGTTGAAGCTGCACCTCGGTAATCCGCCCTTCCCTTTGACACTCCTTAAATTTTGGGAAAGATAATAAGAAAAGAAAGGGGAAATAGAGAAGTAGACAAGTAGATACCAAGATTTGGTTAGGTAAGTATTGTGCTAATAAAGACATTATATCGAACTTTTGGATTAATATCCTTATGCACATATTCCTCGTTCCCAGACGAGGGGGTTTTGGGAATGTAAATTCAAAGAACTGTGTCATTCTTGAAGGAGAATACCAGGACCGGGGAATGATCCTGTGCTTATTAGCTCATTATCTGAACTGTATTCAACATTAAACTTCAACAATAGCAAACAATATTCAACTTATTCTTGCTTATGTTTCCAGTCTTTATAGCCTGGCCACTGCTTTACACTCATATAGCAGGTTTGTGGCCCTCCTGTATTTTGTTTGGAGTAAACGCGGTAGCGTCTAGTCACCCCCCTCTGTATTTATATCTGCCCCGATTTTCTTTTGCCCATATGATTTGCCTAATGTATGTATCCCCCTGTATTTAAATATTTTTTTTTGACAATGGATTAACCTTTTACCTCTGTAGACTGCTCCATTCACTATCTTACTAAAGTGAGGTAACAGGTATCGACTGTATTTACTTCATCAATTGTTCCCCTGAAAACTTTGACAAGAAGATTAGTTAGGTATGTGTTTTTTTTTTTTTTCTTAACTTCGTGTCAAGTTCAGACAAGTGCCGCATGTAAGTCTTCTTGTTTGCCGAAGTAAGCCTCTCGTTGCTGGGATTGTATTTAAGCCGGTTTCCTATTCTTCTTGAAACATTGGTCATCCAACTCGTGTGGGATGTTAAGATGGATTTTATGGCAGAGTTCAGTGGGGTCCTTGTAACGTCCATTTTCATTAGTGGTGTCTAGCGGGCGGTTGTGTTACAGTAGTAGGCTACAAACAGGATTCTCAGTCCATGAGAAGATGGTGATCTTCTTGAAGTTATTTTAAGTGCCCTCTTTTATTGTGCAGGTGTGTAGACTTGCACTCTCTGGACGAAAGGTTTTTTTCCCATTTTTCTGGACCATTGTCCACTCTTTCTCCATTCTCGGTTTCTTCCTTTGCTCCGTGTCTTCTCGTTCCTGTAGCGGAATGCCCCTTTGTTTCAAGTACTGGAGGCCTTCTTCTTTTGTTGAAATTATCGTTGTGACTCCATTATGGTTGACAATTATTTTTGTGGGGAAGCCCCATTTATATTTAATGTCCGCTTCCCGGAGAGCTAAAGTAATGCTCTTGAGTGCTCTCCTCTGCGTTAAAGTTGCGGCTGATACATCAGAAAAAATCTGTATATTTTGGAAAGGCTCTGGCAATTGATCTTGTTGCCTGCTTGCTTTTAGTAGGTTCTCCTTAATATGAAAGTAGTGTAGTCTGAGAATCACCTCCCTTGGGATTTCAGCCGGGAGACTTTTGGGCTTCGGTATTCTATGTATCCGATCTATTAGTAGCTCCGTAGTAGTGGTTTCAGGCAGCATGGTGGCAAAAAGAGCGATGGCCCACTCTTGCAGGCGAGACGGATGTACATCCTCTGGGACTCCTCTTATTCTCAAATTGTTTCGCCGTGAGCGATTTTCCATATCCCCAAGTTTTTCTTTCAACCATTTTATTTCATTTTGTAGATCATCCTGTCGATCTGTTAGCGAGTTTTGTGTGATCACCATGTCGTCCATTTTCATTTCTATTTTGTTGGTCCTGTCCCCGAATTCTTTAAGCTCAGCCGTAAACAGATAGGTGAATGCTTGTATGTCATCTTTAATCTGCGTACGCAGGGTGGCAAACATTTTTTTCATATCTCCTACAGGTACCATCGCTGAGGCTGACGATCCAGAGGCTGTTTCATCCGCTTCAGACATCTCTTCCTCCTCGAAGTCCGCATGGGCGCCATCTTGAAGCAGGGCCTCTGATAACTGTTGCGGTCTCTTGGTTCCCCTTGGGGTAAGGAATTTCATCATTTTCTCCTGGTTTTTTCTTTGTCTGTGTGTAGACATTGTAATTCGCTATGGTAGTTTGCTTTTTGTTCGTATAGTTCTGTTATATCTGTGTTTTATCCCCGGCCTTGGCAGGAGCTCCTTCACTTTGCTGCCAGTTTCGTTGCGTGCCTAGCCACGCCCCATCTTCTCTCTTTCTTAAGTGTTTTTCCCTATATTTTTCCGTCTGTTTATTTATTTATTATTATTCTTTATTATAATTATATCTTTTTTTTTTTCTGAGAATGGTATGATATATGACTTTAATATACCCCACCTGTCTCCTTTTGGTTTTGCTCATTTGTTTTTAAGTATTGTAGGTGTATGTATTCGAATTATCTACCTACCAGTGCCTGTTTGATATTTATCTATCCTCTATCCTGAGGCACACCATTATATATGTGTCTCCCCATTTTTTGGGGTACCCCATTATTGGTGGTTTTCCACCTTCCTTCATTTTAATATATTACTAAATAAAATTGTTGTTTTAAGTGTCTTTCTTTTCTCATTGCTTTATATTTAATTATTGGGTTATCCCCGGTTATGTTTTGTGTAGCTTCACTTTGTTTAAAGAATGCTGTTATCTACAATTATTTCTAAATCCTTTTCATTAGTAGTTTTTCACAGGGAAATACCATTATTTGTTATAGTATATGTTGCATTGTTATTATTTTTCCCATAATGCATAACTTTACATTTGTCTATATTGAACCTACTCTAGGGACTCCGCCTTTCACCAGTCTCTTGGCACTATGCCTGAACTGAAATAATCCCTAAAAATCAATAGTGGTCTGGCCAGAATTATGCTTAATTCTCTAAGAACACTTGGGTGTATACCATCTGACTCTGGGGCCTTGTCTATGTTAACAGAGTTTAATTGCTTAAGCACTGTTTCCTGTGTCAGCCAATCCCATGTTTGACTGTTCCATAACTGTGATCGCGAAAACCGCTTCATTGACTGTAGGACGTGCCAGGCACGTCCTTTGTCGTTAAGGGAGTTTCTCCCAGGACGTGCCTGGCACGTCCTTTGTCGGCAAGGGGTTAAATTTCCTGTTTCACATTACCGGTAAGCCACATTGGTTTTGATTTGTGTCTTTTGTATTTGTTTCCCAAAGGCATATATTGGGATGTGTACTTTTGTAATGTGTACTTAAAGGGACACTAAATGTTTTTTTCCCCTTGTGCTTCCAATATAGAAACATAGAAACAATGTGTCGGCAGATAAGAACCATTCGGTCCATCTAGTCTGCCCAATTGTTTTTGAGTATTTTTATTAGTCCCCCGTTCCCGGTCTTATAGCTAGGATAGCCTTGTGTCTATCCCACGCATGCTTAAAATAAATATAGAAGCACAAGTGAAAAGTTAGTTGTCCCTCCCTTCTATGAGGATGAACTGGCGGCCGTCTAGTCGGCGACTGCATCTCTCTGCTAGCGCAGAGAGAGACCCTCGTTTTTGCGTGAGATAAGGTCCCCCCTGCTGATCCCATGCAAAAAAGAGGGTCTCTCGCTTTGCTAGCAGAGAGACCCTCGCATCCAGCTGTCAGAGCGGGGCGAGCCCGGGAACTGCTGTGTCTCGCATGTGAGACACAGCTGTTAGTAAACCTGCGTGTATCTATTAAGATACACGTCGGGTTTACTTAATTCTTAATTCCTTCAAGGAAGCAAGGGTTAAACAACGTTTAATTTTCCTTTAAAGGAATCCACTAATCTTCTGTGATTAGTCCAGAAAACAATCCTTCCCAGTCTACCTGTTCAATCGATGCCCTTAGTCCCAGGGCGTCTAACATACGGCCCACGGGAAATGGAGGTGCGGCCCGCGGGAAAGTTGAAGTGGTAACAGCTTCACCAACCTCATATGTAAGCTAGACGCAGCGTTCCGAACTGCAGATCATGTAGTTCGCATAATCACTCCTCTGCCCTGCGAGTGGCGTCATGTGCACGGGTCAGAGGGAAGGAGAAAAAAACCCACATCATTACAAGCGTGGAGAAGCAGCCCCATCCGGAGCCAACAAAAAAAAAAGTATCTGTGTGTGTAAGTGTGATGCTCTGTGTGTGCAAGTGTGATGCTCTGTGTGTGAGTGCAAGTGTGACTGTGTGTGAGTGCAAGTGTGATGCTCTGTGTGTGAGTGCAAGTGTGATGCTCTGTGTGTGAGTGCAAGTGTGACTGTGTGTGAGTGCAAGTGTGACTCTCTCTGTGTGAGTGCAAGTGTGACTCTCTCTGTGTGTGAGTGCAAGTGTGACTCTCTGTGTGTGAGTGCAAGTGTGACTCTCTGTGTGTGAGTGCAAGTGTGACTCTGTGTGTGAGTGCAAGTGTGACTCTCTCTGTGTGTGAGTGCAAGTGTGACTCTCTCTGTGTGTGAGTGCAAGTGTGACTCTGTCTCTGTGTGTGAGTGCACGTGTGACTCTCTCTCTGTGTGAGTGCAAGTGTGACTCTCTCTGTGTGTGAGTGCAAGTGTTATGCTCTGTGTGTGAGTGCAAGTGTGACTCTGTGTGTGAGTGCAAGTGTGACTCTGTGTGTGAGTGCAAGTGTGATGCTCTGTGTGTGAGTGCAAGTGTGACTCTGTGTGTGAGTGCAAGTGTGATGCTCTGTGTGTGAGTGCAAGTGTGACTCTCTCTGTGTGTGAGTGCAAGTGTGACTCTCTCTGTGTGTGAGTGCAAGTGTGACTCTCTCTCTGTGTTTGAGTGCAAGTGTGACTCTCTCTCTGTGTGTGAGTGCAAGTGTGAATCTCTGTCTGTGTGTGAGTGCAAGTGTGACTCTCTCTCTCTCTGTGTGTGAGTGCAAGTGTGACTCTCTCTGTGTGAGTGCAAGTGTGACTCTCCCTCTGTGTGTGAGTGCGTGTGAATCTCTCTCTGTGTGTGAGTGTAACTCTCTCTGTGTGTGAGTGCAAGTGTGACTCTGTGTGTGTGTGTGTGTGTGTGTGTGTAAGTGTGACTCTCTCTCTGTGTGTGAGTGCAAGTGTGACTCTCTTTGTGTGAGTGCAAGTGTGACTCTCTCTCTGTGTGTGAGTGCAAGTGTGACTCTCTCTGTCTCTCTGTGTGAGTGCAAGTGTGACTCTCTCTCTGTGTGTGAGTGCGTGTGACTCTGTGTGTGAGTGCAAGTGTGACTCTCTGTGTGTGAGTGTGTGTGAGTGCAAGTGTGACTCTCTCTGTGTGTGTGAGTGCAAGTGTGACTCTCTCTGTGTGTGAGTGCAAGTGTGACTCTCTCTGTGTGTGAGTGCAAGTGTGATTCTCTCTGTGTGTGAGTGCAAGTGTGACTCTCTCTGTGTGTGAGTGCAAGTGTGACTCTCTCTGTGTGAGTGCAAGTGTGACTCTCTCTCTGTGTGTGTGTGTGTGTGCGCAAGTGTGACTCTCTCTGTGTGTGTGTGTGTGTGTGTGTGTGTGTGTGTGTGTGTGTGTGTGTGTGGCTGTGTGTGTGGGCGTGTGACTGTCTGTGTGGGTGTGTGACTGTCTGTGTGTGACTGTGTGTCTGTGAATGACTGTGTGAGTGTGACTGTGTGTGTCTGTGTGTTTGGAAGTGTGACTGTGTAAATGTAAGTGTAACTTACATTTACACACAGTCATTTAAATCAGCAATATTATATACACATTCATTTAAATCATCAATACTTTATCGTGAACCAGCATTTCTTCTAATTATAAATTGCAGATTAAAAAAACAAGCCCGCAATAAAGGAGTTGACCAGCGCTATTTAAGATAATAAATCATAAATAAAACAATAATTTATCCACAAAGGACTGAGAAATGAAAAAAAAAACCCATAGAAATGCAGAAAAACAATAATTAAAACTTTAGTTTATTTATTGCAAATACTTAAAGAGGAAAAAGAATATTATAATATCCTTAAATATGTATTTGTGTGTGTCTGCGTGTGTATGTGTGACTGTATGTATGCGGCTAAGTATCACAGAAATCTGTGTATGTAACTGTGTCTGTCTATTTGACTGTGTGTTTATTCGTCTGTGGCTGTGTATGTATGTGTTGTTTTGCTGTGGAGTCTGTGATACACTCACATACTGCAAGTCACCATGAGTTGTATTGTTGTTGAGTCTGTGATACACTCACTACACACATGGATACATATTTATGTATATATATATATATATATATATATATATATATATATATATATTTATAAATGTATTTGTGTGTGTACTTTCTTTTCTCAATGAAAAATTAATGGGGCCCACGCACACATACATTTCTAGTGAAGTGGCCCACTGCAAAAAAAAAACTTGGACGCCCCCGCCTTAGTCCATCAAAGTTGGCCCTTATGGTCACTATTACCCAAGTGTTTTCTTACTGAGATAAGCGCCTCATTTTTTTTTTATTACCAATTCCAGAAAGGCATCCATTCTAGTTGGCCGATAAATTTGTTATTAAGTAAGTCAGAAACTTGCTACCTTTAGCGAACTAATTGTTCCACAAACACTGTTAAGATAAACAAGGCACAAGGGCCTGATGGTATACACCCAAATGTACTTTGAGCTAAGCATAATTCTGGCTAGACCATTATGTTTGATCTTTAGGGATTCTTTCAGTTCAGTTATGGTATTAACAGACTGGAGCAAGGCTGATGTCATGCCAATATTTAAAAAGGGATCAAGGGAGCTTGACGCTGAGCTGGATGGACGTGCTCTGATGCAGCTCCCACAACGACGGCTTCAAATTGAGAATTTGTATGGCTACCCCGGCTAAAAGAACGAAAATTCGGGTTCCTGAATGTACCGCTAACATGGAGCAACGATCTAAGAAAGTGGACCGGCACCCCCGACGGCAGAATCAGGATATTGGAGAGTTGCTAACTGCTGCTCAACCGCCAACCTTGCCACTTCTAACCAGTGGTCGGGATGAAGAAACGGACTCTTCGCCTGACAGTTTTGCTGACCGAGTCCCTCAGGCCATCGAGCAAAGTCAGGAGGCCTTGGACACCCCTGCGACTAAAGGGGACATAGACAGATTGGTCCGTGAGCAGTGGAAGAGCGAGGCTGTCCAGTTGAACACTGGACTTACCTCTTTACAAATTAAAGTGGCTGGTTTTGACACCACTTCAACTAAGTTCCAGGAAACGCAATCGACGATGAAAGTACAAGTCGAGACTCTGATTCATCAGGTTGATAACCTGAACAGGCAGGTATCGCTGCTAGACGCGAAGCAGAGACGCCTCAGTCTTCGAATAAGAGGAATACCGGAGTTGGTAGGGCCCGCCGAACTAGTCTTATTCTCTGAAAATGTTATCCTCATTGTTGCCTGCACATTCTGACCCACGACCTATGCTGGTCGATATTGCACGAATTCGCAAAGCTCAAAGAGCACCCTCAGAAACCTCAAGGGACATGCTCATTAAGTTGGCTACAGTTGAGGAGAAGATTTTAATCCTAAATCAAGGTCGGAAACTTGGCAAGTTTACCTATGAAAATGTTTCTCTTCAAATTTTTGATGATATTGCCCCGGCAGTGCTATTTTGGAGATCAATGTCCCCACTTACGATACATTTGCGTAATCATGGTATTCGATACAGATGGAGTCTGCCTCAAACTTTAACGGTGACCACCAGTGACAAGACTCTGACTATTGACCAAAATGAAGAAGCAACTTTGTTTTTAGAAACTTTGCGGTTGCCACCATTAGATGACCCACAAAGCAACCCCATGGATGAAGAGGGGTCGTCGGAAACCCCACAATGATGGGTTTGGTTCCCGTTTTTTTTTTTCTATATATTTTATATGGGGTTTTTTTCTTCTGACTTTATGCTGGACTTTAATACTATATTTTAAATGTACTTATTTGCGGTCAAACACGTTTGTTTTTTTTTCTTCTCTTTATTACTGCAAAAGGTTAACTGTTTTGGTATTTACAGTGCATGTCCGGTACAGGTATCGGGGTCTTTTCTTCCCCCCCAGGGTCACCACCTCGGACCGTTTTTTTTTTTTTTTGGTCTCGGGCTCTGGTATCCTTTATATGTGGATTTTTGGCCCGTTTTTGGACAGTACGCTCTTGTACTGCCAGTACCTTTTCTCTTAGGGGGAAGAGAGTACCTCTATTTTTTGTTCTTATTTCCTTTTTTTCCTTTTACCCATCTATCTGCGCTGTCATTTCAAATTTTCTTCTTATAACAAGGGTAGTGACAAGGGGGTTTATATTGTACTTTATTTTTATATGATGCACACCCTCATAAGTAGATTTCTGTCTTAAGCAAGTATGATAAGGTTTTTTTTTTTCATGTCTTTTTTTATTCAAAGTGTTTTTAACATCTTACAATTGTTTTGGAGGGTGTTTGCTGGAATAAGTGATGTTTGGATTATTATTGCAGCACAATGCGTTTGCTGCCCCCTTGTCCAATTCCAGTTGACGATTTTGTCATAGCAATAATAATATTGTGTATTTTTATTTTTTATGTGTTCATCGATATTTACTGCTGTAAATATGATTTCATATTCGTTAATTCTAGCGATTGAGAATCTTATAATGTGTAATTGACCTGATATTATGTGATTTGTGAGATGTTTTTGAACTTGTCAAAACAATTAAACATTTTCATTTAAAAAAAAAAAGGATCAAAATCGCAGCCAGGCAATTATAGGCCAGTGAGCTTGACATCTGTAGTGGGATAATTATTTAAAGGATTGTTAAAGATATACATTTAAGAGAGGAAAGGTAACAAATTGTGTATTAATGTTCTATGTTTGTGACATATTAATGGGTCATATCCAATAATACATTTAAGAATACATCTTGCATCCAAATATTTTTAGTAGAAGTCAACATAGTTTTGTGAAAGACAGGTCTTGTCAAACCAACTTAACCGCTTCGCCACAATGGACGTGTCAGGCGCGTCCAGCCCGGAACACCTTTCCCAACAAGAGACGTGCCTGACCCGTCCTGCAGTGAAATGAGCGATTTTCGTGATCAACAATCGTGGGTGCCACATTGCAATATAGCTGTGCCCTCTTGTGGTCAGAGCTTCTGAAGTGAAAAAAAATTCACTTCCGTCGTTCTGAATACGTTGCTTGACTGCCCCTAGAGGCAGACTAGACTGCCCCAATAAAAAAAAAAGACTTAATTATCTTAAATGTAGGATTAGGGTTAGATTAGCTGTTAGGGTTAAAATTAAATTAGGGTTAGCATTAGGGATAGGGTTAAAATAAAATAAAAAATATTAAGGGTTAGAGTTGGGGTCAAAAGGTCAATATAGGAAAAAAAAACAAAAACACTTTGTTTATTGCCCCATAACTTTTCTAATGATTGTATTTGTGTAAATTATATTTTAGGTCAAAGTTAGAAAAAGTGATGTTTTTTATTTTTTCATCATATTTTATGTTTTTTTGTAGTAAATTATAAGATATGATGAAAATAATGGTATCTAATGAAAGCCCTTCTTATGACGATAAAAACAACATCATTTGTGTGAGAGAGAAGAAAATTACAGCTAAACACAAACAAATGTAAAAACAGCCCTTGTCACCAAAATGTCTTGTCACTAAGGGGTGATAATCTATGAAGAAGTCAGTAAAAATAAAGATATAGGTGTGGCAGTTGATGTGGTCTATTTAGACTTTGCTAAAGCAAAATTAATAAGGGGATTGGAGGATCTTAGATATGAAGAGGGACTCAAAAATTTAGAAAAGCCAGCTATAAAAACTTCAGAAAAAATAAATCCACACCTTGCTCTTCTAATACCTTCTGTTCAGATATCAGACAGTTAATCCAATTCTTATTATTAGTTTCCCATGCTGGGACAACAGGTATAGTCTGGATGACAGTGTCCATCGGAATAGGTGGCAAAACATACACCAAGTTGTATTTCCATACATACAGGGTATTCCCATCATCTGTATAATCTGTTTAAAACACTACCATATATAATTTCTCTTAACCTTTGCAACGACAAATGATCTGCACAGATGTTGCCTGTCCCTTTGATACATTCAATCCAACAAATGTTCGTCCCAGGTCAAAACAATTACCCAAAGTTGGAGAAACAGTTGGGAACATGTGCCTCCTTGTTTGTCAGTGTATGCCACATTGCCTGATTAAATTTTGACCGCCTTTCCTTTCACGCAGACTGGGAAATGCCTGAGAGCCAGGCTTTCATTACCCTGTAGTCTTTTCCTGGGTCTCCAATTTCCAAATTTTTCTCCAAATATGGAGAACAGAAGCATCAGTTGTTGCCTTTACAAATAACCTGACAAGAGGGTAAAGTTGACTACCTCATCAATGGGTAATTGTCCGTTATCTTAAGTCTAGACAAACTTCTTTGGAGCGATTAATCAATTTCTCTAAAGCATATCTTCCTTCTCCCAGTGTTGTAATACAAAATTCTGTAAGAGCCTCATGTGTAGACAAACCCAAGGAACTGCTGGGATAGCGGTGGCAAAATAGCACAGGCACTTCTTAGCTTGTCTGATGTTTCAGTTTCATGTGGCTCTCAGGTGTTCCACATTATTCGTGATCTCATGGGATTACTTCATGGGCAGATACTGTAGATCTTCATATTGGAAGAGTTGATAATCATGGTCAAGAACTGAATTTATCTGGTTGGATGAAGATGGGATTTTGAATAATTCCCTATCCAATCATGGTAATGCAGAAAACTTACAGTGACATGTCGACAGATCTACATGGACACAACCAACTTGGTAAAATCCTGTGAGGCTGATGTCAAAGGGTAGGGCACTGAATTGAGAATACTGAAGGCTGCTCCTTGAGTGAATTGCCAGTCGTAAAAAACTTCTATTGTAATCCCGAATAGGTACATGTAGGAATGCATCCTTTTGGTGCAGAAGACAAAATGGATTCCTTTATGAGGAATTGATTCACAAAGCTTAGATCCAGAAGAGGTTGCCAACATCCATCTGTTTTTGGAACCAGAAATAGAATCCTTTCCATTTTTCCACTTGGCTCTATAACTTTTGCATGGCTAATTCTAGAGCAAGTGTGATGGACCTGAGGTAAGGAAAAGTTAAGTGCTGCCAAAATTCTATGGCATGTCTCCTTTAGATGGTACTCCATAACCAGTTTTCGGTGTTGGACCTTTCCAACTGGTTACAGAAATGGGATAGTCTTGCACCCACTGGAGATCTGGATTTCAGGTGTCAAAAACGCTTCCATTTATCTTACAGGGATGAAGTTTTGCCTTTTCCTCCACTCTCCTTATTCCTGTTAACATTTATTCATATACTGCTGCTATTGTTTACATAGCACTTGGTACAGAACATAGAAGGGAACTACTTACTACATTAGACAGCCAGCCTGAAAATTGAGGTAGAGAACCCTGCTTACAGAGCTGGCCCTTTCAGGACAGTAGCAAATTACAGCCCTATCAATTTTTTTTTTTCCCTTGCTGCCACATCATTACGGGACCATACACAACCTAAAATGTCATATGCACAGTGCTTGTTAATAAGCATGCCAGGCATCTCCCAGGCGATCACAGAGAAGTATGGAACAGAATAGACCTTTATGCACAACAAAAGCCCCACTGCCATGAAAATTTAACAGTAAAAAAAAAAAAAGGGGGGGGGAGGGGGAGAAGAGAGATTGCTAACTTGTGTGTGCTATGTATGGGTGACCTTGTGTATATGATGTGTGCAGGGTTTGGGGGGGGAGGAAAAGGAGGGCAGCATTTCAAATCTGGAGCAGGTAGCATAATGTCTTGGATCAGCCCCTGCCTGCTTACAAGCTGGAATTGTTTTGATCTTCTGCTGGGTTAAGTCTGACAAGATCTAACTTCAGAGCAATGTCTTTTTTCCTGGAAATATAGAAAAACTTGCAGCTCCAACTGAGTTCTTTAAATAGTGGGTGGACTCAAGAGGCACATGGACTAGCGGGTGCATGAACAGGTTTAAATAGTAGTGCCAAAGTAAAAGGCAAGATGCAAATTTGATTTGAAGACATTAAAGCTGTATCCAAATTATTGCGTAGGTTCTTCCAATACTCCTTTGATAAGGATAACCACATCCTTTAATGGGCAACCAATGGGCTCTACATCAAAAGACACCACATAATCTAGTACAATGTAATGATGTCTGACGAAAGGTTCTTCCAGAACCAAATTCTGTTTGGATTTGTAAATAAACCTACAACAGGTTTGTGAAATGACATACCATATGGGAATTAAAACATTTTATACAAACAAAAATGATGGGGGAACCTAACCCCAGTGAATGGTGTGCAGTAATTTGATAATCCAGCTCTACTGAAACAGGTGCCAAAATAAAACATAATGAAAGCATGCTAAAAGTAACTTCAAAAAGCATGAAACAGAGTCCATTCATTCCTTTATGCCTAAGGCATAACTTCCAAAATAGATTGCCACCTCTTTGGCCCCATTTAATACACTTAATATCCAACATTTCCCAAGAAACATTCTTAGAAACAATTATATCTATTTGTTGCTGCATCGTTAATGTAATTTAAATGGGGTTCCTATTTTTAACTGGTGTGAAGTACATGACAGCAGCCAAGCACCTACAAAGGGTGCCAGTACTAAAGGGGTGTTTAAAAGTAAATCATTAATCTTGCCCAGCCCGCGTAGCAGTTGTTTAATTGAAATCTTGCATCAAGCGAAGACATTTTAAACAGCAATTTAATTAAATATAAATAAAATCACCTTACCAAGCACACTAACATCTGCATAGCTTTACAAGCAAAGAGGGTTTAGTAAGGTGCTCTATTTATATTATCAGAGGGCAGACATCTTAGGTCAGCTCTTCCTTCATCTGAACCACGATTCTGAACAAAATGTCAACTCTCTGATAGAGCTAGACAGGCATTAAGGTACTTTGTATATTTAATGGACAACAAAAAATAACTTTATTTGATATATTGCATCAAGTGTAGATAGTTTGCATAGAAGTTTAAATGCAAGGACAAACAATGAACCCACTTTGCCCTGTTTAGCCCTAAGAGGGGGCCAGACATGTTTAAAAGCACCTAGCGGACATTGCCGAAAGGGTGGACTCTGCTTCTAATGTAGAGCTGTTACAACTAACACCCGAGCAATGACAACCACCAGAGCGGGTCACAAATTCACACGCAGTTAGTGTCTGTATGTTCGGTCATGTGAAACTCACATGATTTCCTATCTACACTTGTAAAGGTCATCCGGAGTGGCCATTATTTCACAAAGCCCCTCTTAAAGCATATGCTTCACATGTGCAGCTTTTAGGATATGCGATTCTACTAACTTGAATAACAGATCTGCAGAAGATGCCAGCAATGTGCTTGTGGAAGGTGGATGGTTCAAACATTAAGATCATGTATCAAAACATTTTGTATGAACCAACATTTAATAGTCAGTTTGGTTGTTTAACCCCTTCGTGACGTTAGGCCGTACTATGCCGTCATGACTTTAAGTGCCTTAAAGTCGTTAGGACAGCATAGTACGTCCTGTACTAACCAGCTCATCGCGATGAGCTGTTTTTGGATCCCGCTGCCGGCACTTACAGCGGGATCCCACCTGTCAGATGAGGCCACTTTGAGTGGCCTCAGTCTGACAGGGAAAATGTAGCCGGTGCTCAAAGCGAGCACCGGCTACATTTTGCTAAATCGCGCTGTGCCCGAACTTCCGAGTTCGGGCACGCCTCCGTGACGTCACACGCGACGTCCGGTCTCGCGATTTTTTGGCAGGGACCCACAGGGTCTATTAAGACCCTGATCGGGTCTCTGCCAGAGTGTTCCGGGTGGCCAGGAACAAATCGTGACGTTTTGGTGCTTGCGTTGTTTGGGACGCAAGCACAATGCGTCACGAAGGGGTTAATATGTGAATTTAAAAAAATATATAAATAAATCTAGCACATTAAAACCAACACCCAGGCTTCTCTATGGGGACAAAGTTCTGTGCAAGTGCAATCCACTGAACATCTGCTAATTAGCATGTGGATGGATCATGCAATGTGATCTTTCTATTAAAGCTGTAATAGAGCCTACATGCATAACTAAGAAACTAAAGTGGGCATCAGTAGGCACCAGATGCCAGGTAAGTTGAAGGGAAGACATTGAAGAATGCGTAGTTAATGCTTTGAAAAACTGCTCCCATGCACTACAATAGTTTCTTTACAATGGCTGCTGGCAGATTGCAAGTACCAGTTAGTTTTTCTTGCCCAAAACGTTGTATAGCGAGACCAAGTATTATATTGCATGTGTAGTTTTTTTTAAATAACCATATTCCAAATATACCTTTAATATCCCCAGGCTTCCCCCCCCTTTCTTGGTATTTTTTTTCTGGGGAGATTACAACAGATGCATAAAAGCTTTACTGCAACCGCTGCTTCTAAGCAGACAGATCTGGTACCTGCAGACACTGTCAGACAAGCACTGGTTGGATTAAGTGGAGAGTTCCCCCTCTTTACAATGAAACAAACACCATTAGAGAAAGGAGTGTTTGTCAATCATTAAAGCATAGGTAAACTCAAGTCAGAAAAAAAAAAAGTAGGAACTGAAGTATTAAGTAAGAAGTGGGAAACAAAAACACAAAGATAGGAAATAACAGGAACAAAGAATAAAGTAGTTTATTTATAAGCCCATACACATACTGGCTAATAACTGATTGCTATATTCTGATTGAACAAAACATCTACTGAAAGTATAAAGGTTTCTTATAAAATAGTTTTAATTTGTCTTTTCCATACAAACATTTGATTAGAGGTAATGGATTTCTTTAGCTGTTGCTCATCTCTGCACCCCACAATACTGTAATCTTTCTGAAGTTATCAAAATATACAGTTTTTTAAACTACTAAAAAATATATAATGCTTGCAGCTTTTGCAGTATAATAGGTATATAAAAGCTACAAATATTTACAGTTCTTTTACACTGGTATAATTGGAGGCACAGTTCTGCTGATCAAACAATTGTTGCCTAAAGTTTCCACCTTTCTTGTCAGAGGAAAGGAAAGGGGAGATGGAGGTGAGAAACAAAGTCAAAATAGCAGTGTTGAAACCTCGTTAAATGGTATAAGGCACTAAAAAAAACAAACCCAATCTACTGCAGTAGGCCTACAAATATATGCATAGTACTGATTGAAGACAATAAGGCTGCCAGGAAATTTAAATACTCAGGTCAACAAAGTATTTGACTCACTTCATAAACTAGTTACTCTACTTCCAAGAATGAAAGTGGGAGTGGTCATAGTATGGGAAGTAGAAGCCATACGTTAAGGCTGAAGAACAATAGCCATTGTGAGCCTTACAGCTGGCAAAGAATGGGAGCCATTAAACAGAATACCTGCTACACACAAGTTCATTGGCCATCATTCAAAAGCACTGGTGAAAGGCACACATCTAGCGACAATGCAGACTGACCTAGCCCTGGTATTTGACTAGGTCAGCCCATGATTGTGTGAATTAATTTGGTCCACATTCATTGCAGAATAAACCTGAAAATCAGAATGCTTGGCACCCAGTATAGTGACTTAAGGCATTGCTGGGCGAGAGGAAGGAATGTACCATAGCAAAAAAAAAATAAAAAAAAAAATGACCGGTAATGTAGCTGTTCTGTGTCTAAAGCATTGGCTCAGGTATAGAAACTGCATTTCAGCTGACAAAGTTCAGATTGGTTCACTTAAAGGAATAGAGAAAGCATAAGAAATTCAATTCCACAACACAAAAAACATTCACTTGGAAAAATAAGAATTTTGGTCAATGTTTGCATGGAATGATTTATAAAGCCATGTTTAGCTTAAGAGGAAAGAAAACTGCAAGATAACGTAGATGCTGAGCACCCATGTATCTTTTTACTAGCAGTTAAACCAAGCTTCTGAAACAGCGATTGAAGACCGACTTTGTCTGATCCATGTTTCAGTGTCCCACCACACTTGCTGAAATCAAAACATTTGGACAACCCAACCAGGCTGCCTAAAAAAAACAAAAAAGTGTAAAAAAAACAGTTTGACATACAAAGACACAAGTCCTGTAATTTTGGGGAAACTCCCACACAGATCTCTGCTAGATTTATAAAGAACCTGAAAACATACAATTGATAAGGCACTGCATACCCTAGAAATCTGTCCATAACCATGGAATAACCAGAACTATTCAGAGCAACTGCTCTAACCATGCACTGGGCAAGTTCCATTATATGCTCATGGGGCAGGCACCCATATCATGCACCTGTCCATTCCCTTGAATGCAGTCTTAAAAACAGTTATATGGATGTCAAAAAAAAAAAAAAAATTAAAATTAAATCTGGTATGCAAGGACACTTGAGCGGCATTTCTGCTCCATAAAGTGGCGTTTATCTGGAATGATGGAAGTGAGCCCTTGGGAATGAGTCATTAGAAGTCACTCGCAAAGGCTTTAAGAGTCATTTTGTTGGCTCCAAATCTACCATTAAATGGTGGATTTAGAGAAGGAAACACGAAGGTGATGGTTTTCCCCCATGTCATGGTTGTGAAGTTCAATCAGTGACTCTATAGCTTCTTCCACAGAACCCATTTGGATCAATGCCATTTTTCGGTCTTTCCTTAAAAAAAAAAAAAAAATACACATTAGAATGCAAAATTACATAACAAAGAAAACTTATAACTAGCATAACCCCGACTGACCCACAAAAAAAAAAAACCCTTACTGGAAGAATTTAAATCCCTTCACTGTATAGCCATCATTTGAAAACAGCATCTTGAGATCTTCTTCTGTTACAGCTGGTCTGTAAAAAAATAAATATATCACTTATTAGCATCATGACAATGTATGGATTATATGGATTGCTAAATATATAACCTTGTCATAAGACAAAAACAAGCCATGCCATCACAGTATATATTATGTTTGAAAAGCAATAACGTCATTGATTATTACTTACGGGATGTTTGAAAGGTGCAGAGTTGCCGAGGGAGGGAAGATGTTCTGGAAGTTTTTTGAGCCAGGTTTCTTGAAGCGATGTAGAGGAGAGCTGCTAAAATCTTTAGTCAAACCTTGGTCCTCTTGTCCCTCTCTGGGCAACTGGACAGTCTGATGTTTGGAGACTGTAATACGAAGAGGCTTCCCATGAAGTCTCTGGCCATTCAAGTGGCTCATTGCTGTATTAAGAAGGAAAAAGAATTACCACATGCTCTCTATCCAAATTCCTATTCACATAAGGACCATAATATGTAGTGGGCTTGTGATAGTACTATAATATAAAAAGCATAAGCAGTTCTTCAAGAACCATTTGTTCATTGCATGTATTAACTTTATATAATAACATAAGCGATACACACTATATTAAATATGGCAATTAAATCCTAATTTTTGTGTTAGACACTCCCACCAAAAAATGAAGTTATTTTTTTTATTTGGCATTTTGTGTGTCTTTATGAGAGTTTATTTTATGAAATCTCAATAAGTCAGATAATGAAATATCAGTCAATAAGTCAGAATTCTGATCATAGACTTCCATTGAATTGAGAGGGTAATGTAACTGTTACATCACAAGGGGGCAGAGTTCTGACCACAGTTGTAGTGAGACTCGCCGAAAGATTTTGGAGAATGTTGCATGATGGGTAAAATTCCCTAAAAGAATTTTAGTTTCATTTATATGCAATTAATTAAAACAGAAAGAAAAAAAAATGGCATATGTCATGTGTATCAAATGCCCAGGTAATCTAGTGACATCTTATGTAAGTGGTAGTGTTTCTTTAAAGAGCAGCATTCAGGAGAAACCATTTCACTTCAACCACCAGATGGCAGTCCAAAAATGCTTACCCAATTGGGCTTGGTTGCCATCTGCCATCTGCACAAGGGCATTTTCCTTTTTGTTAAAGAGAATTTTCACTCTATGTACATCGCCATAAACGCCTTGAAAAAGAAAAAGCATTTGTTATTTAGCATACAGAGTACCTTTACACTTAACACTCACAGCAAATCCAAGACTCATGGCATTATTACAACCAACAAATCCCATCATTGCAAGCATATGTGTGCAACCATTATGATAGGACATTTACAATTGTTGTTGCATATGATCAGTAGGAATTTTGATGCCAACTGGTATGGTAATTTAGTTTCCCCCCCCCAGAGAGATATGTGAAGGCCTGGAGGGAACAGGCAAACACTGCAGATTTACAGAAATATAAATAAAAGTACCTCATTTATGAGAGGAAGCCAAGGAGGACTTTGTGACAAATGTCAGCATTAAAATATGTCAGTTGGATATCTGACAAACAAAACTTACAACCAGCATATACAAGACAACAAAACCAAGGCTGTAAGTGTGATGTATCCAGATTTTTGTTGTTTTTTTAAACTTTGGACAAGATCTAAAGGAGCAGTAGAATATGTTCTGGGAGTATTTTCCAAAGTGATACTATATAGGTGTAAATATTAGGGTATTCACTTTAAGATCAATGCTTTTATAGAAAGTGGTAGAACAGATAGCTACCAAAAAAGCAGGTAAAAAAACATTTTGCATGCTACTGTACTGAAAGGTGCAGTTCTATATATAAACAGAATTAAAAATATATATAGCTAGCAAAAATGTTGGGACCTGCATCAAATAGATTTATGCTTTTACTAGAGCTGCACCTTACAACACAAAAAAAAAAAACTGCAAATACCCACCCAACACAAACCAACGCATGCTGATCCCACCCACAAAAAGTACAAAATAAAAAATAGTAATAAAGTGCGAAACATACCGAAAAGAATAAAGAGGCATTGGGGTGTAACTCTCTTTAGAGAACAGCAGAGCAAGGCAGCGAAGGGACAGGGGTAGAGAAAAGGAGCCGAGGGAAGAGCACAGCTTGCAGAAATGGTCCACGAGGAAGGTGTCACCGGAGGAGTGGTAGGAGCAGTTGACGGATGATATTCAAGGTGGTTAATGTTTTGAAGGATAGGTTGGATCCAGACAGCAGGGTGTTTTGGGTTTTTGGAAGGGAGAATTTATGTTTGTTTTTGTTTCAAGCACAACAGGAAGCAGAAGTTGCCGTGCAGTCAGTTGGCAAAGAAATTCCGGATCAAGGGACAACAAAACAAAAAAGAGGGAATGGGAAGAAAAGAAAAAGTAGCAAAAAACAGGTCAGTATAATATAAGGAAATATGTGGAGTTCAATAAGATTAAAAAGGGTTTAAAAGCTTTCTGATCTTTAAGACAGTAAATTAGGTTTTAATTTAGTGAAATTGCAGTGATTCTGGAAGACCAGATTTACAGTTTTCACTGCTATAGTAGCCTACATTCATTGAGATTTACCAACAGTGCAGTGTAACAAGATATGCAATTTAGTTACCTACTTTGCACTCAGCGGTTTAAATACCAACCATAAAGAAGCTCATTTTTTTCTAAAGGAACAATATTTTTCACTTGTGCTTTTAATAAAGAAGTGAAAAATGCAGTGCATTAGCAGTCATCTACTTTTGAGATTACATATCAAGTTATCCCCTGACTAGCAGCTGCCATGCTACATTGGGCAGCTAGCAGCACAGTCCTACCAGTGACTGGTAGTACAGAGTCAGTGACAGTCAACGCACATCAGTATCCCTACCAGCTAGTTTCGGTTTACTTTTGAAAAGGAAAACATTTTAACTCTTGTTTCCTTTAACTTCAGAGATGTTTCGTCCTTAAATATTTAATATATAGTTTTCATAAGGCAAATATTCTTTCTTCTAGCTTTTGTTTGTAGGGTACAAACCGCTGCCTGCCTTGGGCATCTTAGCACCAGGACAGCTGCCATTGACTATTAGCACTTTCCTTCAGAATGTGGACAATATTAAGTGAACCACAACAACTTGAGGAAAATGAAAATTACTAATTCAGCTTTACGCTTCACGTATCTAATACCCTGACAGTGTACTTAAGCGCAACTGAACAAGCTAGACTGATTCAGATCACTTTATAAGTAGCAGGACATAAGTTATTGTGATTAAGACCTGCACACAGATTCTAGCAGTCACTAGGAAGTAGTTGAGTAAATGTTACATTTGTTAGTTTCAGAAGTCATAATAGACAGAACACAGGACTGTAGACATCGGAGACCATAACATGCCAATGTTCACGACAATGTCAGAAAAGGTAAAAGGGAATACAGGAGAGCTAGACCAAATTGGTTGCAAAGGATTTGCAGCAGGCTGTGTCCTCGTGATCCAAGTAGGAATTTTTTATGATAAAGATACCATGATAGCAGCATACATTCCCCTATAATATTAAAAAAAAAAATTGATGTTTCTAATTAAGATAGCACCATGCAACAAAAACTGAATGCTACTAACCTCTGGGTTTAGATTGCTAACCAGCAGAACAGCATTTCCAGGAATGCCAAGGCCATGGATGCCCAGCCTGCCTGCAGCAGCAGCCGCGGCCGC
Organism: Pelodytes ibericus; assembly: GCA_036172795.1. Lineage (NCBI taxonomy): Eukaryota > Metazoa > Chordata > Amphibia > Anura > Pelodytidae > Pelodytes > Pelodytes ibericus. Next base: position 25,223,385 of record CM069860.1, read on the forward strand.
AGAAGGGAGAGTCAGCTGTGTAAGAGTCCCATGGATACCTATGGGAATGTTAATGTTTTATAAGTCAGCATTACTTTAGGATGGTTTCAGGCAGCGCAAGATACAAAAAAAAAAATCCACAAGCACACATTACCTTGAGGGATGGCAAATGTTGGAGGGAAACCAGCATTTGCATAGGGATTAGCAGAAATCAATCCTGGAGCTCCTGATAAAAGAAAAGAAAGTAGTTTAGAGATAACAAAGCTTCTGCAGCATTTAAATGCAAGACTATCCGGTTTGTTATATCGACATGAACATCTCAGACGGTTTTGAAAGTTAACTTACCAAAGGCAGCAATGGTTTGATCCAGCGAGGGTTGTCCATCACCAGAAGGAAGGTCAGGTCGTGTATAGTCACGGCTTTTGTCATTGTTATACTTTACATTAAGACTGGTGAGCTTAGAGAAGTCTATGCGTAGAGTACAGCAGGCATTGTAAATATTCTGCCCATCAAGAGACTGCAAAGATAGGGGGGGGAATCAGAACAGCAAAAAAGTACCAAGAGTATGTTTATAACATTTCAACAGTAAACACCAAAGACATGTTTATCAAATCGCATCTATAATACTGAAACATTGAAAAATTAAAGGTGCAGTTCACTCCATAGCTTATTTTATGTATATAAAGGGTAAAATTTACTTATTTTACTTGAACTGCAGGAGAATTTAATTTTATCAAAAAATATTCCACAGGAGTATCTAAATTCACAGGGAAGGAGTACATAGACTGGTTTGGCCTTCTTCTGGGGTGTGCGGTGATGCAGCAAGATGGAGGGCTTGAGCAGATTATTGCAATAACCGTTACACTTGAGGGCTGTGTACAAAACCGGCACAAGTGTAAATAGAGACAAGTGGTGCTACATGCGCCAATGTACAATGCCAACTACAAAAGTACAGTTTGCACTAAAAATGTGCTGGTCTAGGACTTCTGGGAAGCTTTGTACTTTAAGCACAGGAACTGAACCGTCAGAATCTCATCCAAATACCCATCGGAAGAGGTAAAACCCTCCTCCGCCACAGTGTTGGGATGTGCAAAACAAAAAAAAGGGTAATTGCCATTGAGTCGTTTTGATACCTTCCTGACGTGTGTGGGGCTTTTCATGCATAACCTTTGACAAAGTCTCCTGAAACAGCCATGTAAATTTAAAAAAACTGATAAAATCATGTCTGTTTCATTACATAAGATTTGTCTCAAAATATTTTTTCACATTTCAGGGGGAACTGCACATTTAATGCGAGGTAATAGACCACAGAATGATGTCATTTGGTGTGCATTTGAGCACGAAATACTCACAAGTTTAGCATGCTGAGCGCTCATGGGATCACCATACTGCAGCAGTGCTTGAAACTGGTTGTTCTTTGTGAAAGTGATTATTTTCAACACAGACCCAAACTTTGAGAAAATCTAATATCACAAAACAATTTTAGAGATTAGAATCAGAGGGACAAATTTTCAAATAACATTTTCATGTGATAATTATTTGTGCAGTGTGCCCTCACCTGGTGCAAGACATCCAATGTTACTGGATAGAACAGATTCTCCACAATTATTCTTAGCACAGGGCTCTGTCCAGACATTGCCATTCCAGCATCAACAGCAGCAGCTGAGGCCGACAGCGCTATACTTCCAGACTGAACAGAATTCACAGCCAGCAGGGCTGCTTGAGCTCGCTGCAAAGAGAAACAAAACTTCAGTTCCAAAGCACAAACATGTATAAAATTAAAGCCTCCACAACATACTTATTGCCCAGTTAATGTCCCACATTAAACAGTTTACTTTGGCCCTTAGATATTTAACATCTACCAGAACCATACAATGCACAATATCAAAATTCTTAGGTTTTTGCAAGCAGTCACATCCACACCACTCACAAAATAATGTGCCTCAGGTCCTTCACTTTACAGTCAAGTACATGTAATCAGTATTTTAGCATTCCCTTAAAAATGAAGGCATGCTAACTGAGTGCCACTTGGAAGATTTTAATGGCACAACAGCATTTAATGGCACAACAAACAACTTAACAGGTTTGCATATAGTGCATGAGATCAAGTCATAGAAAAGTTTACTCATTTGCAATGATTAGCCCCATAGCCACTTGTACTTCCAAACAAAAAAAAAAGTCCTTGGTAGAGTATTATCCCAGTAAACATAACACTGAAAAGGTTACTCACCGCTTGGTTAGGAGAGTTGTCAGTCTTCAGCTCTTTGTGGTTGGAGTACTGGATGTAGATAGGCTGGCTTCGTAGAACTGGAGTGACCGTGGAGTAGTAACTTACCATGGTATTTGCAGCTTCCTCTGTGTTCATTTCCAGGAAGGCCTTAAATAAAAACATTTTGACTATTAGGCAAAACCTGCACTGCACCTCACCGAACTAGAAGCAAGATTTATTTTTCTGAATACAAGTACCTGGTTTTTTCCTTTGAGCATCAGTAGGTTTGTAACTTTGCCAAATGGAAGTCCAAGAGATATGACTTCAGCCTCAGTAACATCTATCGGTAACTTGCGGACATGGATGACCCTGGAGCCAACACTTACACTTCTGCTGTCTCCTTTGAATTTCTTACTGTCATTTCCATTAGCTGAAAATAAAAGAATGTCAATACAGGTAGAACGCCACACTGTCAGCAAAGATCAAAATGTGCTTTGTGGGTCACATTTAAAAAGATGCCAGAATTCAAACAGTGCTTTAGTCTAATAATGGCCGTGTCATCAAGGCATTCCTGAGCATTTACAATCTGGTAGCCATCACTACAGTTATTACAGCCTTAATGTTGCAATCCACACAAAATAATTCATATTAACCCCTTAATTGCTGAACACATATATAGGAGTGTTCAGAATGGTTTACGCTTCATCAGTAAGTCAGACTAAATATGGCAGCAAACTTTCCATTTGGAAAACTTATTACATCTAGCTTGATAAAAAAAATATTGTAGTAAAGCAAAATGTAATAAAATAATTTAGAATCCACACCATAAACACTGGCTACTGCCCATGAAATATTGAAAAAAGAAGTTTAAAGATAAAAATCCCATTTAATTAAAGAGGAACCATCGGTTAAATTTAACAGGATTTTGCATTGCTATTACTCTATACAAAAGACACTGGAACTGGTTACAAAAATGGCATCGAACAAGGCGATTTAGATCTAATTTCTAAACCAAATATCAATAAAATCTATGAACAACATTTCTGGGATTACAAATTGGCTTGTACAAGATTATAGCTCACTAACCAGCATAATAACCCTCCAAAAGTACTGTATTGCCATCTTCAGTTTAAAAAAAAAAAAAAAAAAAAAAAAAAAAAAAAAAGCATTTTAGGGAAAAGTTAGAATCAACATTTACATGCATAATCTTTGCTGTAACAGTTTTCAGTAGCAGAAATTGAAGGTTAACATGCTGCTAAAATAGAATGTGGTTTCTATATATTAAAGCTTACCTCTTAGAAGCATAAATAACCATGTCAGTAAACAGTAAAACTCATTTATGCAAGAATCTCTTTAGCATGTGAAGTTTGGCAGTCAATAGTTTTAAAGGAGGTAACCCAGTAACACAAGATTGGAGTGACACAAGTGGTCAGTTTAGAAAGATGCACACCATAATAGCAGAGGAATTTACCTGCAGAAGCAGAGTTGCTCATGATAAAGGGTCCGTTAGTAACACAAGAGAAAAGCTCGTCAGATCCCCGCTGGAAGAGAAAAATAAAGTGTAAGATAGTATTTCGAAATAAGCTCTAGGAAACAAAAAAAAAAAAAGGTTAGAGAAATGCCATTAGCATAAGCAACTAATTTCTAAGAGACCGAATAGGACAAGCCTGGTTAAGTGCACAAAGAACTTGAAGTACTAGCGTTATTTAAAGGACGACTGTCTGCAAGTTTAATTTAAAAAGTGCATCAAATGTAAGTATTTTAAATAGAAATGTTTTAATGAAATGATACAAATAAAGCACCTTACAACACTCTGCTTGTGTAGCACTATCAGGGTAGATACCTGGTCAGATTCAGCTGCCCAGTCTAAACATTTCCACCACCAGGAGATAGTCGGAGGGCACAATAAGGTCATTTATTTGTATTCTCAATAAACTACTTCTAGATTCTAGTTTCATAGAGCAAGTCAGTCTTCAGACACCATAAGCAGAAATTATGCAAGTACAGAAGCATGCCAAATGCCATTAAACATTTTTAAACTTCATTGCAATAAATTAAACTGCATATGGTTTCTTAAAAATTGTTGACTAGTTGGATTGATCACATTGTAAATGACTTAATTAGTACTGTCCCTAAAAGGCATATCTAACTTTACTTAGTGAAGCATGCTTGAATATATACGTAGCCGTTGCATAATTGAGCATACAAGAAATATCCCTGCCTGACTTCAAATACTTAATTGGTATTGCAGCCAACGTACTACTGTAAAGCAATCTTAATATGCATGTGCTCTTCAGGCTGGAATGCTCCTTTTAAGTTGTATGCTTACATTTAAGCACCGAAGACTATTTTTGCCAATATATCAGAAATGTTGTCAGCAGCTGACGCATTAACAAGACATGAGGACAAGCCTATAGTAATAAAAGATGTAATGGCAATACCCTCAAGTAGCATCTTGCCAGTTCCACCTTGAATTATTAACAGGTCACAGTTACCATAGCATCTGTCCAAGCCTAATAGACAAGTACTGTTTGTAGTATGTAATTTCAGACACCACCTTTGACCAGCAAGATAAAGGACAAAATGATAAATGCACCCAACTATGCAGCAATCACCTGACATATTTGAAGGACAGATTTGCAAAGTGATCTATTCAATTGAAGCAGAGACTTCGTAAATGTGTCAGGTTATGGTACTTCCATAGAATGGTGTAAAAAGAAAAATATTCAAAGTAGTTAATCCAGTAGTAGAATTTTAGAAGCCATGGCTTCTGGAATCTAGCATGCATCCAATAGAGTCCAAATACATTTAGATCCAGAACCCCTCTAAGTTAAATTTGTATTTGCTAAATGAAGCCTGAATGTATTTGTAAAGTCCTATAGAGAACAAGTAGGGTTGTCACCTGGCAGGTATTAAATCGTCATTAAGTCAATGTTAAATCTATGGAGACAGTACCAAAAATTACCAAGACAACATTGTAGAGGCTCACAGTAGCGTTATCTGGTGCCTTCCCTTGTTAAAGGCTAAAGACACCTGTTAAGTCCTAAAAATCTGTATGTAACACCGATTAAACATGTACCAATAAAATCTAGAAACATTTTAGAATAGGTTTGGATTGTTCCAAGTTAGCATACTTTTTACTTTAGAAAGGGTAAACATTTAGAAACTCAAGGGTAAAATGTTTTTCAACCACCTTTTTATACTTTGATTACACCTCCAATTCTAATTTATATATTTGTAGCACATTAACTACAGTATTTTAGGTTTTACATTTTATATTTAATTAAAACCTGTTAAAGCACTGGAGAAGATCTCTATATGCATAAACTGGATTTTCATGTTGGGCGAGAGTTAACCATTCCAGCACATGCATCCCTGAGGGTCTGTGACGCATCACTTTGCAATGTTTGGTGGGCAGCTTTACACTATAGTCATGCACCTCCTCCTTAACACCAACACTGAGGCCATTTACTATGGCAACACCTATAATAAACGTGTAAATACAGGGTGGGGCAGGTTGTAAACTGCCACACATTCCAAAGAAGACATTAAACTGCAGTAAGGAAGGCACTCCCATTAACCATTGCTTAAAGTCGAAACCTAATCTGCGTTTTAAGTATTTAAAGAGGAACTATTTTACTGCAGCAGCACATCTGGATAAAAAAAAAGCCACCAGCAAACCAGAAATGTTATAGCAGCAAACAAGTTTACATGTTATAGTAAAAACTGTAAATTCACAACATGTCACTGCATGGGTTAATTAGGTTAAGCAACAGGCATGTTTGGTCTGAGTCTCAGTTTGCTGAACTGGTCTATAGTCTGCAGAGCCCGACATGCCTAATCCAAGATCATAGAGCAACACCCTCCAAAAGAGCAAGCCAGTGCTCTGAGGTGTGGCAATAGGTGAGCCACATGCTGCACCTTCTGAACTGAATCCACAGCAGAGCATAAGACTCTCAAACCACATTCCTTGCAGGCAACCAAGACTGATAATTACCAATACCATGGTAACTGGGCAGCCATCACCCTAAAGACTGGGAGAGAATTATGTGATAAACACAAGTCATAGGGAGACAAGCAGGATTTCTTGGTCAGTAACATCACGTTAGCACAAACAGAATTTTTTTTTACGTTTGTACAAAATGGAATGAAAACTGTTCCCCAATAAGTGGTAATTTTCACCAAGGAGAGAGTGGAAAAACTAGGTTTGGGAAATCGCACACTGAACTCTTGAATGATACTGTAGTTAAGCATGCCAAGATTAAGTCAATCATTTGTCAGAAAGGAAGAATCTTACCTTTGTACCAACTGTTATATCTTGAACAATTCTGGAAAAAAAGAAAAGAAACATGTAAGGTTTTTGTTGAGTGCTCCAAGTTTAGAACAGGGTAATAAAAGCTAGACCATATAACTGAACCACAGACTAAAAGGCCACTATCCAGAACCAGAACTGAGGAAATCGCACTTTCCATCTTTCAAAGCACAGACCGGGTTCTTCATTCATCAGCCACCTTTTCTAATAGTAATAGTGCCAATAGCAATTCACTAGAGATACTATTAAACCGTCAATGAAGCACAAAGAAGTTACCCTTAATACCTTGTCAGCAGGAGCAAGTCAATTACATGTCCATATCTGCTTGCTATAGAATTAATTTCCCCACAGAGGTATTCAAAAACATTAGTGCAAATCAAACTAATCTGCAATAGATATTGCTCTAATCTCTGGAAGGAGTAATCTGTGGCTTGAAAGACATACTGGAACTAGATTAAAAAAAATCTAATCACAAGCAATAACACAATTAGAATCGGGTTATTCTAAAATAAGGTTGTTTGCAGATGTTTGATATTTATACAATAATTTGCATTGTATATAAACAATTAAGTACTACTAGCAGATAGCTAATCCTCAGACAACCCTCTGCAAAAAGCAGTCAGATGATTGCATTCATTTTAGAATTCATATGCACCCATTTGTTTTACCAGGAAGCTGGTAACAAGACTTTATAGTTATGAGAGGCACCATTATCCCAAAGGAATCCAACTTGTAGAGTACTCAACATGTGACCTATGTAAAAGCTATGCAACTATAATCTAAGATAAACTAGTATTTAGTTGGAATTATGTCTATACATTTATTAGACATACAGATATTAAATGTATAGATTAACAGTAGGCCCATAATTAAGCACATTAGGTAGCTGCATTTGCAAGGTGTTTTCTGCCTACTGTGAATTTGTACATTTTGCAAAATAAAGTTTATTACATATGATGTGGACCACATCATATGCAATAAACTTTATTTTGCAAATGTTTAACAAAAAAATTCCTCTTCTGCTTTCCATGGATAAGAGGGTACCTCTTTCATCCATCCATTAGTAGCAACATGAATAGCAAATCTATAAATTAGGCTTTAGAAATATTTTTTTACCTTCCCCAAGCTGTGGCTCATACAAGGCTACCTGCGCAAGCATGCAGCATTCAGTGCTGTTTGACATCTGGTGCATTATTGTAGCTTAAGGTACTGATAGGGGAAATTGTGCGTAATCCTAGGACTATAACACGCCCAGGCATTGCAAAACACTTACGGTGGCTATATGTTTGTCTAATTTGTAACCACATAGTGAGATGATTTTTGTTACATTAGCAAATTAAAGTGAGAATTTTTAATTAAAGGTCAAAGGAGTAAAGGAGCGCAAGTATCAATTAGCAAAAATACAAATTATGTGAAGATTTGCAATTTTTAATTGCATATGGTGTCAAGCCTCTTGTCTGTTGACAGCAGGAGGGGTTTTTTCCCCTGAAGTTTATGGTGGACATTGAGTGGCATTACAAGCCTAAAGGCATGAAGGAGGAAAATTGTACCAGCAGCATTACACCACAATCTGATAGTGAAGCAACTCCAGTGTAAAGGCAAAACTGGTGTTAGCAGATAGTCACAATATATAAGCAGACACTGGCCAGTGCTTTTATTTTGAAATATTTAGTCAGAAAGTTATTAGAACTGTCCCCTTATCATTTAATTGTAGAGGATTCCATGTTAAGTCAATCAATTATTATAACAATGCAAGTTTGTGAAAATGGAGAGCCTCTTAAAAGAATGAAGCATCAACTATGTGCTTCCAAACTTAAAATAGTAAAGAAACAAAATTGAAAAGGGCAGTTAGTGTTGAAAACTTCTTTGCAGCTAAAGAAGCTGTAAGATATTAGCAATTGTTTGTGGCACTAGCAGCTCACATTTCTACTATGCATGCCACAGGATGCCCAGCAGTAAATACTTTTTTTTTACATTTTGTATCAGGTTTCAACATATCCCTTTAAACACAGGAAGTGTCTTGCATAAAGCAGCCACAGAAATGTGTTGAAATGTACAGGAAATGCTTCCACTTGTTAAGCTACTGTTATCTGGGTTACAAAGTACTAGATTAAACAGTTTATTATGAACACATTTGAGGAGCCACCTAGTTAATATTTTTTAGAGCAACACAAAATGGAAGGTGACATTTCATAACCTCATTTGAAGCAGGAAATGAGTAAGCACATTAGTGCAGTAACCATTTACAACAGTCATGGCTCCTAAAATCCCTACAACTGGTTACTAGCTTTGACTGGTTTACATAGAAATCTATGCAAGTACATTTCCCTGGCTCCTAAATAATAATCAGTATTGCTCCTGATTTGATCTCTGGCTTGAAAAGCCTTGCCTCACAAGATACAGTTAGTAGCCTGAGCAGATGTCTGCTCATTGTAGGTTACCACTGGAGTGATGCTCAGACACTAAAATTAATAGCATTTGTGAGGCACAATTGTTTCTAATCAAGGATCACAACCCAGCTTTTACAGAAAGCTAAAAAAAAAAAAAAAACAACTAAATATCATAATCTAAGGTAGAGATCACAGAATTACAAGATAAGTGACATTACCTAGACAATGAAACATCCATCTTACATTCTGAAGAAAAGTACTTCTACCAGACAAAACTTCTATAAGCACCTATACTAACCAAGTAGACAAATATATCAGTACACAAAACTTGTATTAATGGAGTAATGAAAATGTACAGCTAACCTAAAGTGACCATAAACTAAGAAACAAGTTGAGAGCACTGCTAACTTATGCAAGTTTGCAGACTTCATGTAACAAGGCTGTCTATAGCACTCTTGCTACTGTGGATGGTTTGGCATCATTGGGTATGTTCATAAAAAATTTTTTAAAAACTACCATACTAAATGTTACTCAGCCATACACAAGCCACAAAGTGAACACTACAGAAAAGTAGAATGTCTGATGAACTGATGGACTAAAGAGTATGATAATGCAATCCCATCTTTTGACTACAAGTTGGAAAAAAAAAAAGTCTATCCAATGGAAGAAAATATAGATAATGTAAACACTTTAAGACTTTAGTCACACAATACCTTTACACAACTCCCTGAAACGTGCGCATGTATGCAAATAAAAACGATTCCGGAAGAGACAACAAAACGTTCTAACAGGCAAAAAAGAATTACTAAACGGATTTACATAATAAACATAGGTTTTATGGGCAAGAGGAGAGATAACCCCTCCCATGCATGCAGTGCAGCCAAGTCAAACTAGCACCCTTTGTGAGTCAGAATCAGGCATATTCGGTAGACAATAGGACAGGGCGGAAGAAGAAAAAAAAAAAAAAAAGGAACTGCAGCCTGAAAAGAGAAAACTTTGCACACGCAACTATGTATGCAAACTTTACTCTCACCAAGGATCTGCATGGAAACCCAATGCACGCCATGCGATTACTTTTTTTTTTATAAAACCAAATTTGAAATAAAAAAAAGTCGGCAAAATCCCCACGATGTTGTTGAAAAAACATTTTGAGCTAGCAAAAGCAGAAAGCTCAAAGTCCCACAACAAAGCGGGGTAACTTTACACACACACTGGGACCACGTATGCAAACAAGAAAAAAACAAAATGGAAACTTAGTTTTTTTTTTTTAAATTTTATTAAAAGATTGCGGGACACCAACGGCACCTCGTGTAACCCCCCCTCCCCTATAATGGAGCTTTGGTTAGGCCGAACTCCATGTTAAACCCTACACCTACGGAGTAAGAGAAACACCTTTAAAGGGGGAGGGGCGTATCTCACCTTGCTTTAAAGAATATTATTGCAAATGTACACTAAGGCTCTCCGTGGTACAGCTTTAAGAATTGGCCCCTAACTAAACGTTTGGTATGGCTGCAGGCGTTGAAGAAGTAGGAAACGAAATGGAGACACGTGTAAGTCCGACGGTGGAGAAGTTAGACATCCAGGAAACCCCCCGCCCGTGCTACTTACTCGTAAATACATTTAACGCCCCACCCATTGCCAACTCAACATGCAGAAAACATACCCTTTCGATTATAATGCTACTTAAAGTTCATCAAGTAACCCCCTGTAACACCAGCCCGTGATCGGCGCCTTAAACGCATACGTAACCCAGACTGGGAACAAATGCCCCAATATCATCCCCAATTATCCGCTTCCTGATAAAAACGGAAACATCAAAGAGTAATATCGAGGGAATAATGATACTCCTATTACACTCAGGCTCGCCCTATCTAGCACACCGGGTGACTTACCCTTCCATGGCACACACGAAAACTACCCGGCACGGAGAGGAGGCGCCGCAATAAGCCAGCGAAACTGGGCGACCGCCTCATATAGACTCACAAAATGGCAGTCGGATTAGTGACGCATTGATGCCGCCAATCGATTGGCTGGGGTAGTTGTCACTCAGTACATCCTGGGCAGAGCTAAAAGAACGAGTTCCTACCTCTTGTCTTCCCGCCAACCCGAGCAGAGGAGGTACGTCATCTGCTAAGACACGCATCTGAAGCGAAGCCCCGCCCATTTCGAAGCAGTGTTTTTTTTTTTTTTTTTTTTTACAGTCCATCAGTAAATTCACGGAGCGTTACTATAAATAAATACGTTAACGTTTACCATGGATTATGATATTGCTCCACAGTAACATATACACTCACTCGGGTAGTGGCATCTACCCTAAAAAAAAATATTTGAATTTCCCACATTAACATTGCCTCAGGTCCCAGGAAATGAGCGGAGTTAAATACCCTGACCAAAGATTCTTACTGGAGTTGTTTGTTTGGGGGGGGGTTTCAGAAAGTAGTCATGGCTTAATCTGGCATATTAAATGGCTAAATCTGGCATATTGAGTGACAATATTCTAGCATATTAAATGGCTAAATTTGGCATATTAAATGGCACAATCTGGCATGTTGAGGGGTTAAATCCTGGCATATAGAGTGGCTAAATCCTAGCATATTAAATGGCTAAATCTGGCTGTGACGAAGTGCCCTTCGCCACTTTGTCCTGGAGAGGCCTGCTTGCCAGCCTCCTCCCCTATGACTATGGCCCTCGGGTGTATGACCCTTTAAAAATGCTATTTGGGCCTATGGACTTGTATTGGACTGTGTATGGCCCTTTAAGAAGCTGTATTTGGGCTTATGGACTTTTATGGGACTGGTGCTGGCCTTTTAAGCAAGTCACAAAACGAGCAGCATCACTCACCGTGTCCCTACCATATTGAGCTTCAGACTCCTCTGTACAGGTGCATAGAGCTCAATTCTCCTAAAGCATTTTGGCTATCCCCTTATCCCAGATATCCCCTTTTGTCCGTCTCTCTCCCATCTCCCCTTTTTTGTAAATCTCTCTCCCCCCTCATCTCCCCTTTTTTATCAGTGTCTTTCTGATTTGACAGTCAGCATCAGCATGGGATGTGAAGAAGCAGGGGTCCTCATCAAATGCATACACTTGATGCAATCTCTCCGTAAGTAGCTTACATATGGATTTAGCCTTCTTTTGGATCAAAAGCAGCAATGATTGGTAGAAGGGTTGAATTGATGGAGCATTTTTTCCACCTAAATTACTATGTTACTATGTAATTAAACATAACTTCATTGAGGACTTCACTGGCAGAGCCCCAGCGACCAGGAGATTGGAGGATCTTAGTTATCAAGAGAGAATAAAAAAGTTGAATTTATATATACTAGAAAAAAAGACATCTCAGAAGGGATATGATAACATTACATAAATACAGTTTTGCAAGAAGCCAGGACTGCCCACACTAGTAAAAGTGAATTTCCTTTTTTTTTGATGCAGGATCCTATGAGATGGTTATGTCATCAGACAAAGTGTTGCACTATTGTGTACAAGAGCAAGGTCGCTTAGAGTCCACACAATGTGTTCTATTGCAGCAGCACAATAAGTAACTAAATTAAACAAAACTTTATAGACTCAGTGCTGCACCTGTAGTATACACGCAGAGAAATCACTGGCGGAGTGCTTGAGTAAAATATAAAAATTGTGATTTTTGCAGAATGCCTGCATCAACTCACAAAAAAGAGCCTGTGGACTATACAAGCAGTAGTTTTCAACATGCACCAAAGTGAGTTTGGGGATTAGACTGTCCCATTAAGAGATCCTACTGTGTACAAGAGCAAGTTTATCACAGTCCACACTATCTATTCAATTCCAGGAGCACAGGAAGCGATTAAATGAAACAATTCTGGCGGTGCTTCTATGACGGAACACCAGGGTCAGGTGATGGGCAGCACCCAGACATCCTCCAGCTGCCCCCACACGGCACCAGTCTGAAGGGCAGATGGCAAGTCTGGGGCTTGCATTGGCAGGTTTGAGGGGCAGATTGGCAAGCCTGAGGATTGCATTGGCAAGTCTGGGGATGTATTGGCAAATAAAATGAATTAAAAACATGAAATGCATTTTTTAAATCTATTTTTTAAATAAATATTAAAAAACTGTTTACATGTCAATTAATATTTACTACTAAAACTTTTTTCCTATAGGGTAGTCTTATATTTAGGCTTTTTCTTTTTTTTCGTAAATTAATATACAAAGTTGGGGGGTTGTATTATAATCACGGTCATTTTATATTAGAGCAAATGTAAATAATGAATGCTGATTTATGATAGAACATGTAAGCTTGGTCTAGTTATTTTCAGACTACCATGGTAGATACATACTGAATACCGAATAATTAAACAAAAATATTTTAAAGAAAAATTACAATGAGAAAACAACACATATGTATTACTTGCAAACATCCCAGATGAGCTTGTTGTAATGTTGGCCCTCAAGCAATTATGAGCTCTTATCACCCTTTTTTGATACTATTAGCAGTTGGTCAGGTCAGGCACGATAAAATGAATTCACTTTTGAAAAATTAATAAAGAAACACTAACCTTAATCCTAATTACCACTCCTGATTATGAAGAAGACGACCATAAATTAGCATTAAATGCTTAGGCCAAATTAAATAAAAACCAAGACAGTACGACAGTACAACGCTAAGACATCTATATATTTTGGGCCTTGAAACTTTAGATGTGTTCAAAAGCAGTTGATGTGGATGGTATAGAAGTGGTGTGATGGTACAAACAGGCCACTTGGCTGCATGACCATACATCTTGTCCTCATTGTTACTCTTAGCATAACCTATTCAGTTTCCGTAATTTAACTGTTTTCTGTAATTTTTAGCCTTTTAAGAAAAATGTATTCCAGCATTCCACTCGGGTGTTGCACCTCTTATAAGATCACCTCTGGTACAAAAGGAGAAAACTTGAAGAAGTTTTGCATCACTGGAAAATGCCTTCATAAGAAGACCTAATTTGAACAAAAAATACATACGATTGCCAACCACCTTTCATCATGTGCCACAATACTGGCAGTTTTTTCTTTTATTCCAAAATGGAGGAAGAAAATAGAAGAAAAAAAATAGAAGAAAAAGGTAAGTGTAACAACAGCAGGCATTCGCCCATCAATGCCACTACATTTCATGGGGGAAAAGAAGAAAACTTGATCAAGTTTTGAATCACAGGACAATGTTAGGGGAAATACATATAAAATATGCTGGCAGTTTGCTATTTTTTACTCCAAAATGGGAGCTTAATTAATAACATATATTATTATTCAGCTGCTGATTTTCTTAATTACAAGAGTGCATGGTAAAAGCACTATTTAAATAGCAGCTATTAGTATTACTATGAACATGGGTGAAAAGGGACATTTAACAACACAAGTTCACCCATCAATGCTCCTACTTTTCATGGGAGAAGACAAGAAAATTTAAAAACTTGCAACACTGGAAAAAGAACATCATAAGAAGAAGACCTACTTTTTAACAAAAAAATACCTATTATTCACAACCATCATGTGCCACAAGTGTTATATATCAAACATTAAATGGAAGATAAAAGGGACATTGATGGGTGAATGGTGAAAGGAAAAAACAACTTTTGTATCACTGGAAAATCTCTTCAATAGAAGAAGACCTACAGATGTGAGGGCGATGTGGCTGACACATCTGTCAATACATTGATTGTTATGGTTGGTTCGCCTGATCTGACTAGTAGAGAAGCATTGATCTACGGTCCAGGTTATAAGGGTAGCTGTGTTCCACTGATATAACCTCCAGACAAGCTCAAGAAGAATACCTACTTTTTATTTTAATCACAGAAAACCTATGACTGATCTTCCATCTTGGAAGAAATAGAAATACATGGTAAGAAATAACAAATTGTTATGAAGGAACAACCCTGAAAAATTGACACATTTGGAGTGCACCTCGACTGGAACGTTATATCCTCCTTGCTCTGCCGGCCTGCTTTAGGGATAAGATGATTTCAATCTTTGGATTCTTTTAGAAAAAATGTAATTAAAGTTTTTAATGAGTACACAGATTAAAAACAGTTGCATTGAATCATCACATATTCTACATAGTCATATAATACATAAATATCAATCAAAGATCAACCCTAGTGAAGACTCTTTTTTTCTAATATAAATAGGTATATAGACCATAGAATGTTAAACAAAGTAAAGTAAACTTTGGGTAGCATCTCTGATTCTGAATCAAAGGCTGTAAGTTGGTAGTAGTAAGGAGGAGATCCCCAAGAGAGAGGTAGACAGCAGTTACGAGAAGATATTGTCAAAAGAAAAGTTGGGGCTTAGAGTCACTCAGTGTGAACAGAAAGTCCAGTAGCTCTAAAAACCAGAGCATGTGGACATGGGGAGAGTCACATCGGACAGAAGCAAACTGCGATAGTAAAAACATCATCTGCAGCAAAGAGTAAGTCAACACATTGCAGTAAATATAGAAGAACAATATTATATATCAATTAATGTCAGGGAACATTCCGCTACTAAATAAAAAGAGTGGTCAGTCAGCAGAAAACACCACAACAGTTCCTTGTTATAGTTCAAGAAAATGAAAGGTAGGTCGTTTATAGCATTGAGGCTGCAGTTGCCTGTGGCAACAAAGTCTCGGATGGGCGTATGTCCAGAGTCTTCAGTGGCCCATTGTCGGGTCACTTATGTGATATGGATCCGTTCTGTGTTTGATAACTTCCTGGGCACTGAATACCCACAGCATGTGCAAACTCAGGAATCCCTGCAGGGTCCACAATTGTAAGCATGTTACCTTCAGTAGAGACCGTCAGGGAGCAGTATGGACTCCCCTTGTACTTAATTGACTGTGCATCAAGCATCAACGTTAATGGCGCCATAGATCTACGTCACTATAGTACAATCATAAAGTTCCAAGGTCACATTCTCGATAGTATTAGGTTTGCATATCAATAGTAAAAGTTTTATCTATTACAGACCTAGGTTTTATGAGCACATCCTTTGAGTAGTCAGAAGGTGCTTTCAAGGCCTTTTTAAGTCAGACTAGATCCCAAGGGGTGGGGTCAGCATCTGGCAGAAGTGGATGTGTGTGGCACAAGTTCTATTGTCAGTGGCCCAAAACCTGGACTTTTTAGTATCTATGTACCACATACCCCGAGATCAGGCAGTCAAAGAAGCGGGTAAGATATGGGGCAATGCAATAATAAAAAATAAAAAAATCGGAGAAAACAAAAAACCATCCTACACCTGAGATCAGGATTTTCCTTACTAGGCCACCACCACAGGTACCTATGCCCAAGTCAACTCAGACAGCTCATCTGAGGAAGAAGACATCCCAAGGCACATCAAGCTGGCTACACCTGTGCTAGCCACAAAGGATGACATTTAACATGTGCTTGTTGAAATGCATGCACTGTGGAAATCCAAAGTGGCGGACATTCGACAAGAAGTGGAGTTGGTGAAACTCAAAGTGACAATCATAGAGACTGAAACAGGTGTGCTGCTGAAAGTTTGATCAGAAACCAGGGTTAACTCAACAGATAGGTGGATGAGCTACAACATCAAGTAGCCATGATGTACAGTAAAATACATCAATCTTTGGATTCTATTTTCCATTCTTCTACTAATTGCTTTGGATGACTTGCTGAACTGAACACATCTACGGAATATTCTTGATTAGTTGCTTTTGTAGGTATCATATGATGCCTGTTGCAACTTTTAAACCATGCAGAAATGGCAGGCTTGACATTAGATCCAAGAACTAAATATGGGATAGACTCCATAAACAGTAGGTCGACAATAACAGCACTCAAAACAAAAGAATAAGAGGAGGACTACAATAACAACAAAAATAGAAAAATAATTTTTAATCTGGTCAACCCAGACTTTGGTCACCCCAAGATACATAAATAATAAATCTAAATATATACACACATTACAAAAATTTGAACATGTAAGTATCCATTACTTGTTTCAGCATTTAAGCTGCATCTGTCTGTATCTTTGAGGTTCAGTGCCTTACAAGGCGCTCAACAGCACAACAATAGATTTAACAAATTTTGTAAATCTGTAGAATACTCCGAGTACGCACATCGAAAATCATTTTGGTTTTTTTTGTCAGGAACCAGAATTTAATGAACTTTAAGGCTCTCCATCTGCAAAACCTAAAAATCCTTGCTTTCAACACTTGCATACTTGTGAATTTTGGGACTTCTTTCAAATGATTGAAGTTCCACTTCCTCAAACATGTTCACACTAGTTTCAGCATTTATGCTGTTCTATAATTTTGCTTTCCATCGACTTTGCAATCGATGTTGTTAAAATTTTTTCTAACTCTTTAAAGCAAACATCTTAACTGCTTTTTAGTTTAAAAAATGTTATGCTGTCATTTTGAATTATTTTCGGAAAACGTTCGTACAAATATAGGACATCTGCTACAACATATGCAACTTGCACCATCAACAACCCCAGTGTACAATTTTTAAGGCTGACTTTATATCATGTGGGCAGCAGTGAACAACAAAATAGTGTGTAGTGTAGTATGTAGGCCACCACAATCCCAATCTATAACTACAACTCCCATGAAGTTCAGATAGCAATATGGCTGGTTATTATTATTGTAGATGCAGTCAACAAATGTTTGGGTTTGTACTGTAGGCTTAGGACCCTCATTAACACACAGCCTAATTAACAGTTAGCTACTATTTTCATAATAATTAATTGCTTGCTCACCATCATGGTAGTTGCAGTCAGCAAAATTTCTCATGAATGGCTTGGATTCCTGAGATGTGCATTGCACAGAAGTTTCAGTAACAATCCTTAATGATATAATAGCTAACATTTGGCACTCTAGTTGGTGAGTACTCACTTATGATTATGCTAGCACACCAGACTGGCTGAGAGTCATGGGAAATGCAGTCTCAACAGCAGGAGTATATTAACAAACCCGAGCAATACATGTTTGAAATAAACTACATTCTGTCTGCAGCATGCAAACTATATCTCTGCCCAGGCAGGGACTCTATGCATGTGACATAGCAGCAGCTAGAGCGAGAGGAGACCAACCCACTCTGACAGCAAGGGGATGTATGCTCTCTATATCTCATTAACCAAACCTAAACAATTCAGTGAAGCTGTTTGATTTTCCGGGGGAGGGGGGGAATGTATGTACCCCCTTTTGGTACCCCCAATTCAGACACCCATGGCTATGTTTAAATATAACAAATAACAACAAAATACCCACAGAGAGTCTTGAATGCAGACTGGGTCTGTGTCTCCAAAAATGGAGCTGGCACTCTGAATAAGTGCTGTGCAAAATAAATTTAATGGCAGAAAAAATGTGCAAACACAAATACAGCAATGGTAGTGGGGTAATCGCACTTGACGCGTTTCGCGTGACTAGCACGCTTAATCATAAGTGCACCAACTGGCCATGCTGGAGCTGATAGACGCAGTCTCTTCCCCCAAATCTCTGTGATCGACAGGAGTTGGGAGTTGCGGAGAACAATTGTACTGCATATTAAGTAGACACACTTTAGTACACAGATTCCAAAGAATAATCTAGGGACTATATTTAGGGTGGGGACTCTCACATTTACCTACATGTTAAAAAGGTAACAAACTAACTACAGGAGGGAAATATGGAATGCCTTTTTGAACTCGGCAAAGAGGCTGGATGCCCAGGGTCTACACATGGTACACTGCACTCACATATACTGTGCTTGGCAGTGAATAACTAGGAAGCAGTCCCACATCCTTTCCAAACATTTCAAAGGGCCAAAGAGAGACATTTTCTTTTTGTGGGAGTGGATGAAAATGTGCCTATGGATCTGGAAATAGTTGAACATTTTCAGTGACTTTATGGCCAATTGTCGTAAGTCATTTGGAATAAGACTAAAGTATTTTATTTACAAAACTTTGTACAAAAACACACTTACTGCAGTTAACATATAACTTATTGCGAGTTTTATTGACCTAGAGAACTGTGATACAGTTATGCAAACTAAATATCCTGAGCTGAAGCAGAAGACATTGGGCCTGTGAATAATGGCTTTGCCAGGACTACACTAACTTTAACGACAGAAGTAAACGAGTAAGTTTTCCAGATATTCCATTGGGGTTTTTTTTCCCTTGTATAATGGCTGATCTGGCAATCATAAAGGAAAATGCTTTAGAGAGACGCAGTCACCTAAACATTTCTTATAATTTAAATGTAGAGAATAAAAAATGATCTATACATTGTGTTAACAGAATTGAAGCAAATGCATAAAATAATAGACATATATCATAGTTGCCAACATTGGCCATGTTTCCAGGGACACATATATGTTCCACATGCTGCAGACAGACCATGCAAAGAGCAGCCCGGCAGTATGTAGGATTGATATACACAGAGACAGAATCCAATTAACTAATCATGGTAGGTTCTATGAAATCTCCACCCTGATTAATTAATTGGATTGTGTGAGTGTGTATATCCAGCCTACATACTGCCGGGCTACACTTTGCATGCTCTTTTCTGCAGCATGTGGAACAAAAGTGTCCCTGGAAACATGGCCGATGTTGACAACTATGATATATGTGTTAAATGTGTCATGTGATATCTCATGTTTGTGACTTGATATGCAAGTTACACATTTCCCATTGAAAAAAAAAGTTAATTGGCATATTAAGCCCCAAAATGATCTCAAAAGCAGGAGAAACCACAGACACATTTAAAACATAGATTTTTCCGTTTCTGTAGGCATTTGCTGCAATTTTTATAGTCCCTTTAAAATGAGTTGCCGAGCATCAAGCTCTGGAATATGTGATAATTTACAAAATGGAAAGCTTTATGGAACAAAAGAGGTAGTTGCTAACATAACAAAGGTAATTCAAATCAGTTATCAATTAAATCAATATTACATGTAAAAGTCAGTTAAAGATTAACCAGACTAAAACTTAAAACCATATAGGAAAGTGGAGGTAACCCTATCCCCTGATTTCCCTTTTGCAAGTAAACATATTCACATTTGTTATCAATTTACTTTATTCTTGGTTTCTAAAGTCTGCAGCCTCATTTCCTTTGGTGGGAGGAATGCCTTCTTCATCACTTTTTGGTTGAGCAGAGGTTAACGATTACACTACGTTTTTTTTTTTTTTTTCCAAGCCTGGTTGTAATTAGGTTCACATGAGACTTCAGACATCCAGAGGAGTTACATGTGAATAACAGAGCATGAGCTAAAAACTGCATGAGAAAATATGCAAGAGACTCTCCACCCCCACCCTAAATCAGGCTATTGCCATCTTTTTCACTCTCTCTCCTCCCCTATCCTCTTTTTCTGCTTTCCCCTCCCCTACCTCTGGCCTCTGCTTCACAAAATGGTTTGTCTTAAAATCCTGCAGCATACTTTGCATTCCCTGGCTAAGATTGAACATTTATTTATACAAATAAACCTCTTGCTCTTCCTCCTCCCCATTGTATCTGAGAGAGCTGTGGAATAAATCCACCTCCCCCACAAGCGATCTTAGAAATATCTTCAAGATTTTGTAATATGAGATTCAAAACTAAAAGAAGACAAGCCAGTCTGTCCCTGCTGAAAATTAAGAAGGGAAACGTCCCGTCTTTTTACATTTGTAATGCCATATATGCTTATTAGCAGTGTTGAATATTCAGCATTGTATAATTTTATGTCAGCCATAAATAACTCAGACAAAACTTCCATGTTTTGTCTCAGCTGAGGTCCTGTTAGCATGCATACATAATTGGTGAGTGTCCACTCATTTTGTTGGATCCTTGTTTTGAAGAATAAAATACAAAAATGTTTTTGGAGGCCAGACGGAAAAAGGTTAATGCAGTGGAAGCCCACCTTTGCTCTAGGTATTTGCTGGTGCTGCCTCTTTTACTATATCCCCAATTGCTATTGGTCTTATAAGCTACCACATGCTTGAGTTGCAGCAATATGCATCTGTTGGGGGGGGGGGGTTTCATTTTATCCACACAGTACTCAATTATGACCGGAAGCTAGATTTGAAAAATTCTTAGTATAGTTAGTCCCAAGGCCCCACAATAGGGATAGTTTGTCCATGGCATACCACTGATGAGGAATCCCACATTCAGGTTCCACCAATGCTTTAGGAAAGGATGGACAAAGACAAACTAGTTTCCTGACTGTGTTTCTTATATATTTATTCTGTCAAAAGGTATGCTCATCATAGGAAAATTACTTTGTTCCCCATTTAGATATTTTTCCCCTCAAACAAATATTTATCAACAGCATATTCTTCTTGTATATTCAGTCTTCACCTAGTTTATGAAAATATATAAACCTGTTGATCTAAATATTGTTAAAGCAATTGATGTCTACACCAGACAAAACAATTTTATTTTGCTTTATTTTTTTGGAGGACTCTTCATAGAGTTGCCACCGAGTTGGTATTTTACTAGCCGGCCATAAACAAATTGGCTTGAGGCCCCTGTTGAGGCAGTTGCATGGCTGGTAATTTTTTGATGAAAAGGTGGTAACACTAATTCTGCACTAAGCATTCTCTATTTTTCTGTATACCTGACTATGCATAGTTTTTGTACATGCAATCCTATAGACGTGGTCCACCCCCTAAAATTCAAGTTGCACATGGCCTACACATGCTTGTTAAATATAATGTGGGGACCACTAGTCATATGCAGTGCATACCAGGGCTCCCATAAAGTTGCTTGGGGTCATCAACAATTGACATGTTCATGATTCTGACATCACATGCATGTGCATTTGGCATGTCAATGCAAATCAATTTGAGACCTCTGACTGTCTCCCAAGTAATGCTGGGTCCTCTAAGGGCTGGGTCCACTAAGGTGTCAGGATGAGAAATTATGGATTTTTTCATTGGCATGTGATCAATGCTTAGTTAAAGGGACTGTATCACCTGAACATTGTTTTTCCTGTACATATAGAGCATACATAAATGACTGATAATACATTGTATTAGCAAAATTGCCTGTGGAGTCTCCTGTTTATGACATCACCTGTGACATGGTATGCAAATTACACATTTTCCACAGAAAAGCCGTTCCTTTGCATACGGTGCCACAAGTGATGTCATAGGAGACTTCTTAGACACATTTTTTTGTGTCTGAGAAGTGTCTAAACACTAATTTAGGCATTTGCTTGCAATTTTGCTAATACAATTTTTAGATCATTTTCAGTAATTTTTTTATGTTCTACTTTCACAGTAAAAACAATGTTTAGGTGATACAGTCCCTGTAGGGACAGTATCAGAAGCCATATCTAACAGAAAAAAATTATAAATGCATTGATTCGACTTTTTTGAATTTGCATAGAAAGCAGCTCTAAAATCTAAGACAATTTATGACATTACGCATTGACGTTCATTCTTTTATGCATAGTTTTGTGTTGCCAATCAAGGAACTAAGAAGATATTAAAGATTGTCTGCCAGATCTATCTGGGACTTGAATGCAATCTGCATGTTCTGTATATAGAATATACCACTCCAAACACAAGAGCATCAAAATAGAAAATTTACCAGTTATACTATACCCACCATTATTAAAGTTTGTTCTGTCCAGATGTGTAGGACAGCCTTTCACACTCACTACAAACAGCAGCAATCAAGAACTGAACACATGCTCACATGCAAAAGTAGCGTGCAGTCCACTTCTCTCTATTTGTTAAATCAAAGCTAATGTTGGCCATATGTGACTTTGTGATTTCGTGCCACACTCTGCTGCCTTTGTACACAGCTGACTTTTTGATTACCACATATCGTAAGTAGTTGTTGAAATAGTCCCCCTTACAGTACATCCCGAGGTGTGCTATTGGCCTTTACATCTGTTGATAAAGCATGAGTACAAATCCGATATTACCAAGACATTTTAGGTAGCTTACTGATTGCAGTAAATGATTTAATTAGATTAAGAACATATTTTATTTACATACGGTTTATAAGCACATTTACAGCATTGTAAACATTATTGTTAGTGGGCTTGCTTTGCAGCTCTTCACACCAAATATTAAGAGGTCCTGTAAAATAACAGATGTCAGAGAGCCGTGTTAGCTGAATCATTTACACACATTTTATCAAAGAGGTATTGCTGAGTAAACTATTGTTTACAGCATTGTAATCCGATACGATTTGAAAGACTGTTGCTTTTCATATTCCATGGTTCCAAGGAGTATAAACTCCTACTACAAATGTGAGGAAATAAAAAAAAGATTTGTATCTCTTGGGGCGTGAGAGAAGGACAGAAAAGAAAACAAACGGGCAAGACTGTTCTTTCTCTAAGTGGACGTGTTTAGCATATAGGAGCCATTTTGTCATGCTACATAGTTAGGTTAGCGATAATAGTAAGGTCATGTTCTTCATTATTAAAAACATGACCTTGTTTACTTGCTAAATGCATAAGTGATGAAAGTCAAATGTTTCATTTTATAGAATAAGAATTGTACGGATTTCTTACCTGGAAATATTTCTGAAAACTTTTTATGCCTCCTACCATATTCGCTCGAATATAAGGAGATTCTGATTATAAGGAGACGACCCAAACACTGGGGAAAAAAGACCTAAATATACTGCGATCGAATGGGAAAAAAGGTTTTGGTAGTAAATATTGCTTGACATATAAACTTTTTAATTTTTGATAAAAATGTTATTGAAAAAAAACAAAAACTCAAGTCTTGTTTTTATTCACTTTCTCTGCCCCCTTCATTATCCCCACATCATTTACCATTGCACCCATAGTATCAGACTGTACCCACATAAATTGATATACTATCACATTGCAACCAGAGTGCACCCACATTGAACCCCAACACCTACATTGCACCTACATGAATTGCCACAGAATCCACAAAGCAACTACTGGATTGGCCCTGCTATGCACCCATTACACTCACAGGGGACTTACCCCTTATCCCTTGTGTCTAGTGAGAGACAGAACAGACCTCCCATTAAGGTGTACACACCAGTGGTGTATTTAGGTTTTGTGCTGTCCTAGCCTGACTAAACTCATGTACCCCCTAACAATCATTTGCCCCACCCCTTCCTATCTAGGCCACACCTCTTCCTTTTTAGGATCCACAATCATTGTCCACAAACACCTTGCCAGCACCAGGTCTGTCCCCTGAACACCTTCCTATTGCCACCTATGTCTCCAAACAATATTTAGTATAAACAGCTTTTATATAAGCATTAGTCATTAATTTATTGGTCAAAGGATCGATCATAATGTGTATTGCAAGTGCATTAACACAACATAGATTAAGAGTTGTTAACTGCCAGAAGGGTTTGTGATTTGTTACTTGTTGGAAACATGTACATGTAACATTGTTTACTTTGCTTTGTTATGGATTGTTAGCTAGTCAAAGAGATGGATTGATGTCCTTTCAAGAAATCAAGAGGCAACTCCCCGTCAAGACTCAACTCTAATGTTGATATTTCGCCTTAATTCCCTTGAATATTTGCCTATAAAACACAAATTCAAGCTGACGCTTGTGCAAGCAACCACGTGATCCTCTCACATCCTACACGAGGTTAGAGAAGCGGAAAAACTGCATAGATACATAAAATGAAACTACAGCTTAACCTACATTACCACTGACCTTTTTTGTCCATTCATGTTTGAACAATATCACCTATATGGTATCACTATTTTTTTTCTTCTCTTCTTTGATTCTTCAACATACTGTATAATATTGTTGCTTTATAAAAGTTAAATGTAATTTTGCTTAGTGGACTGTAACAAACAATGGTGGTGTTCAGATGGGAGGTACAGGTGGGTTTTAACATTTTGCTTTTCACCCGAAAACAAATTCTGCAGAAACCCGTGAGCAGGGCCGCCATCAGGAATTTCAAAGCCCCTTACTGAAAAAAATTCTGCACCCCTCCATATCTGCCTCTTTCCACCCTACACTACCAAAGTCATTTTATCCAAGTCTTTGTATATCATGCCAATGATTTAAATACACCCCAGGATATGCCCCATCACCTGCATTGCACATCCAGGATTTGCTGCTGCCCCATTACCTGCATTGCACATCCATGATTTAATATGCCACAGCCAGCTTTAGTTTATCCATTAATATGCTACTGATTTGTCCATTAATATACCACTGAAAAATGTGTCCATTAATGTGCCACTGACAATTTGCTCATTAATATACCACTGATAATTTGACCATTAATATGTCACTGATAATTTGACCATTAATTTGCCAGTGATAATTTGACCATTAATTTGCCAGTGATAATTTGACCATTAATAGCCAGTGATAATTTGTCCACATTTATGCCACAGTCAATCCCCCCCACTCATTCCCCTTCCCCAGTACTTACCTGGATGCTGCTCGTCCCTGGTCGTCTCCTCCGCAGTGTTTCCTGCACGAAATACAGCAGCCGGATATGTCTTGCCGTAATTTCTGGCGGCTGTGACAAAAAGCCTGGTCCGCTTCGTGACTGTGTATGATTGTCATATTTGATTTTGAGGTTTCATTCCTGCCAATGTTCCCTTAGCTCTTCTTCCTTCTTAGATAATTAAAATGAGTTACATTAAATTGCATAATGGCAACATCTGTGGACTGTTGGACTATTGTAAAATCCACTGTATGTTATGGAAGCTCAGATAGGCCATGAGCATGGCTTAATAATATCTGCCACAAATTAAAGTGAAAGGTTAAAGTGGGGGTTAACCCAACTGTAAATAAATTAGGGTCCATGATGGTAACCTCCCAAACAGATAAAAACATAACATTTTTTTTTTTACTTTTCAAAAGTTTTATTTAGGGTTTCATAATAGTACAAAAATAAGCACACATATGGAGGTGACATAACACTGTTACAGAGATAATAGCATCAGGAACACATTTGTGGGGTCAGAGCATCAGAGAATGACAGAAGAGCACCACGTTGCTAAGGATCCCTTTCCTGTGCAGGGTACATAATGAGAAACCAATACATGAAGAACACAATAAACATAAAAAGGAACAACAAAAATAAACAAGTCTCCAGTTAACAGGTGACCATGAGGTCATAAGCACTGAGGTTCAGAGAACAGTCCTCTCAAAAGAAATAAGAGCTTAGTGGATGGGTTCAAACCACACCTGGAATGTTTGGTAAGACGTACTAAATGAGAGATTATGGGACAAAATAACAGCAATGTACCGTTTATTGGATGGGGTCGTTGCCTTGTAGGACTTGATCCAAGTACCATGGGGAATTTTGGAAAGTGGACTTCACTTGTTGTTTTAACTTTGCCGATAGGGAATCTATGTAGCAGATCCAATCTCCAATTTTTTTTCGGGTGGCCTGGTAAGTATTCTGGCACGCTGTAAGACAGGACATTCTGAATAGAAAAAAATAGCTCATCTTGGAAAATCTGTAGGGAAGGTTCGTCTTTCTTTATCCATCCTTGTAAGATAGTTTTGTTAGCTACTGCCATAAGTATTCTGGTGAATTTCACCCTGGGTGAGGGGTGAGGGGTAAACCCAAAAAGTGCTAATCAGCATTAGCACTTTTTGGGTTCACCCCTCACCCCTTTCCCAGTCTGAAATTCACCACAGTACTGGTGAGCAAAAACCGTATTCCGAGGGTGGTTTTTGCGTAGTGTTGAACTTTAGTACGGAATTTACAAGACCACAAACAATGATTTAGGTCAGTCTGAGGACAGTTACATTTTGGACAAATATCCTGGGCATTTGGGAACATAAGTTTACTCTGGACCGGAGAAATATAAGCCCTATGGAATATTTTTTAAAACTTGTTTTTATAGGCCGTAGACTTAATGGTATTGAGCAGAGTGTTGTACCCCTTAAGCAGGGTCTCCAGGGACATGGTGGGAAGGAATTGGAGCCATTTAATGGGCCCAGATGGTATACTAGAGAGAATCTATAGGTTTGGTAGTAGGGTAGTGTATGTGGGTCGTCGAGTATTGGGAGGTATGTGCCCTGTCAACAAAATTGTCCAGAGGGTCCAGAGGGTTTGATCAGAGCAACCTGGCCGACATGAGATAACATCAAAGAGTGCCATGAAGAGAGCTCGTCCCTTTTTTCTTAATAACCAATTCTGTGACAGTGATGTGGATTTCCACTATTTGGGGATTAATGCCTTCTCGGAGTTCAGTGTGTTTTTTTTTTACTATCGCACTCTTCATTTTGTAAAGGTCAATATAACACAGTATAATAAGAGGGTAGTTATTCAGTTGGACATTGAAAGTGTGATTAATTGTATAACTTACTTCCAAAACGCATCTAGCTGGGGGCATTCACATCAGATGTGAGTAATAGAACCCACACTCAGACCACATCTCCAACATACATTGAACTCATTTCTCCACATCATATGGAGTTTCTCAGGTTTGTAATATAACCTAGTGTGCAGTTTATATTCTATATCAAGTACCTGAGAAGGCACTGTGGAGTATTGTATTGTATTGTTTCCATATTTGTGACCAGTTGTCATTTAAAACTTTATTATGAAATTCTGTTTCCCATCTTTGCATATAAGGGTGTGCTTTTTAACTAGCCTCCTGAAGGAGTTTGTACATACTACCCTTAATCCCTTTATTAATGCCATGGTCGAAACACTATATTTTCTAGCTTGGTGTAATGTCTATGAAGTATGAATAAAGATGTAAGCCATAAATCTTTGTCCAGCAATGACAATTTGTTTTGTAAGGTAGAGAAATCTAGCATTTGTCCATTGTTTATTTGGTGTCTAAACTGTAGTAGTTTCCAGGCCCTGAAATCTAGAAGGGGACATTGTGTACGGTGTCTTATCATTGTGGAAAGGATGGAGGACCGGTAAGGTCCTCCATCCAATTTAGAATGGCATGTTTCTCCTGGATTTTTCATGGAGACGCCCACATGGGATGTTTCATATTGAGTTTGTCTTATGGCTGTGTGAATGTTGAACGTGAATGTTGTTGCAGTGTCACCCATATTTTAGTTGAACCCAGTTTCATCCATTCTGGGAGTGACAAATGTATAGAGGCAACATAATAATGATAAAACTTTGGAACAAACAATCCTCCATCTTTAGTCATGCCTACTTATTATTTATGAATACTAATGATATAATAGGCTACTCATTGAAGGTCACCTCTAATTTATGAATTAATCCTCTTTTTTCTCGATGCAATCTGAATAGCGGCTGCCTTAGTGGGCAGACATAATATTTTTTTTTTTTTTTGACTAGCGAACATTTACAGTCAGTGTTCATATTAATTAGCTAAAACTGTAAGGTTGCAATAATATTATTTTACAGTTTCTCACCACATACTGAACTTTGCTCCACAGATCCCTGAGAGAGTGGGAAAGAGAGGGAATCAATGAAATTTGATTGCCTTTTGGAGTGAAGAAGGATTTTTTCCCTCTAAGTGGCAAAATTTGAAATAGCTTCCATAGGTGTTTTTGCCAACTTTTGGATCTAAAGTAGGAATGATAGGTAGGAAGGTTGTACTTGATGTACTGGAATTTTTTTTCAACCTAAATTACTATGTTACTATGATTGCTGAGCAAGTTTACCCAGCCTAGGCTAGCCTCCCAAATATAAATGTTCCATCATGCAATGGCATAGAAGCAGTTCCGGTGGTGCATGCACTGTGACTGTGCGCATCATTAAGTGACTCACGTCGCATGAGGGAAGCGCCGCATAGCTGACCTACCGGAGTATACAGAGTCATACTACTCAAGCATACATGCCGCTTTTCTGAACCTGGCACCTCATGGTGATTACCGCTTTTCTCCAATGGCTCTCCATTACCGAAGAATCCTGTGAGGTGGTGAGATCGTTGCCCCTTAAGTACTACTTAAGTCCTGACATAACTTTCTAATGCATGTTTATATGTTTCCAACACTCCGTGACCAAGGTGTCCTCAGTTTACCACATTTGTATATACAAAAGTTTTTTGTCTGTTATCACATATTTACAAATGTTGTTCGATATTATTTTCCTTTTGTTTGCATTTGATAACTCTCTGCTGCTGTATTCTTTTGATTTTCACATTTTTATGCCATTATATTTTTATATTTCTCTAATTTTTCTTTTTTTTTTATGCTTAATTTTGGCTTCCTAATTTGTCCTGCTTTTTTAAATTAATTTAAAGTTTTGGTTGCTTCACCATTTTGTATCTGCTTGCTTTTTATGCTGTGCACCTCTTGGCATCTTTATTTAATATTTAAGGTTTTTTTTTCTTTTTGGGATAATGAATTAGATAAACTACTAATATAGATATATACCAATTAAACAATATCTTTAATGATATATTTAGCGTGCATCTCTCAAGAGGGAAAGAAGGAGGTGTTATCCTGAGGGAAGCTGGTAAATTCAGTGCAAGATGAGGTGGGAGACATATTTGGCACAGATGCGTGATCAACGGGAGCCCATTGTAAGCAAAAATGCCCATCTAAATCTTGTGTGTGGATGCCTTTGCCCCATCCCAGTTATCTAAAAAGCCTCTTAAACCTGTTAGCAGATCCTGATTGATCCACTTGACCCTCTTCCATGTTTCTGGGTGCAGTGGCAGAACCATGTGCACAACAGGTTGAAGGTCCCCAGCATCATCCTGCTGGGAGAGGAGGGGTGAAAAATCCAATCATCCACTGGGAAAAGAAGAACAGGAAAGGCACCAGAGAGGGGAAGGGCAGGCTCTTAGCCATGTCTTTGAGAGGGAAAGCAAAATTGTGGGACATTGAAAACATCTTCACCAGAAGAATTGTGAAGTGGATTTCAAGCTTAAGGCCTTAAGTTTGAAGTTCCCTTCTAAATTTCTTGTCTAGTTCATGAATAAAGCCCTAGAGTATCTATAAATGTAAAATAGCTATATCACTCCAATGTGGTTCAGCATATAATATTTGGAGTATGAGTATTATTCTATAGCAATAAATCTCAGAGCAATGTCCATTTAAATTGCATATCCAAATGTGTTTATTTTTTGTAAATTTGGGTAAGAGGAAGGCCAGGGAGTCATGAGATCTGTTTGCCTGAGGGCCAGTTAGCTCTCTATTCTTTTTAAAAGACATTGAAATTTTGTTTAAGTAAGGCACACACTGGAGACAGTCTTTTTTTAAAAAGTAACACTTAAGTAGTGAACATTAATTGGTTCCAAGCAGGGAGACAGCATGGACACTGAAAAACAAACAAACAAATAATTACTTTTCTTTAATTCATTTAGGAAAATGTAAACTGAATTGAATGCTAAAACTAACTTCATTAGTGTAACACTATTAAAATGGCTTTAATTATGTGCAACAAAGTAAAAATGCTTTGCTGTATCGAAGAAAGAAGCTTACACTTCTGGAGACTTAATGTGAAGTTCCTGCCCTTTAAGTGGCCACAGTTCAGGGGAGAGGGTAAATGTACTCAGATAATCAGAGATAATGTCATTTAATGTTTGTTCACATACCACCTTGATTTATGTATAAAAAATACTTAAGTAAAATGCCATTATTCTTTAATAATTGATTCTCTTTTCTTCACCAATAAGATAGGCATTTTCATCCACCATGCTTCACTTCTTTATGTGGATAATATATACACAGATTGTGCAAGGTCACATACCCTCCCCCACAGTTAAAGAACTCATTGGGAAACACAAATATTTAATTTCCAAAAAACAAATACCGAGAGGACCACCTAGCTTGGTGAAAATACAGGAATTCTAGTATTTATTACCTAAAACAATTTGTGGAAAAACAAAACACCTGCATTTTTGTCAGTACATAGTTTCATACTGTTTATATTAGGCTTTGGCTATTTCCTTATGCTTTAGACATCAACAGTGTGCAGAGCGAAATTAAGAGAAATATAAGTTTTTTTCTGATAAACATAAATGGGCTGGTCCTGCTTAGGCTGGCTGCACCACCTAAGAGAACAGAGGCGCAACTAGGGGTGGATCACCCATTTGGAGGGGTCGATAATTCTCTGATGGGCTGTTACAGCTACCAGAATTTTCAAAAATGTGTTAATTTAAATGGGGGTCATTTATAAACCCGGTGCAGACGTTGCACTCTGCTCGTTGCACCTATGCATAAAAAACAAAGCACCTGATTTTTGCTGGGGAACCTCTGCCAAACACTGTTTGGTAGAGGTCCCTTTCATGCACTGCAAAGTGTTAGGTGTTATAAAAAAGCACAAACGTCGGTATAAATAATAATAATAATAATTGTGCCTTTTTATAAAACTCCTGACAATTTGCAGTGCATGAGTTTTTATACATAACCCTCAAGGTGTTTTGTTTTAAATGAGTTATATACCATAAGTCAAAATAATACAACATACAGAAAATGCAAACAATTTTGTGCCGGTGGAGCAACTGCTTCATATGTGGTTACATAAGAAAGAAAAAAAGAAACAACACCATATGAAGTGGAACTAACATCAGTGTGTCAAAATCCTGTATTGATTGTTTATTGGATAGTGTCATAGACAATGCTAAATGCACCAATTGCCAAGAATGAGATTACCTTTGTTTCTCTGCTGGTAACTATGTTCTGTCCCCAAGAAAGGTGCAAATAGACAAATATTGGAGAGAAAAAAAACAAACTTATCAGAGCCAGTAGGCTGTCTTTAATGTTAATGGTACCTAGGACAAGAATCTATTTGTAGCCCTTCCCCCATCCACTATATCATACACATGTGAGTTTGTTTTTAGACTCCAACCCCCTGGTTGGTTTTACATGAAAACTCAGAGCATAACACTGCATTCACACTATAATTGATTTCAGGATTTTGGTGCCTTGTCCGCAGAGCTTTAGGGCAGTAAACACCACCCAAACCTTGAACTATGCCACACAAAACCCAGTTGTATTCAAAGTCCTTTCTCTCGCACACTGATTATGGCACCAATGGCCATGGAGTACAACAAAGTACCACTGAAAGTCACCTCACAAACAAGCATTGCTTCATGAAGACAGGAGACAGAGTTAATGATCAATTGCCTGAAGGAGAAACATTGGTAACTGTCTGGATCTACAGGAACCTGAGCAATATCATATTGAAGGGGATAAAATGGTAATGTAAAAGAAGCAGCAACTAGAAGGCTTATATAGCAGGTTCATTGGATGTTTTGGACTCCTGCAGTCTCCAGCTGCCCCTTTTGCCCTGTGGTAAGGATAGCCCCGAGTTAAAGGAAGACTCTGAATGAAAATAATGACACATTTAACAATTATTTACCAACTAATTTATTTAAGTTTTTTTGTATCACCTTCAAAAACTTTTCTTTTTTACCAGTTTTATTTCTGTATTGTAATAAAAATGGTACATTATAATATAGCGTTATCCAACTTTTTAAGTTGTAGGACAGTATTCATTTCATACAGTAATATAATAGAACCTATGGTCTATTTAGCTAACACAGTGACCAAACACAAACCCCTGAAGGCCAAATATGGTCTGTGTGCCACCGGTTGGACATCAGCACTGACATGTTAATAGGCAATGAACAAAGTTAAAACTTTATTAACATAAAAAGGTTGGTAATAACACACAGAATTAGAATTCTAACAATAACAATTTTACATGATTCAAAATATTGGTTGTAAATTGTAGGTGGAGTATGCTGCACTTTTGCCTTATAAAAAGAAGTATCTATTCTACTGTTAAGACATAAGGTGTACAACACAGTACTGCAGTCGGCTTATATTTTCCATGATTAAATTTCCCCCATCACCCTCTAAGCATTCATTGTGTAAGACACAAGGCAAGCAGGTGACAAGTGGCAGGTGTGCAGTGCAGACAGCAGCCAACTAGAACCATCATACATTATTACTGAGCTTTCAGTACCCTCTTACCTGTCAGGTTACAGATATGTCGTCCTGAAACTGGAACCGGTCAGCTACACAGGGGATTGATACTTCCTTTGTTCTCAATTTCCCAGGTTCCCTTAGACAGTTTGAGTCAACTCAAGCTATTCAGACCGCTATTCCTGTGTTAAAAAACAAACGACTAAAGGACTAAAAGGTACAAAGACAAATGGGATATTTGGGATATTTGCTATGCATTAATGTCTAAACTGTTTTTTTGCTACAACATCTCTGAGTAGCACATTTCTTATATACAGTTAAAAGGATGGAGATACTTGTTGGTCAAATTGCCAGCTGGATTTTGGTCTAAAACAAAACATTCAATACAATAAGTGAATGAAAATGTCTTGCGGGTATACTACAACTGATATTGATGAATATAGATAAGTGTAGGTCTACACACCAACATTGCTCATAGTCTGTGGAGTGGACTTTGTGATAGACTGTATAATGATATTCTATGGATCTTCACAGATCTTGCCATCGACACTGGTGTCCTTGTACAGAGACGTTGCCTATCCCTGGATAAGTGGCAGGGCCAAAAGTGTTTTTTTTCTTTTATTTCATGACTATTATTAGGTTTTGAGTCCCAGCTGTCAAACTTTATTTTGGTTTTAATATTTTGATTCATGACAATGTACCAAGTAGACTTATGACATCACTTGGTATTCCAGTGAGCCTAAAAGGCACTCATGTTACTGCCATTCATAGTACTAAACAGTAAATGGTGCATTCTCTGCTATAAGGGCATACTCAACGCTCTTCTCTACTACTCCATCATTAGCATTTATCACATGAGCCTGTGACAGATGAAGAAACAGACAAGTAAGTGATTAACTATGTGAAACGTAAAGGGACTGTCACCTAAACAGTAGTGTATCTTCCACAAGGCAAACAAGGCACTCGCCTAGGGCGGCACTTTGCCAGAGGGTGTTAAATCGCACTTCTGGTGCTTCAAACATTTTTGCTCCCTGCCCCACCATTCAGCAAGCTTTAGCTCCTTCCAATTAATCGGGGTGATGGGAGCATGTAATGGACATGGTGGGAGTATGAAATGAGGGTGATGGTGGCATGTAATGGGGGTGATAGGGTATTTAGTGTGTATACAATGTGTTGATGGGGCATGTAGTGGGGTAATTGGGCATTTAATGTGTGTGCAATGTGGGTGATGGGGCATGTAATGGGGTGATGGGGCATGTCGTGGGTGGGTGGGAGCCCGAATTTTGTCTGCCTAGGGCAGCACAAAACCAAGATACACCACTGCACCTAAACATTATTTATGTTATGAATGTAAAGAATGAAACGGGATCTATACATTGTTCTAACAGAATTGAAAGGAAATGTATAAATTAAGAGAAAACAAGATTTAGCTGTGTCTGTGGCATCTCCTGTTTAGGAAATCAACTTGTGGCTTGATATGCAAATTAACCTTATGCAAAAACATAATTAACATATCACGGTAAAAGTTACTATAAAAAATTTAAAAGTATTTTTTTCTTTTTGTGAGTTTAAGAATTTGCATAATGTAAAAAAAATATATGTTTTTATCACTTTTATATTCTTTACATTACCAGTACGAACAATGTATAGGTGACAGAATCACCTTTAAAGCTTAACAATGAGGCATCCAGTAAAGCAGGTTTGGCATTGTTAGGCAACAATATGACTTACAAGCATTTCTTGTAAGGTGTGTATTTTGTACCAAGTACACACCTTGCTCAGCATTTCCTAGCAAGCATGGCTCTTTTTATACTGACACATGACTCTACGGCCATGGTAACAGACTCCCATTCCCAAACCATGTGCTGGTTTCCTACACAAATGTCTTCTTCTAGTATTAGTCATGATACGTCCTTGGATGTTCGAAATCTAGCCAAATAAGGAATACAGGTAGAGTATCCCTTATCAAGAAAACCGTTATCCAAAATGATCAGTTATCCCGCCAAAAATTCACTGTCCAGCCCCATGAAGCTGTGATATAGCCTTTCCATGCATACTCAGATTCCCCCACACCCACATTATTTGCAATGATACTATTGTATTTCAAAAGTGCTGAGAAACTGTACTATAACTTACTGATATTGAAAATTATCCGTTATCCAAAATACTTCTGGTCCCAAGCATTTTAGATAAGGGATACTCAACGGTATAGGACAAAAAGTCTACAACAATCTCTTTCAAGCTTTCCTCCATTCTCTCCAGAAGGAGGCTTAGCCTATGTTCCAATTACTTAACCACTGTCCATTTCTCCCGACACTGAACCTTTTCTCCTACCACCCGTATCACAAGACAAAATGGTGAAACTCCAGCTCACTAATTCACCATCTCTTACCGGTAAATCAGTGAGCTTATCCACACATATGAAGAGATTACAATCATTTGTACCAGAAAACCCTTGAAGACAAAGATTTAAGCAAGAACTTTTAATTTTATTTATTAAACAGTGAATCATGCTGAACGGTTAAAACATAAGTCCAAACAGCAAAGTGACTAAACCCTGTATGTTTTGAAGAGCACATCTACCAAGGTCTCGAGTCTGAGATAAAGGCAATATCTCATGCTCCTTATGGCACATTTGCCAAGTTTAGTAAAATGCAAGGCCTTATCACTGGAAAAATGTTATAAACTTTTCCTAATAAATTACAAATTTATACATATTACTTGCATGCAAAGGATGTTTCATTAACTAGATTACACACAAACAAATAACATACCATAAGTCTGCCAATCACTCAAGTCAGTGTACATTACATCTCACGCTAAGCCTTTAACCCACCAGTAATCCACACAGAATTGTGGAAATTAAAATGTTTATAAAGCACATGAAATTGGACATCCTCTTGGTAATGCATTTGACACAACGCGTGTCTAAAATGACTTCACATTTATTCTGCCGTAGGATTACAAAGGTTTTAAACACAATTTTTTGATATTTCTTTTCCTGTCACAGATGCTGGAGGTTTTAACTGGTCACGTCTTTGCCTCTGAAACAATCCAGGACGGGTGCGTATAAAAAATGCATTCGGTACAATTAAAATGGTCATCTTGTGTTACAATGCAGCCTGGCTCAGTATTGTACATTAGAAACACTTCTATTTCAAAGGTTAGAAAAGGAGGAAACAGTAACACAACAGAATGTCAATGAACAGTATACGACACTTGTCCAAATAGAGCTGCCCAACATTTCCTTTAGTATGTCTAATGTTGTTGTATCCTTGGTACTTTCATGTTGTACAACTCTGCAGAATTGTCATTGCTTTAGTGATAGAGCCATATTACATACAGAATGAGGCTTAGGTGGCTTTTCTCTAATAAGTAATAAATAATGAAACCATCTCATTCCAGAATATTCCAGACTTGTTTGACTGGATTGAGGTCATGTGAATTTGAAGGCCCAATCAAGATGCATAACACCTTCCTTGTGGTCCTCACACCGGAGTTCTAGTTCTTGAAAACAAATCCACATCGTCAAGCAACCAAGGCCACCTCTCTCAACACCATGTGCAAGGAGTCCAACGACTATGTGTTTCAGCAGTTATTTGATGATTATACTCTATCAGTTACCCAAACTGCTGGGTTATGACATGGCTGATCAGCACAGAGCTGTTCAGTTAACCAATGGCTGGTAACACCATGCTCCTTTTATTCCCCTTCAGTTTCATGTTGCATTCCCAAAAGGATCGTTTATAGAATGAGGAGAAATTAATCTACAGATGAGTTGTGCCATTATCATGCTAATGAGATAACTAAAAGGACTTGTGGTACCTTAAAAAATACAGTAACATAGTAACATAGTAATTTAGGTTGAAAAAAAGACACAAGTCCATCAAGTTCAACCCTTCTACCTATCATTACAGCTTTTGATCCAAAAGAAGGCAAAAAAAACCCTAAGGAAGCTATTTCGAATTTTGCCTCCTGGGGGAAAAAATTCCTTCTTGACTCCAAGAGGCAATCAGATTTCTCCTTGGATCAATAAGCTCTTTTATTAATGCTTATTCTATTATTAATAGCCCTGTATGTTCTGCTTTCCTAAAAAAACATCCAAACCATTTTTAAATGCATCTATTGTGGTTGCTAGCACTACCTCTCTTGGCAGTGAGTTCCATAACTTTATTGTCCTAACCGTAAAGAATCCCTTCCTTTGCTGTCTATGAAATCTTTGCTCTTCCAGTCTGAGGGGGTGACCTCTTGTTCTTTGTACCTTTCTGTTAATGAACAGGTCACTGGAGAGCTCTTTATATTGGCCCTGCAAATATTTATATAATGTTATCATATCCCCTCTGAGACGCCTTTTTTCTAACGTATATAAATTCAATTTTTTAAGTCTCTCTTCATAACTAAGATCCTCCAAACCCCTTATTAATTTTGTAGCTCTCCTTTGCACTTTTTCTAGTTCCTTAATATCCTTTTTAAGGACTGGTGCCCAGAACTGTACTGCATATTCAAGGTGAGGTCTTACCATTGATTTGTAAAGAGGCAAGATGATATCCTCCTCCCGTGAATCTATACCTCGTTTTATACATGCCAATATCTTATTGGCCCTTGCAGCTGCTGACTGGCATTGGGCACTGTTGCCAAGTTTGTTGTCTATAATTATTCCTAAATCCTTTTCATTAGTAGTTTTTCCCAGGGAAAAACCATTTAACGTATATGTTGCTTTGTTATTATTTTTCCCATAATGCATAACTTTACATTTGTCTATATTGAACCTCATTTGCCACTTTACTGCCCAGTCCCCCACTCTGTCCAAATCTTCCTGTAAAGAAAAAACATCAAGATTAGTCTTTATTGCCTTACCTAATTTAGTGTCGTCCGCAAACACGGAGACATGGCTCTCAGCACAATGTGGCAGATCATTAATAAACAAATTAAAAAGAAGAGGGCCCAAAACAGACCCCTGAGGTACTCCGCTTAATACCCTTGTCCAATTTGAGAATTTTCCATTTACAACAACCCTTTGTGTTCTATCTTTTAGCCAATTTTCAATCCACATACACACATTTGCCCCCAAACCTATTTCTCTCAATTTGTAGAGTAACCTTTTGTGTGGAACTGTATCAAATGCTTTCGCAAAATCCAAATAGATCACATCAACTGCCACGCCTAGATCTATATTTTTACTGACTTCTTCATAGAATGTTATTAAGTTTGTTTGACAAGACCTGTCTTTCACAAAACCATGTTGACTTTTACTAATTATATTCTGGTTCAAGATGTATTCTTGAGTGTATACCTTTAGCAATCCTTCAAATAGTTTCCCCACTACAGATGTCAAGCTCACTGGCCTATAATTACCTGGCAGAGATTTTGATCCCTTTTTAAATATTGGAATGACATCCGCCTTTCGCCAGTCTGTTGGCACTGTACCTGAACTGAATGAATCCCTAAAGATCATGAATAGTGGCCTGGCCAGAATTATGCTTAACTCTCTAAGTACCCTTGGGTGTATACCATCTGGTCCTGGGGCCTTGTCTATCTTAACAGAGTGTAATTGCTTAAGCACTTTTTCCTGTGTCAGCCAATCCCATGTTTGCGGCGAATGTCCCATAACTTCCTGTAGCAGGGGCTCGTCCATCTGCTCTTCCTTAGTATAAACAGAAGAAAAAAAAGTATTTAAAATGTCTGCTTTCTCTCTGTCCTCACTTACCAAATTTCCCATTTGGGATAACAAGGGCCCAACATTTTCCCTCTAGCTTTTTTCCATTTATATATTTATAAAACATTTTGGGGTTAGTTTTACTCTCCTTGGCAACCCTTTTCTCATTTTCCAATTTAGCCATTTTAATTGCCTTTTTGCAGGCTTTGTTGGCCTCTTTGTACTCTATAAATGATAATGCTGATCCCGTGTTTTTATAATGTTTGAATGCCATTTTCTTGTTTTGTACTTCCTGTTTCACGTTACCTGTAAGCCACATTGGTTTCGATTTGTGTCTTTTGCATTTGTTTCCCAAAGGTATATATTGGGATGTGTACTTTTGTAATGTGTGCTTAAAGGCATTCCACTTGTCTTCTGTGTTTAGTCCAGAAAACAATCGTTCCCAGTCTAAATGTTCAATCGATGCCCTTAGTCCATCAAAGTTAGCCCTTCTAAAATTAAGTGTTTTGGTGGCGTATTTACCAATTTGCTTTTTTGCATTAATCTCAAATGAGACCATATTATGGTCACTATTCCCCAAGTGTTCTCTTATTTGGATGTTTGAGATAAGCTCCTCATTGTTTGTTATTACCAAATCCAGACAGGCATCCATTCTAGTTGGGGTGTCTACTAATTGTGCCATAAATTTGTTATTAAGCAGGTCCAGAAACTTGCTGCCCCTAGCTGAACTAGTTGTGCCACACTTCCAATCTATATCTGGGTAATTAAAATCTCCCATGATTAGAACTTCATTCATATTTGCAGCCTTTTCAATTTGTAATAAAAGCTGATCTTCTCCATCAATGCTAATATTTGGTGGCTTGTAGCATACACCTACAAGTAATGTGCGATTCTTTTTAGCGTCTAAGCTAATCTCCACCCACAGTGTCTCCACATCAGTTCCAGTTACATCATGTACACCTTCTTTAATACTGGGATTTAATTTAGGATTTACATACAGACAAATCCCTCCCCCTTTTCTATTTACTCTGTCCTTTCTAAAAAGTGAGTAACCTTGTAAATTAACTGACCAGTCGTGGGTCTCATCCCACCACGTTTCTGTGATTCCGATTAAATCATACTGTTCAGCACTTACCAGTATCTCCAGCTCACCCATTTTGTTTGTCAAGCTTCTTGCATTTGCTAAAAGACATTTGAGATTACTACCCATTTTCTGTTTAGTTGACAAACACTTAATGTGTGCAGGTTTAATTATATGGACCTCCCTTTGGTCTATGTTAACCCCACCACTGCTTTCCTCCTCTCCCATAGCTAGACCCACCTTCCAATCTACCCTAGCTACCATTGCTTCTTTTTGATCTTGACCCTCCCCCCCAGAGCTTAGTTTAAAAGCTCATCTAATCCTCTAGCCATCCTCGCCCCTAATACTGCAGCCCCCTCATCATTGAGGTGCAGCCCATCCCGTCCAAAGAGTCTGTAGCCGACTGCAAAGTCTGCCCAGTGCTCCAAGAACCCAAATCCCTCTTGCTTGCACCACCTTCGCAACCACGCATTAATCTCCCTAAGCTCCCGCTGTCTCCCTGACGTAGCGCGTGGTACTGGTAATATTTCCGAGAATATTACCTTGGAGGTCCTTTCCTTTAGCTTCTTTCCTAGTTCCCTAAAATCATTTTTAAGGACCCCCCACCTACCATTTACTTTGTCATTAGTACCAATGTGTACTATGACCGCTGGATCATGCCCAGCCCCTCCCAATAATCTGCCTACCCGTTCCGCAACATGCCGAACCCGAGCACCCGGGAGACAACATACAGTTCGGCATTCGGGGTCCTGGCGACAGATTACCCTATCTACCTTCCTAATAATAGAATCCCCTACCACCACAACCTGTCTAGCCTTCCTAGTGTCCTGGCTCCCAACTGTGCTGGAGAGGCTACTCACCTGGCTGCTAGGAGAGTCCGCCTGCCCCAGAAATGCCTCTTCTGAGCTAATCCCCCCAGCATCCTCACACAAGCTGGCAAACATGTTGGGGTGAACCAGCTCAGAACAAGCCTCCCTAGCTCTCCGACCCCTACTGCCCCTTACACAACTAACCCAGCTCTCTGCCCTAGAAACCTCTTCCCCTCCATCATCACCCTCCTCTACACTGGCCCCAGCCAATGCCTGCTCCGTGAGCAGTAAACTCCGCTCCATGTTGCTTATGTCCCTAAGTGTTGCCAGTTGCCTCTTTAGATCTAATATTATATTTTCCAAAGCAGCAACCTGCTCACATCTGCAGCAGTGGTATGGACCCTGGGGAACTTGCTCCAAGACCGCATACATGCTGCAAGACATGCACTTAGTGGCATTGTCCAACATGCTCTCTAGTGTAAACCACAAAATTAGAAATAGAATAAAATAAAAAAAAAAGATTTATACTTTACCCTCCTTCTTTGCTTCTAACTCCCACACTTAAGAAGCTTTTTTCACTTTAGAAGCTGCTCCCTTGTATTCACCTGGCTCACTATTCGCCTGCTCCTTCCAGTTAAATGGCCTTCAAAGTAAAGAGACTCCCAGAGAAGGTTAATTAACTGATTGCAAACAGCCTTGCAAACCCTTTCCCTCCAAACAGTTTTTTTTTTTTCAACCAATCTTTATCAAAAATGCACACAAAATAAACAGTGCTCCCCTTGCAGTAAAAATCAAAATATACTTTCCTTCTTTGCTTCTAACTCCCACACTTAAGAAGCTTTTTTCACTTTAGAAGCTGCTCCCTTGTATTCGCCTGGCTCACTATTCGCCTGCTCCTTCCAGTTAAATGGCCTTCAAAGTAAAGAGACTCCCAGAGAAGGTTAATTAACTGATTGCAAACAGCCTTGCAAACCTTTTCCCTCCAAACAGTTTATTATTTTTTTTTTTTTCAACCAATCTTTATCAAAAATGCACACAAAATAAACAGTGCTCCCCTTGCAGTAAAAATCAAAATATACTTTCCTTCTTTGCTTCTAACTCCCACACTTAAGAAGCTTTTTTCACTTTAGAAGCTGCTCCCTTGTATTCGCCTGGCTCACTATTCGCCTGCTCCTTCCAGTTAAATGGCCTTCAAAGTAAAGAGACTCCCAGAGAAGGTTAATTAACTGATTGCAAACAGCCTTGCAAACCTTTTCCCTCCAAACAGTTTATTTTTTTTTTTTTTTTCAACCAATCTTTATCAAAAATGCACACAAAATAAACAGTGCTCCCCTTGCAGTAAAAATCAAAATATACTTTCCTTCTTTGCTTCTAACTCCCACACTTAAGAAGCTTTTTTCACTTTAGAAGCTGCTCCCTTGTATTCGCCTGGCTCACTATTCGTAAATAAAGCTAGATTACAAATTGGGGGGCTGAAGGCTATATAATTTGAATAAAGGCAAGCACACAGCAAAGAAGATAAGAAGAATGAGACTGGTGACAGTTAATTTAATAACAACATATATTAATGAATATAAATATTTGCGAGACCAAAACAACACTGAAAGGCTGCAGATATTCTGCTAGATAAGCGCTAACATTGGGAAATATCTATAACCTATTGAAAAATACAGATTAATTGCAAAGGGTTGGCTGGATGTACAAGGTAATTATCAAGGTGGTTTTTAAAGCTGTTCATCTTGTTCATAGATTGTTGCTTCCCATATTTTTTTTAATTTACAGTAAAAGGAATTGCTTACCTTATAAAACAGCATTTAGGTCATTTATTTAATTACATGTCAACAATTTAATAAACAGTATATAGGACGCACTGGGCAAGCATTGACATGCAGTATGAAAGAACATCTAAGTGCTATTTGAGATGTAATCGCCAAGTCACCAGTGGGAAAACATTTCCAAACACATGAAAGTAGTATTTCAGCATTTAACTAACATATGTTGGAGAAGGTAAGTTTACTTTTAAGGCAATGATATACACAGGTTAAAACAGGTTAAAGTGAAATTTATGTATGGTTACTAGACAGCTGTCAGGTCTTAATTATGAATAGGTCTTAATTATGAATAGGATATACGGTGTTCTGATATTTACTCCAAGAAGTCAGATCTTACCATCGAGTGAACCTTTTATGTGCGCGATCACTCAAATTAGTGATTAGACAGCTCAGAGGAAATGCAGACTGAGGAGGGTAAGGATTAGGGTTAGAGTAAGGGTAACCGGTAGGGTTAACTCTGTAGATTACACCTAACCCTTACTCCAACCATAACTCCCCTATTGTAATGTATGTACCTGGATTTAAAATAACGATTAGCACTCTAATCCTTACCCTCACTCTAACCCTAACCATCCTGGTCTAATCGTTCAGATTTTATACCACTGAAGACGGAGGAGATAATGAGAAGTAG
The DNA here is from genome assembly GCA_036172795.1 of Pelodytes ibericus. Lineage (NCBI taxonomy): Eukaryota > Metazoa > Chordata > Amphibia > Anura > Pelodytidae > Pelodytes > Pelodytes ibericus. The sequence goes on from CM069860.1 coordinate 25,265,990, forward strand.
TGCTGTATTTACCGCGAGGCATCCGGAAGATCCCCCCTCACCATCGCTCTGCCTGCCAGGCTGCACGGGGAGCCGAACAGGCAGCACAGAGAAACCTCCGTCCTGCCTGTTCGGCTCCCCGTGCAGTGTGACACGGAAGTGCCGACGTCATACGCTTGGTGTGAGTCTGAATGTTATGTGTGATGTGGGGTCATGAAATGGAGGTGATGGGGCATGTCTTAGGTGTGTAACGTGGGTCTGCCGCTTGGGTAGGGGGGTGCCCGGATTTTGTCTGCCTAGGGCAGCACAAAATCAAGATACACCACTGATGGGAAGTGTAGTTGTCGGCATCTCAGACTTTGTCGAGATCCTTGCATGTGTGGTGGCCGGTAATTCCTCCCAGCTGTCTGATCAGTGATTTGAGTGACGGTTCACTCAATGGTAAGATCTGAATTCTCAGAGGAAACATCTCTAAGATAGTAGCAAAAAGAAATAGTTGGCACCTGACAGAGCACATAGAGACACAAGCAGTAAGTGACCGCTTCAATTGACTCAGTGAGCACAATGTCAGTCTGCATTCAGTTCAGCTCTGCCTTTCCTGGTGACATTACAAACTACACGTCTGGCTCCTCCCAATATTTACCCAGACCACACCTGTCTTACTCGGGCTCTGGCAACTGTCATTTTGTGGAGTATCCATTGTAGCATTAGGACACTAAATATGTAAAGTTGATGTTGCACATTTATGCATGAAGGCAATTTAAGAAATACATAAAGATCTTTTAACTAGTAATTTAAAAGAATTTGTCAAAAAAGATAGATTTTGGTTCCTACAGGGAGCAAAAAAAAAGGTGCCTAAAATATGAAACAGTAAAAAAAATAATCACATTTGTTCCGTACATATAAAATGAATTATGGGGGACAAATGGCAGAACTAATCCAAATATTTACCATGCTTCCTATCTTATAATGAACTTGAATCCACAGGTGTCCCCATCTAATAATTTATTCCCATAATGCTCCTGGACTGTATTTTTGTGTGAATGAACCTTTGTAGCTTTCATTACTGGTGCATTGCAAGCCTATAGCAAGGCACAGTTAGTGCCTCTCTACACATCCATGAATCTTTGTATAGTGTAGAACAACATATTGAGGTACATAGATAAAATATTGATATAGTGATGGTTTTTCCCCCTTTCTTTTAAAGTTATGTCAAAAGCACAATTTAAAAAAAAAAAAAAAATTTATTGATTTGGAAACCCATAGGTATAGAATATCATTGTATTTCATTTAGGGTTAGTTACAAACGTAAGTGCCTATCCTTTTGTTTTCATTTTTGTGCGTTTTTTTCCTCTAGGAATATATTTAGAATACTGAAAGTATTTTCTTTCCTCTGCCATATTTTTCTTTCTCCATTAGATCAGTGATTCCCAAGCCAGTCCTCACGCTCCCCCTAATAGTCCAGGATTTAGGGATTACCCACTTGTGCTTTTAAAATAAAATAAAATAAACTTATGTTTAGATTCTAAACTTAAGGTGTTTTTTTTACACACAAGTATTCATTTTATCCAGGTATAATGATAGCATAGTGCATAAAAAACAGCAATATAGTGTTCACAGATGCTGCTTGATGGAATTATTTTAGATGGGTTATATATAAATGAGAACACACTCTGTTATGTTTATGACTAAGCACCATTTCGCTGTAAAATACATAAAGCATGTTGCCTGTGAGCACACTATTGTGCACAACTTTAATTAATGGTGTGAAACACTATTAAAGGGACTGTCATCATTAGAACCTTACAGACGCAACTGTTGTAATATATGTGTGTATATATATATGTAGTAAAGTGCAAGAAGTAAAAGAAGAGTCATACATACACTATGCAAAAATCAGCATGTGAGCAGATATATTCCTGGATTTGTCCAAGTGCAGCCTGCAGAGACTGTGCTTTAAGCATATTTTGTTTTGTTTAGGGGTGGGTAATGGAGGCAAAACACTACAGCCCATGAAATGCACTATAGTGGACAAAATGTGTTGGTCTGGGCAGCATCATAGGTGTCCCCTGTAGTATGAGTTAATTAATAGCTTGACAAACATTTTAATTCTCCTAGGTGGCAGCACAAGGTACAATTGGCACTTTGCATACCACCAGCACATTCAGCTGAAAAATAAAACACATTATATAATAATAATGTGGTAATACATGTTAATGAACCTGTTTCAGTTCATGACACTTTTTAGGAGCTGAGGTTCCCCATTTAGGAAAGCTCAACTTAGGCAACATGAGCACTCAACAAGCAGACTATGCACCATGTGCATTTCATTAAACACAGCCCCTCCAACCACAGTGACCTCATAGTGTCATAAACCATTCACTATTCACTGCCAAATAAATAGTGAAGGAAAAGCTTCAGTAGATCAAGCAGTAGATAACCTCCAATATCTTCAGCATGTCAAAAAAAAAAAAAACAGATTTGAAATCGGTGTCCTGTTTGGTTGGTTGCCAGGAGATAAAGTGACATCACTTTCCCTGCTGGAGGATGGGAAGTGCTTGAAGACATTTGCCCAGTTTTTGAGCAATGCTTAGCAAGTGATATAACATTAGCATATCATGCCACACTTTCCTATTGGTGGCCACAGTTATGCAAATTTAAAGTATTTATATCAGTGATAAAAGGACAGATACCTTCAATTTAATATTTTCTTCACTGACTATACATTTGTTGTGTGTTTGGTGACCCTTTAAATGTTTGGCGTTACACAGAGCGTGCAGAGTCTTTGTTGCTTTCGATTCATACAAAGGCATTGCAGTGTACCAACTGGACTCCCAGAACCCAAATCACTCCTCTGATGGCATAGGTTTACTGAAATTATGTTTCATGGAGTCAGAAATATTTGTGCTGGAACAATAGCTGCACCAGTATTCAAGAAGTGTCGTAAAGCCACTAGGCCACATTATGAGCCTGGGGTCTGTTCAATGACCTGACTTAATGTATCTCATGTCATTGAACCCCCTAGATTGCAATAGAAAGTTTTTAGCTTAAAAATAAGTTATATGTTGGGTTCCTTGTGTTTAATCTGCCTTTTTCGTTGCTTGTTTCAAGGACAGATGTGTAATCATAAGACCCACAACATGAGAGTTAGTTCATTCTGCAAAATGTACCAATATAAGTGTGTAGCCCTCTCTGGAATTTGGATTAATTCACCGTGATTCAGGAGCTGGACTCAGGCAGCGCTACCTCTGTCCTAGTGCCATAATCATGATGTTCTACCTGATGTAAAGGGGTGTGTCATTCTAATCTAGTGGAATGTAGTCTAGTCAGTCTAGTCTAAAGCAATTGAAGGTCAATGTGTTCCACTAACAGAAATGTAGGGAGCAGCCTTCCCTGTGGGCAGTTGGCTGAAACACTTTCACATTCCCTTACCTATACTGCGTGAGGACCAGGACTGCTCTGGATCTGGAGGCTTCAGAGCTCTCTTGGTTCAGTAATGTGTAAGATATTTTTCTGTATGTTTGCTCATATTCTATTCATCAATGATCCTGGTGTACATGAACTGATTGAAGGCTTAAGCCCCAAACAGTTCCTGGCATACAGTTATTGCCCAACTTACCTGTCCCCCTAGGAAACCTGCACACTGAGAGCTTTCATTCACAAGAGAAAACTGGGTTAACAACAACAAAACAAAAAAAACATTGGTTACCATGCCAACTTCTCCACTTTTAGAATCTCCCCCCAGAATTAGGATTGCCACCTTGCCCATTTTTACCAGCCACATAAAAATTTAGCATGTGACCAAAAGGTAATCAATTAGCTAATAAACATTGTTCTGCGGGATCCCCTTCTTGATTAATTAATTGATTTCCTTCTGGTCACTTATAACTTGACATAGTGCAAGGCATAAAGGTCAGCTCAATAAAGAGAGAATTTCAGGGAATTTCAAACTTAAAGTATCTGGGTTAGAAAAATTCTCCTATTTAGCTGCATTTGAGAATTCTTCCAACTCCACTACTTTGGCCTTAAGTTCAAAATTCCCATCTCAGTTCACTGCATTTATCTCTGTTATCTATAGATAACTGGTGGAAAAACCCTGCAGATGTCTGCACTGTACAGAATCCTGTGGCAAATATGTATGCCCGCATTGCAAGTATAGTTATCATATCCCATGCTACAAACCTGATATTTGTAATTTAATTACACATATTTGCAATATGAATACAACCATTTTTAGAATTAACTTTAATATGCACAAAATGCATGTCCTTTACAGTGTAAACATTTGCCGTAGTGGCATGGCTTAACAAAACCTAGTTGATCACTTGATAAAAGTAATTACCATGTCATTTGACTAGTATTTAACAAAAAACCTAATATTTAAAACACATTTAAATACACATTGGGCAATATGTATAAGGTTGGCATATGTTTAGTCTCAGGATGTGTTAAAAAGCATACCACCCAACTTCTGCCGTCCTTGGTGTCAGTGCTACCGCTTATTCGTGGTAGTGCAGTCATTCAAGCTGTACTTGCACATAATCTAGGGGTTTCCTGCTTAGTTGCCCTCTCTAGGGGTTTCCTGCCTAGTTGCCCTCTCTAGGGGTTTCCTGCCTAGTTGCCCTCCCTAGGGGTTTCCTGCCTAGTTGCCCTCCCTAGGGGTTTCCTTCCTAGTTGCCCTCCCTAGGGGCTTCCTTCCTAGTTGCCCTCTCTAGGGGTTTCCTGCCTAGTTGCCCTCTCGAGGGGTTCCTGCCTACTTGCCCTACCTAAGGCCTCACCCCTTGTTTAACTCTTGCTGTATCTTTTTTTACAGTCCCTGCTAAAGCGCTTTGTTTATACTGCAGTTTCTTCTAAAACCCGTTTCCTATACCGCAGTTCCTTGCTTAAATCTCCTTTTGTCTATGCAACAGTCCTTATTCCAATTCTTATTTAATTGTTTCAATATCTGTTAATAATAACATGCAACAGGGGCGTTGCTAGGTCTCCAAAACATCCGGGGCTGGAGCCCATGATAGATTTTATAGAAGTAGAGTAAATAAGCTCACATGGTTAGGCAGCATACAGACTGATATAATTGACGCCAATGAACAATAGGTATATATGGGTATATATCGGGGCTCAACAAATCCCAGGCACCAGGAAATTATACCTGGCGCCCAGTTATTGTTGTCCCTGCATGGTGCCCTCGCCGCTGGGATCATTTTATTTATCCAACGGAGCGCGGGGGAGCAGTGTGTGCACAGTCTTCCTACTCCATCCCCACATTCACCGTAGTACATTGTCCGAGCGCTGAGTGTGCTCAGCAGAGCTAGAAACAACAGCAGGGCACAGACAAGGCTAGAATGAGGTATAGCAGCCAGGAGGGGGACATATTGATAGATGCACTTTTTATATCGTAAACAACAACAAAATTGCTGACTTGTGCGTAAGTGTATGTGACAGAGTGTGTGTTTGTGTGTATGACTGACTGCATGTGTGTGTGTGACTGTGTGTATATGTGACCCACTGTATGTGTGTGTGACTGTATGTCTGACTGTGACAGAATGTATATGTGTGTGTCTGTGACTGACTGTGTGTGTGTCTGTCTGTCTGTGACTGGCTGACTGTATGAGTGTGTTTGTGTCTGTCTGTTACTGACTATATGCGTGTGTGTGTGTGACTGACTGTATGTCTGCCTGTGACCGACTATATGTGTGTATATGTGTCTACCTGCACAGCAATAAAAGTCACAGTAATGTGCAAGTGTGAATATAACACAGACTCCACAGCAATAAAACGTGCAGTGTGTGAGTGTATCACACACTCATGCTGCACATTACTGTACCACAGTACACAATAAGACTCGCAGCACACAAAAAACTCACATTACTCAAAGTTACACTTATACACAAAAATACACAGCCACAAATACACACACATGCAGCCACACATACACACACATTCACACTTGCACAGTCACACATACATACACACACCCTTACACACAGAGACACACAATCCCACTTACACACACCAACTTACATCACACACACACACTTGTATGTGAGCAAATTCCCATGATTTAAAAATAACTGAGCATATAAAAATGACTCAACCCTGACCCCCCCCCCACATAGATACCCTTACATAGACAACCTTACACTCACACACACATCCAGACAACCTTACACACAGACACCCTTATACACACAGATGGCCTTTCCCACACAGACATTCTGCCACGCAGACACGTGTGTAAACCTGCAACTCTCACAAATCACAAATATTTTTAATTTTTTAATAAAAAGGGGTAAAAAACTTGGGGAGAATAGGCTGAGGTATGAAGGTATGCTCCTTCTACCAACCTAATAAAAGAGAGAAGTGCAGGGAATTGAGATGGGAATTCAACTGAATGCGAGAATTTTTCCAGCTCTGCTACTTTAGCCTTAATTTTGAAATACCCATCTCACTTCCCTGCAATTCTCTCTTTCATGAGTAAAGCCTATAATATAATGAGCAGCTCATACACTCATAATGTATGGGTTTAATAGTATAACGAGGTCCATGTGATGTTTAATGCCATGTGTATGGACTCATTGCCATCAACATAAAGACTATATATAAAGATGAATCACTATTATTCATATTGAATGTGATAATCAGGTGTGAAAATAAAAATGGTATGAGCACTGTTTCACACTTGATTATCACATTCAATATGATTAATATTAATTAATCACATTTTCTCCTAGTAATCTCACTGACACACACTCCTAACTCTGCTGCTCACGCTTACACTCACACACACACACTCATATCTCTGCTGCTCACACTTATACACACCAAAACTCTGCCACTCACCCACACTTACACTCTGCCACACACATACACGCACACTCATAACTCACACTCTTCCAAACACTCACACTCTGCACACTCACTCATACAATCACACTCTGCCACTTACATTCTGCCACTCACACACATACACACTCATAACTCTTCCACTCATGCTTACACTCACTCACACGCACACTCATATCTCTGCTGCTCACACTTATACACTCCAAAACTCTGCCACTCACCCACACTTACACTCTGCCACACACATACACGCACACTTATAACTCACACTCTTCCAAACACTCACACATACAATCACACTCTGCCACTTACACACACTTACATTCTGCCACTCACACACATACACACTCATAACTCTTCCACTCATGCTTACACTCACACACACTCTCTTCCAATCACACTCTGCCACACTCACACACATACACTTACTTACACTCTGCCACTCACACTCTGCCACTCATATACATACACATGCACTCTCATAACTCTGCCACTCACACCCACTTACCCTCTGCAAATTACATTCTGCCACTCACATACATACACATGCACACTCATAACTCTGCCACTCACACCCACTTACACTCTGCAAATTACATTCTGCCACTCACATACATACACATGCACACTAATAACTCTGCCACTCACACCCACTTACACTCTGCCACTCATATACATACACACGCACACTCATAACTCTGCCACTCACACCCACTTATACTCTGCAAATTACATTCTGCCACTCACATACATACACATGCACACTAATAACTCTGCCACTCACAGCCTGCTACTTACATACACATGCAGACTCATAACTCTGCCACTCACACCCACTTACACTGCCACTTACCTCACATACATACACCTGCACACTAATAACTCTGCCACTCACACTCTGCCAAACACTTACCTGCAAAACTTGAGGGGGCGGAGTTAAACATGAGGGGCGGAGCCTATCGTGAGGGGATGGAGTCTGCTGCTGTTCAGCATACAGCATGCAGGAGGCGGGATCGAACGTGAGGGGGCGGGGCCGAGCGCGAGGGGGCGTGTCAGGGTCTCCATTCGGGGCTATGGAGGGGAGATCCGGGGCTTCAGCCCCTGTAGCCCACCCCTAGCGACGCCTCTGACATGCAAACAGGCTCCTCATCTATCCCTGCACTGAAACTCCTACCTGACCTGGTAAAGACCCTGACACTCTCAACACACACATAGTTTCTCACATAAACATAAACACACGCACACACGTGCAAGTAGACTGCTTCAGCTTTGAGCTCAGTGTGAAGGAGGGACTGATTAGGAGAGGCTTCTGAACTCTCAACCATTCAGGAGAGTTTCTCTCAAAGCTCTCAATCCAGGACTTTGCATTGTCCCAGATTGATGCTGCCCCCAACCCAAGATATAAAGTTCTATTCCAGGAAACGTGGTCACCGTAAATCTGGGTGCTCTGACTGAACCTGTGGGTGCTCTGGGAAGACCTGTGGCTGCAATCTGTGTATTTGGCCAATCGTGTGTGTGTGTGTAATCTTGGTGTTCTAGTAAGACCTGTGCATGCTCTGACAAGACTTGTAGACGTGTGCTGTGGCAAGTTCCATGCATGCAAAGTGGTGCTGTGACAAGTTATGTGGGTGTAAGCTTGGATCTGTGGGGACAATAATGAAAGGAGGGCAGGATAAATGGAGCGAAGGGGAGCAGAGGAAGGAAACAAAAGTAAGAAATGCATTTGTTCAAAATTTTTATTATCTGACTACTATACCTTGCCCCCCACTGTCTTTGGCTGGCAACTGGCAAGAGCGTGTTTCGATGGAGATTATACATAAAGAGCAAATATAAAACTATGTGTCCTGTTATATGTGTCTGATCTATAAACAATGTATTTTTTGATTGTGCTTTAAAATAATCTTTCCTATTCTGAACCAAAAATATTGGTTTCGTGTTATGGATCTGGCATAAAGGTTATTTCAAGTTCAGTGAGCATTTGAAATTAGTGATATAATCTGCACCATAATAACTAGACTGGGCTGAATTATGCTTATTAGGTGGGGCAGAGTGGGAGGAGCTTTGGGGAGTGGGTGTGGTCAATTTTAAAGTAAGTAATTGATTGCAATGCTTCAAAGTGTCCCTGGGAACTTGTTTTTAAATATGGGGCACTATGAGTTGGTGGTATGCAATACCAAGGCTGTTTTTTTCTTTCCTTTGGAAGTAAAAGTGGTAATATTTACCTAAAATGTTATCTTCCGTATTTGCTTTTTATGTCTACCGTATTGTACAGCGCTTGCGAACATACAATAATAATTAAATCCTCTTTTTCGTTGCTGAAGTGGATTATCACCCTGGGCAAGGGGGCTTCCTTTTTTGGATAGTTTTGAAATACATTTTTAAAGATCCCACAACAGAAACTAAAATGTTAACCGCATTTAGCTCAGCATGCTGTGTTTTAACTAAAAAACTGAATGTGCCTTTTCACAGGAAGCCTGTATAATATGTTACTCTTCCTTCTGGTTTCCTGTTTCGTTGTCAGCAGGCAGTCTATATACAGTGTTTTATCACGACTGGTACTTATTTGTGCACTGGCCTCACCCTGATGATGTCAACTAAAAATCAATGCCAGTTCCTTAGCTTTCTGATTAGGCTATTTATGGACATGTTTGAAATTAGAGGCAACAAGTTAAAATTGTAATGTTCTGCCATTGGCATTAGAATAACCTCACAATTGACAGTCTTTTGGATTCAAATCCAAATTGTTGGTGTGTGCAGGAAGGATATGAAGATGAACGTTGCAGGTAATGCTGGCATGCCCTTGTTTTGGAATTCATTTATTTGTGGCCAATATGTGTATAGTAAAATACCTTCCCCCAATCTAATAAATACCAGCAGCATTATTTGGGGATCTGACAAACAATGTCCAGGGTTGTTACTTCACAAATCTAGATTTGTAATCCCAAAATGCTGTTTTGTATACCAATTATCAATTGATTTACATAGCATGTCTTCTGTGCATTACGTCTGACAGAAACTGGGATTACAATACTGGCTTGGCGCCCAAACAAGTCCTGTGCTGCTCTGTTTACAGACACGTCTGCTCATGCACACAATGAGTAAGGAGTGATATAGCCCAACAGCAAGGCTTATCAAGGGCTGGGTTTATCACCCCCACACCCTCAGGCACAAACTTATTATGTGCTTTTTTTTCAGCTTCCCCCACTAACCTAATCAACACCATTTACACAGCAATAAGTAAAATTAAAAAAAACAAAACTCTTCTTTTGCTGTTCAGCTGGGGCAACAATTGGATTAGATGAATTAGAGATGTTTGGTTGCCCTGCATGAAACAAACACATGTTTGAGTGAGGTGCATTGATTACATTTTCGTCAATTGGTTTTTACTGTTGGTCTTTTTTGGGCTGTGTTCAGTACATTGAGTGCTCATGTCTATCATTCATATAATAACAGAATTGGTGGCTTATATTGAGAATTAATATGGATGTCAGTTTAAAAAAAAATACAATAGTGTAAAATATTCAACCAGTGAAATCTATTATAAAGTGTATATATGTATAACTCCCATACATATGTGGTTAAAAAAAAAAAAAGTTAAACAAGAATCAAAGCTCTTCATAAAAGAATCAGAATCATCAATAATAGCTCAAAATTGGAGAGAAACACATTACATTAACATTTATTTATATTAACACCAGCAGTTTATGTAGTGCTACATACAGAGCATAGAGGGGACTGCATACTAAGTTACACAAACAAGAACAGACTGATACATGAGGTAGAGAGCCCTGCTTGCAACTAGAGGGAATGGCGGACATGAGACACATAAGGAAGTCAAGGGGTCAAAGGTGGTGGTAGGAACAGTATTACGGGTGGTTTGAGCTAACTGGGCTCGGCCAGAGATTAATTATGTTTCTTCTAGTTGGGTCAAGTGTAAAACAGCAAAAATGTTTAATAAAACATTTTGTTTAATATAAAGCACCATAAGCAAAAGAGCAAACAGTGCATGTGAATCTTTGCAATACAAATTAAAGGACAATAAGGTATATGGGGTGGAGTAAGAGTCCTCATTCACTTTTATATGTTTCTAGGCAGCTTTAAACAGTCTTTGTATTAGATATAAAGTATTGATTTGTTTAGTGTAAACAATGCTTTGCTGTTGTTTTAAGCCCTAAGGGACTGTCTTTACCGTCCCACATGTTTAAAACAGGCTTTCCCAGCCTTTTTGACTCCACTTTTCTATCAATCCTTAACTGCCAACAGAACTGGATTTCAAATGTATGTCTCTCCCCCACCCGGTCTGAAACTATGTAAATACTGCTTTGTTTAACCCCTTCTTGACCGGGCATTTGACATTCTGGACAATGGATGTTTTGTGTTTAACGGTAATGTTTCTCTTTTTCATTTACTGTACCCACACAAATTCTAGATTTTTTTTTTAAAGCTAAGAAGGGCTTTCTTTAGATATTATTTTTTATCATAACTTATTACAAAAAAAAATAAAATATGGTGGAAAATTGAAAAAGAAACCCACTTTACTCATCTGCAAAAAAACCCTGCTAGATTCTAATAACGTTCTAGAATTTAGAAATACCCCTTGTTTTAAACTTTTTTTTTTTTTATGTGATAGAGTAAGTAGTGCATTGTTATTTGAAAACCATTTTCCCTTCAAAACTTGTAAAATTGATATCTGCCAGGAATCCCTGATACACATTTTTCAAAAGTAGACAACCTCAGGTTATGTAACTTTTCATTATTACTATGTATGTAGTATTTTTTTACACTTTTCATGCAGCAAAATTATCTCAGCATGTGCTTATTTTCTTGTGTGGATATATTGACAGTGTTTCACCAGAACTATACAGCATACACGGCAAAGTTGTCAGATCTCTAAAGCAAAAAAACTAAACATCTGATCTCTGTTTTTCATAAATAATTCCATTTAAGGTGTATAATGGCCCAAAAAAAGCAACAATATCAGCAGTACATCAGAGATAAAAATAATGTTTAGCCCTCGCTTCCTTCAAGTACATGTGGGGTTATCCTCAAATTAGGGACAACTGTTCATTTTTTCTATATTAGAAGTGAAAAATAAAGTTTAGTGTCCCTTTAACAGGCATCATTGAATAGACCCCATTATATAAGGTTTTATTATTAAGGATTATTACATTTTTAAATATATTTTCTTTATTAATTTATATTCTATAAAACATTTTAATGACATAAATCATTGCTTCCAAATTCCAATTTTTTTTTATTGTATTCTCAATTATTTGAAAAATATTACCGTATTTGCTCGATTATAAGACGACCCCCCAAACTTTGTATATTCCGTTAGGAAAAAAAACTAAAAGCCTGAATATAAGACTACCCTATAGGAAAACAAGTTTAACTTGTATATATGTAAATTGCTTTTTAATATTTAATAAAAAAAATTGATATTATACAAATGACAAATGCATTTCTTGTTTTTATTTCCTTTTATGTGCCAATGCTGCCTCTCTCCCCCTCCCCCAGCTGTCTCTCTCTCTCCACCTCCCCTTTTCTGTCTTCCCCCCTCCCCTTGTCTGTCTCTATCCCCCTCCCCTTGTCTCTCTGTCCCCCCCCTTTTCTCTCTTCCCCCTCCCTCCCTCCCCTTGTCTGTGTCTCCCACCTCCCTCCCCTTGTCTGTCTGTGTCTCCCCCCCCCCCCCTCACCTGGTTTCTTTCCCTGGTGGCTAGTGGGGGCAGCCGGGGGATGTCTGCACGATACGCGCAGACATCCTCCGCTGCTGACCGGCACTTCTGCCGGTACTTTTATGATGAAGCCGGAAGGACCCATCGCGCAGACATCCCCTGGCTGTTAGTGAGGGGGATCCAGGTCCCCTGCAGCTCTACTGGGTACCTGGATCCATGTTTTATAATCTGACCTCGATTTGAGGTCAGATTATAAAACGACCTCGAGTGTAAGACGAGGGGTATTTTTCAGAGCATGTGCTCTGAAAAAAACCTTGTCTTATATTCGAGCAAATACGGTAATAGGGAAACCTGTCCATGTGCATAACATTGTTGCGAAGATACTAGTATGGTCAGCCCTGTAAAGTTCTAAGGACTTTGTTCATGAAAGAGATTCTTGCAGGGGATTGAGAAAGAAATCTGAAATTTAAGGCCAAAGTAGGTTGGAAAAATTCTCTATTACAGCTGAATGCCCCACAATTCTGCCTTTCATGAATTCAAGTCCTAAGCAATCAAGACATTAGGGCCTTTGTGCAAAAAAATAGGACATTGACAAGGCAATTCCAAATGTAGCCAAGTTGGAAAATATCTTAAATTCAGCAGGCTAATTTGGCCTTAAGTTTGATATTCTCTTTAGAATTCTCTGCAGTTCTTTGTCTCATGAATAAACAGGCTTTATTTTCAGTTGCGGAGTAGGAAAATAAATTCCACTTCAGCTGAAAGTAGACAATAAATGAGGGTTTTATCCATGAAAGAGAGAATGGCAGGTAATCAAAAAGGGAATTTCAGTTTTTAAAATTCTCTGGGATAATTTTTTTCCAATTTACTTTCAATTCCTTCTTTCATAAATAAAGCCCTAAATTACTTTCGAGTTTAGATCTTCTCATCTCCTTCCCTGTTGCTAAAAATCTAATTTAGAGGGAAAAAAAGGGAAAAAGGGGGGGGGGGGGGGGTAGATATCAGTCAACACAATCACTCACCATAGCTTCAAAAAGATCTTAGTGATAAGACTACTGTTTACAGCAAGTGGTCAAACAAGATTTGAATAGCATACTATTACCACTATTTTACCGGCATGCCAGTAACAAATTGGCTTGAGGCCACTGTTGTCTATGGAGGCAAAAATAAGGCTGGTATTTTTTTTTTTTTTAGAGAAAGAGGTAGATAGCGCTAAATAAGTTGACATCTGAAATCTATACTGCTTCCAAAACTTTTTCAGAATAATCTTTTATTATCATTTAAAATAAAATCGAGAGTCTCCTTTTCGTTTAAATGTATCATTTTATTTTAATGACATAATAGCAGAACAAGAAACACAGTGACAGTGTGGCTTTAACATCTGATAAGGCTTTTAGTGGCTGAGCACTGAATTGTGATTTTTATAGAGTACAGTTTGATTGTGAAATGTGAAGAAGAAAAAAAAGTGACATAAAACACTGCAAACAGACAAGCCAGCGGAGCACCTTCCCTCCAGCATTCATTTTAAACAAAAGACCTTTGAGAGTTTCTACCTGAGAGGTAAGGTTCCGCCCCCTATCTGCTTCTTGAGTCCTGCAGCATTGTGGTTACTGAGTGAGCCAATTGGCTGTGCAAAATGAACGAAGCTGTTAATGGAATTTCAGGTTCTCATTCCTCCCTTCTCTTGTTACCCTCATTCTGGTTTTAACCTTGTCTTCACCCAGCCCTCTTGCATTCTTCATATCACTCCTCCCTCTTTTAAGCTTTGCTCAGCTCAAAGAGGGCGTCTGGCAGACAGATCATCACAAGAATCTCATATGGGAGTGACAGACACAAATTAGATTGCAACTCAGGCCATCTTTTGTTTTAAAGTCTACCTGTTATGAAATAATTTTAGGCCATTTTATTGAGTGATATACTATGTATTCTAAAAAATATTCTATACAAATGTTTAGCAAATACACAGATACTATATTTTTTCCCCAAAGCTTCCAGGTTATATATGTGTGTTCTAGCATAACATACCATAAAGCCCATTGCATTCTGGGATCATGACCATTGCATTGTAATATTAATGCTGTCCATTGCTTGAGAAGAAGGAAGTAGTATACTAGTTTTATTATTATGTAATCTTATCTATACATTCCCCTGCAATTGGCAAAGATGGTAGTTCGAAATAGAATCTACAAACTTCTTTTCTTTCTTTTGCGGTTTGATTTCACAATTGCCCTTTAGGCATTTCATACAATGTCTGGTTGAGATACTTTTTCAAACCTTGTTCACAATGCCTTTTTCATACCTTTACCTGTAACACAAAGTATATTGTTACAGGTTCATTACAATTTTTTTTTTACAAAAATCTCTTTCTTAAAAATTTAGAAAACACACAACCCATATCCAGAGCCATTGCTGCCAATTCGCCTAAGGCATCGGCTCTTGGGGGGTGGTGGTGGCAGCTGGCTTCCTTGCCTGATATATACGGCCCAGTTTTTTTTTGCTGGCTGGAAAAGATCAAAAGATCTCCTCTCACCAGCTCTTTTTGCGGGGCGGGGCGGCTTGTGTCATACAGACTCAGTCATACAGACCTTCTCACACTTCTCACACTCCCTGCTGGTCTGCAGAAGACAGAGCATTGGGGGTCACGTGACTTCCCGGTGCTCATACTCCAGAGGCACTCGGGGAGTGGGAGAGGCACCTTGAGAGGATGTTTATGTGCCTTTGCAGCACACAGACATTGAGCTGCCAACCACAAGATTCCAGGATAAGTCTTGCAAGGGTATGGGTGCTGGGGCATGTCTTGTGTGGGCAATCTGGTTGCTGAGGCATGTCCTGTGTGTGCAATTTGGGTGCTGGGGCATGTCCTGGGTGCGGGGCCGGCACCAACATAAGGCTGCCTTCTGGGTGCTGGGGGATGTCAGGCCGATGAAATGTGGGTGCTGGTGCCTGTCCTGTGTATTGTGTGCGTATACATTTGACATTGTGTACATGTGGCTGCATGTGTATGTGAGGGCATAATAAGTAAAGGGCGGCAAACTATAAGTTTTGCCTACAGCGGCAAAAAGTGTTGCACCAGCCCTATCTATATCATGAGCGTAGATTGGTTGCTCTTTGCAAGAATTCACCTTAGCACAGAAATAAGTTATTGTGGCATATTAGGAACTTCTTTCCTCGCTGTTAGTAAAACTACCTGTGGGTAGGGTTTCCCACTCAGCTGGTATATAACCGGCAGGCCGGTAAAAAATGGGTTTGTGTCCAATGTTAACTCTATGGAGGCAATAGCAGAGCTGGTATTTTTTAGGATAAAAGTTGGCAGCCCTACCTGTGGGCCAAATGTGTGTCGTTTGATAGCAAGGTGCTGCCCAGCAGACATAACTGCCCATGTTATCACCGTATCAATGTGTCGTCTTTTGAATACAGTTATTTTAAACTTATTTTGGACTGCTCTTGTTTTACTGCACTTTTTACTTCACTTCACCATTACTGTAAATTAAAAGCAGTCCGTCCTTTGTAAGAGAATGGGATAAACTATGACTGAACATAATATCAGGTTCAGACCAGGTTGAGGAACTCTTTTTAAATGTTCAGCGGCCATTTTCTGAAGTATCTTTACCTGTGACATACAAAGACTGACTGTTGCTAACCCACTAGCGTTACATTTAACAGGAAAAGGAACAGGCTTTGGTTTAGGAACAGTTAATAAAGTATGTCTATTATTAACAATTTTAATCTAATCACTACGTTTGCAGTTTACTTTATTTCTAACATGTTGCAGCTTTATACAGTATGAAGTCTGTTTGCCACCCCTCAGTCTCCGTGAAGGGAAATGATATGCTTTGTCCGCCCATGCAGTGATATTATTGTGACCCGCATCCTGTTTGTGTGCTATCTGTATGTAGTAGTGGGCCAGACCTATTGCAGAGCATCCTGTGCTGGTGTCTGTACCAAATCATGATCACACCATTTATTCCTCGCATCTTACCCAGAGAACACAAAAAGCTCTTTTTTTTTGGAAGTGAAGCACTCTCTTGTTCAGTGAACACTTGAGTGAAAAGGACAAGTCAAGGAGAGGGTGCCGAGGAAGACTGAGGGAGCAGATGTTTTGGGCGGGTGGATCATCTGGTGCCAGAACTTTGCAATCCTGTCTACTGAAGCAATTTCCAAGCTTAGGCTGACATCGGAAATATATAAAAAACAAACAAACGTCCACTTATCAGATAACAGCTGATAACACTAGATAATAACCATCTAAAAAAATCTTTAAAAATAATGGGCGATACAGGGAAATCTTTATATCAAATAATGTATAATAATATCAAAATACACTGAAACCCTGTGTTCAATGGAATAATTATAATAATTACTATAATATAATCCTGATATATAGAAAAGTCATCCTTAAACTAGGCAACTGATAGCTGGAAATTATTTTAATAAAATCCAAATATAGTTCATGTAATAGTATAGAAATGCTGATTCCTTTGTTAAAAACAGGCAAGCTACAAAAAATAGTTACAGCAGCAAAAATGTCAAATAAAAATATTTTTACTTGTCTGTAGTAGTGTAAAGTCCAACAGGTATGTAGTGAAACTCACAGCTGCTTTAGCACACAAATGGCCCTGTAAAGGAATGGCACTTAGAGGAAATGGTCCACAATGTAGCAAGATGGAACCGAGAAAAGGAACAGGAATAGCTTCAGTATAACTGCAATAGGTTTAACAACCTCTGTATAAAGTAGTTTTCCACGGGATATAAGCACATGCCAGCAGGCGAAAAGAAAATCACTCCATAACATCCACAAACACTGCTTATACCGGCTTTCAGAAATTATAGCACATAGACAAACATACTCCTATGTATAAAATGATTTTCGCCAGTAAAAAAGCCATGGTGTGCCAGCAGCACTAAATTAAAAATGTGATCTAATTATCAGTTAACAATTATGTTGCAGACTTTGTATAAAAAAAAAATGCCCCTGTTTTAGATCACTGTATTGGACAATTTTCCTCCATTCCTAATCATATTTAAGACAGGGTCAGATTTTGGAATAATGTTCATGGACAATCATTACAGTATATGTAATGTACACATACATGTATGTGTAACATCTAATACTCATTCCCTCTACCAAGTTGCTTAGGAACCTGATAATACTTATGGGTGCCATAGTTCTAAAACATTAATTGGAATACTTTTGTATGGAAGTATTTCATAGTATTGTTCAGTAGCAGCTTATTTATTTACTGGTGGTGTAAGGTCTTTTTTCACCCTTTTTTTTTTTGTTTGTTTCCTTTTACCTTGTAATGGAAGATTATTAAATAGAAATTCAAACAGGATATGGATCTAGACTAAGATGTTTCATGGTGGAGAGTCCCCCAGTGTTGAGAGCAAAAATTGCACTGTAGGTGATTTATTTTTTGTCTTCACACGGGTATGGCAGCAGAGATTAAAAGTTGGTGGGATATCTGTAGTTTGGAGCAATACGTCAAACATAAGGGTCTGCTGGATAAAGAGAGAATTGCAGGGAACTGAGATGCTAATTTCAAACTTAAGGCCAAAGTAGCCGAGTTGGAATGGGATCATTTTTGTAACTCTGGCCTTAAGTTTGAAATTCCCATCTTAGTTCCCTGCAATTCCCTTTTTATTGAGTAGAACCCTACTTTCCTTTATTTTATTTTTTTTAAGGGGTGGTATTTTTAGCTATATCCCCAGGCAAGTTCCTTCTTGACTCTAAAAGGCAATCAGACTTCTCCTTGAATCAAGCAGCTCTAAAATATTACTGTTTGTTCTGTAGCCAGGAGGCTCCCCCTCTTCTTTCTTGCAGGTGGCTCCACCCATTATGGACTCCATTTTGTGAAGAAGATAGGACAGCTTGCCCTGGAATTTAAGAGAGTGGAAGCAGCACAACAAAATGGAAGCACTAAGACTAATTTCTACCCAAGCAGCCACACCTCACCACCTCCAGTCAAACAGCTACACAGTAAGGCTGTTCATTCTGGACTGTTAGGTGTGGGGGAATATAGGGTGCTGTATTATCTGCCAGTTGGACTTCCACCAGTGGATGCTGAACCACCATTTTATATGATACCAAGTTCCATGTAATGTTTTGTTGACTTCTGAGTCTTCTTTGTCGCAGTGCTAGGAAGGTATACATACATTTATGGTGATTACTCGATGAAGGCACTGATTAATATTAAAATGTCACAATCTCCCCACCTCTCTGGGGAGGCTCAGGACTCCTCCTGGCCTGATCCTACCCATGCGGTTATCCCTGAGTTCCCAAGGTTACTATCCAGTGTATTGTTAATAGCCCTGTATGTCCTGCTTTTCCAAATAAAATAAATCCAGACACTTTTTGAAAGCATCTATTGTGGTTGATAGCACCACCTCTCTTGGCAGTGAGTTCCATATATTTATTGTCCTTACCATAAAGAATCCCTTCCTTTGCTGTCTATGAAATCTTTGCTCTTCCAGTCTCAAGGGGTGACCTCTTGTTCTTTGTATATTTCTGTTAATGAACAGGTCACTGGAGAGCTCTTTATATTGGCCCTGCATATATTTATATAATATTATCATATCCCCTCTGAGACTGATTTTTTTCTAGCTTATAAAAATTCAACCTTTTTAGTCCCAGTTCCCCACCTTGTCTAAATCTTCCTGCAAAGAATAAACATCAAAGTTAGTCTGCATTACCTTACTTGATTTTGTGTTATCAGCAAACACTGAGACATGACTCTCAACAAAATCTGGGAGATCATTAATAAACAAATAAAAAATAAGAGGGCCTAAAACAGACTGCTGAGGTACTCCACTTAATACTGGTCCAGTTTGAGGATTTTCCATTTAAAGTATTTTTTAGAAACAGCATTATCTATAAACAGTTATAAAATATTAATGTTGTATATTATAATAGTATATTTATATAAGGATTGATACATTTTAATAAAAACATTTGATATTATTGTATGTCTTAATTTTATCTATTAAATTAATGTATCAATTCTTTTAATTTTTTATTTTATTATACTTTGGGCCATTTTGGGAGGAGCTTGGCTATTTCACCTATAGCAGAAGTCCTCCGATTGACATCGGCTATAGGCTTATTAACCAAGGTCCTCCCGAAATGGTGTCAAAATAAGCCAAAGTTCTCCCCATAAAAGTTAATGGGGTTGACCTAGGCTATCACTACTTTTCGGTGCATTTTGGTTGCATTCAGTGTTCTGAGATATCGACTATGATGTCCAAATTACGGACATAATCGATCTTGAAATTAGGGTCCTGAAATCCATACGCATTTCGGAGACACCATTTTGGGGCCGATTCGTTCAGTTCGTTCCGTTCAGTACTCTATGGAGTTTCCATTTCCCTGGCTCCTAAAAATAACCAGGCTTGCTCCTGAATTGGTATGCTAAGCTACTAAAGTCTATAGTCCCATTTCAAAACAATACAAAGGTACAAAGGAGTGTGGAATTTGTTAGAAATGTTTCCCACAATGAAATATTAAGAACACATAAGGACTACCTACAGGTAAGAGACGAGCAGCTACCAAAAAAGCACCCGAATGTGGTTCCTCCACTCATAGAGAACAAGGCAATGGATATATCAATACAGGAAATTGAAATGGCAAAAACTGTATACAATACAGTACAAAAAAGTTTTAATAAAAATATTAATGATTTCACAATACACATTAAAAATCCATTTATCAGGGGCGTGTCCGGACGGCCATGCGGAGAAGTCGCTGATCCTCTGAGCTCCCGCCACCTCGACACACTATAACACCCTGAACCGCCAATAACGCACAGAAAATGGGGAAAAGTGGCAAGAAGATGCACCTCACAGCGCTAGACGCCCGTCGAAAACGACGGAAAATACACTTACCTCATTCCTGGTCTTGTCTGGGGCCTCGCAGCAGAGGCAAAATAAAATGTCGTCGGCTGAGCGAGATAAGTCCCCATCCTCACGCTCTGGCTCCTCAGACTCTGAAAAAGAAGAGGACAACTCACAGGCATGTATCCACTGCGTGTCCAAAGCGGATCTACACACATTCACTGCACAAATCACAAAGGACTTTGCCAATGCAGTTGAACAGATACGCTCTACAATATGAGATGAAATATCTGACATAAAGACGGATCTAAAGGAACACAGCACGAGGATCTCGACGGTAGAAGAAGGTCAGGCTGTGATAAGGTCCTCAGTCTCTTCTCTAGCATCCCAGCTCCGTGAACAGAAAGCGATAACATCGCAACTAACGCACAAGATCCTGGACCTGGATAACCGTGGAAGACGAAATAATTTGAGGATCAGGGGAGTACCGGAGTGCCAAGAGGAGGAAGACACCCCCACCCTTACTAAAGCTATTTTCACATCCATTTTGAGTGGGGACTCGATGGGGGACATCCAACTCGACAGGACCCACAGGGCTCTTAGGCCAAAAGACCTGGGAAACCCGGTACCTAGAGATATCATATGCTGTCTTCACTCCTACGCTGTTAAGGAGAGTATTTTGAAGGCAACCCGCCAAAACCGACCAACCCGACACAAAGACACGGAAATCCAGATTCTCCCGGACATCGCATGGGGGACCCTCCAACTCCGCAAACTCCTCCAACCACTAACAGCACTCCTGAAAGCAAACAACTTGCAATTCCGATGGGGGTTCCCCCTCTCAGTGACTGTTAGAAAGGATTCCATTACACACACCCTGCGCCACCCCAATGACCTGACGGGATTCTGTGAAGCGTTGTCAATCACTCCACCAGAATTGAAGGCCTGGAAAGACCACATCGATGGCACAACCCCGCTTGCATTGGACCCCAGCACAGCCTGGAGACCCAGGCCCCAACGCAAACGTAGGGAAAGGGCCTGGAACCAGAGACCCCCGCCGCAGGATTGAGCGGTCTCAGCGGACCACTGACCATTCCGTGGAGCAGGAATAACATCAGTAGGACAGGTCAGGGACCGGGAAATACCACACCTGCCAGACTGCTGCGAATACACCGCAATGTCTACAAGAAAAGACACACGGCACGGCAGGACCCCCTCATCCAACATACCCCACACGATAAACCATGATCCAAGAACAACATTGAACTTCTACAATCGGACTGTATATGCCCACAAACCCTCCCTGCCCATGGAACTGATCAGTTTTCTCAAGCCATTACCCTACCCTCCCAGGGACTTTTATTCTACTTCTCTACCCTCCCCCCCCCCCCTTTTTTCTCTTTTTTATAACAAAGTTATATTATTCCACAGGTTCGATATATGTTTATGATATTTCTACTGCACAGTCAGAAGGTGGCTCCAGCTCGCCACAAATTGTTTTATTAGACCATTTGTTTATAAGCTGAGGAGACTAATCCCCCAGGACTCCGACACATTACCCCCAGGCTCTGTGTATATTGCACTAAGGGGAACCCAGGGGACCGGCTAGACCCCCTGGTTTTTGACCCCGTCACACGTAGCCCGAGACTAGTGGATAGCAGCCATAGATGGCTCTGTCTATCCACAGAGAGTACCTATCTGGAAGATGGTACACCCCCACCCTTACCTTAACCCAAGTTTCATGTTTTTTGTATTGTTCAATGTTTAGCAGCGCAATTGTATGTATATTTTATTGACGACAAAACTAGCTACCTCAATGGATAAGAAAAATGTTTGTTTGAGGTTATACTCAGTTAATGCCAAAGGGCTCAATATTCCCTCCAAAAGGTCGAGGTTGTTTGGGGAAATCCGTGCCGTTAAAGCTGATATAGCACTAGTACAAGAGACACATTTCTGTAGACACAAAGTACCAAAATTCTGGGATCGCACCTATAACACTGTATTTTATTCCCATTCCCCTTTTAAGAAAACAAAAGGAGTAGCTATTTTTATTAACAGAAATTTACCATTTGAGGTCATTGACACATGGTCAGATAGTGAAGGCCGGGCTCTGTTTCTTAAAGGTTCTATAGGAAACGATGTAGTAACTGTTGCAAATATTTATGCACCCAATGTCAACCAACATATGTTTATATGTTCTCTTCTCTCCCAACTAGACAAGTTTGCTGAAGGTATGGTGGTGCTGGGAGGCGACTTCAACATGGTCTTAGATCCAAAGCTGGATGTCTCCACCGGAACAACCCACATAAACAAGCACAAAATACATAAGGTAAAGCGAAAACGACACCTGTCCCAATTAGCTGACACATGGAGGATTGCCAATCCTTCGACCAAAGATTATACCTTTTACTCAAATCCCCACAACACATATTCACGGATTGACTATTTCTTTCTGTCCCACAGACACTTACCTTTAGTACATGATACACGTATTCATAATATCACCTGGAGCGATCATGCTCCGATATCTATGAAGATATCACTACCCTCAATGACCAGACGCTCTTTTAACTGGAGACTCAACGAATCCCTCTTAAAAGACAAGACACATGTAGACACCATCAAAACATCACTGACCAATTATTTTACCCAGAACACCACACAAGACGTTACCCCACAAGTTACATGGGAGGCACATAAAGCTGTCATAACTTATACAGATAGGCTCCTATGCCAAAAAACAGAGAACACAGGCCATAATAGACAATCTGAGGAAAATCCACGAACTGGAGTCCCAACATAAACAATCACCTACGCCGCATATTACATGCAGCTCCTATCCTCAAGATCTGATCTAGCTCTACTGTGTAATCACAAAACCCAATACGCCCTACGAAAATTACGACACACGATGCACCTCACACAAAATAAACCAGGCAAACATTTAGCCAAAGCCCTGAAACACACACAGGAGAAGTCTTTTATAGCCAAAATCCGGACAAAGACCAATAATCTGGTACATGCAACCCCAGATGTGGCTAACGTGTTTAGGCAATACTACCATGATCTTTACAACCTTGACACAGACCGACCACCCCTGCCCGATATGACACACCACCAAAGGATCTCGGAGTACTTGACTCAGCACATGCACACCACACTCACGGTTGAAGCAGCAACCTCACTGGACATGCCCATAACCATAGAAGAAATACAGAGTGCACTTAAAAATACTCCCGTAGGTAAAAGCCCAGGCCCAGACGGACTTACGACCAATTATTACAAGGTTTTTAAAGACACACTCCTGCCCCATCTCCTCAAGGTATTCAACACCCTCGCAACAGGGGGTGTGCTCCCATCCCAATCCCAAGAAGCCCACATTATTATCATCCCCAAGCCAGGAAAAGACCCAGAGAATTGCAGTAGCTACCGGCCTATTTCACTTTTAAATGTAGATGTCAAACTCATGGCAAAAGTCCTTAGCACCAGGCTTGGTGAAGTCCTACCTTCTCTGATCCATAGAGATCAAGTGGGTTTTTTCCCTGGTAGGGAAGCCCGAGATAATACGGTTAAAGTGATCAACCTTATTCACTATGCTAAAATACACTCAACACCCCTGATGCTGTTGTCCACCGACGCACAGAAAGCATTCGACAGGGTGAGCTGGCCTTTCCTGAGAGCGGTCTTGAGACACATAGGCATAGGTGATGTATAAATGCCCTTTACCATGCTCCATCTGCATGGATCGGGGTAAACAGAGTCCTTTCGGACCCGCTCACCCTGTCGAATGGTACGAGGCAGGGGTGCCCCCTGTCACAACTACTTTTTGTTTTGATACTGGAGCCACTCATTTACGCAATTCGATCTAACCCCTCTATACATGGCTTAGAAGTCGGCCCCCATACCCACAAGGCGGCAGCATTTGCCGAGGATCTATTGCTGACGCTTACTCAACCTGTAATTTCCCTCCCCAACCTGTTGAAAGAATTCGAGACATATAGCACACTCTCGTACTTTAAGATAAATATGTCCAAATCGGAGGCACTGAATGTTTCGATCCCTGACACACAACTGGAGTTTCTTAGGCAGTCCTTCCCATTCAGATGGAGTCACCCCACATTACAATACCTAGGAATTCAGTTAACACCTCAAACACATATGCTGTACAAACACAATTTCGCACGATTAATACAGAGTCTTAAATCAGACATAGCCAGATGGGATAAAAAGTTCATCTCCTGGTTTGGGAGAGTGGCCACGGTTAAAATTACCATTCTCCCCAAAATACTATATCTTATTCAGAACCTCCCGATTGCCCTGCCAAAATTATTTTTTCAAGAAATTAAAACCATGGTCACGAAGTTCATATGGAAAGGCAAACCCCCTCGACTCCGATATCAATATCTGACCAGACACAAGACTGAAGGGGGACTGGGGCTACCTGATATAGAACTCTATTACAAAGCGACAATGCTGGCCAGAATAGTGGAGTGGACCCGCCCGGCCCCAAAGCTATGGGTGTCTATAGAACATAATTCAATGTCTGTTCCCATACCAATAGCGGCATGGGTCCCACACAAGCAAATGTCGGAAGGGGACCCCACCCATCCGACCATTGCCCCGACGCTAAAGATATGGAAAAAGATTGCAAACAATCCTGGGATCCGGAACGATCCATCACCCTTAATGGCTCTCTCACATAACACGGTATTTCCCCCGGGCATGGCGGGAAGACCCTTTGATAGATTTTTTACAGAATACACACCGTTCCCCAGACTTGGCCACTTTTTCAACGATGACGGATCCCTTAAGACACTAACAGACCTAGGCAAAAACGACCCTCCATCCGACCTCAATTGGCTCCACACGCAGATGACCCACTTTTATCATAGCCTACCCCAGCCCTCTCCCCTGACAAAGGTAACGCTGACAAAGATAGAAGAACTATGCATGACCAAGATTAGGCCCACAAAATTGATATCAAACATACAAGCCCAACTAGCTGACCTACAGGCTGCAAAAAAACCCTACTACATCTCCAGCTGGGAGAGAGTTTTCAATCTCATATTCACAGACGAACAATGGCATAAAATCATCACTTTCACACACAAATGCTCCCCATCGGTAAAGATACAGGAAAACGCATTCAAAGTTCTGACAAGATGGTACTACGTACCCACAACATTGCACAAAATTTACCCTAGGGTATCAGACAGATGCTGGAGATGCAACAGTGAAAGAGGTACATTTCTACACATATGGTGGTCCTGCCCTTTGATCCAAAATTTCTGGCAATGCATCAGAACAGTTATAGATAAACACTCAGACGTCCCAATCCCCTTTTCTCCACTCACATACCTAATACACCACAACTCACACCCCATTCATATATATAAGACATCCCTCACGGCAAAATTGCTGAGTGCAGCGAAATCCCTGATACCTACCCTATGGAAACAATCGAGAAGCCCGATGTTCCGGGATTGGCTTGCTGCGGTGGCAGACATCCAAGCTGTGGAAGACCTCCTACACACCAACCTGGGGCACAGCAATGACCAGAGAAGTTGCTGGCTCCCTTGGACAGAATTCTTAATGAGCCAGGATGAGCCAGGCATCATTATATATGTATATTCTTATTTATGTTATCTCACAACTCAACAACCTGTATTTGTCATGTTTAATCATACAACACCGCTGCAAATTGTTATTACCCAATTGTGTTATCCCCCACTACCCTACTTACTCTGTTTCGTACCCGATTGCGATTCCCCCCTCCCCCCTTTTTCTTTTTCACTCCTCTCTAGTTCCCTTCCTATCTTCCCTCTTCCACTACCCCCCCCCCCAAAAAAAAAAGTTTACATGTATATTTCAATGAAAAAGCAATAAACAAAGTTTAAACAAAAATAAAAAATCCATTTATCAGTACACAGAGAAAAGTAAGAACAGATTATTAATATACACACACTGGCTAAAACACAAAAATGTTTGTACATGCAATTAAAATGTTATATTTAGGCAATATTGCCTTTGTGTTTGATTAAGAGTCTAGATGTAAAGTGAGGGGATGTGGAAAAAGAGACCTGATGCATTTCGCCGCTGGAAAGCAGCTGCCTCAGAGGTGTGAATCAAGTGGGAGTGCATGTGAGACATTCCAATTTAAAATCGGATGCTAAGATTAGTGACTTTATAAGCAATAGCAGAAGAGATGGGAAAAGAAAAGGGATTTTTAAAAAAATTCATGTTTCCCTCATGTAATAAAATACAATGAAACAAAATGGATACACATAACATTATTTATTAGGTAACATTATTTATTAGATGTGGCATGAATTCTACACTTCAGCAAAAGTAGTTTAGCAGGATTCAAACTATTTAGTCTTAGGATGCTTGTGTCATGCTGATCTTCACAGCCCTCTACTGGCCCTACTGTGTATTGCACAATGTTTGCTGCTTGAAACTTGTCAATATACAATGTATGTCTGTTATGTCTGTTACAATTTACGTTTTATTAACGTTTATTTGAAGGGTATTGAAGGGTTTCAATGTGTGTTAGGGTGTCAATGTGTGACAAATTTAGAGAGTGCGAGTTGAATATTTAGATGTATTTTTTTTTTTTGTATACATTATACTTTTATATTTATAAAAAATATGGAGGGTTGGTGGTGTGGGAGGCGTGGCAGGTCAGAGGAGGGGGCACCAAAATGCACCTTCGCCTGTGTAGACGAAAATCCTTGCACCGGCCCTGGGTACAGGGCAAAATGTGGGATACAGTCACTGCAGCTTTAAAACATGTATTTATTATGTAATGCTTGTGACTACATTTTCTATCATGCTCAGCCAGCCAAAAGCTACCGTAGCAGAATAGGAAATGTAGTCTATAGTAGGAAGCACAGATTTTTCCTATCCTTGATATCCTGTGGCTGCATGGATCATATATCCAGCTGCTGCGGGCCTCTATCTACTACTGGGGACCAATGCAAAGCACTGGCCCCACTAGCAGTCTTTAAAAAAATAAAACAGACATAACATGTCACTGGTCCTCTACGGAATAACTTATTATTTTTATATAATTTATTATTATTTTTAAATTTTTTAGTTATTTAGTTATTTTACATTTTTATTTAACTCTAACCTTAACCCTATCGTTAGGGTTAGTACAAACCCTAATTCTAACTCTAGGATTAGGTTTTGATGAACTCTAACCCTAACCCAAGAGTTAGGATTAGCACAATAAAATAATTAAAAAATAGTTTTTATTTATTAAAAAATCCTTGGGGGGTCCCCCCGGGTGGTTGTGCTTTGGGGGACCAGGGGAAGACTTGAAACACTATATTTAGTCTCTCCCTGCCCCACAATCGCCGTGGATCAGGGAGAGACTATAGCTGTCAAAGCAGGCACGTGCTTTGACAGCTATTAACATCCGGGCGCTGTGATTGGCTGTCACAGTGCCCGGATGTTTCCAGGGGGGCTTCAATGGACATGGTATCGAGACACTTAGCCATGTCTTTTTTAGCACGATCGTGGTATGCCAGCATGCATACCGCGATCGGACCTGCATGACGGTCCTGGACCATCATCGGTCACGAAGGGGTTAAAGGCTGCCTTGTATAGTGTGCATATGTTCCAAGCGGTCCATATTAAAAATATGTAAGAGGCGAAAGGTGACCATTGTTGACCGGTTATGCATCCGCCTACCTAGAATCCCTTGCAGTGGTGGTAGTACTGTGAATGTGTGATTTCTGTGGGCCTTCTATGTTTTTTTGGGGTTTGTATATTTGTGTTTAATAATACCTCTGCTGCCACAAATTATTGCAAGGAGCAAATACTCAACCATCTCACATCAATGGTTACAAACCTGAAATTATTTTGTTTTCCCCAAACTTATGCCCCTAAATATAGAAAGTGAGAATTTTCTTCCCAGACCTTGGCAAATGTAATAAAAATGTTACAAATATCAATCTGTTTCTAAATAAATAGGTTTCTTCCCAATACAAAAATAATTTGACATGATTAAGAAACTCTCCTAAAACCAGTAAAATAAGTTAATGTTTTCATTTTTAATTTTTTTTTTTCAAATTCTTTTTATTTGAGAGTTGCAAAATATAGACAGGCATCATGTAAATACAATATTAAAGATGATAAAGACAGTAATGTTTTCATTTTAATATGCCTGGACTTTTGTTTCTTCTATTGGTTAAAAAATAATAAAATAAATCATAAGGATTGATGTTTTACATGAAAAAGTTATCTTTTCGTCTCAGTCTCATAAAAGAGGCCCTCCTCCTATTTCAGGGTTATACTAACCCAGCCAACTGCAAAGCTTCATCTCTTAACAATGATAATTATGTGTTTTCACCATTATTACCACAGTGTAATGCCTAGGTGTCAAACTACAGCCCGCCAGCTGCTTCTGAATTATAAATCCCATATACCCAGCTAACGTTCTAGACTGAGAATAGTGATAGAAACAGCTAGAGGCAACAGGACCCTTAGGGTGTAGTATAAATTTAGGTTCCAGCACCTATGTCCCCGTTCATGCTTACAAACATAACTTTTTTTTTGGTAACCAAAGATGGAAGCAAGTGGTTTCCTTTTTAATTAGGCGGGTGGCAGGGCTGGCCCAAAACATTGTGCTGTCTGGCAGTGCTGTCTGGCAGTGCTGTATTTACCGCGATAGGGCGTCAAATTTTGGGGGGCGGAAGCGCCCCCCAGCACTGAAAAAAAAAAAAATGTAAAAAAAAATCTGGCCCTTTAAAAAAAAAAAAAAGACCGCACTTGCAGGCAGAGACGGAGGTGAGAGGGGTTCGGAAGAGCCCCCCTCACCTTCTCTGCCTGCCTGCGGGCTGCACGGGGAGCCGAACAGGCAGCACAGAGAAACCTCCGTGCTGCCTGTTCGGCTCCCCGTGCAGTGTTACACAAAAGTGCCGACAGTAACGTGACCGGCGCGTTGACATCATACGCACGCCGGGACACCGCCTGGGAGCCGAACAGGCAGCATGGAGGAGACCATGCTGCCTGCCACTAGCCACCAGGGAAAAAGGTAAGTGCTGGGGAGATGGGGGGAAAATTGGCTGGGGCTTTTTAAATGGCAAATAACACTGGTATATTGGGCAAATTAGCAGGGGCATATTAAATGGCAAATAACACTGGCATATTATTGGGCAAATTGGCAGGGGTATATTAAATGGCAAATAATACTGGCATATTATTGGGCAAATTGGCAGGGGAATATTAAATGGCAAATAACACTGGCATATTATTTGGCAAATTGGCTGCGGGATATTAAATGGCAAATAACACTGGCATATTTTTTAAATCTTTATTCATTATTTTATGAAAATTCAAACACAAACCAGAAAAGAAAAAGAAACACATAGACTTGTACAAATCATACTACGACAAATACAGGGGAAAAAAAAACCATACATTAAACACTGCACCCAATGTAAAGGTTCCACCTAACAATGCACAAAATATGGTCTAAGTGCAAATGCATAGCCTAGACATATGTAACACTGGCATATTATTGGGCAAATTAGCAGGGGCATATTAAATGTCAAATAACACTGGCATATTATTGGCAAATTAGCATGGGCATGTTAAATGGCAAACAACACTGGCATATTATTGGGGAAATTAGCAGGGGCACATTAAATGGCAAATAACACTGGCATATTTTTGAGCAAATTGGCTGGGGCTTATTAATGGCAAATAACACTGGCATATTATTGGGTAAATTGGCAGGAGCATATTAAATGGAAAATAATACTGGCTTAATATTGGGCAAATTGGCTGGGGCATATTACCAGTAAATGGCAGAATAACACTGGCATAATATTGGGAAAATTGGCTGGGGAATATTAATGGCAAATTATACTGGCATAATATTGGGCAAATTGGCAGGGGCTGATTAAATGGCAAATACTGGCATATTATTGGGGATACAACAAGCCCACAGTCTTGATACTTTCATGCAAGAGCACCTTTCTATGTGCAAAATTATTTGGCGCAACTATTGGTTGGCCATGATTGAAATGTGTACCCTAAACTTTTGAGCATTTAAACTTAATGTACAATATTTGAGTCATGTTATAAGTCAGTGGTCACATATTATTTTTTGGGAAATTGTACAGCCTATTTTCATAATAATGTTGCTTTAACATTTCTTTCTTTTCACCTCGTGGGTAAGCTCTTAGAAAAAAAATATTTTATTTTTATATGCTCACTAAAGCACTTCTTATATACATAATAAAATAATTTAGCGCTCACCCATTAGGTAAAAAGAGAATCATGGTAAAACATAGGCTGTGCAAGTCCCTAAAACATAATGTGACCAGTGACCTATAACAAAATCCAGATAGATATAGTCAGTGTCAGAGGAGTTAACCCCTTGAGTGGCTAGACAGAGGCAGTGTAAGAGCAGTTAACCCCTTGGATGGCTAGACAGATTGAGGCAGTGTCAGAGGAGTTAACCCTTTTATCCACACACTCACTCACAAACATACACACACACTCACACTGACATGCACACACACTGACATACACACACACTCACTCACACTGACATACACACATGCTATAAGTTTAGAAACTTACCTGGCATCTTTGTGCTTTGAGCTCCTCATGTGAAGGAGGGAGTGAGAGAATCGGGAGGCCTCTGAACTCTCAGCAAATCAGGGGAGTTGAGAGGTCTTCCATCAAGCTCCCCTGGACACAGAAAAAAAAAGAAAAGAAAGACAAAGACCGCTGCATGGAGCAGCAAAGTGCCACCTCTGCCCATTAAAGGACCAGCCCTGGCAGGTGGGACTGAAAATGCACCCAGTATACTTAGGTGGTATTGTTTGTTACAGAGAGGTAATATTGAGCACACCAAGTTGCCATTATCACTTGGTGGTTAATACTGGCCCCATCTATGCCCCCCTTTTTACTCCATTTCATGATAATTTTAGTATATATACACCTTGGCACTTCAGCTTTTCTACACTACATTATGCTCACCCATCCATTTGGACTGAATGTAAATCATGAAAACCGATGCCCAAAAAAAGCTTGTATACTACAGCTTGGCCATCAAGGATATAACTAGAAATGTAGAGTTGTGCAAGCATGTCTGCTATTTGATTATCCTCTGGCCAAACCCATCTAGCTCCTACTGTCTCCAAATAATGTTACTACCACCATCTTCCCCTTTGACCTGTTCACTCACCTGATGTGTCTCCCGTACCCCACTTCCTCTAGATTGCAAGCAGGACACGCTACCTCATTTATCCATCTATAACTGATCATCCAAAGTACTATGTAGTTCCTCTATGCTCTGTACCAAGCACTATGTAAATTGTTGGCAGTTTATAAATAAATGTTAATGTGATGGTAGTTGCGTCTCTGACTTGGGAAGGTTTAGAAAGGGGGTAATTGTCTCCTTGAGGAGAGCGCCTTTCCTCAGTTGGCTAGGGTTGCACTACTACTTTGAACTACACCCAAGTAGAGGTTCATAGGCTAAGCTCCTCCTCAGATGAGACGCTCTCTGGAATCAATAGGACTGGAAAGAAAGTCCCCCGCCAGGCCACATGCGTGTATAATGCAGATGTTATACACATGCCCACATGTAAGAGGAGTCTTTTGCTGCCTCCAATTTCATAGCCTTCCCTTTCTTCTACATATCTGATGTAGAGAAGGGGTAGTGAAAGGGTGCTTTGACCTGACAGAGAAGCCTAAGGAATAGCAACATGGGTTGTATAACTAACTATACATTGTGCAGGGCCAAACTTGGTGAACTTCACCTACTTGAAGCCTCAGCTGGTCATGGACAATGCATAGTTACATTTTTAAAACATTGGCATGGCCAATTCTGTTTTTCTTACATTAGTTTTGTCCATTTTTCGCTTTCAGGACAGAGTTGGCTAATTAACCTGGTATTGTGACAATGTATTGTTCCTCTGCCTAGGGACTGCACATTAACAAACCATAAGACTGAAGATCAAAATAAAATGGACACATGTTCAATCTTCTTTTATTGGAATCTTTGTAACAAGGAGTAAAGTGGTCAGCAGAGGACTATGAGGTGGAGTGAAGCCAGCTTCCCTCTTTTTTACACACCAGGCTCGAATCCACAGCACACTCACGCTTCTGCAGCCCTTTTGATGCTAATGGGGCATTTGTTTTTTTCTACTTAGCACTCCTGCACAAGATATTTAAAAAAAAAACTCATCCAACAATTAACAAAACTCATTCATAATCACTAAAATTGAAATAATAAAAAAAAATAAACAGAAATCAGCCATTTTATGAAAGTCTCCTCGGTAGCACATACTCAAGTTCGTAAAGCTGGGGCTGCTTTGACATTGCAAACCCATGCTATTAGCACAGGGATTTCAATAAATAAACATCAATATCACTTAAAGGTAAATTACAAGACTTTTTTTCTCAGTAACCATGGTATCCATCTTCATATTGACAGCTGCATGACCAAAGGGTCTTTTCAATAAAGAGAGAATTGCATGGAAATGTGATGGGGTTTTCAAACTTAAGGCCAAAGCTATTCAGCTGCATTGGAGAATTTTTCCAACTGGACGACATTGGCCTAATGTTTGAAATTCCCATTTCAGCTGCCTGCGATTCGCTCTTTATTGAGTAGACCATATAGTAATGTATACTCATAGTTGCCAACATTAGCCATTTTTCCAGGGATACATGTATTACAGAAAGACCATGCACAGTGCAATCTGCTAGGCTGTAGGATGCATATACGGACAGACAGAATCCAATTAATGAATTATGGTGGGGTTTTTATAGAATCTATCATGAGTAATTGGATTCTGTCTAGGCGTTATATTCATCCTACATACTAAGAGAAGACATAAACGTCTTCTCAACATCAGACTCATCAGTTAGAAAGCAATCTGTTTAGTAATGAAATCATCATGGCAGTTCCAAAGATTGGGAGGAATTACAAATATATCTCACTGTGTAGTGATTTCTCTATGGTAAGGTACATTGATCAAAGCAAGTCTCATCAATGCAAGAACATTCTGATCCAGTCCCACGCCCACACATACTAAACAGACACGTTAGTCATTGGGTTATTGGCAATCAAGACCAACAACTGAATAGCAAAAAAAAAGTTTCACCCCTGCACAACCCGAGTTCAGAAAGATTTCAGTCCCTTCATCAGGCAGGAAGTTCAAAAGGCAAAATACGCGAAATGAACTCCAAAGTTTCCCCGTGCTGTGTGCAGAATGGTCCAGCTGCAACCCGGTCTACTGGATTTAATCTCTTGGCTCGTTTGCGTAAAGTCCCGCCTCCCAGCGCAATGCCATAGTGTTCTTGTGCCGATTCACCCGCGTCGACTCCACAATCTGAGAAGAGCAAAAAATGTCACTATTTTATTCTCCCTGCTGGCGGCTACAATCATCTTGCTAAGATGGAAACCAAATTCCATAACTGGCTGGTAAGTGACCTAGGCATCAGTAAAAACCATTATAGGTTTACTGAGATTTCACTCTGATTTTTGTCGGTATCCAATATGTCATGGTCCTTTCTGTTTATTTTGGGTAGCAGCATGACTTATTAAAGGGACACACACTAAGAAAATGTATGGTTGCATTAAAACATATGAATTTACTGTTTTCCTGATCCAATTTTCTGGCATTTTACATTGTAAGCAGGTCCCATGCTAGAACTGGACACTACATACCCGTTTGTAAGATCACACCGACCACTATTTTTTAAGTGGCAAACATTCAATTAAAGACTAGATACAGCTTATGGAGTTTAATCAACCTGATTCAAGAGACTTTTAAATGGATTGAGTTTGCACCATGCAAAAGATATTTCTCTTTTTTTAGGAAGTGTATCAAAGTCTTCCAGGTCGCCACTGCACAGAGCTCAGCTCTAAGGCAGGTTAGAGAGCTGGCTGAGTATCAGGCCCCATGGGGTCTATTCACCCAAAAATCGAGAACACTGCACGGAGGTAAATTTGGGAGGTTGACTTACTTTAAAAGTCAACTTCCCAAGTTGGCCCTTATCACTCTCTGATCTCGAACTTCTTTACAGGCGACATGTTGCATTAAAAATAATTTTTAAAAACTGAAAAAAAAAATATATATAACCGGTCAAAACCAGGTGCTCCCCAAATAACCCAAAGGCCTCGTAACACATACAGATGGCCAAGTTGGCCCTTGTCCAACCGTCTTTAATTAAATCAGTGACTGGAGTAATAAATGCTTCTAAATGTAAGGCAACCCCAACTGATTTGTAATATTACTATATCATCTGTTTTTGTCCATATTTAAAGAAAAACAAACAAGGAAGCAGATACAATATAACATAAGGCATCTTTTATGGTTAGTAAAGTATTTGTATTTACTGAAAGCTATGGGCTGATACCACAAGCTGTTATTTTTGACATCTATTCATAAACAGAGGAATTAAAGGGACTTATTCACCTGAATATTGTTTTTACTGTGCAGGTAGAGCATAAAAAATGATTGAGAATGATCTATACATTGTAATAGCAAAACTGCAAGCAAATGCCTGAATTAGGAGAAAAATGTGTTTTAAATGTGCCTGTGGGGTCTCCTGGTTATGACATCACCTGTGGCATGATATTTAAATTACACATTTTCCAATGAAATTCAGTTCATTTGCATACCGTGCCACAGGTGATGTCATAAGCAGGAGACTCCACAGACACATTTAAAACATATTTTTCTCCTAATTTAGGCATTTACTTGCAGGTTTGATAATACAATGTATAAATCATTTTAAAGCATTTTTTATGCTCTACATTCACAGTAAAAATTATGTTTAGGTGATACAGTTTCTTTAAGCTATGATATTCTGTGACAGAAAAGTTTGCTAGAATTTTTGTCTTGTAGTAGACTCTAACGTGAAACTAAACGGTCAGTTTGATTCATTTTGGAGAGAAGAAGTTTACTTGGAGCTCTGTATCCCAGTATACCGTATGTAATGCTAAATACGGTCTAACCTTCAATGTCAATGATATCCCACAAATGTTGTCTTTTTAACTCAAAATACAGCTTGAAGATATAACTTTGCCCATTTGTTAGTGAATAGGTAAGTTATATCACATACACGAGGTTAGGTAGTTAGACAAATGTATAGTTAGCACCCACATTGGCAACAATATTTCCTTTAGTGCAATAATAGTGTAATGTAATATATATAAAACAGAAAATGTCGGTAGATAAGAACTATTGCGCCCATCTAGTCTGCCTAAAAAAATTCTGATTACTTTAATTAGTTCCTGACCTTGTCTTATATCTTAGTCTGTC
Source organism: Pelodytes ibericus (assembly GCA_036172795.1). NCBI lineage: Eukaryota > Metazoa > Chordata > Amphibia > Anura > Pelodytidae > Pelodytes > Pelodytes ibericus. The sequence goes on from CM069860.1 coordinate 25,301,604, forward strand.
CCATGTGTGCTTAAACTCCACTGTATTAACCTCTACCACTTCTTCTGGAAGGATATTCCATGCATCTACTACCTTCTTGGTAAAGCAATACTTCCTGCTATTACTTAGAAATCCATGCCCCTCTAATTTAAGACACTGTCCTCTAGTTGTGGTACTTTTCTTCTTTTACATTTACTCTCCTCCTTACTGTGTTGATTCTCTTTATGTATGTAAATGTTTCTATTATATCCCCCTGGTATGTCTTTCATCTAAGTTATACATGTTACGATACTTTCCTGGTAAGTTTTAGCCTGCAATTCATGAACCAGTTTAGTAGCCCTTCTCTGAAATCTCCAAAGTATCAATATCCTAAGGCTTTAACACATAAGTATGGCTTTAACTCATAAAAAACAACTCTCCTAAGTAATATATGCCCTGTATAAAGCACTAAAGGAAAGTTGTGTGGGTACAGGAACTACAGTGACAGATAAGATTGCTGGGGGGTATTGTTTTTGTTTTACCTCTGTGTTGACATCATCACTTGGGTCAATACCGGCATACTGAATAAAACAAAACAAATAAATGTTGAGGAATACAAATTTGAAGAATGGGAGTCTCAACTCGTGGATACTTACAGAAGGTTTAGCTCCTTATTGGAAATTGAAGTACAAGCATTGAATTTCCCATGAGGCATTTGCCAGATGCAAAACATTTTGTTGCTGTGACATTGAAAAAATGGCTCTGACTAAATGTTGCTCTACCACTTTCATTATTGGTATTGCTCTACCCACTCTTATTGATGTCTCATCAACAACCAATCTTATTTTTTTTCTAAAAGGAGGTACCCTTATGTTTGAAATATAACTCTAAATATTGTAAAATACCATAACTTGAAGTGAAAAGGTTAGTTTATTCCAGAGACAAGCAACCTTTCAACCCCCTAAGTTTTTGAACTAGAGGCTAGAGAGTTTTGAGAAGTAAAATCAATGTTTCACAACATTGTGTATAAACGCACCTTTTCACATTATTTATTGCTATTTTGGAGGAATTGGGTGAGACCTCGACCTCTCCACTTATCCTTTTTGGTGTGCGGATCCACACATTGATTTGTGAAATATAACTCTGGCCCTGAGTGCAGGTCACTCAAATACACTTTTTAGGAATCATTGACAACTAAACCAGAAATGACTATAGTAAGGCTAAAAACACACAGTGATGTTCAGGGAATAGCCATTGTCTTCACAGCCTTCCCCAGCTTCAGCTACAGAATACTACTCCAGTCAATGAAGTTTAGTTAGTGAATGGCTCAACAAGTATTTGTAGTCATTGGAGCCAAACAGATCAATTTAGGAGCCAGACTAGTTATGTTTAGGAGTCAGGGTAATGGTGCTTCTATAGGGTTCCATAGACCACTGACAGATGGCAAGCCGGCGGAGGCAGTGGAATGCTTTGGGCAATGTTCTGCTGGGAAACCTTGGGTCCTGCCATTCATGTGGATGTTACTTTGACATGTAATACCTTCCTAAGCATTGTTGCAGACCATGTGCACTCTTTGATGGGAATGGTATTCCCTGATGGCATTGGCCTCTTTAAGCAGGATAATGCACCCTGCCACAAAGCAACTAAGGTTCAGAAATTCCCCAGATCACCAACCAACTGAGCATCTTGAACGATCGCGAAAACCGCTTTAACAGTGCTGGTCTATTGCCTTGACATCGAGGCAATGGCCAGCACCGAAATTTCTATTTTGGGACCCCCACGATCGCCCCACGGAGCGATCGGGGGGAGCCATATTGACGGAGCATGCTGCTCCGTCAATATGTCTAAGCCCTCTGCCGGTCTGAGCTTCGGAAGTGAAAGTAACTTCACTTCCGTCGCTCTGAATATGCTACTTGACTGCCCCAAGTGGTAGTTAAGTAGCATTGCAATGGAAAATATTTAAAATACATATTTAATTAATTAAAAACAGGTTATTTAGCTATATTAGCCTATAGGGTTAAAATATAATATTTTTTAGCATAAGGGATAGGGTTAAAATTAAATTAAAGTTAAAAAATATTAAGGGATATAATAAGGATTAGAGTTGGGGTTAAATTTAGTGTTAGGGTTAAATTTTGGGTTCGGGTTGGGGTCAAAAGATCAATATAGGAAAAAAACAAAAAACACTATTTTTGGTTTTTGCCCCATAACTCGCAAAAAAATACCAAAAAATATGGAAACATGCATATTTTTAAAGTCGGGAGAACATTTAGAAACTATTTAGACGGGGTATTTTTTAATGATTTTATTTGTGTAAATTATATTTTAGGTCAAAGTTAGAAAAAGTGGGTTTTTTAAAAAATTTCATCATATTTTATGATTTTTTTTGTAGTAAATTATAAGATATGATGAACATAATGGTATCTAATGAAAGCCCTTCTTATGACGATAAAAACAACATATAATTTGTGTGGGTACTGTATGTGAGAAAGAAAAATATTACAGCTAAACACAAACACACTAGAAATGTCACCATTGTCACCAAGGGAAAGTCAAGGTGAAAATGTCTTGTCACTAAGGGGTTAATGACCTGTTTCTTACAGTTCACTAGTTCACCATGGTTTACTGAAGCGGGTGAAGGTTGTGAACAATGCACACCATTGTGTATTTTAAGCCTTGCTAAAGTCATTTCTGTCTGCCCGATTTAAAGCACCGTTCTTTGAATAAAGATATTCATTATAGCTTACAAGGGGTCTAAATATCATCTTAAAATATTGTTGAGAATACAGATTGAAATGGAGATAATAAAAATATATATAAATGACCATTTTAGAATAATAAATATAACGCTTTGCTGAAAGAGCACTATACAAGCTCTCATTTTAAGCAATTACCCAGTATTCCTCTCCTGGTCTCTTGAACCTGTCTGAATCTGACTCAGAAATGACAAACTTTGGATATCTCTTTGGTCGGAACATTTGTATGGGTGAAGCAGAATGGGTCGGCACTAGATTGCAGGAACTTCCTCTCTGAAGGGCAGAAGACCATCGGCTTGAGCCACCTACAGGAAGAGAGAGAACATTTTAAAACCCACATCATTCAAAAATATCTTCTTGTCATATTATTTGTTCTATTAATTCAAATCCAAAGTAGTATTACATTTTAAAATAAATAATTCCTTAAAAAAATCTCATAATTGTATGAAGTAATGCTGGTATAATTCCAGAGGCACGCATATCAAGAAAAATGTGTCTGTCAATCTTTAAGGTAATGATGACTACAATCCAACATCATCCTAGCAAATCAACCATTATTTAATCCTCATGAAAGCAGATGGACACACATTACTTCAAATTACACAGTGACCTAAAACTAATGTTAGATCACCATGCTAGACAGGCTATGGGTATAAAACTGCAGCCCTACAGCTGCTGATGGCCTATATCTCCCATAACACTCAGCTAAGACATCCACCAACAGCTAAGGTTTGACACCCCTGTAATAGTCAAACAGTTCTCTTGCACAGGGCCGATCCTGGGCGGGTGCACGGGGTGCACCGCGCCCAGGCGCACGGGAGGAGAGGCGCTGAAGCAGGGAGCTCTCTCCCTGCCATCCTCCTCCTTGTTAAAGCAAGCCACGCGACGGGTGCAAGCTCCGCCCCCGTCGCGTTCTGTGATTGGCTGCTGCCGGGAGGAGGACGTTCTCTGCCAAGACACCATAGAGAACATCCTCCTCCCTGCAGCCAATCACAGAACGCGACGGGGGCGGAGCTTTCCCCCGTTGCTCTGTGCTTGGATTACCAAGAAGAAGGAGGAGGAGGTGATGGGGGGGGGGTATTGTTAAAATATATAAAAAATAAAAAAAGTGTGGAAGTGAATGTGTATGTGTGTGTGTCAATGTGTTTAACTATGTGTGTGTTACTGTCTGTGTAAGTGTATGTGAATGTGTATAAGTGTGTATGTGTGTGTCAATGTGTTTAACTATGTGTGTGTTACTGTCTGTGTATGTGAATGTGTATAAGTGTGTATGTGTGTTACTGTCTGTGTAAGTGTGTGTGAATGTATGTGTATAAGTGTGTATGTGTGTGTCAATGTGTATAACTATGTGTGTGTTACTGTCTGTGTATGTGTATAAGTGTGTATGTGTGTGTCAATGTGTATAACTATGTGTGTTACTGTCTGTGTAAGTGTATAAGTTTGTGTGTGTGTGTGTCTGTCAATGTGTATAACTATGTGTGTGTTACTGTCTGTGTATGTGTATAAGTGTGTATGTGTGTGTCAATGTGTATAACTATGTGTGTGTTACTGTCTGTGTATGTGTATAAGTGTGTATGTGTGTGTCAATGTGTATAACTATGTGTGTTACTGTCTGTGTAAGTGTGTATAAGTGTGTATGTGTGTGTCAATGTGTATAACTATGTGTGTGTTACTGGCTGTGTAAGTGTGTGTACATGAGTGTCTGTGCAAGTGTATCCTGTGTCTGTGTAAAGGTGGCTGTGTGTGTATTTATGTATGTGTGACAGTGTGTATAAGGGTGTCTGTGTAAATGTATGTCTGTGAGGGTGACTAAGTGTTTAACTGTGTTTGTGTGACTGTATGTATTTATGTATGACTGTGTATTTATGTGTGACTGTATTTATGTGTCACTGTGTGTATTTATGTGTGACTGTGTGTATTTACATGTGACTGTGTGTATTTATGTATGACTGTGTGTATTTATGTGTGACTGTGTATTTACGTGTGACTGTGTGTATTTACGTGTGACTGTGTGTATTTATGTGTGACTGTGTGTATTTATGTATGACTGTGTGTATTTATGTGTGGCTGTGTGTAAGTGTGTTCTTGCCCGGGGCCCTCACTGCGCTCATCAATTTATCACATGGAGGGCACCAGCCCCCAACCAGCTGGCGTCTATTTCCCGCCTCCTGCACTTAGCGTGCGTAGAGGGAATACTGTGCGGAGGAGACGGCCGGGGACGCGAGAGCAGCAGCAAAGTGAGTACTGGGAAGGCAGGAGAGGAGATTATGCTTTTATTGGGTAAACTAACTGTGGCATATTGGCTGTAGCCTATTTATTGGCAAACTAGCATAGGTATATAAATGGAAAAACTGTCTGTGACATATCAGTGGGCAAATTGGCTGTTGTATATTAATGGACAAACTGGCTGTGGCATATTAATGGGCAAAATAACTGGCATATTACTTGGGAAACTGGTGTATTTTGAGGACGAACTGACATTTTTATTGGGCAAACTGTAGCATTTTTAATAGGCAAACTGGCTGTTGCTTATGTTAATGGCAAAGTGTACCCTTAGTACACCTCTGTAAATGGGCTGCCCATGTGCTGCTTTGCTGCCTCTCAGAGCCAGCTCTGCAGATCGGCGCCATGTTTCCACTTAGACCTCAGTCAGCGCTTTCTGCTCTTTCCGTGCACAGTGATGAACGAGCGTCGGAACATAACGGTCAGAGTCATCACTATGTGCAGGGAGATCAAGGCAGCGCTAATTGAGTTCTGAGATGAGGTCAGTAGGGGGCATGAAAAAGGGACATGGGAAGAGACAAATACATGGTAGGTAGGAGGTATAGGAGAAAGATATGGGGTGTGACAGACAGACATGGGGTATGAGTGGAGAGAGACAAACATGGGGCATGAGTGGAGAGAGAGACAGACATGGGCAATGAGTGCAGAGTGAGAGACAGACATGTGGAATGAGTGCAGAGTGAGAGACAGACATGGGGAATGAGTGCAGAGTGAGAGACAGACATGGGGAATGAGTGCAGAGTGAGAGACAGACATGGGGAATGAGTGCAGAGTGAGAGACAGACATGGGGAATGAGTGCAGAGTGAGAGACAGACAGACATGGAGTATGAGTGGAGAGAGAGAGACAAACATGGAGCATGAGAGGAGAGAGAGAGAGAGACATGGAGCATGAGTGGAGAGAGAGACAGACATGAGGGAATGGGGAGAGAGAGACAGACATGAGGGTACGGGGAGAGACAGACAAACATGAGGGTACGGGGAGAGACAGACAGACATGAGGGTATGGGGAGAGAGAGAGACACGTGAGTGACTGACTTGGTGGAATATTATTTATCACTTATTGTGTACTTCTTTTCTAATGATGCTCAGCCAGACTAATGAGAGACTTTGGCTGGTTGGGAATCATGGGTAGTATGGTAGTAAAAACACATTCTGCCAGCCAGCAAAAAGTCTCCCATGTTGCTGGCTGAGCATCATAGAAATAAATAAAACTAATACACAGTATTATGGCAAAATATATATCTTTATTTAAAATAAACGTTGGTCCTTTACATTAAAATAAAGTTTTCTCCCTCCCCCTCTCCCCAATATTGAAATGGGCATGCCTGGAACAGAAATGTCTAAAGGGGAGGAGTTCATAATATAGCCACGCCCACCCTTGGGCGCCAAAGGAAAACCTGCACCCAGGCGCCCTTGACCCTAGGATCGGCCCTGCTCTTGCAGTCTTGCAAAAAATAGCCCTTTTGCCGGCTATAAATACTGCCTACCTGAATTGAGTGATGTTTTCTCATGCAGGTTGTACCCGTTGACTGGAGACATGGTCCGTCCATCTGTGTATGTAGTTACATGGGGTACCTCACTTTTCCTTCTTTGCTCTTGTAGCTCACGGTCCCTTTCTAGAGTTTGTTGGATTTCTTGCTCAATTACATTCGACGCAGAAGGTCTAAGTCGAGTGGTTTTGTATATTTCAACAGGGTTTGTGTCTCTGTTTTCCTGTGATTTCTCTGTCAATTTCTGGATCTGCATTACCTCCTCATCCTCTCTCATAGTTAAGCGGAATTTCCAGGGCTGAATTTGGAAATTCTCCTTGTGCAATACTTGTCTTTCTGCTGTGGAAGACTCTGGAGCTGGTCTGTAGTCTAGGATATTGTCTGCACTTTGTCTCCTATATTGAGAGTTGTTCAGTGGTGCTGGTTTGAAGTTGGTTCTTGGAGTATAAGGTTCAGGAGCACCCAGCACAGTCCAGCTGATTTTTTCAAAAGTCTGTGCAGGGTCAACTTGGGCTACATTGTCGCTTGTTCCCAGGTCTACCGTGGCTGCTCTGGAGAATTTGTTTGTGGCTCCTTTCTGTGGTTGAACAGGAATTTCATCTTGCTGCTCAAACAGCTTTCTTCGCTCATCTAGCTCTTGGGCATTACCCTTATCATAGAGTCCTGCCACTTTCCCCTCACTCTTCAGGTCTGCTTCCCTTTGAGCTTCCTTTTCAATTTCTCTTTGAAGGAAAAAAGAGGAACGGCTTCTTTCCTTGCTTTTTTTCTGTGCCTGAGTATCAGAAGACTGTGACAGCACTGGATTTTTCAGGATTTCTACCATCTCTTTGGTTTCTCTATTACCTTGAATACCTCTCTCCTTCCTTAAACTTTCTTCCCTTTCAAGGGCCAAACGGATCTCCCTTTCAATGGGTGTCTCACCGATCAGGTTTGTAATTTTATTTGGCTGTTGTGGTATTTCCTGGAGGTGTACCACTTCATTCACTTCACTTGACTGATCATCAGTTGCACTATCTCTATCATCCATGGACATTTCCCAGAAGAACTGTTTACGCAGTTGACTTGAGCTTCTTTCCCTACCAGCTTGAACATCAGGAAGCTCCATTTGCTGTGTTCTCATTTCAGCTTCCACACCAATGGAGCTCCCCACTTTCTGCTTCTGTGAATTTAAGTCATTTTCATAAAATGACTGGGAAGTGAGAAGAGATGGCTTTGATTGAAGCCTTGGGCTGAGTAAAATACTGCTGTTTTTCTTTTCCAACAATACAAACTGTTTTCTGGCAGCTTCAAAGTTTATCTGCTCTGAGTCCACGTCCTCTTGAATGGAGTGATTGTCCAAGCCAATACGGTCAATATCAGAAACGGAGGTATCCATAGTATCTTGGTAAGTCCAAAGCTCTTCAGTATCTAAACTTTTTCTCTGCCCTTGTTTCTTTATGATATCTCTCCTCTGTTTCTCCAGCTCCATTACCTTTTCTGAAGTAAACTCACGTGAAAGAGGTTGGCCTTCATCATCTTCACCCTCTGAAAATAACTTGGTCGGACTAATATCAGGAAGATAAGCTCGTATGCCAAAGCGGTTTTCCTCCTTCAACAGTGTCAGCTTTCTTTCTCGATCGGGAGAGGGAACCCAAACATCTCTACTCTTGTTTTTTCCTTCTGCAGTTTGGCTATCCTCTAACGCCAGATTGGTTTCAAGCTCTGGCTCCTCACATAAAGTGTCTGTACTTCGTGCCGAGGACAGGGAGAAGATCAGGCTCCTGGTCACCCTGTCCATAGCTGACAGTGGAACAGTTTTAGTCACTTGTTCTTCAGCTGTACTTAGTCTCTCCTGGTCTAGTGAGAACTTGTCGTCTTTCTGATTGAAGATGAACTCAGATGTGCCTGTTAGTTTATTCTCTTGAGTTTCTGTTGCATGTAGCTCGGTCTTATCCCCTGCCTGTGTTTCAGGTGATATAACAGCTTCATCTATAACCTCATTATTCGCCTGTTCCTGGGAACCAATAATTTGGTACTTGGTTATGTTTATGACTTGAAGATCTGATGAGGTAATTTCAGGCAGCTCTTGTCTGTTGGCTTTCTGTAGTTCTATCTGTGAAAATGTTGACTCATTTGCTAACAGATTTTCCTCAGTCACAGGAACCTATTAAAATAAAGGTACAGCAATAGCCGTATGGAAATAAGAATTATTGAAGAATTTTAGAGAAGGAACAAGAATCAACATTATAGAAACTTGAAATAATAACAAAATGTTTAACCAGGAAAGGTGCATTCAGATAGTCTCTGGTTTTCAGGGATCTCCTGGGGATGTTATTTTTGACCATTTTCCTAGGGACGCTACTATTGCCCAATTTAATGGTCCTCATTTTATCTACCTCAGAAGGATAAGGAGCTGAGTTGACGTCACTGGAAATTGAACCTGCAACCCTGAGAGTTGAGCAGATTCTGCAGTTGATGCTTAAATACATTTTAAAGATATTTGTTATTGTCTGCTGTGGTAACAAACCTGACAATAATAAGTCAAATACCCGTAATCTAGCCACACAGTAATATAAATTCTTATGCCATAAACTCCTTACAACTTTGGTCAAAGTTTCCTTTTTGCTGTTGGAATCATGGCTCATTTGAACAACAGTCTCCCTTAGTCTTGGTTAATAATTATTATTGCAAATCCTCAAACTGTGACTTATTTAGTAGTTTACACCAATTATCTTATCCATCAATAAGAGACGAAATCTTAGGTAATTACAAATCTTTAAACATAAAAAGATAATTTGGAATGCCTAAAAGTGTGACAAAATGAGAGGCATAAAAGAATGGGGGACCAATTATGTTACCGATAGACTTTAAATCTTGTGAGATGGTCAAGACAGTTTAAGAATAATTCATTTACTGTTGGTCAGGTACAGTGACCTCATTGGAATGCATTTTACTGATTACAACCCTGAAGTAGTCATCAGTATAAAAGGATGACATGTCACCCTATAGTAATGATGAACTGACGTTAAAAAGGCAGTTGCTACAGGGTCTGCAGACTAATGTATACATAGCTAGGAACTATACATGGGCTATTCCTGAAACTGAACTGATAAATAATCTGAAACAGATCAAACTTGAAAAAATTCTTTAACTTGCCTATTGTTCCAACTTGGATAATACCGAATATTAGCAGTTCTCTTATCAGTTCAATTTTAGTGAATAACCCATCTAATGGATTTGTGGCCACACAAACCTTTTTTTCATGGACTTTGTGATGGACCATTATTTAATGATGCTCTATGGACCTTCATAGACCTTGCCATGGACACCGGTTTCCTTGTATGGACAATTTGTCATAATTGTCCATACAAGGTCAAGGTCTACAAGGTCCATACATTGCACATAACTTGCACAAAGTACATTAAAGCTTGACACCAGCCGTATTACTATTATTACTATTGATAAGAGCTTTGGATAGTTATTTTGGAATGTTAACATATATTTATATATTGGAAGGAGTCTTATCTGTTTTTAATTAACTTGTAATGGTTGTTGATTTACATGTATACAGGCTTATCACATCTGCATATGATCCCTCCACCAACTATTTTCTCACACATCTCTAACATATATTGATGGGCGTTTCTCAGGTAAATTATCACCAGTTACTGATAAGTGATGGCGACTGAAGAATTTATGGGCAAAAATCTGGGACTAATTATTTACTTTTACGCACTCATATAATAAACAAGTCATTAGCTGCATCTCAAGCTATATTGCCATAGTATATACATTATTTATAATTGAAATGAAGCAGTACATTTTTGTTAGTTTAGTATTTTATGCTGTGCTTTTAAGGATTTTAAGGGTCAGCTGGAGGAAAATAAAACTTATGTTTAATTGAAAGTTTGCATCAAGTGTAGACATTATAAATAGAAGTGCTTTAATGAAGAGTACAAAGAAAGTACCTTATTGAGCCCTCTCTGCCCCTATACGTCTATCAGGTTGTTGACATGATAAAGCAATATCTGATCCAAGATTCTGAACAACATATCAACATGTGAGTTCCAACAAAATACCTGACCAAGCCCAATTTAGTAAGCATAATTTATTATGACAATCCTTTTACTTTAATTACTAAAACTTTTCTCACTTCTGTATTTAATATTTTTTGAGTTAAAATAAACACGGTTTTCTATTGTTAGACTATTATGGAATGCCTAGAGCTAAATTCTTATTGGCTATTATTGTGTCGCTGTTTCTAGTAAAGAAGAAGTTTTCTCATACCCATTTGCTCAATAATATAAACCTCTAGCCTTTAGCATTGGTAGCCAAGACAAAAAGCACTATGGGGGATATGTTTAAAAACTCCCGCACTGCAAAGTGTCGGGAGTTTTATAAAACAGGACAATCGTTGTTTGAAATGTATAATGGCGATTGCGCTTTTTTATAACTTTTTTCACACTGTGATTGGCGGAGGTCTCCCCGACACAAGTCAGGTTTTTTTAATACATACTCTGCACCGGCACATCGAGCCCCAACACAACCTAAATCTATGCATTCAGCGTAGATAACGCAGACTGCCATGAGTCTGCTTTGTACATTGCTGTACACACCAATGGCACCAGTATTTGGCACAATCACTGTGTGCGCCATGTTTACACATATACCCTATATGTCATGGATAGTAACAGGTGAGAGTTCTATTAATGTTTTTAAGTTAGAACCTGACTGACAATCTGGTGATCTGTGTATATTTGAGTGCACACATGTATATTTCCTGGAGAAAGACTCAGGGGGGCGGGGAGGAGATGGAGAATGGTCCAGTACGTCTGTGTGTAGCTGATAAGCCAAGTTACAGATAATTCTTGGAAACTTGCAACCGGTCATTTTAACAAACACAAACACGCTGACACTATTCAAATGAAAACAGAAACACGAAGCATCGAAAAACGAAACAGACATATAGCTATGTACATACATGTGCTGCTTACAAGTGTTTATATTAACTTTTACATGTTATACACATATTTTGGCATGGCACTAAGCTTGCATGCACTCTAACAAACTTACAAACAGTAGATTAAAGCATACTTATAATCTATTGCATTATGATAATATAATGTAATAAGCTAAAGTTTTTCTTTTACAGATCCTCCAATTTTAAGTCTACTACATTCGACCAATTTTTAGCCCATTAGTTGTTGTCTCTAAAGAAGGAAACTCAGCAGTGTATCAAATGAGCACCTTATTGCTAGATACATACAGTAAATAGTGCCTAGTGCTCATTGCAATCTTCCAAATTTCTGTACGCATTAGGTACCATATTAATCTGGTGCTACTTCCTCCAAATTCTCTACCCATTTCCTTTGCACTCCTTTATATTTCTTTCACCACCCTAACCACTTTATATTGTATTACATTACATACACTATTTCATCCCACCTTCTTGTTCTTCTATATTCTCCTCAATTTCAATTTCTCACCTTCACAGTCTGGTACACGGCTCCGTATGGCCAGTGATCCTCCAGTCTGCTCTGAATCTGCAGGCAAAGTCCAAGAAGCAGGGGGATGACACACCCAGGGGAGAGGAGGGATCTCAATATAAGAGTGAAGGAACACTTGGGCAGATGTGACTTACTGAGTAAGAAAGATAGGTGTGCCAGGACATTGGCACCACTGGAGTGTCAAAGTGGGTGTGCGAAGAGTGGAATCTATGTGTGTGTGAGCGTAGAGCAGCTACAGTGGATGGGTGTGATAAAAGAGGGTGTGTGCAAGGGAATTTTCAGATCACTATAAACTTAATTACAGCCTAACTTGTACAAAACCCACTGATTATAATGGCAACAATTGTTTTCATTTGTGACTGCACCAAGCAACCTTCCATTATTGTCTTGAACAGTCAAAAATAAATCTATAATTAAGTAGAATAAAGACAGTAAAAGAAATAGTGTAATTGTGATCGCTAAGAGCCTACAATGTGGGACATGACATGGAGGATAGTGATACTAACAAAGTGATCAAATACAGATGTACCCAAGAAGTGGAACCATGAAACATATTTACTATGCTGTTCCCAATCTCTTCCACTAGTTTTTGGCATAAACTGTCATCAAAAGTGGTTATGTAAAACCAGTATGGTGATTCATATTTACATTTACATGGCGTGCAGCAGACCAACAACTTAAAACAAAATGTTTTGAGAAATAGCATAAATAAACATGTCCAAATATAAAAAAATAACACCACAAAAAAAAAAATCAGAGACAGAGAAAAAGTAATTTGTTTCAAATTTACTACATTACAAAGGCCTGACACAAAGGTATAGAATAAAGAGTCCTTCTCAATGATTCGTCTTTAACAAAGGCTTGATTAGCCAAAATGCAGAAATCATGGAAAAAGGCTTGATCACATTCAATTATGTCAGCCCTTTGTCATTTGATAAATATTTTTTTTCCTTTCTTTTTCTTTTTTTCTCCAAAGCAGAAAAATTCAGTTTCAGCTACCAATATGAAACCCAAAAATAGAAATGGAAAAGAAAAAAACATGACAAGACAAGACCAAATGACATAGAAGATTCTGCGTCCCAGCGGACGTTTTTGTAATTACATATTTAGGCTCACAACCACATCCATTTAAGTCTATTTTATTCTCCCTCTACCTCTTCTTTTCTCCTGGTCTTGCTCTCTATCCTCCCTTTCTCAGCTTCCTCTCTCCCCTTCCACTTCTACCCCCCTATGACTATCCTTTGGGTGGTTAATTTACTTAATCTAATTCACCTTTCTGGAGTCGCTCAATACATTTATTCCTGGTTTGTATTCTTTTGAAATTGTATTTGTTTTGCATAGTAATACCCTTCTCCATGACACACTGATAGATAAATTGGGTCTTAATATACTGTCAAAGGATGGGTTCACTTGTTCTCCAGTGCCTTGCTATCAGGACTTTTGTTGCTGTTAAAATGTGGATGAGAAAGGGGAGCCCCTTCTTGTTGGGTTTGGGGAAATTAAATGTAGCAAAGCTCTTTCAGGTGTTAAACTCCATTCTTCCCCGTATTTCGCTATACGTCTCTTTGAAAGCTCTTTCTATATTTTTTCAATAATTTGACAATTCCACCAAATGTGCAGCATATCTCCCCTTCCACGTCCACATCTGTAACACACGGGTGCAGCCCATGGGTCAATCTTGGCCAGGGAGTAGGGGACACAGTACCAGCGATTTATCAGTTTGTATTGTACTTCATTCAAGTTCAAGCAGCTAGCTAGCTTGCTTTCCCCTCTCCTGATTGCGAATGGATGGATTTATGGACCCCCCCCCCAGTGTAACAATTTCCAAATTTTGGATAATAGATGTTTTGTGTGTTGTGTTTCATAAATTTTCTCAAGGAGGGAGATTGTCTTATGGGAGTAGCCTCTACCGTATGATTTAATATTACGCTCTTGACCCTCAGGTACCTAAAGCATTCCTGGATGGGTAACCCAAATGCTTCCTGTAATCTGGCAAAGGGCTTGAGACTACCCCCAGCCAGGAGGTCCCTAATTTGAAGTATCCCTCAGTCTTTCCTTGTTTTAAAAAACATCTCTTCTGCCTCCATCTCTATGACTGATATAAGAAGACAGTTGAGAAACATATGTGGTGGGCCCAACTTCTTTTTTTTAAGAAGACAGTTTCAGAGCCAGTTTCTGAGTATCTGTTTCAAGGCTCAGAACGTATTGATTTTACTAGTTTCTCAGACTTTGAGCTAGACATCCAAAAAAATGGAGCCGGAATCTTAATATGGCCAGATCTCCCTTTGTTCCAATTTGTACCATGCTTCCTTGGATGCTCCACTTAATTGGGTGGTAATAGCCTGTGTCCAGTGCTGTATTTACCGCGAGGCATCCTAGGCGGATGCCTAGGGCGGCAAATTTTGGGGGGCGGCAGCGCCCCCCAGCACTGAAATGTAAAAAAAAATAAAAAAATAAAACGCGGCCCTTTAAAAAATAAAAAGACCGCGCTTGCAGGCAGAGACGGAGGTAAGAGGGGATCGGAAGATCCCCCCTCACCATCGCTCTGCCTGCCAGGCTGCACGGGGAGCCGAACAGGCAGCACAGAGAAACCTCCGTGCTGCCTGTTCGGCTCCCCGTGCAGTGTGCCGACACGGAAGTGCCGACGGGCGCGCTGACGTCATACACGCGCTGGGTCACGTGACCTGTCGGCACAATCGCCGGGAAGCCGAACAGGCAGCATGGAGGGACCATCATGCTGCCTGCCACTAGCAACCAAGGAAAGGTAAGTATTGATGGGAGACTGTGTGTGTGTGTGTGATGGGAGTCAGAGTGTGTGTGATGGGAGACAGTGTGTGTGACTGAGTGTGATGGGAGTCAGAGTGTGTGTGATGGGAGTAGGAGTGTGTGACTGAGTGTGATGGGAGTAGGAGTGTGTGACTGAGTGTGATGGGAGTGTGTGTGTGATGGGAGTATGAGCTTGATGTGAGTCTGAATGATGGGGCATGTCTTAGGTGTGTAACGTGGGTGTGCAGCTTGGGTAGGGGGGTGCCCGGATTTTGTCTGCCTAGGGCAGCACAAAATCAAGATACACCACTGCCTGTGTCAGGAGTGCAACATGGGCATACTCCCTTATATTGTGTAGTTTTTTACCTCCTTCCTTTTTCCCCCCATTAACATTTGAAGTTTTTATCTGGGCTTCTTACCTGCCCATATGAATTTATTGAAAACTGATTGAATAAGCACTAGCCAACTTGAGGGAACCTGAACTGAGAGCATTCTAGTAAGATAGATCCATTTTGGTAAAACATTTGCCTTAACTGCGGTTGTTCTTCCCCACCAGGAAACATAAAATCCCTTAATAATATCGATAACATTAACCTCCATCCCCATTGCAGATTCTGGTGTTATCATTATTCCCAAATATGGGATGGGTCATGTGATAAATATTACTTTTTTTTCTTTTGCTGAATTTTGAGTTTGTAACGTTTGTTTTTTGCTTCAGTTGCCCCCTCATATATAGATTTTTATATTGATGCTCTAGGTCTCTTGGAAACCCATTATGAGCTATGGCACTCGTGTGGCATATGAGTTAAATGAGCTGGTTTATTTGAGTACTTATCTAACATTTTCCATGTAGAAAAGGGCTAAAATCACTTATTTTCCTAAGAGTATAAACACAGGAAAAATCTTATATATTGTATTAAATGTGTACATAATTGAATGGTAGGAACGGGATGCAGATGTTATACACCGTACATCATTTTTAATAAAAAGGAATTTGTAAAATAAATACAAAATATTTGGAGTTCATATAAAAAGATTAAAAGGCATGTCTTTAATGGACGAGAGTGTAAAAGCAACCGTTTATCTTCAAATTGTTCTTCCTGCTCTGTGTTATCATTCATGAAATAATCCTGAGATATCACATTGTTTTGTTTTTACGTTTTTGTTTTAAACGATATTTTAAAAATATTTTTCGGAAAATTGAAATACCTTCGTCTTTTTTAGTATTTGAGTCATTCACCTGTTGCACTATATTATGTGGCCATCTTCGTCACACACTAATATACCAAAATATAGATGATAAACCCCATAAAGTAACTACACTGCCCATTATGCACTGCCCGCTATGACATTGCTCAGTCCAATATTTCGACAATATAATTTTTTTTTTTTATAAAGCTTATCGTGCAGGCAATAATTCTCATCATATAGTACAGCACCAAGCACACTGCCCATGGTGCAGACAATAATTCTCATAGAGCCAGGGGCGGACTGACCATACGGGCACTCGGGCACTGCCTGAGTGTCTGGGCCTGTAGGGGTGCCAGCTGCCGAACTACGAGATCATGGGGGTCATGTGACCTTGCGCAGGACTGTGTGAGCTACCGCTCACATCAGCCTGCATTTTCAAGCGCTGTCACGTGCGTCTGCCCGGAGCAGAGACTTGTGACAGGGCTCGGTAATGCAGGCTGATGTGAGCGCAGTTCACACAGTCCTGTGTGCATCACGTGACGTTGCATAATGATGGTGATGGAGCAGCTCAGCAAAAACATAAAATAAGTGGTCATCAATGTTGATTAGCAATGGGGGGGGGGTCTGATTAGCAAGGGGGGGTCTGATTAGCAAGGGGGGGTCTGATTAGCAAGGGGGGTCTGATTAGCAAGGGGGGTCTGATTGGCAAAGGGGGCTCTGATTATCAAGGGGGGGGGGATCTGATTATCAAGGGGGTGTCTGGCAAGGGGAGTTGTCTGATTGGCAAGGGGAGGTGATTGGGTAGGGGGGTCTAATTAGCAATGGGGGGTCTGATTGGCAAGGGGGCGTTTGATTAGGTAGTGGGGGGTGTTTGATTGGGTAGTGGGGGCGTCTGATTGGCAAGGAGGGGGTCTGATTGGCAAGGGAAGGGGGTCTGATTGGCAGGGTGGGTCTGATTGGCAAGGGGGGTCTGATTGGGTAAAGGGGAGTTCTGATTGGTTAGTGGGGGGTGTCTGGGTAGTGGAGAGGAGTCTGGGTAGTGGGGGGAGTCTGTATAGTGGGGGGTCTTAGTTGGATGTGGGGACGTCACATTGGGAAGTTGGAAGGGCACACTGGGTAGTGTGGGGGTCTGATTGGGAAGTCTGGGAGTCAGATTGGCATGTTTGGGGCAAGATTGGCAAATATGAGGGTCATACTGGAAAGAAGAGGTCAGATTGACAAATATGGGGGTCGTACTGGGAAGCAGGGGGCAGATTGGCAAGTTTGGGGGTGAGAATCGGTAGTGTGGGGGTAACGTGGGGCAGATTGGCATGTTTAGGGGCAGATTGGGAGAAGGGGGCAGATTTTGAAGTCTGGGGTCTGATTGGGAAGATGGGGTGTGATTGGGAAGTGTGGGGTCAGGTTGGGAAGAGAAAGCAGACTGCCACATTTGGGGGGCAGATTGGGAAGTGGGGGTCATATTGGCAAGTCTGGAGGTCTGATTGGCAAATCTGGGGGTCATACTGAAAAGTTTTGAAGGAGACTGGAAAGTTTGGGGGACATACTGGGAAGAAGGGGGCAGACTGGAAAGTTTTGGGACAGATTGTCACATTTGGAGGGCAGGGATTACACGTGGGCAATACATGGGGGCCCCATGACCATCTCTTGCCCGGAGGCCCCATGAGTTGTTAGTCCACCCCTGCATACAGCACAACACCAAGCACACTGCCCATGGTGCAGACAATAATTCTTATATAGCACAGCACCAAGCACACCGCCCATGATGCAGACACTAATTCCCATATAGCACAGCACCAATCACACTGCCCCTGTTGCAGACAATGATTGTTTTATAGCATAGCACCAAGCACACTGCCCATAGTGCAGACAATAATTCTTATATAGCACAGCACCAAGCACACTGCCATGATGCAGACACTAATTCCCATGTAGCACAGCACCAAGCACACTGCCCATGTTGCAGACAATGATTGTTTTATAGCACAGCACCAAGCACACTGCCCATGGTGCAGACAATAATTCCCATATAGCACAGCACCAAGCACACTGCCCATGATGCAGACACTAATTCCCATATAGCACAGCACCAAGCACACTGCCCATGTCACAGACAATGATTGTTATAGAGCACAGCACCAAGCACACTGCCCATGTTGCAGACAATGATTGTTTTATAGCACAGCACCAAGCACACTGCCCATGGTGCAGACAATAATTCCCATATAGCACAGCACCAAGCACACTGCCCATGATGCAGACACTAATTCCCATATAGCACAGCACCAAGCACACTACCCATGATGCAGATGCTAATTCTCATACAGCACAGCGCAGAGCACACTGCCCATGATGCAGACACTAATTATCACATACTGCCCATGATGCTGACGATAATTCCCATATAACACAGACACAGCACACAGTCCATGATGCAGATGGTAATTCCCATATAGCACAGCACCAAGCACACTGCCCATGATGCAGACGCTAATTCCCATATAGTTCATCACCAAGCACACTGCCAATGATGCAGATGCTAATTCCTATATAGCACAGCACCAAGCACACTTCCCATGGTGCGGACATTAATTATCACATACTGCCCATGATGCAGACACTAATTTCCTAACAGCACAGCACCAAGCACACTGACTATGATGCAGACACTAATTTCCATAAAGCACAGCACCAAGCACACGGTCCATGATGCAGATGCTTATTCCCATAAAACACAGACCAAGCACACTGTCCATGATACAGACACTAATTCTCACTTAGCACAGCACCAAGCACACTGTTCATGAAGGAGACACTAATTCTCATGTAGCACAGTAGCAAGCACACTGCCCATGGTGCAGACGATCGCCATGCAGAAACGTACACATACTGCTCAGGAGGGAGTGAAACATTAGCACCACTCAGTTTCCTTTCTACCTACCTGCTCTCTCTTCTCCAAACTGCTGCAAAGCACTTGCCATGGGGAAGGATATTTAAACATCTTGTCTGCTTTCGTATCCCCAACCAGGGGGCCAGGTATCTTTGGTGCTGTAGGTCCAAACGCCGAGAGGATCAGTTCAGTGGCAGGGATGTGGGGAGACTACCAGACCTAGTGAAGAAATCTCACAATGAACAGGTGGAGTAAGGAAGGAGAGCAGTGAACTTAGACACACTTACATAAAACAACAAACCTACACTTTACAGTCTCCCATAAAACAGCCTCATTGCAATAAGCATACAGTGGAATTACACACAATGTTTACATTACCAGTTGCAATATAATCTGCACTAAATACAGAGAGTCTACTTTTAGAAATACAATTGAATGCACATATGAAATCCCATGTCAAAAACTTTCAAAGTGATTTTACTGTTTTTTCTCTCTCTCTAATTAGTTATATTTATATTTCATATACAGTGAAGTAACAATAGGCAAATTATTCTATAGGGTTAATTCATAAAAACGAGTATTGTAATGAATGGACAACTGGCCAAGTCACTATTTAGTGTATATATCATAACGGCATAGGCAATTGCAAAAATCAGGGCAAAATAGTTGAATTTTAAAAATTCTCCAACCCGCCTATTATTCTAGATAGTCTGTTAATCAGGTTCCTATCAGCGTATTTCAGTTCAGATAATTGAGTTTATTACTCTCCTTTAAATTCTTTGCCCAGCTCTGCATAAATAATAATGTAATGATAACAAAGGATAAAATCCCAGAAACAAAAGCGCCTGCAAATGTATACCCCAGGGCATCCACTAATATATTTTCCAAGGCCAATTCATAGATAAAACTTACTGCTTCCCCAAATGGCACAGCAAATTAAGTCTGCTGAAGATCCTAGGCCACGTTCCAGTAGAATGTAAGAAATTCTCCAGGTTTCAGCAGTAGTTGTAGCTGAAGCACCAACATTTTTTTTTGCCTTAAGTAAATAAATCTCACCCTTGAGTGAAAAAAAGATCGGATGCTGTATGTCAAATTTCTGGGTCAAAAAGAATGTTACAACCAATCAGGAAAGGGCACATTGAATGGTTACTCTACAAAACTGCAATGAACTGAAATGGCTACTTTTTCAATGCCTCCTTGTAAGAGAATGTGTAACAATGTATCCCATTGGGGTTTTTTTTAGAGCTAAATTTAACTTTAGAAGAATCCATTCCATCCTACTCCCCCTATATCATTGTAAGATTATGTAAAATGCATTGTTCTTTTTATTGTGTGTAAATGCTGATCTAATAATGCTAATATTATATATAATATGCTAATAACTGTATCTGTTTCATGGACACATGATTGGGAGAACCTGAAAGTAATTCTTTTAAAAAACATGGATAGGATACATTCAGCTATGCCATTGAGAATGATACATACTGTAACAGGGATGGCTAAACCATGGCTGGGGAGCCACACTCGGCTCTTTAACATAAAGCGTGGCTTGCGGAATTATAATTATTTACCCGGTATATAAATCCACTGGATTAAAATGTACGTGTACTATTCAGTGAGTGTGTGCAGTTGAAGCATCATGAAATTCTTACAGGGCATGGGCTTTAGGGGCTACAGTCATGGGGTCTTTGCCAACCGGAGGGCCTCCGGAGATTAAGTGAAAAGTTATATAAAAACAGGTACCTGTATCAGTACATTTCTGAATACCACTGTACACCATCAATGATAGGCCCTCTTATTTCCCCTGATGCATGAGCATGGAAGTTAAATTTTTGGAAATGTTACTGGTGACCTCATGGTGCCTGTAGCCCAGGGGTTTACAAAATCTTAATCCAGCACTGCAAAGCAACACCTGACATAGCTCATTTGTACGGCCTTGACAACTATCAGCCAGAATTTAAACTACTAAAAATATTATGATAAGAGTATAATTGTATTGGAGCAATTTTCTCCATGTTTTGAATGGATATTTACTAAGACAAATGAATACAATTAAAAATATGTTTTACTCCCTTTATTATTGGCAATCTAATTTAAAGCTAATAGTATGCAAATGTGCCCAATTGTCATAGTTGTTTTCATAGTTCCTTACCGTATTAATTATGCTCAATATAGTAAAAAATAATAATTAGTCAGGATTTTTAAAATATTTTGTATATAAGGCTACTTTGTGATTATTGAAACCATCGCAAAATAACAGTTCAAAAATGACCTACATGAATAAAATTTAATTCAAGTTAATGTGTGTCTGTGTGCATGCTCTGGCTCCTCCCCAGTTGAGCGCCTGGTATTTATGTCTGTCACTTGTGACCTTGGACTCCCCAGTATCGATAATTGTAGTCATGGCAGGCAGCCAGTGAGAAATCCACTTTACACTTCCTCAATCCCAGTCACGCCACTTTATTGGCCTATTCATGTCTTTCTTTCACTTTATCCACTACATAACGCCCTTAGAGTCTCCTAACCTCACAATTTTCAATCTTTTAAACTGCAATAAAAGGCAAAAGAAAAGGTGGGTGTGATATTTAGGAATGTCGTATCAAGCAAACATCACTGTGAGCTGACACCAGCTGCAAATTCTGCATAGCTGGAAACTCTCAGTTTTTCATGTGGAGATTCTTAGTTTTAGTAACTGTGGCAAAGTCTGTTCCAAAAATAATTTTTTGGTCTCTATAGCATGTGTGTCCTTATTATTAGGAGTTTTTACATTTTATATATCTTGTGTATTGGTCTGTTTGTGTATTAATGTGTGTGTTAGGGAAACACTTTTGTAATGTCATAGCTCCTTTAATAGACTGATGTTAGTGATGGTGACTTGATCAAACTGCACGTTAGGCCAAAGCAGCCGAGTTTAAGACTTTTTGTCAACTCATTACCCATTGAAGGTTGGTTGTTAATTAATTATTTAGTGACAGACCAGCTTTATACAAAAGCTAAAGTTAGAGACTATGCTAATATATAACTAAACGTGTGTAGATTAGGATTGAAGACCATTTCATAATGCGGTCTCTGTGGTGCACCATATCAAGCAGTGTATGAACGCAAAGTGTACCGTTTGGAAGACCACCAAGCACTACCACCAGCATTAAGCACCATACATGTGTAATTAAATTAACATCTATCCTCAGAATGTGTACAGATTTGTGCAAGTCTTTTATTTTTCATTTGTTCTTACAGAAGAATTATTTTTCTACACAACTTTTGACTATTTTAAAATTCGCTTTTATGTCAAACCAGACATCAGAGTTCATAAAAAACAGAATTAAAGGGGTATATTTTCAGCTTTAGCAATGATGCCTTTATTAACCCAGCTCCTATCCTGCTTCCACTTGACATGGTAACTCTTCTACTGCAGGGATATTTAACAGTCCATGGACTACAACTTCCATCATTTTCTGCTATTATAGGGAATATGGGAATTGTAGTCCATCAATTCCTGGCAGGCAGACACACACCTTGCATTAGCAATCATTATCTCTGCTCTTCTTCCACCCCCCCCCCCCCGACCCCCCCTGGGCCCAACTTGAATTCCTATCGGGCATACCTGATGTTAGCAGTAACACAACACAGTTGGAATGATAGAGGTGGCTTTACCCTGCTCCCTACTGTCATTAATCCATCGCCATCTCTTATCTTATCAAGCCTATTATAGTAGTTTCATCCAGGGCACTGTAAAGCTTACATATAGCTGTGTGTACAGAGCACTTTACAAGATGATAATAATCTAGTGTTTGCCACACTGATATTTATTTATCAAAACAGGGGATGTATAAAAATAATTAAAGAAACCCACACACGGTATTAGAATTTGTTTGCAATCAGTTACTTGTCTGTACAGACATATACAGAATGTTAAATGATTGAGTCTTACCTGCCCCCATCCATCCTGTATGTTTCTTATATACTTCTCTAGTTTGCCCATTCTCAGAGGGTGGTGAGGGCCCCGGTGTACATGCAGTATGCTGGTCGCTGGCACGGACTGACCAGGAGGAGAGCCACAGGACAATAGTCTGGGGATGCTGACTGAGGGAATGCACACCCAGGAATGTTGCTGATTACACAGCCGCTTTTATTAGGCAGAAACCAAACATGAGCTTGTGAGCGGAGCATGGGAGTCCGGAAACTTCAGGAGAATGGGAGGGGAGGTTAGTATATGTGCGGGTCATTTCATGTGTATCGGGAGGGGGTGTTTCAGGTAAAACTTTTTCTAAACACCCCTTAATCAAAGGAACCCTGCTTCAAATGTTTGTGTTTTTCACAGTATCACACTTTCACAATACACAAACAAGGGTTATTCATTCTCACAATATAATAATACTTTGTGTTATCCAAATCAAGGCTGTCCAGAAGGAGGACATAGGGTTGATGTGCCACACAATGTTTTTGTTATGACTCTAGGTCTTTTGGCGCACTCCATAAATTCTGTTGTGTTACCCTATCCTTGTAATACTCTGCAGTGTCCGTCAAAGGTATCATAAGAATTATAGCCACATGGAAAATACCAAAAGTGCAGTTACATGTAATAAAAAAAACATATCTGAACAATGTGAGCATAAGGTAATTTTGTACACCTCAAACCAAATACTTACATTTGTGATTAAAAAACATATGCTTGCAAATTTAGGTTTTTTTTCCATAAAGATCCATAGATTTTGTCTAACCACATTTAAACAGATGGGTTATTATTGCTAATGTTTGTAACTTTACTGTTGTCATAACACATACACCGATCAGCCATAACGTTATGACCACTGACAGGTGGCAAGCCGGCGGAGGCAATGTGATGCTTTTGGCAATGTTCTGCTGAGAAACCTTGGGTCCTGCCATTCATGTGGATGTTACTTTGACATGTACCACCTACCTAATGAAGCATCTGTCCAATGGAGCATCTGTGTGATGTGCTGGACAAACAAGTCCGAACCATGGAGGCCCCACCTCGCAACTTACAGGATCTGTTGCTAACGTCTTTGTGCCAGATACCACAGCACTCCATCAGGGGTTCAGTGGAGTCCATGCTGCAAATGGGTCAGGGCTGTTTTGGCATTGAAAGGGGACCTACACGTTATTAGGCAAACGGTCATAATGTTATGGCTGATTGGTGTATAAAAAGAGCTATTCTAGTATGTATTGCTCTGTGTATACAGCTAGGTGTGTGACTGTCTGCAGATGTAAACACCAGTGTGTGTGTCTCTGTCATAGACACAGGACTCTGTAAACATGAGATTAAATGACACAGTTTATTGACTTAGATATTTTTACAATGAATTTGTCTGAAACCTTGGGAAAAGGAGCAATGAGAATGGGTAAGGTTCAGTATCAGGCACAGCAGGAAATCCAGAGCAAGGGACAGAGGCACCAATATGAATGTCCAGCCTGGGCCCTGCTGTCTCTCTAACCCCCATGATGATGTCCATGACTAAGGGACGAGCAAAGTCATCTGGGCAGGTCGCAGAGTAAACAAACAAGGATCACATTCATTATGGTTGGAGGGGCGCAGACACACGAACTCCAGAAGACTCTGCAACAATTCTCCATGCATCTCATAACAATGCTCTTCAAAACATTGTTATCCCACCCAGCAGTGAACAGGTTAAAAAATGAATTCCCACATCTTTAACATCGTCTTGCTTATAGTTCAATATACCATCCTCCATTACTCCAACTGATGTAATTGCACTGACCATCACTTTCCTACATGCAGAGTGACTTGTTAACCCTCCCCCTTACTACAGGACCGTAATACATGGTAACAGCAGTTAAGTAAAATGACAGTAGATGCAATAGGGATTTTTACTGCTTTGGGTAGCATTTGGTGACATTGCATGATTCAATTCTTTAAAGGAGCTGATTATCGGATTATTACATAAGTCACCCCAGAAATCCTGTAATATTTTATACACATTCAAATCAGCCTTTTTCTTATTCAGCTCGCAGACCAGGGAATAAAATTCTCAAGATACCTCCTATTCAACCAAAGCACATGTTACATTATATAAAACTGGCCAATATGAGCAGTTAAGGGCCATCAGATGAGTTGGGAGCCTCTCCTGCTCTCCCTTAATTTTATAAAATACCAGTATCTTCCTATTATAGATAGTCCTGCAGATTCTACATGGAGGGGAAGGGTAAAGATGAGGTGGGAAACACACAAGAAGATAATGCTTGAATACTTATGCCTGTAGAGCAGAGCTAGTTAGGGAGAAGACTACCCTTCCAGCTTTGGGTAATGTCGGGTCCTTTCTCCTGTTTGGAATAGGTTTGGTCATAATGTTTGGGAGAGGAATTTCCCATTCCAGTCTTAAGGGGAGGGGACATCATTTCTTATTTAAAAGGGAGAGGGAAGGGCGGAATTATTTCTCAGGTAATTTGGGGGTTAAAGAAGGAAACTGCTAACGTTTGGGAAAATGGATACATATGGCAGACAGGTGTTCCATAAGCTCATGGGTTATAGAGAGGACTCTCTCCAATGCTGCAGTGGCTAGGGAAAGAACCATCTCAATCTGTCAAGGGAGAATCCCCCCTTTCCAGACTACATTGTGAAATAGCAGCTCCCTTCTTGAGCTTTATAGGATGGAATGGTAGAGGAGGAAGAGAAGCCCCCTATATCATTAAGTTTACATCACACTGCAACATTTGCACCTCTGTTTCTTCATGGTCAGATCCTGCTCCCCACTCTTGGGTGGTGCTGTGTCATTGGTCTCTTGCTTGTCATTCTTGTTGGGGGGATCTGCAGGTGCTCCATTAGGTGGGTGCTGTGTCTTCTCTGGAAGATCCCCATCGGCAGCTGGTTGAGGGTCTCCATCACTGATGACCACCAGCTCAGCTGTGATGGCCTCTTCAAGACCCAGTACCTTCTTGGTCTCATTTTCGTCCTCCACATTCTGGTAACCCATGAAGATCATGGTGACAGGGGGCTCTGGACCTTGAGGAGTCTGAGGTGGCCGTGCCTGCACACCAGGGATCTCCTTTCTGGGAGAAGCTCGCTGGATGGAAGTCTTGTCATCAGTCAAAGAAATTTCACTAAGCGTTGCCTCCTCTGCTTTGTGGATCAGATCTTCAACCTCAACAGAGCTTAGGGGATGGACACTGTCATTAGGAGCAGCGACCTCTGATCTAACTGCATGTACAACTGCAAGAAGAAAAAGAGTGTTACAGTAAGTAAAAATTGAGTAAATCATGTATACAAACGCTAGGCAACACAACAAAGATATAGTATGGGACAGAAGGAGCTATATAACAAAGTATGATGAGAGGGACATGAGCGAAGATAAAATGTTCATCAAAATGACAGAAACAAACTAATTTAAACCATGATAGACTGAGAAGAAAATCAAACAAGGGAAAACAAAGAGGAAATATGGATGCATACTGATAAACTGCAGAAAACCTTCTTTATGAGAAATAATATAGAAAATACAGTCCAGTAAGACTGAATAAATGTGTTTTATTTTTTAAATATATATATATATATATATAGATATTTGTACCTGAAAAGCACCTTTCCCCACCATTTGAACACAAAACTTTGGACTTGAAACACAATAAAAACTATCCAGGTATCATTGGAAAAAACACTAAAAACATCCCTCACAATGTTTGAAAATGTTTTTTTTGGAACACGACCTAGAAAGTCATCTATGTTGTTTTTTCAGATCTCTATGAGGTACATTTAGTGTTAAATTGGATTTTGAAATGAAAATTTAATTTCAGGTAAATGTCTTGGGGGAATAGCCAGGTTTTCGGTTACTTTAAAAACAAAACAATCTTTTTATTGACAACATGATTATTTGTAATACAGATTAACACCACTTTTAACATAATATGAAATATAACGGGTAAGCTTGACAATGTACCATTCAGCTGTTCACAGATATTACAATGTAAAGTATTTCTGTACTTCCATCAAAAAAGTAGTGTATAACCATCTTAACATTTTGCTATTTTTTTTTATCAAACATCGGAGACCATATAAAATTTTCTATCTAATTATATTACAGTTTAGTATCCAAATGTCGCCAAACATCGCAAACAGAAAAATAAACATAAAACTGACAATTTCCTCCATCACCACGCCCTATTCTTTCATTTTCAAACTATCAATAAAATACACATTTCACATCCACCATCTGCGTCCTGGTGGTCTATATTACATCATTGTATGTTGACTGGAGTTCTGTTGCACAAGGTGTGTGCACAATACCATGAGATGTATTCAAAAGCAGTTTTGATGGAGGATCGGATCTCAACAACCAGTATGGATATATATTTTGTTGTCATGTATGATTTTTGTTTGGCTGTTTTGTTTTGAAAAGGGTCATATTAGGTGGTTCTAGGTGTCTACATTGGTCGGTGGTTGTGGGTGTATCCACTGGTGCAGGATGGTTTTATGTGCTGCGACTAGTAGTACATGTGTAAGACTTTTATGTTCAGAAAATGGAAGTGCATACGTAAAACTAACGCAATATAAATCCAGTTGAAAAAAATTCAATGCCGATCCAAAAAAGAGTCTCCAGGTGATAAATGAAGCCTCGCGTCCAGGCGATGTAGTAGTGACCCCCGGTCACCAGATGTCCCGCCTCCTTGTCAAATCAGGGGCTGCCAAAATTCCCTGGCCCTCCTACCTTCAAATTGATGGGGGATAATTTTTTAAATTACCTTCCTACCCCCATACCTGTAGGTTGCCCAGGTAGGGCATGAAGAGGTGAGACTAAACATGTAAAAAAAAACAGCCTTTGAGTGCCATTAGGGTGGGCAGCGCAAATAAAAAAAAAATGACCTTAAAACATGTCCTGTGACAATCAGTGACACCCTTAAGTCCTCATCTTTGGCCTAGGAAAAGTTGCTATCCAAAAGTTAAAAAAAAATTGAAAAAGCTTCAACAAGAGGGGAAACGCGTTGTGTGAGAGGAGAGGAGTGCACAGACAACACTATTGGTTTTATGGACAAGCATCTGGGACTTTTAAAACGTTTTTAAATGTAAGATCTTACTGTTTGTTGGTTTTATTGCTTATATTAAAATACTTACTTGTGCAATCCTGCCTTCTCCTTCCCATGTGATCTGGATATCTGGGCTGCCTCTGGAGCTGGTTTACAAGATCCACCTGCTCTTATCTGAGCTCACCCACGCTATTTATCTTGAGCAGGGTATTGCTCATGTAAATGTGAGTGTACCATTTATGCACTTTGCACTATTATACCATTGCACTGATATACTACACTATTATTGTTTTAGTTTTTTTCCCTTTGCATAATATCTGAGCATTTCGTCTCATAGAAAAGGGTAATGCTCTTTTTTTCTAGTGTTGGTCACTAGCGCACATGTTCACTTTATTGTATTTGTTTTCACTGGTTTGCTAGGAGTGAGACACTAGCTGTGCACAAGTGCTAGCTTACTCCATCACAGTTATTGGCGCAGTATACTGTATTGTTTGTTTATTAAAAAAAAATCCCCCTAAAAAAAAAAGCGCTACCAAATAAACTGCCTTTAAAATCCATCCTATGCTAAGCTAATCAGTCCCAGCCATTGGCTAAATTTGAAACCGTTTTTTTATGTATTAAATTGGGCAGGGGGCCATTTACGTCCCCAATTACATTTATAAGCCCGGAATTCTATTGGGGTGCTGGGAACCATTTCAGCTCCTTCCCAAAATTTGCCAGGAGCTTGAGGGAGGCATAATGGGAGCCTCCATGGCTCCCCCAGCCTTTTTTTCTTCTTAAAGTATATATTTAACCCATTCAGTGTGGTAGGGAGCACTGCTTGCATTCCCTACATCACTGAAAGACTTTTCATTGTGTCACTGTTTGTGCGCTAATTGCCATCCAGTTCAGTGTTAGTATAGAGGTTTTTTTTTTAACAGGTGCGGTAATGATTTTACTGCTCCCATTAACTATGTTAGCGGTGGCTATTGAATCACAAATGCGCATTAATTTACTTATTTACACACATTTTGATATCAACAGCCGGCATGGAATCATGGCCATTATATGACTAAAGTGAACCACACCAACAAAATGCAATAGAGAGAAGACAAGCACACAACGTTTTGGGAACTAGAAGGGAAATAAGGGCTAATTAAAAAAAAAAAAAAAAATGAATGACCACTCCAATAACATTTTGGCATTATTCCATCTTCACCTACTAGTATTTACACTGTACAATCATTAATATTGCTTCATGGAATCACTGTACATTTTTAGTCACTCAAAGAATGAAAGAAAGAAAACATAGAAAGAAGAAAGAGAGAACCAAAGCACACAATAACTACCATTTATTTCAACAGTAAACCTTCTCTCCTCATCTTTAGTTATTGGCATGGTATTATCAACTGATGTGTCATTAAGCTGGATGAATCTCTACTACCTGATGTGCAGCTAGGCAACAACAGGCTGAACACTGATGATGTAAATGCTATAGTAACAGCCTATATTGTGAACTACTCATTTTTATATTTACAAAAAGGATAATAACGACATTCATCATACCATATCTGACAAATGTTCTCCATGATTCATGTAGAACTTGGCCTTTCAAGCAAATGCAGATAGCAGCCTTTGGTATAGGAGTAGGTCTATTGGACTGAGTTTGTCATCACAATAATTGTGTTAGTTGAGCAGTGTTTTTCTGTGATGTTGACTACGTGCCAGGAACAACATTCCAGAATGAAAAGGAACGGAATGAGGGTTAGGAATTAATGATTTTTCATCTTAATGCACTTTGATTATCCAGTGGGGATCATTAATAATACCTTTTTGCATGGTGTTAGGGGTGTCAGCACCCCAGACCTCCTTGCTCACCATACCTTTTTGGTCATCTTCATACACCTTGACCCCCTGCTGGGGATGCTCTTGGGGGAGCACAGTGTTGCTGGAGAGGACTTTAGTCTCCCCTGTGATTCTGTCCTTTTCTACTGTAATCTCCACAGAGTACATGGCTGGGACACAAACAGGACAGCAATATTAAACCCTGTAAGGGCCCTTAAACCCTCCCACTGCTCTGCTCAGGGGCACCAAGCACAGTCAGGAGGGGGTGTGGGAAACAGGCTCAGAGAGAGAAGGGCAAAGCAGAGAAAGCTGGCAGGTAGGGGGAACAGCAGCTAATTTGTATCATCTGCTTAATTCTAGAGAGAAGCCCCTAATCATGCTGGGAGGGCCACTCATTCAGTGATAAGTAGTCATAAACATTTACCATTTGTGTCATATTTTAGGCAGCAATGCATTATTTCAGTTTGGTCGATTGTTACCATTGTATAACTGTAGCAAATCAGAGTGAGGTGATGTGGTGCGTATGCCTTGTTATATTATGGTTTAGCTTGATTATACTGTGTCACTGATATATCATGTTGTTCACTTATGAGTGACATAGGGGTTATGTACCATGGTGATTTCTAAAACTGATCTAAGCAGCAGGAACGTTGCCCTGGTTACCATGGTGACTGGATCACTTTTAGAACTATATACATAACCCCCACGGTATTTGCTACGTGACTTAGTAACCCTGTAGCTTTGCTGTGAGCAGGGTCAGTCCAGCCATGCCACTTCCTTTGGTGCCATGAAAGCCAAGCAGTGCTCATTCCAGAATGTTGCCCATCCCCTTTTCTCACCCTGGATGCCAACATACCTGCCCTCATCATGTCTGGACTATCCATTTTCTTCGGGGAAGCATTCTGGTCTGAGGGGAGAAAAATCAGATGTTTTTGTGATAAGTTGCCTGTAATCGGGAAGCCATTACCCATCCCCAAAAATAAAATCATAATTGTCTTACCTCTGGCTGTGTTCAGTGGAGTCTGGAAATAAACAAAGTGGTAAAGGAGTTACATGGGAATAACTATATCACATATAACATTTAACTATAACATCACAAGGAGGCGGAGTTATGATCCGGTTTGATTAGGTCAGTCTCCTCTCTTTGCGTTGCAAGGCAGGTAAAAAAAAAGTTGTACACATCCACCTAGTCCGGCCCACTAGTGATACATAGGCAGGGCCGGACTGGGAATGAAAACCAGCCCTGGAAATAATTGCATACCAGCCCCATAGCATTGCATCATTATACCCGCCCCATAGCATTTCTTCATTAAACCAGCCCTAACAGCATAACATCATTATTTTGTTGTTCATCAAAAGAAAAACCATGCATTTTAAAGCACATTTGAAGAATATATTGTTTATAGATAAGACTGATAGATACAGTCAGTCCGTCACACACACACATACAGTCACACACATACACACAGTCACACACATACAGCCAGTCATACACACACATACAGTCAGTCTCACACACATACAATCAGTATGTAACATCCCAGCAGTGAGGGCACCATACAGGGCTAAAAATACCCAGACGCCAGGTCTAATTTCCTGGTCGTCATGGCGATCTGGGATTTCTCAAGCCCTGGCCTACCCCGATAGTTATAATATTACAGTAAATCAGGGCTTGACAATTTGAATTTACTTTTAGGAGCCAGAAAAATAATCTAGGAGCCAGACAACGGCACATTCACAAAACCACACACTCACACACACACACACACACACACAGAGACAGTCAGTCCGTCACATTCATACAAAGACAGTCAGTCACATTCATACAGAGTCAGTCAGTCACATTCATACAGTCAGTCACATTCATACAAAGACAGACGTCAGTCACATTCATACAAAGACAGTCAGTCAGTCACATTCATACAAAGACAGTCAGTCAGTCACATTCATACAAAGACAGTCAGTCAGATCCACACACATCCAGAGACAGTCAGTCAGATCCACACTTAGCCAGACACACACACACACACACACACATCCACACTTAGCCAGACACACACACACACACACACACACATCCACACTTAGTCAGACACACACACATCCACACTTAGTCAGACACACACACATCCACACTTAGTCAGACACACACACATCCACACACAGGCACAGACCATCCGCACGCTACTGCTGATCGGTGGGATGTCATGTGACACCCGCCGATCCGACACTACAGCGGGGGCGGAGCAGGAAGCGCACACTCTGCTTACCCTCGCGCTGCGAAAGAATAATATTTTTTTGTTTTTTTGTTTAAACTAATCTCAGGACGGTGGAGCGCCGTGTGCTGCTGATCCTACCCCGGAGCCAGGTACAATTTCCTTGTCGCCATGGCGACCTGGCGCCTGGGCTTTGTCGAGCCCTGCAGTAAATTGTGCCCTCATTCCAATCCCCTTCCCTCCACCGCTTCAAATAACTCTATTACAGAATATGATTCCCTCACCACTGCAGCCCCCTCTTTTTACAGTTTCTCCCCACACATAAATCTTAATATTAAAATATATCATTTACTCAAGTCCTCTCAGCTCCACATTCAACCCCCACATAAATATAATATTAAATTATATCATTGCATCTGTCCCCCACCTGAGGTACAATGATATATTTTAATATGGGCCACATGCATATAAATGTCACATAAATATAATCATTGCCTCATCCCAAGCCCTCATGACCCTCAGCCAGCTATAGGATCAGCATCAGAGTTGTTAGTCACAAAATCAATAATTTTTTACATTGCTGTATTAGGGATTATCATTTTTTTGGGACCATTTTTTGGGCAGAAATCATTTAACAACATATGTCTTAATTTTATTTTTTAAAATAAAATAGCAAATTAAATCAAATCCCATGATCATATCTCAAATAATATACTTATAATATTTATTACACTCCATTTTGCACCAATTATGCAAATTGCCCCCCCCCCACTCCCCCCGAATAACATAAGTGTTTTAAAGATGGTCCATATTGCAGTTAATTTACACAGTTCAAAAGAGTACCTTTTGTTGATAGAAAATGTAGATGAGCTCTCTTGTACGAGCTCAGCACTGTCCATGTGATGATCTGCATCTCATCACACAGCCCTGCGTACAGAGGGAAGTGGCTGATCTGTGCGCACTGTAGCGCAGGGGCTGATCCAGAGTCTGATCTGGGGGGGGCACATTACATCTGTTTTTTCCTCTCCCCATGTCCTTCTGTCCCTCTCCTCTTGTTTCCCATGTCTGCCTATCTCTCTCCTATCCCTTCCCATGTCTGCCTGTCGCTCTCCTCTCCCTTCCCATGTCGGCCTGTCGATCTCCTCTCCCTTCCCATGTCCGCCTGTCTCTCTCCACCTCCTTCCCTTGTCTGTCTTTGTATCCTCTTTTTTTCCATGTCTGTCTCTCCTCTGCCTTCCCATGTCACTCTCTAATCTCTTCCCCATGTATGTCTCTCCTCTTTCCCCATAGCTGTCTCTTTTCCTCCTCTCCACCATCTGTATTCCCTTCTCTCCCTTCGGTGTTCTCGCCTCTCTGCCTCCCTTCTCTCCTCTCTCCCCCTGTTCTCTTCTCTGTCCCCCCCCCCTGTCCCTCATTGTCTACCCATGTTCTCACCCCCCAGTGTTCTCTCTATCCCCCCTCCACTCCCCAGTTTTCTCTCAATCCCCCCTCCACTCCCCAGTTTTCTCTCAATCCCCCCTCCACTCCCCAGTTTTCTCTCAATCCCCCCCTGTCCCCCATTGTCTCCCCATGTTCGCCCCCCCCAGTGTTCTCTCTATCCCCCCTCCACTCCCCAGTTTTCTCACAATCCCCCCTCCACTCCCCAGTTTTCTCTCAATCCCCCCCCCTCCCCAGTGTTCTCTCAATCCCCCCCCTCGCCAGTGTTCTCTCAATCCCCCCTCCCCTGTGTTCTTTCAATCCCCCCTCCTCTCCCCAGTGTTCTCTCAATCCCCCCTCCCCTCCCTTCCCCAGTGTTCTCTCTACCCCCCTCTCCCCAGTTTTCTCTCTATCCCCCTCCCCAGTGTTCTGTCCTCCGCACTCCCGTGTTCTCTCCTACCGGAGTGGAGCGCAGGGCGGCTCAGTCAGCGGGGAGACGCAGGCAGCATGGGCTCAGTGTGTGTTAAACACACTGAGCGCTCAATCCATGCTGCTCGCGCTCCCCGTGCGTAGTAATGACGCAGAGCATCAATACGATGCTCTGAACAACCAATACGCGCGGGGAGCGCCTGCGTCTCCCCGCTGAGTGAGCCGGGGAGAGAACGCGGCACTATTCAGAGGGGCACAATTGCCGCGGGAGGGGGAAAAAGAATCTTTGATCCCTTGTGGCCAATCGCGGGAGGCCGCGGCAGGGCACACAGGGATAAAAAAAAAAATTGCTGTCACAGCTCAGAGCAGCCCCAAGGCAGATGGCCTACCGGGAAATTTCCCGGTATCCCGGTAGGCCAGTCCGGCCCTGTACACAGGTGCCAGTAAGAGAGCAGGGGAGTATCTTATGACATCATCATGCAGGCTCTGGCCACAGCTGTAAAGTGAGACTTGCTGGAAGATTTTGGAAAATGTTGCATCATTGAGTGAAGAATCATGCATATGCTATGGAAGTGCACTAGCCCACCAGACTCTCCACAAAGGGGTCTATTCACTAAAGGCCAAGAATAGCGCAAGAAGGTCAACTTAAGAAGTCGACCTCCGATATGCCCAAGCTCCTCATCTTCAGACCAGGGAACTAGGCCATCTAAAAATGAGAGGAGTGGGATTTCAAAAGACTGCAGGAGATGTCTGATTGGCTAGCTCTGTGGTGTCATTGAGGGCAGACCATAATAAATAGGCTGGTATTGTTTTGTTTGGCTTTTAAGCACGCCCCAGGTACATTCATTTTCGGGGAAGCTGGGAGCCTTTTGGTATTGATATTTATTATCAGTACCAGGAGCATCGGCAGACTCTGGCACTGTTTTAAATATAGCGGGACAGGGCTACTGACCCGGATGCTCATTGCGTGTTTTGGGAGGTCCCAGTTTCGTCGGAGGGATTTTTCATTAATATGTGGGAAGGATTTTTCAGGCTCGACAGTTGGACTTAGCATGAAAAGTATTTTTTCCTTCCCCATTGTAAATGAATGAGAGCGAGTTTCATCTCCCTCCCATTCATTTTGGCATGCTTAACCCCATCTAGATATTTGCAAAAAATGGTGACTACAGTTTTGCAAGATTAAGCTCTTATATCCAAGGTGTGCTAATCTCATCCGCCAATATCGGATTTTTGTGAATAGGCCCCAGAGACGAATGGGTATATGAGCCTATGACATCCGAAGATCAAAAAAACTAAATTACCCAAAATACAGAAAACCTTTTTTGTATGTGGGTCAGTTTGGATAAGGGATACTCACCTTCCTGGACCCCTGGTGGGGAAGCTCCTTTGCTTCACCCTCCGGGCAGCGTAAATGTGGAGCCTACATTCATTGAAATGTAGTTTCCAGAGTGCTGCAATGGAAGGGAGGGACTACAGCGGGATGACCATTTTGGCAGCACCATGAGCAGGTAATTTCACCAGCTACACTGCTATACATGATCTACATTGCCTATTTACAATGCGAGCAAGCTGCCGGTCCCAAGCATTTCTGATAAGGGATACTCAACCTGTATAAGCATTTGAAGTTCTCGCTCATTTCTATGGGAGCCTTATACTTGTGTCTGAAGAGGAAATGAATCTAACCTAAAAAAAAGCTGTTTTATCCCCTTTAGTTCAAACACTGACACAATTACAGCATTTTTTGATTATAAATGTAATGTACTTTACAACTTACAGTATCTGTCTAGGTGCAATATCCCTTACAGCCACATAGTGGAGCCCAAAATCTCTGTTATATACTCGGGTGTGTTTCATGCACTGCTAGTGTCTAATTTAAAAGGTGCAGTACATACCCCAAATGTAGAAACCAAATAAGAAATGCTGTATATTTTGTACTTGTTTTGCAAATGGGAACTGGTAGTATTTGTTTTTTAAACATAAGACTAAGTACTATGGCTTAACTATGCACTGAATTTACACACTGAACCATAATCATCCATAAAGATAACATAACGCTTACTCCTCAGAGTTATTATCCTGCTGCCTTAGTCTAGAATCTCTCATTCTAGTAATACAGTTTTGATGTATTGTTTCTTAAACACTGCCAAAAGGTTTAAAAATCATAGGCTGAGGTGATATCGGAAAGCTTTTTGACTGATTGATGAAAGGGCCAGAGATTATTGTAAAATGGTTACAAATCCGGATTCCCCAGTGTCTGAATACAAAATCAGAGAACTACTGATCATCTTGAAAATGCATTTGTTTCATTCTCAAAATGTCCGCCCTTTCACATGAGTGTACTCTGATAACAAAGGGGGTTCTGCAGTATTTATTTTATTACGTATATAAAATACCAACATACTCCTCAGTGCTGTATACTTGGTCTTAGATGGACACCAGCATAATAATCTCCTTTACATACATCTGTATCTGGATACATCTCCTTGATATATATCTTTATCTTGTGCATTATGCTCTATAGACACACAAATAGAGTACACAAACCATATTTGTACATACAAACAGCTGATACCTCAACACATGCTACGCTTTCCAAATCTACAGCCATATGGGCATTAAACAGTGAACACACAATGAAGGGTTCATTGAAATGATTAATATGCAACATGATGCCACTATGTAAATAAACTTATTAAACAGAAAATGATGAAATGAAAAAAAAAACAACTTTGCAAATTAACCGATATGTTTATGTAAGTACGTTTGCAGGTATATAATCAAATACTCTTAATTCAATCCCGTTAGTCTGCTAGTTAAATAATTAGCAGGAAACAGTTTACAGCAGATAAGTCTGATATAAGTACTGCGTCTTAGATCTGTGCTGTTCAAACCGCTTCTGATGTGGCCACAGATTAAGTAAAGTTTAGTCTAGGTTATTCGAAAACTGTCAGAATGTGATTAACTTTAAAGTACCCAAATTTACTAGAATTTGCAAGGATTCATGTGTTAATTCTAGTACTGGGACTGACAAATCCCGGGAGTCATGGCTTCTTAAATCCCCACTGCTGGCTCCTAATAAATTTTTTACTGATTTACATTGAATGGAAGTTTCATTTCCTTGGCTCCTATAAATAATCAGTCTAGCTCCTGAATTCGTCTGTCTGACTCCTAAAGGCTACAGAAATTTATCAAGGCCTGTACTAGTATAAATCTCCCACATGGCAAATTTACTGTATACACTAGTGTAGGAAAGAGACTAAAAATGCATAAACCACTAACAGTGCTTGATCCCTATAAATAACTTTAAAGGAAAAATAAATGTGTTTGATTAGGACCTGATACAGAGTCTAATTCAGAATATTTGTGTTTTTTTTTTTGTTATGCAAAAAGTTTAAAGAGAAATGTGGAACTATCGTGGTGCTACGCATATCATTCGTCCATTTGAGACCTGCCTCTGTTTAAGAAGAATCTCAACTATCAAGACAATCATCCATTTATAAGTATCATTCGTTTATCTATATTATTACATAATTATTTTTTTGTTATGCACCCATGTAAGCAGGGTTGGTTAATCAGTTTTCAATTTTGAGAATTTATTGGTTGTTTTTTTATGGCGGAAAGACGTTTCAGGCCCTGTTTTATTTTAACTATTAAACAGACTGTGTTAGAGATGGCCAGCTCAAATGGCCTACATTCATACGGGGTGAAAGGACACGAAACCAAAACAGCATATACCCTTCAATGCAATGACACTAATTAAAATAAATACATTAACAAATAAAAGTGCAGTTTCCAAAGCCAATATTTTCTACCGTTCTAGCTTTCTTTTCCTAAACAGATTTTTTTTGTAAAATCAATCCACTACAGCTGAAGTAAGATGGCTAATTGTGAATGTGATAGGCCAGAGTGTCTGTGATGGGTGTGATAACTAGTTACTTTTACATCTTTTATGACCACAACTTGCTAGGTATAAAGGGAAATAGCATTATAATTGGAGGAACATCTTTAAAATGTCACAGTACATATTGGTTTATGAGCATAACCTTCTTAGCAAGCTGCCATCTAGGTGTAGTTTCAGTTTGTGCAGCTATTTACTAAAAACTCCTATCATACATTTATCAAGCAGACACGCTTCCCTTGCTTCCCTAACTCTGTTTATATCTTATCTCTCCAATGTCTCCCGGACTGACTTCTTCACTGCTATCTCTTCCTGTGCACTACTGCTCTCTACTGGGGGAAATATATTCTTCTTCAACAGAGCGTCTTGTTAAGGTTACAATCGTTAGGCTGTAATATGTATACTGATGGCACCAAATCTCCATATCACCAGGTTTATATCTCTTACCTCACAAGCGACATTTAAAAAAATCTCAAATTTTAAAGATTTGCACATTGCATTCCCTGCTACCTTCCCTCCGAACCGTACTCTTGTCTCCTTAATCCTTCTGCCACAAAACTGTAGTATATGTAAATGTTTGTCTTGTATTGTCTTTTTATACTATATGAAAATAAAAGAATATATACATGAAAAAAAATAAAAAAAATCTCAAATTTACTCTCTTCTTGTGTGTTACCATAAAGGGACTGTATCACCTGAACATTGTTTTTACTGTGGGGGTTATTGAGAATGATCTATACATTGTATTAGCAAAACTGTGAGCAAATGCCTAAATCTCCTTTTGGCATGGTAAGCAAATTCCCATTGGAAAGCAGTTAATTTGCATACCGTGCCACAGGTGATGTCATAAGCAGGAGACTCCAGGTTTAAAACACATTTTTCTCCTAATTTAGGCATTTGCTTGCAGTTTTGCTAATAAAATGTATAGATCATTTTCTCCATTCACAGTATAAACATTGTTTAGGTGATACAGTCCCTTTAAAGGACTATAATGAGCTTGGTAACCTTGCAGTCAAATTCCATATCTGTATGAACTGAAACCTCCAAGCCGGATCAGAGGGGTTTGGGAATTGAGTAGTTAAACAGAGTTTCTTGCTTCAGAGAACCTCATAGAGCTTAAAGATATGCTTCACTTTTGTTATGTTAAAAATCGGGTTTACTATTAATTTATTCCTTGTGTGAAAACTGAAACCAATGCTTCCAAAACACAGCATGATTTCTCTACATAACAGACTGCTCA
The DNA here is from genome assembly GCA_036172795.1 of Pelodytes ibericus. Classification (NCBI taxonomy): domain Eukaryota; kingdom Metazoa; phylum Chordata; class Amphibia; order Anura; family Pelodytidae; genus Pelodytes; species Pelodytes ibericus. The sequence goes on from CM069860.1 coordinate 25,340,442, forward strand.
TTATTGGACTATGCTCAGTATCACTGTAAATCACATTTCTTTGCTATTCCTTATATAATGTTGGATGTATGAGCGAATGCATTATTTTTCTGGACATATAACCAAGTCGCCTCGGTTTTCTGCATCCAATAAACCTACTTCCTGCGGTACTGGAAGCTTAAGGACTGTTGCATTAGTTTGCAAATTTACTTACTGTAGTTATCAATTTTTTATATTAATTGTACATTTTTGTATACTGCTGCTTTATCAATACTGGCTACTCTGCACTTATTGCTAACCACATTTACAGAAGTAGATTTCTTCCTTAAGTCTACCATAACTAACATTGTATATTTCCCTGATATAAAATCTCTCTCCACTCCTTTCACAAATCCAATTCTCTTTAGAACAGTCAAATGTCCATGTTTTCCTCCCATTTCCATCCAAGCTTATAGAATGGTTTATGTATACCAGACTGACTCTCTCAATTACTGCTCTATACTCGACCCTCTTAAACCTGGATTACACTATTAACAGTCTACTAAGACGGTTCTAACCAAAGTGACCAGGCTAATTGCTTAAAAATGTTACCTACTAATTGCTTTAAAAACTTTACCTACTATTTCTTTCTGACATCTCTGACACTTTTGACACAAACCATTAGTAAGAATGTTCTCTGTGATCCTATCCTCTCATCATACTCGTCATACTGCACGTTCAGTCCCTTGTTCTGGTAACTCACTCTCTCTAACTGAGGTCTGGGTTCCCTACTGCTTTCACTTTCCATTTACTTTCCTGGTGACCTAATAGTATTTTTACTATACCACCTGTATATTGAAGATGCAGAGATATATGCCTTACTTCCCCCATTTTGTTTTTCCTTACTAAGTACCCACCTCTAATGGCTGCCTTCAATGGTCTTTTTACTCACACTTTCTAGACTGTTCCATGTTAGGATGTCCTATCAGATGCTTCTCTGATTTCCATAAAAAATACCTCAAAACACACTATTTTTTTTTTTTTAGCAAAGTGCACCAGCCAATGAACTTTCCTGTCTATAACATTCAAACCATGTCTCACCTCATCTGATATTCCCTCCCACTGTCTTGGTTAACTCCACTGTGCATGTTTATGGCTATTCATACAATTTATTTAAATCACACTTGGTGCTCTATCTTGTTTTTTGGATAGGCAAACATAACTTAACCACCCCAGCTTTCTGCATTTACCTGTTGTGTAACTAACCCTCTCTTCCTTGTCTCTTACCATTTGCTCCTGTACATCTAACATTGTATAGATATATAAGGTAGTATGCTTATCCATTGTACTGGGCTGTGAAAAATAATGGCGTTTTAATCATACATAATAAAAACTGATGAACAGAGAGATTATGATTATTTATTTGCCATTATATTCTGCAAATAGAGAAATAAACACTTCCTGATACAACTGCCAGTGTAATTTTATATTGGCCGTGGGGACCTAACTGGGAAAGGCACTCTGGAGATGGGCACAGAATTAAACGTTGAGTAGGTCTTTAATGCAAATGCTCTCTGTATCCCTTACATATTTGGGATGACTAACATGCATACAGTATGGGTGTTTAGTTACAGTATGGTTTGAGTGAAGAGATGGAAAATCACAAACATTGGAGATCCTGACCTTGTGGCTGCTGGCTGCATCTTGACTCTCATGGTCTGAAGGTGTTAGCTCCTCTGCCAGGCTCTCTTTGGTGGATGTGCTGGATAAACCATTCTCCAGTAACTCCAGTTCTGCTTCCAGTCTAGAGAGGAAATAAGAGTCAGTAGAAAGATTTGGCTAGTGATTGGTGTGAGAATAAAAGGAAGCACCACTACACACAAGAACAGTTAAAATTACTTTAAAAAAGTAGTGAATAGAGTCTAGTGTTAAAAGGACAACCATAGCAAAAAATGTACTTATGCTTCATGTAGAAATTATTTAAGGAAAGAATACAAATAATGTACTGTTTTGAGGACTTCCTGCTCCAAAAAGCTCTAAAAGGGGGCAGACATGCTGTTTAGAATCTTGGGTCAGATCGGTCAAGGTGAACGAAGATCTGACCCAACATTCTTAACAACATGTCATCTCGATATATTTGTATTCTTTCATCATTTCTATATAAAACACCTATACTTGATGTCATCTTTCAATTAAAAATAACTTAATTTGTTGCCTACAGTTGTCCTTTAATCATTGTTCTACAACAGTCCATATCTACTTAATAAAGAGGCCAAAGTAGCCGATTTGGAAAATTTCTAAAATGCACCTGAATGAGAGATTTTTTACAACTCGGCAACTTTTGGCCCCACGTTTGAAACTCCCATCTCAATTCCTTGCAATTCTCTCTTTAATGAGTAGACTCTTTAGTAATTCTGAAAGATCCACCTAAAGGAGCAACCAAAGCATTTTAGGGGACTTTCCTCACACCTCGAGTAGTGGAGAGGTTCGAGGATTGAACATGAGTAAACACAAGTCATATATGCATCCTACATACTACCGGGCTGCACTTTGCATGCTCTTTCTGCAGCATGTTGAACATATATGTGTCCCTGGAAACATGGCCGATGTTGGCAACTATGAAACTGTTGGTCTGGGCCATGCAATGAGCGGCTCAGCTGAGTTTAAGATGTTTGGCCACCTTAAGACTCATGCCTTTGTGGATGTTAACTGTTAGAGTGAAAAGGAGGGGGCGTCTTAACAAAAGACGGATTGGTTTGATCACTGATGTCCAACTGGTGTCCTGCAGGCCAGATGTGGCAGTCACGGGTTTTCGCGTGTTCCCTATGCTGAGGTATTACCTCATGAAAAGAATAATATGAACCTACATAGTTTGTTGCCCTACATGTTATACTGGATCTGAGAACAGAAAAGGGCGGTGAGTTAAATTTGTGGAGCTTTGTGGAGCATGTTTGAATAGAATTGTGTTCTGTCATGAAAAAAGGCTGTGTACAAAAAAATGCTGAAAATGTAAAAAAAAATTAAAGGGTGGTAATAACTCCAATTACAGAACATGATGTATTAATCACTAGCATGTATGACCAATCAAACTGACATATTATTTCTTTGCATGCTGACCACATTGTCTTATATACAGTTTCACAGATCTACAGAACAATTAAGGCATTAAAAGGGCGAGGGCTTGAAAAACACTTGAAAACAATAAGGTCTGTTCACTAACACTGAACTGAGGGGAGAACAGCAAAATGAACTCAACTATTATAGCCTACATGTTGCTATTAGTTTGTCAGTCCAGTTTTTGGCACCTATCCTTGTGTATACAAAATGGTATACTATGACATGTATGTACAGGCTTAACTTTAATCTGATTATTGGAGATGAAATACAAGGTGATATGCTCATATGAAATACTTTATATGAGTGCAGTCTTTAAAGGCCCACTTTCACTGTTTTTAATACTAGAGTCAATCCCTTTCAAATTAGTTCAGAGGCAAATGAGTTAATTGATAATGGTAGTTCCTATTTGATTATATAATTGGTTGTTCTCGAACACACATGTGTTCTACATTCTGAAGGGTAGCCAACTAGCCCTGATCAGTCACCCTTTACCTCAAGTGCTGCATCGTTTCAAAAACCCAACTACTTATTCACTAGACTTGTGGTCTCCCAGCAACACGGAACTGCATGCTGCCTAAGAGGTACAGAGCAGGGGTGAGCAGTATTTGGGAGCTCCGCCCCCTCAAGCTCTGCAAAGCAAAACAGAGTGTGATTGGGTGTATATGTGACTCTGTGTGTGTAACACTGTGATCGTGTTTGTATATAACACTGTGTGATTGTGTGTGTGTATGTGGCATTGTTTGTGGATGTGACCCTTCAGTCAGCCTGAAAGCTTAATGCACCCTTAGTAAATGCTTGGTGTGGCATTTGGGAGCTGGGGCATGTCCTGAGTTGTATGTGCAATCTGGGTGCTGGGAAATGTCCTGTGTGTGCAATCTGGGTACTAGGGTAAGTCCTGTGAATGCAATCTGGGTGCTGGGCAAGTCTTGTTAGTGCAATCTGTGTGCTCAGGCAACCCTGTGGGTGCTCTTTAAATCTCTGTGGTAGCAAGCTGGGTGCTCTAGCAACACCTACTGGTGCAATATGGGTGCTGGGTGTGATCTAGGTGCTTTATCAAAACCTGTGGATGCAGTCGAGGTACTCTTGCAGGACCTGTGGGTGCAATCTGAATGATCTGGCAAGCCCTTTGGGTGCCCTGGGAAGAACTGCGGATGCAAGCACTGCTTGTGGGTGCTGCAAGGTGGTGCTGCGGCAAGTTAAGAAGGTGCTGTGGGTGCAATGGCAAAGGATATGTGAGCAATATAAAGGAGGGTAGGAGAAAGAGAGTGAAGGTGGGAAGGTGAATTAAATAAAAACATTTTATTATCTGGCAGAGGGGGTTGTTACGGGGCTGGCCCACCCAGGGTGCCTTAACACCTAAGGACGGCCTTATGTATGTCCACAATGCACGAATAATCATTATATCCCATAGTTTGGTTTTTGAAAACACTTTAAATTTAGCTTTTTTCCCAGCAAGCCCAAGCTGGAAGCAATGTCTGGGAAGTGTTTTGTATACCTTTTTTAACATCTACTGGCTTAATGGAACGCTAAACTTTACTTTTCACTTGTGCTTCTAATATAGAAGCCCAAGTGAACAGTTAGTTGATCCTAATGTGAGACTAAACTGGCATGTACTGGCAGCCGTTTGGTCGGCGACCTTTGTTTTTGCAGGGGATCAGCAGGGGGGACCTTAAATAGGTAGCTTGTAAAATAGTTGTGCTTTTAAACTGGGCAAAACCTGGACCTTCTGTAAAGGATTACACTTTTCATTCTTTTAATCATTCTATATTATAATGGTCGAGAAACAATCAACAAAAGAATTACCTCACTCTTTGCTTTAAAATATCCTTCAGGTATAATTACCCAAGAAGTCCAGACAATTCTGGTTAGTGTGCTTGTAGTGCATTAAAGACATGTGAATGTAAAGATGCAAGTGTCCAGTAGTGTGCAAATCTGTGTTTATTTGTGGAAAGATGCATAAGGGTTGTAGTTACAAAAAAAAAAATGATTTAACAAGATTTATTTAATGGCCTCTACCAATTCTTTTAGGCCATGTACCTTTGGATGGTATCTTCCAATTCCCGAGTTCTTAGCTCATCTTCCTGCATCTGCCTCCTTGTTGCCTCATCCTCCTCAGGAGTGGAAGCTGGAGCTCCCTCGAGGAGCCAGCGCTCCCGAAGAGCCTTGGACTGGAAAGAAAACATGAGGTAAATCAATTGTAACAAAAAAGTAGGTGGCAATTAAAGGGTCTATCCAATAAAAAGAGGATTGCAGTGAATTGAGACTTTAGTGTAACAAAAGAGAAATGGAGATAACTTTTTTTTTTTATTTAACCTGTATTATGGTTCCTCGAAATTACTGTAATTGCCCTGAATTTTATTTCATAACCAATCAGAATATCAGAGGTATCGTGTTCCTGTCCATTGCTGTCCATCACTTTGGTGATTCCTGAAAGCCCAATTTAAAGGTCCATTCTGATCATCAAAGTGATCCAAAATGTATTGAAACTCGGTCATTATGGGTGATTTAGGGACCCACATTTGAGCATGTATTCTAAATAACCCCTAAACTTCATATTTGGCTATGGCAGCTCCCAGCTAGAAAGAAAAAAACAGATTGTAAATTAACACACCTGCACTATAAAACAATGCTTATAAAGCAAAGAGAATGCTACGAATAACAGTGGCCTATTGCATTAAAAAAGGAGGGGTTGGCACATTTTAGAAATAGCACACACACACACACATATATATAGAAGTAGTGTTGAGCAAACCCGAACCGCACTGTTCGGGTTCGTACCGAACATTACGGTTTTTGGACCCCGGACCCGAACACGGACATTCCACTGTATGTTCGTGTTGGAGTTCGGGGTTTGGCGATTACATTGTATGTAATGCTATTGGCTTTCTATAAACCGAAATAGAGTCCCCATTCATAAGAATTTCTATTTCGGTTTATGGAAAGCCAATAGCATTACATGGCTATTGGCTTTCTATAAACCAAAATAGAGTCTCCATTCATACGAATAGGTCAATTGACCTATTCATATGAATGGGGACACTCACCCACATTTTACTTCATTTTCCATGACTTTTTTAGAGGCATTTTAGTGGCCAAAAGTTCGTGTCCCCATTGACTTCAATGGGGTTCGGGGTCAAGTTCGAGCCCGAACCCGGACTTTTTTCCGAAGTTCGGTCGAATCCGAGCATCCAGGTGTCCGCTCAACTCTATATAGAAGCAAAGTACACTATTATAAAATGGGAGAAGAAGAGATATATACCTTGAGATGTTGTAGCTGTCTCCGGTCATCTTCCAGTTGGCGTCTTTTATTCTCTATCTCCACCTGGCGCCTCCGCTTCTCCTGTAGTGAGAGTCAACGTGTATTATTGTTTCTCACAAATAGAATTATATTTGGAAATTACTTTTGAAATCACTTGTCTATTTACAAGTGAAGTACTGTTAATAAGTAGAACTAACATTTTCAATGTGGGAAACCATTGTAGTTGGTACAGATACTGCAAGTACAGGTAAAATGGGGCTCAAAGTGGTTTGACACACACGCTTGGATTTAAAGGGGGGCTAAACCTTCTATGTAATATTTTAATCATAAGGCAACTTCTGTTTGATTAAAAAGACAGTAGCCCTACGGAGCACCATTCAGAAGCCACGTTACTTACGCAAACACTGACTTCTGGGCCACCATATGTAGGAGATGGTTCTCCACAACCTGCCATGATTGGTGTACAGTGGCTATGATGCTAAACACACCTCCAGCAGTGAAGGACCATCTCCGCCCCACTGACTGACTATGTGGCGCACGATTTACCTTCTAGCTCATCAAAATTAAAAAATTGGGTTAACTCCTTTCTTAACATAATCTGTGACTGATTATAAATGTTATTATTATCCAAGTAAATGCATAAAAATTAGCTTGATGTCAATGTTAAGTCTATGAAGGCACCAGCAAGGCCAATATTTCTTTGTGGAAAAGGTGGCAACCATGTTTACATATGCAGTGGCACTGTCTGTCGTACTGACAGCATTACTTGTCTTCTTCGAGGTCCCAGACACCAGAGAACGCGATCAGGACTGCGGAATTGCGCAGGACTTCCTGAATCCCGCCGCCCTGCTGAGCTAAAACGTTACCATAACCACTTTTAAGCAATAGAGGATTTCAGCCCATACACTGAAATCTGAACATTAATGCACACAAATATCATTTTCTACTCACCGCAATGGCTTGCCGCCTGTCCTGCTGATTTTGTGATTCATTAATCCTATGAAATGAGAATTTGTATATATTAAAGCATTGTCCTACCAAACAAACAAATATTACCACTGTTAAAAAAAAAAACTAAAAAAATGAGATCACAGTCCATTTCAGTTGTAAGACATTTGAATTCTGGAATATTTATTTTCAGTATAACCTTCAGACCAGGACTGTGTTTAAGGAAAAGGTCAAAGGCCATGAGCCTCTGACCTTTAGCCTCTGTATTTTACTGACATGAACAAGTCAATAAATGCTCTCCATTTGGCCTCATGATGTCACTTCTAAGGTCACTGGCCCCTCACCAACTACAACTGATTGACAAAACTGATGTGTATGCATTTGTAGCTCTCCTACTAAGTCCACTCAGTACGAGGTGCCTTAGGAACAAGGGTGGGGAAACTGTTGCTAGAATAAAACTCCTATAATCCTTAAACATTTTAACCCAAATACAGATGGAGCAGCAATGTTGACAAGCTCTCTTGACTTTGCAAATTCTGACCATACAATTATACATTTATGACATAAATGAAGCTGAGGAGACCAACATCACAGGGGTTATTAAAGTGCCCTGTGAGGAATTATGTGAGAGGTATTTCCGATGGAAAATACGAATAGTTGTCAAGGCAGCCAACCAACGGGACACTGGGACGGTCTCACACAAACCGTTAAAATAGCACCAAAGTTTGTTTTGAACTTTCTCTTCATTAATATAAGTAAAACGTTAAAAAAATGGTGCCACCAGCCTAGAGTAAACCTGCTATGTATCTTTGCAGATACACACAGGTTTACTCTGAGATCTGCCTCTCAGCTGAGGCAGAGGTTCGCTGTCGCTCACACAATTTATCTGGCACATCTGTTCGAGGTCTGTCGGGTCCAGTTTTCACATGCCACCATCCGAGGGAGGCTGCACTAGTAGTTGTGGATAAGTGCAAGATAATACATCTTGGACGTAAAAACACAGGCAGGGCAGAGTAATTTAATACAGTCCTAATTTCAACATCCGAGGAAAGGGATTTAGGAGTAATAATTTCAGGACTTAAAGGTAGTTTGGCAATGTAATAGAGAAGCAGGAAATGCTTGTAGAATGCTTGGTTGCATAGGGAGAGTTATTAGCAGTAGGAAGAGGGAAGCACTGTACATTGTACAGAGCACTGGTGAGACCTCACTTGGAGTATTGTAAGCAGTACTGGAGACAGTATCTCCAGAAGTATACTGATACTTTGGACAGAGTTCCGAGAATGGCTACTAAACTGGTTCATGGATTGAAGGATAGAACTTACCAGGAAAGGTTAAAGGATCGTAACACGTATAGCTTGGAGGAAAGACGCAACAGGGGGGATATGATAGAAACATTTACATACATACAGGGAATCAACACAGTAAAGGAGGAGAGTATATTTAAAAGAAGAAAAACTACCATCTCAAAAGGACATCAGGAAGTATTACTTGACTGAGAGGGTAGTGGATGTATAGAATAGCCTTCCAGTGGAAGTGGAAGAGGTTAACAAAGTGAAGGAGTTTAAGCATGTGTAGAATACCCATAAGCCTATCTTCATATAAGATAAGGGCAGGGACTAATAAAAGTATTTAGAAAATTGGGCAGACTAGATGGGCCAAATGTTTTTTGTCTGTCAACACATTATATGTTTCTATAGTTATTTTCAGGGAAATTGTTGCAGCACATGGAGTATGCCATAAAAGCACACATTTTAATAAACTGATCTTTCAGTCTGAAAGGTGCCTTTCAAAGGTATTACGGTCTTTCTTCTGGGGTAATCAACAGAACTATGTAGCGACACAGGAGAGTGGCAACATCTTTACTGTATGATAGAGGAGAGTACTGAAATCAATATTACTACAAATCAAAAACTGGTAATATTTGGTAAGTAACAAAAGGAAATAATTAAGTAGTCACAAAATAGAATTATTCCAATGTATGTAAATAAGTCTGTGAAACAAGATCGTTTGTACAGACAATTATATCAGATTTAAAGTACTAAATGTAATTATGATGTAATGTAGTTATAAAGATGCAATTATGTTTATCCTTGTAGGGCATATAACCAGATGTTACAATAGTGCAGCAACGATAATATAACAAATTAAAAGAGCAGTGCATGTTTAGAGCAGTGATTTCTAACTGGTGGCCCATAGTCAGGATGTGGCCCTCAAGGGTTTTTGTACCTCTGGCTGAGGTTCTGCGGTATGCAATTAATAATGTCTGGCACACTATAGAAAATAGGAGAACATTCTAAAATTGTTAAAGTGACAGCCCAGCAATTCACAATACATATCCTGGGAGGCTGGACATGTATAGAGGTGCAGAACCTAGAATCATAGTTAATAATTTATATTTCAGTGGAATGATGCTCCACCAGCAATTTGGTGCTACGGCAGTGCATATTTCAGCACAGGTGACAAACTTTGCTAGTTGAATTTAATGGTAAGCAGAATTCCCATCATGCTCGATGACTCAATGTCCCCTGTGCCGATTTTCTTTTTCCGGTGTATGCGCGGCACAGCTGTCACTTTCAGTAATATGGCTAGCACGCATATGTGGCAGTGGACACTATACCTCCTAAGCCCCACATTGCCAGAGGAAACACTGGGAAACACTGACCCGTGCTATATGATAGCGTTTGGAATTGGGATCCTAAAATCAACAGTATCATTATATATTGCCCACCAGCCATGGTATTGGGGAAGAGGGATGCATCTGACGTATGAAATGTATTCAGCAGAAGCTGTAGGTGCCCACATTCCTCTGTTTAACCTCCCAATACTCTGCACACTGGTTAGGGAGAGAGGAAAGAGCATGCACGGGTTTACTCATTGAGGACCCCATGTCTTTTAATATTAATACTTTTTAGACAAATTAGCATAAATATGCTTACCCCCGTGGGGGTGATTGAGTAAGTCTTGGGTGTGCAATGTGATTGATGGGGCATGTCCTGGGTATGCAATGTGGATGTTGGGGCATGTGCTGGGGTACATCGTGGGTGAGCAATGTGGATGTTGGGGCATGTGCTGGGGTACATCGTGGGTGAGCAATGTGGATGATGAGGCATGTCCTGGGTTTCTGGGGTAAATCATGGGTGGGCAATGTGGATGCTAGGGCATGTGCTGGGTGTGCAGCGTGGGTGATGGGGCATGTCCTGTGGATGCTGGCTGGGGTAAGTCCTGGTTGTGCAATGTGGGTACTGGGTCATGTCCTGGGTGTGCAAGGTGGTGCTATGGCAAGGGATTTGAGGGCAATAAGGAAAGGATATATGGAGTGGGGGAGCAGACCATTTGGTCTCTCTAGATTGTAAGCTTATTAGCAGGGATCTCTACCGAATGTATCAGCTTGTTCTTGTTGTCTAATTAGTATGTAGTTCCCCTCCATACTCCGTACCTAGCGCTATGAAAATTGTTGGCGCACTATAAATAAATGTTAATTTAATGTAAGGGGACCCACAATTTCTGATGACAGCTTACCATGTCCCCCACAGGAACAAAACCAAACATGGTTCATATATACCTTTGGGGTAGCAAGATGAAATTAGTGAATTATGTGAGTGATTCATATAATTTATTGGAATGTGACAGCCTTCTGAATGAGCTTGTAATTTGCAGAATTAGAAATTTAATGGGAATTTAGACACCAAACGATTCCAATTTGCAGATTATCAGAGTAGGAATAAGATTTACAGATTTACCAGTTACATACATATTTCAACATATTTGGACAAATTCACTGCTTTTTTAATTGACCCCCAATGTGCGTATAAATATATATATTTTGTACACATCTGCGCCAAGTCTCATGTGAAGAGCAATCTAAATTTACTATATATGGGTGTATTTTTCCGGTTCTTTTTAAAGCATTTAAGGCAGCTTCCTTTGCTGTCACTAATTAGCACCCTAACACTTTGTGTGAAGAGAATGAATAGTTTTTTTTTTTCTCTGGATAATTATTAAAGTTGCATGCTTCAGGGCAGCAAACACTTTACATCAGCACCCCAAACGGAACCACATTGTGAGGGTGTATCTATCTATGCAGGGCGCACTACCTCTGAAATACTGCATTTGCATAACACTTAATTTAATAAAGTATCTGGCTCCATACATTCGAAAATAGTCGCCAAGAGAGCAAACAGCATAGGATGGCTGATGGTATACGGTGACAGGGAGATGTCACCCACATGCGTCATCAAGCATATCACATGCCCCATGTACACTGACACCTTCAAAAAACCCAGCTGTCTTTGTGTCGATATAGGCTTGCCTTAACATATGATGCTGCAGAGCCAATTCTTGCTGTTAATCTTCCATGGACGGCAGATTGTTGAGTTGTAGGGTGACACAATCCCTACTTTAACTGGAGATACCATAAAAAGAAAAGACGGCCTACAGATAAGCAGTGTTTTTAATACAAATCTGTAGGACATATGTTTTATGCAGCTAGTGGTAACCCAACATGCAGTGCAAGTGCAACCATATTGCAGCTCTAATTAAAGGAGCAGCATGCTCACTCTATGCACAAGGTCTAATCATAATTGTAACATTACATAATTTATAATCATCATCATAATTGACCAGAGCAATTGTTCACAGTATATATGATCTAGTTTGCCTTTTTTGTTCCCTACAGTGCTGTGCAGTGAATCGATATTCAGCTTGGTAAGTTTTTTTTTTTTTCCTGCATACAGACAATGGCCAGGAAATGAATAGGGTAGAATGTTTAACAAATGAAAGGGTTAGTGCATCGGTCGGGTTATGAAGGACCCATAGTAGCTATGTCTTTGAGACGTGTGCTTCAGGCTCAGCCATAGTCCTTGTGATTTGATCATGAGACTAAAATGAAAACATGGCCTTCTCTAATTGTGAGCAAGGAGGGGAGGGGAAGAAGACTGGATAGGTATTTTTTTACATTTTTTTATTCAGAGCAGGTGTAGAAAAAGGAACTGATAACCTCTGCAACCCCAGCTGATAGGTGCTACAACCACTATCACTCTCAGCCAGTCTTTCACATAATAGGATTTGCAGTCCACAATAACCGAACCATTCCTGTGCAAAGGTGACAGGAGCAGAGCAACAGCGGACATTAGAAGGAGAGTATGAGAAAGAAGAGAAGGAACAAGGAGGGGGAGAGAAAGGGATAAACAGAGAGAGAGAGAGAGAGAGAGAGAGAGAGAGAGAGAGAGAGAGAGCTGAGGAAAGTGGGGGAGGGAAAGAAAGAGTAGGGGAAGTGGGGGGAGGGGAATATCAGAGACTCCATTATCTGCATTTTGTTAAAAGCATATTCATTGATGTGTGAGAGAGAAAGGAAGACACTGTATACATGAGTATACACCGTATATGTAAACACATTATCTGTCTAATATAAATAGAAGGCAACCTCCAGTCATAATTTTACATTTACAGGAATATTTGACAGCTGTGATGATAACGAAATAAAACATACCTAATACATCCCTTGTGGGACTTGACCATACAAAAAGCCAATGCATCACTGTGTCACATTATAGTAATGGATAGGGCACTATGTAAGACAAAGCCTAAGTCAGGGCTTGATTCCTGGTGGCTTTAGGAGTCAGAAAGACCAATTCAGAAGCCAGCCTGGTTATTTTTAGTAGCCAGATAAATGGAACTACCATAAAGTTATAAGTAAAATAATGAAGAAAGAAGCCAGTAATAAGGATTCTAGTAGCCGTGGCTCCTGAGATTTGTCAAGCTGCTATTTGTTTTTTTCAACAAACTTATTAAAATAGTAATGAGGCAAACTTTGTTGATGAAACACCTTGTTCTGTTCAATATCTCACCTAAAACGTTTCTTATTCTCTTTATTGACTGTAAAAACAGCTGTGTGGTTTGGTTTGCGCACATCATGAGATCCTGCCTCCCATAAGATAACTGCTCTGTTATGTAGGAACCAAAACAGATCAGCCAATGATTAAAGCTATAAGTTCAGTGACCTATTGTTAAGTACAAGCATCCAAGAACCAGTAAATATAAGAACACGAGAATTGTATTTTTCAAAAGGACAACTGTAGCAAAAAATTTACTTCTGTTTAATTGAAAGATTGTGTCAAGCGTAAAATGATTTCTAAAGAAAATCTTTAATGAAAGAATACAAATAAAGTTCCTTTTGAGCCTTCTTTACTCCATATTGTTCTCTCAGGGGGCAGACATCTTGTTTAGAATCTTGGGTCAGATCTTCACTCACCTTGGTTCAGATGAAGAAAGATCTGACCCATCTGACTACAGATTCTAAACAAAATTGTCTGCCTCCTGGTGGAGCTATATGGCTCAATAAGGTACTTTATTTGTATTCTTTCATTAAAGCATTTCTATATAAAATGCCTACACTTTATGTAATCCTTTAATTAATCACAACTTCAAGTTTTGCTGCAGTTGTCCTTTAACAGGTAGTAGATGTGACCTTTCTCTATGTATAAATGTAGGCCTTTTGTATATGTATTTGTCGAGAAATAGGGGATCTGGCCCAGTGGCGGTTGCCCCTTATGTGCTAGGTGTGCACCCACGCTGTGTATTTCTGGGGTTTGTGTGCTCCGAACAGAGAGCACACAAACCTCATAAATACATTAGGCAGACAGTTGACAGCTGTCACTCACTCGGAATTTTCGTATACTTTTCGTGCTTGTCGAATTGGCAACAGAGTGAGTGACTCTTTTAACGAATTTGTAGCTGCTGTCGGACTCTCGGATGTAACGCTTGTATTTCCGGGGTTTTGTGTGCTGGCTGTTCTCAGCACACAAACCCGTGGAAATACACGACAGACATTGTGCCTCCGAGTGACAGGCGTGCTCTTGGCTGGCAGCACGCCTATCACTCAGGGACACGATACGCCCCTGATCTGGCCTTCTTTATGTAGTCATGCCTCCCCTCTCTGATTTTAGAGGGCAAAGAATATATCTACCTTTTAGATCAGGTCTAACAAGAAAGGTAGTTCTACAGCCATTGTTTAGGAACAAATCCCATAACACTCAGACAGACTGTAGCTAATTGAGGACTTTAGGGGCTCTTGTTCATCAACAGCTGAAGCTTTGTTAGATTACAAGATTACATGTATAAGTATATATCCTTTTAATGTATGTTCATTGGAGAAATGTCACCCCCACATTCTGCTCCAAGACATATAAACTAATTGATTTTGTCTGCCCATTGCGCAAGTTAACTGGAGTTTTAGAAAGGCGCTTATAACAATATATAACTACATATTGACAATACTTATCAACATTTTTATATAGCTTTAAAGGGACACTAAACTTTTTTTTTCACTTGTGCTTCTAATATAATGCCACTTTATCCTCTGATAGGAAGCAGGCAGCCATCTGGTCGGCGACTGGCTCTCTCTGCTAGCGCAGAGAGAGACCCTCGTTTTTGTATGAGATCAGCAGGAGGGGACCTTAACTAGGTCTGCTTTATCCCATGCAAAAACGAGGGTCTCTTGCTATGCTAGCAGCGAGAGACCCTCGCAATCAGCTGTCAGGACGGGGCGAGATGCCGCTCTGACTGGCTGTGCGCGTGCTGACGTTTGTCAGCAAGCGAAAACCAGGAACTGCTGTGTCCCGCATGTATCTATTAAGATACACGTCCGTTTTACTTCATTCGACCGGCAAATGTATTGTTTAACCCTTGCTTCCTTTAAAATGTATGTAGTGTTTAATACAAAGCATTGGGTACAATATAAAAAGAGGGCCTGGCTTGAAAGCTTACATTCTAAAGGGAACCGATGAAACACAAGGTCCAGTGGAGAAAGTAGTGATAGCTAATGCGGTAGATGAAGATAAGAAAATAGTATTGATAAGAGAGTTTAGGGTATAATGTTTATTTGAGTAAGTTGGAGGTTTGGGGGGATTTCTGAAAGACGGAGAGGTCAAGTGAGATCTGGAGGTTAAAGATGAGTCTATTCACTAAAATTCGACTTTGGAGGTCGACTTTCATTTTAAGACTATTAAAAGACTTAGTCTCAAAAATAGCTTTGATCATTTTGCCTTCCATTTCTTTCCACAGGGAAGATTCAAAGATGGGATTTTTTTCCCCATGTAAACCTCAAGGGGCCAAATTTGACTTAGTCTCAAAATGAAAGTCGACATCCAAAGTCGAATTTTCATGAACAGACAGACCCAAGAGATTTAGGGCAAAATGGGAGACTCACACAAAGACACAATTTCCATTCTCATCAACCCCTGCAACTTGATTCAGAGCTTGGATTATGTTATTGTGTATTTGTCTCTAAAATATCTTGCTACCTGTACCCTCTGATCGATGACTTTTTGAAATGTATTACATTCAAAGTTCTTAAATTTAAAATAGTTTGTTCCTCTCTTAACTACTTACTTTGGTCTGTGCCTCGGCGCTAGATTACTCGGACACTATGGTAAGGGAGAAATAAGAAACTGGTGGAGGAGTTTTTGAAGATTCTTTTATACAGGTATCCCTTATTCAAAAATTCGTTATCCAAATTTGTTTTTTTGGATTCTGCCACCATTTGCAAATTGCACACATAACTTTCAGAATGCAAGCACACAACAGTTTATTCCGTGTCCAGCACCTTAAGCTGTGATATACCCTTACCATGCATGGTCAGATTCCCTCACACCCACAAGGAGTAATACAATGGTATGTGTGCAAGCTTGACACACCAACTGCAGGCTTTAATACTATATCTTATTGGAGAAAATTATCCATTATCTGAAATTACTTGTTATCCAAAATACTTCTGGTCCCTAGCATTTTGTATAAGGGATAATCAGCCTGTATAATAAACACATGAACTAATGCTGTGTGTTTCTTACTTTCGCTATACCCATATACATCTTAATGCTGCTGTAGAAATCAGCCTATTCTTGACATAACATATGGCCGCCAGCTAGACTATATACTTTTCACCACAGACTTTGCAAAAAAAAACATATAGATGCCTCTATAAATAGAAGTGGAGGCAATAGAAAAACAGGCCATCTTTGTTGTGTTGTAAAACCACAGCTATGTGGCTTTGCTATTGTTCCCCTGTATTCAAGTGTGCCATTACAACACATCATTCGAAATCATTAAAACAGTATAAATCTTAATTATATTGAGGGAGTTACCAATACTTGAACTAAATGATTGGAAATCAGTTTAATCATTTAATTGCTCTAGGGCCATGTTTGGTGGAGCACATGCTCAGAAATGCATGTTTTTATGGACCATATTCATTTATTTTATTTTAATACAATCCAAAACAGTTTAAATCAAACTAATTCCATCCAAACTACACTTATTATAGGGTTGATGAGAATATGAGAAGCTAAGGCACTTGATCTCCATCTTGCTGTAAGATGGGCCGAATTTTACCTATGTTGGGGCATTTCCAGGTAAAATGAGGTGCCACGATCTAGGGCATTTGCAGGTTAAATTATGTTCCATGTTAGGCCACAGCAGTAAATCCATGTCTACATCAAAACAGATGTAAAATGGAACCCTTCCTAGGAAATCTTTTAAAATCAGCATTTACTTTCCATTTTTTTTTTAACTTGCTTCCCCTGTTTTTTCCTACTAGTCTTCATCCCATCTTCACTTCTCCCTTCCCCTCTTGATTCACTTTCCCTCATTTTGAACAGTTGGTTTTTCTTATTCATCCATTAGAGGGTATTGCTCTGCTAGGATTTGGCTGTTTTTCGCAGTTAGTCCATTGTTGTTTATGTACTTTGTATACTTTTCTTATTATTTTGTAATCCTTTACATACATATGTGACATGATAATAACTTGATCTTGAAGCTCTGGTTCTAAGATACATACTAGATGTCACACCGAATCTTTTGTATGACCTTTATTCAATGGATTTCTCATACCTTTATTGTATACATACACTATTGTATTATCCTTGATATGCGTAATACTCGCAGTATGCTCAGAAGTTCATGTGAATTTTATATGCGAAAACTATTAAAAATATATTCTAAAAAAACAAAAATCAGCACTTACTTTATTAAAACAAATTGATGGCAAACAACTATGCGTCTGCACTTGCAACGTCACCCAGAATCCTGATAAGCAATGTCCATTGATTGGCTTCTTAATTTATTTGGCCCAGAATGTCAGAGATAACAGCGGGACTAAGTATGACTACATATGTACTATGGATTTTCTAAAACTGCTAGGCCTGAGATTTCAATTTTTTTTTTTTTTTTTTTTTATATTTGAGGGGTCTGAGAAAAAATGAACCAGTCCTGGGACCAAAAGCAGGCAATTAAATTCTAATAGTGCGCAGGCCTAGCTAAAAAAATTACCAGTCACTTCTCAAATAGGCTTGGCAATAGGTTTTTTTTTTTTGCGACAGAGTTGTTTGTCATTAAATTCCAAGATGGCTACCTCTATGCGGTCAAATGCTAATTGCAGCTACATTTGCTATAGCTTTGTTAGATCACAACGATATTAATCTTTCTAAAATATTGTTATAAACGCGGATAAAAATTTCCAGGTGACAGACATAATTTAATTAAACTGATTAAATATTATACATATGCGCTACCTAGAAACTTACACAAAGTAGCTATGAGGACTACCTGTGTCTATGCAACTATAAGGGAAGAAGAATCAAGAAATACAAATATATGAGAGAGATCTGAACATTCATGGAATGTTTATTTGTTTGTACACAATTAGAATTTGTACAAATATATACAGTATCTATATAAATATTTTCCTTACTGAGGACTATATTTTCCAGCATGCTCTTGGATGCGTGTCAGCAGTGTGTTGTCCTGATTGGGAGAGGAAGCTGCCAATCACAGACAATAATCCCATGGGAAAGGGTGGGTGACACATGATCTCATCCTATAATAACAATGGAAGGAGATACCCTACCCTGTTAGTAAAACACAGTGAGACAGATTATTGGAGAGCAAATTTCCAAAATAACTTCTCTTTAGTGACCATTCTTTTAAATGACTTACTTTTCCATCCAAATACCTTCCTTTAATGACCTTTATTTATACCTCCTAAATGGGATCTCCCTCTTTTGAACCTAGTACCCCCTGTCCCTATTTTTTTCTAAACTCCACAGCAATAAACATCTCAGCATTGCTTCGGGCATATAAATAATTTGTTCAAATTCCAATTTACTACAATGACTACAAAAATGACCTATCAATAGGTTATGAAAGGGCCAAAACTTCATGGAATTGTGGCACAACTTAGTTACATCCTCTAAATGCCCCACCAGAATATAAGTGGCCCTCTTTGTCCACTTGTAATGTTTATGTTGGGATGTATGCTGACCGCCCTGAGATGCCGTATTGCCTCTATATCTAACATTATAGTAATATTATCTCCTTCCTGATTCTTTATTGGCCCTGTGTCTGTTTGTGCACTATGGTATATAATTTATTACTATTGCAAACAATTGACAAATGTCTTGAATCCTAACAATTATTGGCAATGTTTCAGACAAATGCCCTATCCTCTTTTCTATTCTGCAGTGTTTTAGACACTTAAACCCCTTCCTGCTTGGTTCTCTGCTATGCTTTCCACACCTTTCAAAACCTGCTCTTCCTCATATGTTTTTTTGAACTCTGGTTGACTAGAGAGAATAGGGGGGAGTATGACACAACTGGTGTGAATAATTACTAGTCACAGAGGTCCCTGCACAGTACAAGTGTAGGGGTGTGACAGACTACACTCCCTTCAGTGAAATTAACCCATTTAGTATCTTAATGGGTCTGCACCACCTTGAGTAGTAACAAATAACAAAAGGAATCCAAAAAGCCACTGATGTAATATAATAAACTAATTTTCTGAAGTCCAACAGGCAGCCTTTGGGCCAGCTTAGGCCCCAGGTTCTGTATGTGGCCCCTAGGGTTTATGGTCATACCTCATGAAATTAATATTGCCCCATAATACAAGCCTTTGTTTGGGTGTGAGGCCCTACATTAGAAAAGTTGTATAACAGTGCAGTAATGTCGTTCAAGCAAATTGCTCTACATGTTAGAGCACCCCTTTTGTCTGGTTCTATTTTGTGCCATGGTCTTATTCATTGGGAATGTGGTATGTGAACTGCAGTGAACCGGATACGGTATCTGAATCTAGTTTCACAGAATATGCTAACAATGAACAACAGTATGCTCCAAAAACATTTGAACTGACACATTCCACACCATAAAATAACATGGCAGATCTAGTTCAGTTT
The DNA here is from genome assembly GCA_036172795.1 of Pelodytes ibericus. Taxonomy (NCBI): domain Eukaryota; kingdom Metazoa; phylum Chordata; class Amphibia; order Anura; family Pelodytidae; genus Pelodytes; species Pelodytes ibericus. Next base: position 25,359,945 of record CM069860.1, read on the forward strand.
CTCCCTTCTAGTTTAGAAAGAATAACAAGCCAAATCACAAACGGTACTACTGCTGTTTTCCCTCGTCATGATTGGGCTCACAGGGGGATGTAAAGGGGGCCCATAACAATAACATTGGGCTTTGGGATGTAATGGGGTAGCTAGATTAGAATTAATATCCCAGAATGATGAATCCAGTAAGTATTATTGTTTATTATATTACAAACCCAAGTATGACCCTGACCTAAGTGTCAAACTCCCCCCCCCCCCCCCCCCGCACCATATGCACCAATGGGGAATATTGTCTATATTGTCTAATGGGACACAGCACTAGGCAAGCTCTTTGACCAGAGACCTTGACTACAAATGGGTTTATGTTAAAGTGTATTTTTCATGTAAAAATGATATGGTTTTGCTAGCCAAATTTCTATTGAGATATTTCGAAACTTTGATGAGGCATAGGGGTGCGACTTACAAAATGTCATCAAATGTGTTTTTTGACTACATAGCAATTTCACCAACTAATATACATATTCCGGCATTCGTGGACTGAATTTCCTATGATTATCAGCCAACCATGTTAGTGGTTAAGCATCAAAAGAAATGTAAAGGGAAATGAAAAGGAAGCTATTGTTTGTATCACGAGACATTAGGTGATAAAAAATAGAGCAGTGATTTTTTTTATTCAACACTTCATCTGTTGTGGACAAGATATCTCATGACTAGAGTTGAGCGGACACCTCAACGTCAATGTCCCCCCAGTCCCCACCCATTGCCGGCGGGTGTGGACCCTATAATAATAATGAGGGGAGGACCTAATGTTCCCCCCAGGTCCCCACCCATTGCCGGCGGATGGGGACCCTATAATAATAAAGAGGGCAGGTCCTCACCCATTGCCGGAGAGTGGGGACCTTATAATAATAAAGAGGGGGTGACCTAATGTCCCCCCCGGTCCCCACCCAATGCCGGCGGGTGGGGACCCTATAATAATAATAATAATGAGGGGGGACCTAATGTTATTTTTTTACAGGTTAGTTTATTGCCCACCCCCCTCACTATTAATAGGGTGAGGGAGGGTAGGTAGGCATTTTTTTTTATTGTGGGGGAGTGACTAGGGATTGGAGCTACAACCCTCTAGCCACTAAAAAGTAGGACGGCATAGAATACCCCAGGGCTTGACAAATTTAATTTGATTCTAGGAGCCAGCAAAAACTTTTAGGAGACAGACAATCACGCAAACATACACGCAATTCATAAACACACACACCAACCCACTTTACATATAAACCCCCCCTCACTTCACATATATACACACACCCCCACCTACTTCACATACACCTACACATATACACCTCACACACACCCCCACCCACTTCACATATACACCCCCCCACTTCACATACACGTATACACCACACACACACCCCCACCCACTTCACATACACACATAAACATATACTCCTCACACAAACATATACACCTCACACAAACATATACACCTCACACATTCACATATACACCCCACACATACACCTCACACATACACAGGTTGTTTTTTTTCCCCCTTAACTTCTCTTAACTTCTGTGAGTGCTGGGTGTCGTCACTTGACAACCCAGAACTCAGCCGAAAGAGCAATGATGATCGGCTGCAGCACAAATGTTCCCCACTCCCCTGCAATGAGGTAAAGCAGCAGGGAGGAACATTCGTGCTGCAGCCAATCTTTCTTGCTCTTTCGGCTCTTTTCGGTTGTCAAGTGACGACACCCAGCACTCACACACGCGTTGTGCGAGGGGGCGGAGCTTACTGTCTGTGCAATCCGCACAGACTTCCCCCCTCGCGCTGTAAAAATCCAAAACACACGAATGGCAGCGGCAACGGGGCCATGAATGTAACGGCACCCGGGCGCCAGGCTTAATTTCCAGGTCGCCATGGCGACCGGGGTTTGTCGAGCCCTGGAATACCCTACAAGCGGGAAGGGATTAAAGGTCCAAATGTTAAGGCAAGTACATTTTACAATGCATATTTTACATTTTGCATTGCTTAAAATATGAAAATCTAACACTTAGATGAATTTGTGAAATTACAGCAGTTTGCAAGAAACCAGGACTGCCCACACTAGCTGCGTAAAAGTCAATTTGCTCTTTTTTCCCCCCTGCAGGAACCAATGTTAATAATTTCATTCAAATGAATGTAATATCCTGTTTCTCTAGTGACACCAGACAATGTGTTGCACTGAGATCCGACGTGTACAAGAGCAAGGTTACTTAGATTCCACATGCAGATTCTATTCCACCACCAGAGCAGCAGAAACAAAACTGATATACTCCATGCCTACACCTGCAGGATAGGATGCAGGAAAGGGCTTCAGTAGAATATTAAAAATGTGATTAACACAATATACAAGCAGTAATCTTCCACTATTTTGAGTTTTATATTTTGCAATAACACTGTGCAACATAATAGTAATACAGATCACAAGTGTCAAGTACATAAGAGCAAAGAGAATCTCTCCAAACTGAGTAAGTAAATGTAGCTTCACAGTAGGCTATTATTTGAACACGTCACTATCACATGTTTTCTTCCTCTGATAATGTGCCACTTAGAACATAACTCCCACAGAAAAATTCCTAGCACCAATCACGCTGTCTGCAGACTGGCACTTCTCACATATTACCTGGATTCCTTGTTTATAAGCTTCACAGCATAGCCTGCTAGTTACTTCTATCTAATTCTGTGATAAACCCATTAATGGTCTGATCCAGATTACATAGCATAGTTTTGTGAATGGACAAAACCAGAAAAAGGCATATATACAGAGCTGGTTTCTTTTAATATTAACAAATAAAAGCTATTAAAGTGTATGGGTTAACCCCAGGCAATCGATCCAGCCAAGTGTCAGTAACTGTACATTTCTCTCTATCCACCAGCTGGGTTCACTGGGTTGCCACAGTCTGTCTTTTTAAATCCGTCACCTATAAAGTGCTCCCATCGTGTCCCAGACAAGCCCTCAGGGAGCGATGGGACGTGTGGGATTAATGGCTGACACCATAGGGAGGCGGGCAACGTGGCAACATCACCATAGCAACCTGGACGAGGAGGCATCAGGAACCAGAGAGATGCAAGAGAAAGAGTACAGTGTGATTTGCCAAGTACACACATTATACACATGTGTAAACATTTTGTAGTATCAAATATTTGTGGCTTATGCATGCAATCAAAATATACATACACACACACACTCATATATATCGTGTTTGCTCGAAATATAAGACAAAGTTATTTTCAGAGCAAATGATATTCGAGGTTTGTCTTATAATCAGAGGTCTGACTATAAGACTAGGATCCAGGTCCCCCGCAGCGCTGCAAGCAGCCGGTGGATGTCTGCGCGATGTGCGCTGACATGCTCTGCTGCTGCCCAGCTGTTCCATGATGGAACGTCGTAATCCTGTGACCATGCAGACATCTACTGACTGCCCCACTAGACCACTGAATCACCATCGGAAGAGAAGGTGAAGTCTGGGGGAAGGAATACAATGTCTGGGGGAAGGAGGGGATACAATGTCTGGGGGAAGGGGGGGGGGGGGAGGAGGGGATGCAATGTCTGGGGGGAGGAGAGGATGCATTGGCTGCGGGCAGGTGGCTGCCTGGGGGGGACGAAGGGATGCATTGGCTGGGGGCAGGGGCAGATGGCTGTGTATGGGTGCATTGGCTAAATCTAGGGGGGCAGATGGCTGGCCCTGGGGCCACTTTAAGTATGCAGTTGCCAACTAAAAAAAAAAACGTGTCCCCCCCTTCCCCAGTACTTACCTCCTTGCTGATCTGCAGGTCCGTGGCTGTGAGGGAAGCGTTGTGCGCTCCCCTACAACCAAGCGGCTTCAATAAAGTTTGTTTAAAAAAAAAGTTTAAACAAACTTTATTGAATCCGCTTGGCTGGAGGGGAGCGCACAACGCTTCCCTCACAGCCACGGACCGGCAGATCAGAGTGACAGAGCAGCAGCAAGGAGGTAAGTACTAGGGATGGGGGAGAATCCTGGCATATTGAGGGGGCAAAATCCTGGCATATAGTGGGGCAAAATCCTGGCATTTTGTGGTGGGAAATCCTGGCATTTTGTGGTGGGAAATCCTGGCATATTGTGGGGCAAAATCCTGGCATATTGTGGGGAAAATCCTGGCATATTGGGGGGCAAAATCCTGGCATATTGTGGGGCTAAATCCTGGCATATTGAGGGGGGAAATCCTGGCATATTGAGGGGGGAAATCCTGGCATATTGAGGGGCAAAATCCTGGCATATTAAAAGGCAAAAGAATGGCATATTGAGGGGCAAAATCCCACCACTGCATACAGGGGGTAAAAGATGACAGGGGTGGGGGGAGAAAAATATACATACAGGGGAAGGAATAGATGACATGTCTGGGGTGGGGAATAAAATACAAAGGGAAAGAAATGACAGGGGTGGGGGGAGAGAATACATACGTGAGTGAATATCAGAGTGTAAACTTGTGTAGATTTGGCTTAAAGGAAACTTTATGGATGGTACTTATTTGTTCCATAAAAAAAACACTACTAAACCATTACAAATAAATATATTTATTAATAAAATAAACTCGCCCTTTTCCATCAACAAGACAGTCTAATTAATGCAGCACAATCAACCCTGGCTGAGATCATCATGATTAATGATGTCCAGTCATATCTAATGCTTCTCATAATTAAGCATTGCCTTACGCATTGAGTTAGTGTTCAAAGAATATGAAGCAGGGAACCATCCTAGATGTCTGATTGATAGCTTTAAGAGTGTACTATGGACTTCTATGTATAAGACAAAGGGGACCTTCAGTTTACTCCTAAGCCACTGTAGCAAACTGAAGTGTGTTAGGGCACAGGAGTGTCTCAGTTAAGCCAGTTGCAAGTATTCTTCTTTTGCTTTTTATTTATATATGGAAGAGGTTGAGATTGTGTGATGCAAAGCATTACTGTAATTGTTAAAGATGAAAAACAGTTAAAGGGACACTTGAAGCACTATAACCAATAAAGCCTACATTAGTTCTTATGATGCTAGGAAAATGTTCCTGTAAATATAATTTGAATTCCTCCACCTAAGCTTCCTGCTCACTAACATCATATGGGAAAGCTTGCATTCTCACGCCATTCACCTCAGCTTCCACTACTTGCAGGAGCTGGTCTGTCAGTGTAAACAGCACAGTTCCCTGTTCCGCTCAGAGTACTGTGTACTATGCTGGATAGGGAACAGCATTGTGTGAATGTGTGCACACTTACCACACATCTCCTGTAGCTTTAGTGTGTGAGCTGGCAGTGGCAGGCACACATTTACAGGAACAGCTACCTTGCACCTTAACTGCTGAAGTACGCTGCAGTGGTTGTGGTGCTTGGAGAGTCTCACTCTGTCTGCAGTTAGAAAATTGTTTCTATTTATATAGTTATAGTATTTAATTGTATTTATACAAGATCTTTTGAGAATATTGGTTCTATTTATATAGTTATAGTATTTAATTGTATTTATACAAGATCTTTTGAGAATATTGGTTCTATTTATATAGTTATAGTATTTAATTGTATTTATACAAAATTTTTGTTTTGTTAAAGTCAGGCAATAGTGCATTACTTAAAGTATTATTACCACTAGTTTTAAGTGGAATAACTGAAATATATGCCAAACGTTTGGTTAATTTCTGTGACCTGATAAGAACTGTTCCTTTTGCATAATTTTTTGTTGTGAGATTTTTCACACACACACACTTAAATATTAACGTTATAAACAACTCCCAGTTTACTGAATAAGAATATTCCCCGTGAGCAAAATGCTGTCCCCCCCCCCAGATTTTTTGGGGTTCCTACACCCATGAGCCAGGGTTATGTAACTTTGGGTATTTTGACAATTTTCATGCAGTTTTTTTACCACTTATCTTTGACACGTGTGAGGAGTCATGGTAACTCCTTACAGCTACTGCTGCCTCACCTTCAGGAGGAGGAGCCTCAGTGACCCCACCAAACCCCAAATACAGGATCTAAATGGAGAGAAACCATCCTGCTTGCCTGTCCTCTGCCTCCAACTTTGCTTCCCAGCAGTAAGTAAATAGTGTGTGTATTAGTATGTATGTTTGGGTTCAGCACCTGTTTTTATAAATGTGTGACAGCATGTGTAAGTGAATCAGCAGATTAGTATGCATGTATGTATGTATGTGACAGCATGTGTTGGTGTATGTATCAGCAGATTAGTGTGTATGTATGTGTTAGCATTTACGCGTATAGGTAGGTGTTTGTGCATGTATGTAAGAGTGAAATTATGTGTTAGTGTGTGTCAGCATATAAGTGTGTGCTAGGATTTAAGTGTGTGTGTGTGTGTGTGTCTGTATTTGTGGGTAAGTGTGTTTGAGTCAACATATTGGTGTGTTTACATGTGTGTGTATGTATTTGTGGGTGAACATAAAGGTGTGTATGTCATATATACATGTTTATGGACCTTGACTCAAACATTTTCCTTTCTGACACAGTGTTTGGTACTGGCTCCTAAAATTTGCAGCTGGCTCGTAGAGTTAAATCAAATTTGTCAAGCCCTGGTCTATAGTAGGAAGCACAGATTGGGTTTTTAAAAAAAAAACTAAAATATCCCGTGGATCTGGAAAATGCACCAGTCCTCTACGGGAAAACCTATTTTTAAATAATTTAATTGTAATTAAAAAATGTTTTACTTTTTTTTATTTAATCCTAACCCTAGGGTTAGGACAGGGAAAGCTTAATGGAGTGGGGGTGCTTTGGGGTCCATGGGCAGACTGTCATTACTATACTTAGGGCCAGATTTATCAAGACAAAAAAGGGGCTAAATTTGGAGCAAACTGCTATAGCATTCCAATGGTTTCCATGATGATTACTTATAACTTTTTCCTGAAATAGCACTAGTTTTGTCTTGATAAATATGGCCCTGAGAGGGGCATGTACTAAAAAAACATTTTTAGGTGCAAAACTATTTTTGCACTTTGCTCCTATTGCAATGTACTAAACATTTAACACTACAATAGTACATACGCGCAAATTGCGAATAAAAACTGGCATAATTGGGAATACAAACTGCTCCTTACTCATGTGTTACCTACTTTTTTCCCCACTGCACTTGTTTAGTACATGACCCCCTAAATTTCTCCCTGCCCCACGATCGCTGTGGAGCAGAGAGAGATTATAGCTGTCAAAGCAGGCACCTGCTTTGACAGCTACAAACATCCAGTCGCTGTGATTGGCTGTTTTAGCAGAGATTTATGGATGCTTAGGTATGTGGCCAACTCTTCTAATTGGCGGAAGTAGCTATTTTAGCCACATTCATCGCTGACAGGTGTATCAAATCAATGACACAGTTATGTCTTCAGACAAACAATGGAAACCGAATAGCCTGTACTAAAGAGCTCAGTGTCTTTTAACATGACATCTTCATTGCATGCCAACTTTACAAGAAGTAGGTTTGTCAAATTCATTCCCTGCCAGACATGCCCCAGTCAACTTTGGGCCAGATTTATCAGGGCAAAAAAAGGTGCCATTTAAAAAAAAGTGCTAATTTTGGTGCAAATTGCCATAGCAGTCAATTGGTTACCATGGTTATTACTACTATTTTAAAACTTTTTCCTTAAATAGCACCAGCTTTGTCTTGATAAATACGGCCCTAGGAACATGTAGGAGTTAACAACAGCTCAGCAGTGTAGTCTTAGACCAGTCTTAGGATACAGTCCCTCAGTTAAAGGGACTGTATCACCTAAACATTGTTTTTACTGTACATGTAGAGCATGAAAAAATATTGAAAATGATCTATACATTGTGTTAGCAAATATGCAAGCAAAGGCCTAAACTAGGAGAAAAATATGTTTTAAATGTGTCTGTGGAGTCTCCTGCTTATGACCTCACCTTGTGACACGGTATGCAAATGAACTGCTTTTCAATTGGAAAAGTATAATTTGCATTCAATGCCACAGGTGATGTCATAAACAGGAGATGCCACAGACAATGAGACAGACATTTTAAACACGTTTCTACTAATTTAGGCATTTGTTTGCAAGTTTGCTAACACAATGTATAGCTCATCTCTTGTTATGCTCTACATGCACAGTAAAATCAATATTCAGGTGATGCAGTCACTTTAATACCAAGTTGAATCTGGGCCATTATATGCAAAGCAGAGAGTCAGCTGGAGTGATATAATGCCGTTTTGAAAACACTGACAAAACCTCATGGGATATGTAGTTCCCACACATCTGCAGTGCCAATGTTGGCCATCATTGTTCTCAGCAATTCTGTACTTCCAACTTTCAGCGTGACAATACCCCTGTGCACAAAGCTAGGTCTATACAAAAATGGTTTGTCAAGATTGGTGGGGGAGAACTTGACTGGCCTGCACACAGCCCTGACATCAATTCAATAGAGCACCTTTGCGAGACAGACCTAATTGCCAAACATCAGTGCCCAATGTAAACCCCTACAGCAATGTTGAACTAGCTTCCCCAGAAGAGTGAAATACAAAAATACTGCTTCTGCATTTTATTGTCTGTTGCATGCACAAAATATATACAACAAAAATGTACTACTATACAAACGCTTTCAGAATCAAAAGGCGTTTTACAATATATATATATATATATATATATATATATATATATATCAATCCAAATATTTAGATGATAACTCATTTCTGAAACAGCAGAGGGCATATAGTTTTTGCTGTGTCAGATCAGAGAGTGGCATATACTGTAGTCTGTGCTCCAGGGTGAGTGTTGGGGTGGGGGCAGCTGAGTACTGCTAAACAGAGGTTAAAGCCTGAGGCCAGGGGGGAGGCATTAAGTGTGTAGGGGAGGGAGACGGCTCCTGCATATTTAATGAAAGCGGAAATTAGAGGCACTCAGACCCCCATGGGATATATTACTTCCCCCTTGGTCTTGAGGCACTAAGGCACTTAGGGAGACACTGAGCTGTTACTTAGAAAATATAAGCAATTATCTTCAGAAATTCATCATGTATAAGACATCATAGTGGACAGACGCATTCACAAAGCAAATTTAATCTGCCCTTAAAGTACAATTCTGCACACGCTGATGTCTGGTAAAGTCTTCTTAACAGCATCTTCTAGGATACTCTTATATGGTGCTCTTTATGAGATATCTCACATGGAGTCCGAAAGATTTGTAATGCCTCTAACGGTTGGCTACACTGGAGTACACTGTGTAAAGCTGTAAATTCTTACATTCCTTCAAAGCCTTCCACACTCCACCATCACATTAGAATCCATCGATGGCCAACCTACAGCTGCTGATGGTGAGTCACGTCACCATGATCCAGACATTGGTCCTTCTCGTTACTGCAGAATAGTAAGAAGTGGTACACCTATGGAACAATTACAATAAAAGAAGGTGGAACACTCCCAGCCTGCCCCCTACAAGCAAACAACAGACAAAAATGGTAGGAGGTGCACACATAATAAATGCGAAAAAACCACAACAAACAAGCTGCATAATTACAAATCCTCTTTGCATTTATTGTGTGCACCTCCTACCATTTTGGTCTCCATTATAGTTACTGAGCCACTGGTACACCGTGGCAACCAATGTGACATTCCTGCTGATTGATCCATATTTAGAACGTTGAGCCAAAAGTTACGTTTATGAATAACCCTTATTGTACTGTGGAAGATTATCACCTCAACACAGGGTTGCCATGTTTTGTTAAAATTTTTTTTTTACTGGCTATACTATTGCCTTCACAGAAATAACATTGGCCTCAAGCCAAATTATTCAGCACACTACATATTTAAAATATCCACTATGTGGACAAAAGTATTAGGACACACTACTTAATTATTGAATTCAGATATTTCAAACCCATTGCCACAAGTGTTTAAAATGAAGCACCTATCCATGCAGCGTGCATTTACAAACATCGTTCTGAAGAGCTCCGTGAATTTGCGTACGGTACTGTGATGGAATGTCACCACTGCAATAAGTCATTTCTAGTGCTAGATATTCCACAGTCAACTGTAAGTGATATTATTGGAAAGTGCAAATGTTTAGGAACAGCAGAAACTCAACCAAGTGTCCAATGCTTTGCTGGTTCTATAGCTGAAGATTCCAAATTTCCCCTGGTATTAATATCAGCACAAAAACTGGGCGGCAGGAGCTTCAAGGAATGGGTTTCCGTGGCTGAGCAGATGCATTAGATGCATGCAGTGGTGTATCTTGGTCGAGGCCAACAAGGTCTGGGTCTAGGGTGATACTGTGCAGAGGGCCCTCATGCCACTTATAATTTGTTTTTTAATATGCCACTGACAATTTACTCATTAATATGCCACTGATCATTTGCTAATTAATAGCCACTGATCATTTGTTCATTACTATGCCGCTGATAATGTGCTCATATATTTGCTGCTGATAATTTGTCCATTAATATGCCACTGATAATATGTCCATTAAAATGCCACTGATAATTTGACTGTTAATAGCCACTGATAATTTGACCATTAATATGCCACTGATAATTTGCTCTTTAATAGCCCCTGAACATTTGCTCATTAATATGTGACTGATACCGTATTTGATCGAAAAAAAATTAAAACCCTGAATATAAGACTATCCTATAGGAATAAAGTTGTATAAAGATGTAAATAGCTTTTTCATATTTAAAAAAAAAATTATGGCATAAAAAAAAGACACACCCAACATGGGGGTGGGGTGGGGGGGGGGTGGGTGGAGAGACCCAGACATTGAGGGAGGGAGAAAAAGAGACCCCAGGCATTGAGGGAGGGAGAAAAAGAGACCCCAGACATTGAGGTTGGGAGAAAAAGTGACCCCAGACATTGGGAGAGGGAGACAAAGAGACACCAGCCATTGGGGAGGCAGAGAGAGACAGACACCAGACATTGGGGAGGGATCGAAGGAGAGAGAGACACCAGACATGGGGTGGAGGGACTGAGAGAGACAACAGACATGGGGGGAGAGGAGAGAGATATACATGGGGAGAGGAGAGAGCAATATACATGGGGGAGAGATACAAAAGAGGGGAAGATAACGTGGAGAGAAGACTAACGGTGTAAACAGACAGATTAATGGCATGGGGGAGAGTGAGACAGACAGGGATGGAGTAGAGGGAGAGCGAGACAGGCATGGGTGACATAGAGGGAGAGCGAGGCAGACAAGGATGGCGTAGAGGGAAAGTGAGACAGACGGATGGCATGGAGAGGGGGTTGCCAAAGATAGGATCACATTGCATGTGTGACTGTGTGTGAATGTGTGGCTGCATGTGACATTGCATGTGTTACTGTGTGGCTGCATCTAACATTGCATTTGTGTGCCTGCATTTGTATGTGGAAATATGTGTGTAAATGCCTGAGGGCAGGATCAGCAGGGGGCGGCAAAATATATGTTCGCCTAGGGCGGCAAAAAGTCTTGCACCGGCCCTTTGTTCAATGTCCCAAATAGGGGAAGTCTTGGTATATGAATAACTGATATTAAATAAATGTAGTATCCGATCCGGGTGCTGCTTTGGTAAAAGAGGCCCACGTCCTCTAGGTTGGGGAAGGGGATACTTAGCAGTTGCAAAGAAAAATATATTATATTAAAATGACCTCCGTGCCCAATGGCTACATACAGGAGGTAGGTAAAATATGAGCATGGGAGATGGATTGGTAAGGTTCGTTTTCTGCCTATCTATCGTTGGTGGTATCTCTGCAAGGTAGTGGAGGTATTGCACGCGTCTGGATAACTCTCGTGTGTAGCTGAAAATTAAACTTGCGCGTCTTGCCGAAAACCGCAGAGTACAGGGGCCTATGTCGGTCAGATATCCGATGAAAAATTCTCCTACGTGTTTCGTGAATGCCAGCTCACTTCGTCAGGTGCTGGTCTCTATTTGCAGACGCATTTTTATACAAAAATAAATACAGTACATGAAAGGCACATAAAACTGAATAGTTGGAAAAGGAGGGTGCGAGAGGAGAAGTGTCAAATAACGGACAGAAAGAGTTTAAAGAGAGGATGGAGTGAGATGGAAGGGGGGGAATAAAAACAAGGGGTTGGGATGAAAACTGCAGAGGTGGGGGGAGAGAAAAAGAGAGGAAAAAAGAAGGAACTCGGAGCGAGATTAAAAAAGAGAGATTAATTGTGAATAGATGTGTAAGATACGAAAAGGACAGATTGAAAAGAAAAAGAAGCTAATAGATAACGTAATTGGAACAAATAGTAATAATGAGTAGAAGAAGAGGTCAAATTAGGATAGGAAAGGGATACTGGATAAAAGGTGTAGGCTAGTGAGAAAAGGGTGATGAAAGGAATGAAACAATTAATGAGATGAAAATGTGAACGAGATGAAAAAAGATGACGAATGAATGAGATGAAAATAATGTAAAAAATGATGAGAAAATATGAATGAAAAAGATGATGAACGAAAGAAAAAATGTATATGTATGAGAAAAATAAATGAGTACAAATATAAAAGATAATAGTAATGGGAACAAAATTGCGATACCTATTAGCTTCTTTCTCAATCTTTCCTTTTTGTATCTTACACATCTAGTCACAATTAATTTATCTTTTAATCTCTCTCCGAGTTCCTTCTTTTTCCTCTCTTTTTCTCTCCCCCACCTCCGCAGTTTTTATCACCCCCCCCCCCTAGTTTTTATCCCCGCTCCTTCCATCTCACTCCATCCTTTATACTCTCTTTCTGTCGGTTATTTCCACTTTTTCTCTCCCACCCTCCTTTTCCTACTATTCAGTTGTATGTGCCTTTCATGTACTGTATTTATTTTTGTATAAAAATAGGTTCACAATGAGAGACCAGCATCTCCCTGACGAAGTGAGCTGGTTCTCACGAAATGCGTCGTAGGAGACTTGTTCATCCAATATCTGACCGACATAGGCTCCCGTACTCTTTGGTTTTCGGCAAGATGCGCAAGTTTCGTTTTTGGCTACACGCTGAGAGTTATCCAGATGCATTCAATACCTCCACTACCTTGCAGAGATACTACCAACGATAGCCAGGGAGAAAACGGACCTTACCAATCCATCTCTCATGCTCATATGTAGTTCCTGCGCTGTCCTACGTTCTACAGATATCTCAAGTGTTCAGTGCTAACAGCACAGCAACAGAGGTTGGGTACGCATATACCGTATTTATTTTACCACAATTTTAAGAGCTTTGTGAAATTGTTGCGTCTTAGAATCAATGGTATTTTACATTCGGGGCTAAATTCAGCTGTGAATGTAAGACGCAATTTTCATCTCGGCCGAAATTCGCCTTTCATCTGACGTAGGGAGGGAGGATTTTCGGCGCTGGAGGTCTTGCAACGCTCATCCAAGTAAGTATACCTCTTAAAACTGTTTTTTCGAACAGGGATGCGTGTTAGAATTGATAGCATCTTATATCGAAGAAAATACGGTATAAATAAGGGTAAGAAACCATTTCAGTATAGGGTTGCCACATTGGTTTGGGGCCAATGTTAAATCCAGGGAGACAATAGCAGGGCCGGTATTTTTTTTAAAGACAAGGTAATATCCATCCTTATAACAATGCCTGCTCACTCAGTGATAGTGTACATTCACTGGCATTTTTTACCCTAGTAAAAACATCACCACACTCAATGTACAAACCATACCGACCTCTAAATACTGTAGCAATTAAACAGGGAGAGGGTAACTTTGAAAATGTTGACATCTGGCTCCCAGATGTGACCTGTTGGTGTGGGGGTCTTCCCAACCTAAGCCTCCAACCTACAGACTTCCTGAGGAATGCCATTGATGTGCTGTGTGTTTGAGGGTCAGAGTATATATATAGGAATCCCATTAGATACACAGGGTTAGAGTCAGATTACCTGTAGCTCTTATCTAGTAAGTCTTTTATAGTTTAACAGGAGCATGTCTCTTTCAAAGGATTTTGCTTATAATTTTATATTCTATATTATTTTATGTACCTAAATTGTATCACATTATTTCAACATTACATTACTTTCATAAGCTATTTTTATTTTTGCATATAACCGTATATGTGTTTATATAAATATTTGCCTTTTTAATAAGGGTCCATGATCTCTGCACAAACAGGGTGTTGCAAGGATGTGGCATTGAACAATTACACAATACCATGCTTCTGTTCTGGTGTTACTAAAGTATGCGTATGTACACAAGTCATTTAATTACCACTGTAGATTGTGTTTTAGAATTTGCCGTACTGATCCAACCACAAAAACGACAGTCGCTGACAAGGCGGCTGCGTGCTACCTATGGTGTGTATTATCAAAAGTACACGCCAGTTCATCCTCATACTAGGGACAACTAACTTTTCACTTGTGCTTCTATATTAGAAGCACAAGTGAAAAGTAAAGTTTAGTGTCCCTTTAACCAAATTAATTTATGTACAAAACTGGTGCACAGCTAGCACTTACTGTGTACTTAGATCAGGGGCGTCAAATTGTGGCCTTCTGGCTGTTCAGGTGCGTCAAATTGTGGCCTTCCAGCTGTTGGTGGACTACATCTCCCACAATCCCCTGGCAGCCTCTTAGCTGACAAGTGTGTCATGCAGTTTCACACCAATGATGATAATAGATTCATGCCATCTTATAGATAGCTAATTGTGTTTATAAGATCTTTAGCAAAAATATACAATAAATAAACAAAAACATGTATGTGTATCATAAACTGTTAGAAGGGTGAGACACAAGCATGTATGCTACTTAAATGTAGGTGTGACCACTCTATGAACCTAATAAATCTTTCCAGTATAAATCTGAAGGCATTTTGGGAATGCCCTAGGGAAATTCAATACAATGGCTTGGAAACATGGTATCCACTAAAAATAGATTTCACAAACACAGACTATAATACCATCACTGTTGGACTCTCCTGGATGTTGGGATGTAGTAACAACCCAAGGGCAATTATTATTAATAATTTAGATTTCTAGGATTCATTAAAGAAATCTGTATAGAAAAAGCAGATCATTTTCATTTCGCAAAAGCCCCCAGTGGCAATATAATGTATTGCAAGAATAAAAAAAACAACTGCCATCATTAGAGCACAATCTTTTCTGACCCAAAACACACCAAAGTTCTTCCCAGGATGCAAGCAAAAATATATCATGAAAGTAAGCACGCTAAGTTTAAATAAGGGCCAAAAAAATTGTTTTTATGAAACCCTGTACTAATACGGGCTATTCACTAAATGGGGAGTACTCTGCAACATCCATATGACAATTAGGGTTGCCACCTTTTTGACAAAAAAATCCCGCCATGCTACTGCCTCCATAGACTTAACATTGGCCTCAAGCCAATTTCTTTTACCGGCCTGCTGGTAAAATACCGGCAAGGTGGCAGTCCTAATGACAATGAACTGTGTATATGAGTTGGCATCCCTGAAGAAAGAAAGCCATACAATAAGCCCTTGAGTGCTACTAAATAAATAGGGAATTAAGATGGGAATTCAAACGTAAGGCCAAAGTTGCTGAATTGGAAAAATTCCTATTGGTCTAAATTCCCATCTCAATTCCATGCAGTTTTCTCTTTATTGGGTAGAACCGTAGGTGTTAGCAGAGTAAAACAGAAAAAACACACCAATATGTAAGCGATTTGTAAGCAGTAACAAAATTACGATGTAATGCCATCTATACTGCTCTAAGTCGTATTTTACAATAATTCATACAAGGGTCTACAGAATATGCACAATCTGTTTCGGATCGGCATATTACCCAAAACGAAGATATTACTGAAATGCTGCTACACAATATGCCGTGATTCGAATCTGAATCAGCCGTTTGGAAACTGACTCTTCGGAGGCCTTAATTTTTGCCATATAACCTTTGGTTTTCGATTACACCAGGGCTTGACAAATTACATTTTGTTTTAGGAGCCAGCAAAAAATCTAGGAGCCAGACAACCGCACATACACACACAATCACAGAGTCATGTAAACACATACGCTCACAGACTTTCACACACACAGTTCCAATTACACACACAGAAAATCACAGACAGTCACATAGGCAGAGACAGTTCCACTTAAATACACAGAAAATCAGTCACAGAGACAGTTTGAAGCGCGATGCGCGAGGGGGCGGAGCTGGCAGTGTGTGCAAAACGGCACATGTTGCCTCCTCGCGCTGCGCTGTCCAAAGGAACAGAAAAAACCCCATGGGTCCCAGAGGTGAGGGGACGCAAAGTAGAGGGTGCCAATACCCGGGCGCCAGGTCTAATTTCCTGGTCGCCATGGTGACCTGGCGCCCGGGGTTTGTCGAGCCCTGAATTACACAATATACAATTCGAATGCTGCATTTTGGCAATTTCAATTATCTGATTCTGAATAGGAGAATTGAAATTAAAAATTCAAAAATCTAATAAAATAATGAAAAGAAAGCCCTCCACAAAGGCCAACAAACTTAAGCTGCCCCCCATAACTAGAAATAACCTTGCCCTCCCAAGGGCAAGTAACCCGAATGACCTGTGACACATTTGGGGGGTCAGGGTGGGTAGCCCTGACCTCCCACATAAATGGAGCTGGGCAAGTGCTGACATTGGAAGTTGACCAAAATACAAGCGCACTCAGTGGCTCCACAAATTCTAGGCAAAGCCCAGCACTATTAGAAACATTCCATGTAGACTTTGTGGTTAAAAAAAAAAAGTATAAAACAACATTTACATCAGAGATATAGAGCCTCACGCGTTTCACCTAAACATTACCAGGGCTGGGAGCCGCCAAAATGTCTCCCAGCCCCCATTAAAAAGATTTGAGGCCAGGGCTACTTGCCATCTTAATGCTACCTAGGGATTTGCCAAACAAATTAAGTTTGTTTTGGGGACTCTGGGCTGTCATAGAGACCGATATTAAAGTCGAAAGGAAGTGGCACTAGAGGAGGGCTGATCTATTCTGGACACACCTAAGCACAGAGGATAGGTGGGGTTGGGTTTTTGTGTGTGTGTGGGTTATATTTTTTGTGACTATGTTGTATAGAGTTCATTTTGTTTATTGTATATAAAAAGACTTGGCATATTATAGGCTAGTTCAACTATAGTGGGGAATAACCTAGGGTTATAGTAAGGAGAGTTTGAGTTACTTTTCATATCTAGTAAGTTGTAGGGATAAAATAAGGGAGAAGTTGGGACAGTTTAGAGATAAGGTGATGGAGAAGTAAGTATGGTGATGTCCTCCTGAGCAGGTACCATCCTATAGGACAGGCTATTGTAGTGCTGTCCATTCTCGGGTCCCCTTTTTTGACTTAGGGGAGTTTTTTTCTCTCTTCTTTTTACTCTTTTGCTTCCCTTCCTCTCGTCTCTCATTGTTTTATGAGTATCGATCTGGGTTAGACCCACTGTTGATGTTTTATTGGTTAGGGTTGGGGGGGGGGGGGAGTAAGAGGGAGGAGAATCTGATTGAATATGAAGGATGACTAATTTACAAGGTTGCTTTGGTTGTTTCTTTTTCTTGTATTATAAGTAGGAATAAAAATAAATGTAAATTAAAAAAGAAAAGGACAAAAACATGATTGTTTTATGATCTAATTCAACTTTAAGACCAGTCTACATAATTGTGAAATTTCATAAAATTAGAACATTGATGTGATCAATTACAAATTACTTACTTAGATGTTTTTGCCACTCTCTCAAGAAAAGCCAATTAAAATCTTCTCTGAATACATACAGTAAAGAATGTATTGTTTCCAAGATTACACACTTTGTTAAGTGAAGGAGTCAGGCAACACATCTGACTTAAACCCTATGCAGGATGAAAGCCATAATACACAATGTTACACTTTCTTTTTTATCAGGAGTGAGAGAGAAAATAGATCTAAACACAAGCTACTTGTAAGTTCCATGAAAAATGTTTTCTTTGTAAAATATGAAATCTGAAGTCTAGATGATAAAACCTATTTTAATATAATTTGGACAGTACCTAACGCTAAATAGGATCATAAAAAAATGACAGTAGTGCTCACAATACTTAATTGTTATCCTTTTAGGTCCCAGTGGGTAATCTTCAAGGGTTTGATAAAACAAAAATCAATAATATCATCATTTGCTCCAATGTACCATATATATGTTGGCCCTGAAACTTCTTTGTAGTAGAGAATTGCAGTGCTTTTAGCTATACCACTTCATGTTATTATATTATTGTGAGTAGTGTTTTATTGTATTGCTCTGCATGTTATTGCATTACATCTTACACTTACATATTATTATCGCTGCATGTTAATAACATAGTGCTTTATTGCACCTATTATGCCTCTGAATGTTTTTATACAGCTACTGCGTGTTTACATATCTCATTATCACTATATATTATATTATTTGTGTTAGTTTTATCATTGTGTTTTTCTGTATTGCTTGTTATATCAGTGACTCTTTCACTGTAGGTCAAGCAAGAAACTGAATGCTGACTACAGATTCACTGCTGTTCCCTCTGCTCATCATATGGTGAATCTGAAAAACACCTGATCAAGCATAGTTGAACCAGAAGTATATAAAAGTTTAAAATGGGCAATTGACAAGGGAATTCCAAACTTAAGGCCAATGTGGAGTTGGAGAAATTTTTCTATTCTGCTACACTTCAAACTCTGCTACTTTGGCCTTAATTTTGCAATTACCTTCTAAATTCCCCACATTTCCATCCTCCGTGAATATGACAATAGAAAGGCTGCAAAATGTACAAGAATTGCTCATGAGAACCATCTTCCTAATTTTTGTGATGCATTAAATCACACTTTAAAGGGTATTTAAGGGATAGAGGGTCTATGCATTAAAAAGTGAACTATAAGGTCCTGGTCAGACTGTTATGTTTGATTTTCAGGGATTCTTTTATTTCAGGCATGGTGCCCACAGATAAAGCCAATGTGGTGCCGATATTTAAAAAGGGATTAAAATCCCAGCCAAGCAATTACAGACCTGTAAGCTTGACATCTGTGGTGGAGAAACTGTTTGAAGGGTTGCTAAGGGAATATATTCAAGATTTCATATTGAATAGGAATCTCATTAGCAGGAGCCAACATTCCTTTTTAAAAGGCAGATCTTTTCAAATGAACTTAATTACATTCTATGTATATTTGTACTTCGCTAAGGCACTTGATACGGTTCCACACAAAAGATCACTGTACAAATTGACTGAAATAGGCTTAGCGCCAAATTTTGTTTGCGGATTGGCAAGTGGTTGAAAGATAGAATGCAAAGGGTGGTGGTAAATGGAAATTTCTCAGTGGGGACTGATTTGATAAGTGGAGTACCTCGGGGATCTGTCATGGGTCCTCTTCTTTTTCATTTGTTTATTAATGATCTCCCAGAGGGCATACAGTCATGTCTCAGTGTTTGCCAATGACACAAAATTAAGTAGGGTCATGCAGTCTGAACTAGATGTATCTATGCTGAAAAAGGATTTGTACAAACTGGGTAATTGGGCAGATAAATGGTAAATGGAGTCAATGTAGACAAGTGTAAAATGATGCATTTTGGGTACAATAATAAAAATGCAACATCTACATTGAATGGTGTTTATTTGGAGAAATCTACTAATGAAAAAGATTTGGGAATAGTTGTAGACAATAGACTTAGCAGTAGTGCACAGTGCCAGCTGGAAGCTGCAAAGGCCAGTAAGATATTGGGGTGTATTAAAAGAGGTATTGATTCACGAGAACAAGATATTATTCTGCCTCTTTACAGGTCCATGGTAAGACCCCCACCTTGAATATGTGGTTCAATACTGGATGCCTTTAAAAAAAAAAAAAGTATATTATGGAACTAGAGAAAGTGCAGAGGAGGGCTTCAAAATCAATAAGGGGAATGTGAAGTTTTAGTTATGAAGAAAGGCTGGAAAAGTTACATTTCTACATGCTAGAGAAACGGGGGCTTAGTGGGGATATAATAATGTTATATAAATATGTACTGGGCCCGTACAAAAGGCTTTGTAAAGATCTGTTCATTAACAGAATAGTACAAAGGACAAGAGGTCACCCGCTAAGACTTGAAGAAAGGAGATTTAGTCTACAACAGCAGAAGGAACTTTTTACCTTTAGTTCACCTGTTAGTGTTTAACAAGTACAAAAGTATGAAAGCATACCAAAGGAATCTTTTGCAAGATTCCCAATCTATCCTACCCTTGCTTAGCTGCAAGAGAGTTAGTGCATGTGACCTGAGTAAGTTCAGAAACAACTTAATTCAGAAACTAGTAACTGTTACCAGTTTTTTTTAATTTTTGGGGTTTTTTTTTAAACAGAAGTGTTTGTAGGGGCAATACTGCTGTCTGTGTGCAATGAGCATACCCATGCTCCCTCAAAAGAAGATCAATGGAAAGAAAATGCTAAATACTCTCATTTTAGCTTGTGCTACTCATGCTACAATATGATGGCAGAAACTTGGAAAATCACTGTGCACCAGCAGCAATCTGCAATCCCCTGTACCGTCATCTGCTAGCCCATGGAAAGGGGACATCCATAAAATATAAAAAAAATCTTCCTATCTCTAAAGAAAACGCGTGCTCCTATGTCTTTTAAGACTGCTCTCGATGGAGAGCAGACTCAGAATAAAATACCAGCCTGGGTGGTATGTGTATACCATATTCCAACCACTAAATATTATTATATCACACTTGCATAATTACATTATATATTATAAATAAAATATTGTGTACGCAGTAAAGAGAGAATTGCAGGGAACTGAGGTGGGAATGTCAAACTTCAGGCCAATGTAGTCAAGTTGGAAACATTTCCAATGCAGCTATTTTATTCTAACTCAGCTACTTTGGCCTTAAGTGTCTAGGCCCCAAACTCACTCTGGTGCAAGATGAAGATTACTGCTTCTATAGTGCACAGTCTTTTTCCCAGTGTGACTTGATGCAAGCATTCTGCATAAATCACAATTTTAATTTTTGATTCAAGCCCTCCCCAGTAATTACTCTGCATGTTTACTGCAGGTGTGGCAGCACTGATTACCGTATTTGCTCGATTATAAGACGACCCTGATTATAGGACGATCCCCCAAACTTTGGATATTCCTTTAGGAAAAAAACTATAAAAGCCTGAATATAAGACTACCCTATAGGAAAAAAGTTCAACTTGTATATATTAACATGTAAATTGCTTTTTTAATAAAAAAAATATCAAAAAATGCATTTATTGTTTTTATTTCCTTTTATGTGCCAATGCTGCCTCTATCTTTCCCTTGCCCCCAACTTTGTCTCTCTCTCCCCCTCCCTTTGATTCCCCCCTCCCTCCCCTTGTCTCTGTGTCTTCCCCCCTTCCATCTGCCCCCCCTCCCTGCCCTTGTTGCTCTGGTCCCCCCTCCATCCCCTTGTTGCTCTGGTCCCCCCTCCCTCCACCCCCCTCACCTTGTTTCTTTCCCTGGTGGCTAGTGGGGGCAGCCGGGGGATGTTTGCATGATACGTGCAGACATCCTCCATGCTGCCCGACACCTCCGTCTATTATGACGGACAGCCGTCATCCCCCGGCTGCCCGATTCTCCCTGGTGGCTAGCGGGGCAGCGGGGGATGTCTGCGCGATGAGCGGAGACCTCCCCTGCTGCCGCCCAGCATGACCGCCGGGACTTTTATGACGAAGCCGGAAGCTCATCGCGCAGACATCCCCTGCTGTTAGAGAGGGGGATCCAGGTCCCCTGCAGCTCTGCTGGGGACCTGGATCCCAGTCTTACAGTCTGACTTCAATTTGTGGTCAGATTATAAGACGACCTCGATTATAAGACGATGGTTAGTGTTCAGAATTTTTTTTCTGAAAAAAACCTCGTCTTATAATCGAGCAAATACGGTATATAGACATTGAGCATATAAAGTTTTGTTTCATTTAGTCACTTCCTGTGCTCTTCCAACTAAATACATTATGTGGACTATGCATGAGCTTGCTCTTGTACACAGTAGGATCTTGTAACCGTGCAACACATTGTCTGATGACATCACTAGAGAGAAAGGATATTCCATTCATTTGAATGAAATTATTCTCATTGGTCCCTGCAGCAAAAAGAAAGAAAAAGGAAATTACTTTTACAAAGCTAGTGTGGGCAATCCTGGCTTATTGCAAATTGCTATAATTTCACAATCTCATCTAGCTGTATTTTATATTTTAAGCAATGCAAAATGTAAAACATGCAATTTAAAGTACTTTGAAAGCACATTAATAAGCATTAATATTTGGAAAATGCATTTTGGGAACTAGACAGTCCCTTTACGTTTGACATTCCCCTCTCAATTTTCTGAATTTCTCTCTTTATTGAGTAGACCCTTATGTATGACACAGTTATAATAATGGTTATAATATTGAGACCCCATAGACACAATTTATTTAATAGCTTGCAATACTACTAACATAATGTATATATTATTTGTGATTTTTAATCTCTACACTATCAATATGAACAATTCACATTAACCCTTTTAATAGAGAACCATATTTATTCCAACATATTCTTGAATCACCTTTATTCAAGTAGGAATTTCAACTATGACATACTGTTTTATAACAACATGAACCAATTAGAGCCTCAAGAATTATTCAATCAGTGTAGACTCACCCAGCTATACAATGTGGTGAAAATCATGGTCATACAGCTCATATATATAACCTTGGATAATCATACCACTACATTTGTGTTTATATCATTTTAGGTAATAATATAGAACTGCTTATTTTATTGCATGATTTTCTGTGTGTTCACACCAAATTAATTAGATCACTACAAGCTTCTGCATGTTGTTTTATACTATTAAGCTGATTTCTATTTTATTAACTTATTCCAAAAGTTATTTGATAAAATTAACCCCCTATGCCATGTATAATTATGCCAAGTTAGTTACATTACAGTTCAAACTATTATATCACTGTGTAAGTTGTTATGATACAGGCTAGTAGTCATGATATTTTATTATCATGTGCTATTTGATGTTGGTCTATCTTTCTAGGTGTCCTTACAGTGTTAGTAATTTCGCTTGTGAGAGCATTCTTTTTATGCCATTTTGTTAATCTACCCCTTGTTGGAATGTGGTTCCATATTGAGGCCTCTTTCCTTAGTTTTTTTTCTGCTGTCTTTCTTCTATTCCTGGTGTGTCCTTGCCCTGTAATTCCCCCCCACCCCTTTCTAGTCCCCTCTTTCTTTATTTTTATATGCAGTCTCTGCACCTGGTATCTATGCTTTAAATCTGCAACAGAATTCCCCCTACAGAGGAGCACAGGTGGCGATTTCAGTTATCTGGGGCCCTCACACACACACAATACACTGTGCACAAACATCCTGGGCATGCACAGTGGTTCTTGGCGTCATAGTCCAGAAACCAGTGGTGACTCTAGCTGTGCCAACAGGTGGCAAATGGCCAGATGTGAGATAGGGGGCAGAATAAATCTGAAACCCCTCCCCGCTTTATCCAAAGCCAGACACTAACAAAGTACCCAGGACACCTGGGGTGTTGAGGCACTCCCTTAACTAACAAACATCCCACAGCAAGGACACAGGGAGGCTGAGGCAGCAGGAGGAGGGGATACAGGAGCAGCAGAGAAATGCAGGAGCTGTTAAGGGATACAGGAGAAGCATAAGAGATGCAGGGCAGCCAAAGGGGAGATATGAGCAGCAGAAAGGAGGAGTGGTTGGACAGCAGCAGAGATGAAGGGAGTAGATGTGATTACAGGAAGATCAGGAATTTGAGGACCCGTTGCAGGGAACAAAAATGCATGTAGAGATAGGGAGAGGTGGGGGTGGTGCTGCGATATCCAGGGTGAGTGAGCTATGGGTTGCACAGAATGTAAAAGGTTGCCAGTCGATACAGGCAACAAATGGGAATTTCATGCAAAGAAATGGGGTAAAGCATTTAAGCTGCATCTAAGAGATATAACCGTGAAAGGGAATTTAGGGGAGCAGTAGGAAACGGAAATAAGGTACACAATAATACAGTGAGGCGTGGTGCTCTAGGCACCGGTCAAGCAGATGCAGTCAGGGCTATGCAATAATATTGAGCAGTGATGGCTACATTTCTCACGACGCTCGGGCAGCCGTAGACAGGTTAAGCATCTTTGGTATGAAGTAGTCCACAATAATTTGGAGTGCCAAAGGCTAGTTATCTCTAATAGAGGAGGATTCGAAAAATTGGGGAGGGGGGGTCCAAAGTGACAGGAGCAGGTACAGGGAGATACACGGAAAGGGATGTGCAACGAAATCTAGGAGAGGCATAAGGCAATAGGTAATACAGATATGGGAGTGCAGTGTGGTACAAGAAGGGTGTAGAGGATGCAAAGCATGCAGAGAGGTGCATTGATTTTAGGATGTAACACAAAGTGCTCTCTTGTACTCACTCCATGGTTGTAGGCTCATGCAACAGCTCAGGGCGATGTGCAGGCGGCAGAGCCCGATCTGGCCCTGTGTGAGTGTGTGTTTGTGTGAGTGTGTGTATTTGTGAGTGTGACAGGAGGGAGGCACCGGCAGAGCTGTAGTCCTATGCACAACATCTATATGCGCACAGTACCTCCTGCTGGCAGCCTCTAGAACTGCACATTCTGCCAGTAATCTGCATTCTCAGTATCCTGTACCATACAAAGCATCAACAGACAATCCTGGGTGAGTGGCCATCATCTTAGAGTTATACATAGGACAGGGTTCATGAAAACCGTTATACCGAATAAAAATAAATGTCTTAGCATCATAAGCTATGTTCTCTGAGTGACTGGCTGAGCATCATGGTTTATGTAGTCCTCACCAACTGGAGTATGAAAGGTTATCCATCGGAATAGATTGACTGCATAGCCAAATCGGCAATATTAATTAAATCATTCATTAACCTGGTGTAACAATATTGTTTTGAAACTGTCACTCTGTCCCTCAGTATATGTCACAGTGTCACTCTGTCCCCCAATATATGCCACAGTGTCACCTTCCCCTCAGAATATGTCAGTGTAATTTTCTTCCCCATTCTGTTCCCTAGTCTGTGCCACACTGTTACTTTGTTCCCATATGCCACAGTCACTTTGTGCCCAAGTATATGCCACTGTCACTCCATTCTCCAGTATATGCAACTGTGTCACTTTGTCCCCAAGTACATGGCACAGTGTCACTCCTTGGATATGTCCTGGGCAATCCCTTTTGTGGTTGCCTGAAGGTTTACATTATCTAACACAAACATGAGCCAAACATACTGAAAGATTAAACAGTGGTAGATATCAGCAATCCAGCCCAAATCATCTTTACACAATCACCAAACCCCCAAAATAACAATACAGAAACTGTAGTGCTGACACTTCTGGGAGCCCATACCAAGTTACTGGGACACTTACAAGACCTCAGCAATGTTCAATCTGAAAAACATAAGGGTGTACACAATATATCCCATCCCGATCCAGCCTGAAATGGATTCAGATCGGGTATAATAGCCAAATTGAACGGATCTCCGTAATTTGGCTATTTCTGGACAAAGCTGTCACAGAAAGGCTGTTTGTCACAAAGGTGACACAGAGAAGTTATTTTGTGGCAAAGATGGCACAGAGAGGCTTTTGGGGGGCACACATGGCACAGAAAGGCTGTTTGGGCATTTGGATGGCATAGAAAGGCTATTGTGAGGCAAAGATGTCACAGGGAGGCTGTTTGAGGAAAAATATGGCTCAAGGAGGCTGTTTGAGGACAAAGATGGCAAAGGGAGGCTATTTGGTGGCAAAGATGGCACAGAAGCTTTTTGAGGCACACATGGCACACAAAGGCTGTTTGGGGGTCGAAGCACATAGAGTCTGTTGTGGTGGCCAAAATGTCACAAGGAGGCTGTTTGGGGACACAGATGACACAAGGAGGCTGTTTGGGGACAACGATGGCACAGGGAGACAGTTTGGGGACAAATATTTCACAGAGAGGCTGTTGGGGAGGGCTAATATAACACAGATAGGCTGTTTGAGGGGCACAGAGATAAGCACAGGACAAGCAAGGGACTGTGCACTTTTGTAGTGGCTGCATAATTTGGAATAAATCATTTATTCAGCCATCAACGTCTGGAGCCTTTATTGGTTAACCTATGCTACCACCCAATCAGCCCGACGGAAGCACTGGGAGGGTGAGTTAGCTGGGTCAGAGGAGTGAGAGGTCATCATTATGAAGCCGTACAGTGTTTTCACTGTTGCACTTATACAGGAGTAAGGAGCACAAGGGATGGAGTGATGAGCCGAGATCCTCAGACGATTACAAAGGGATTCAAAGCTGGAATATGGGAATAGAAGACCCGATATTCTCAGATGCTTCAAGGAAAGAGGGTAAGGAAACATACGAACATAAATAAAGAAACATACAAACATAAATATGGGAACTAGCCTAATACTCTAAGATGGTACATGGTTTAGTTACACCTGATGGTCATAAGAGGATAAGATTGCCAACCAGCATCAAGGTACCTCACATAAGTCCCTAATACTTGGATATATATTTGGGTGTCTGTTTTTCTGCCAGAGGACCTGGGCATTTTGTTACGATACATGGCGTTATGGGCTATATTACATATCAACAGATATTAAATGATCACCTCATTGTCTCTGTCAGGAAGCTTAAAATGGTTGGATCCTCCAGCAGGATAATGATTCAAAACATTTATCAAAATCAACACAAAAATGGTTTACTAGGTACAAAATCAAGGTGCTACCATGTCCATCCCAGTCCCAGACTTGAAACCCATTTAAATCCTGTTGGGTGAATGTGATGTGAGATTCCCCTGTGTGAGATTTCCGGAGCTGCTGGCAAGGAAAATACTAGGTGTTTTTCTATCTTTTATCCGCTTATGGGCTCCCTGATGCTATCATTCCTGAGCAGATTACTGCTCAGACACATGTGAGTGGACATTTCATACACCTTATTGAAGTGTATTTCCACATTTTCGAGATGTACTTCACTATATATTGTTCATCGCGGAGACATCCCCCTGCTTTTAGAGAGGGGGATCCAGGTCCCCTCCAGCTCTGATTTGAGGTGAGATTATAAAACGACCTCGAAATGTAAGACGAGGGGTATTTTTCAGAGCATTTGAACCTTGAATTATATTCAAGCAAATACGGTATATAGTGTTGGGTTTAGCGCACCAGTCACGTTATTTTGATTGAATGGACATCATTAGTTAACAGTAAATTCAATTAACAGAGAACAATGAATGAGTCATACAATATTTGTACAGTTTTAAACATGACATGAAATATAACAAACAAAAAGGCATTTTTTTTAGACAATGGCTGAGTGACAGGCAACAGAGGGTTGTAGTCAATGGGGTATATTCGATGCAAGGTCTTGTTACTAGTGGGGTACCTCAGGGATCTGTACTTGGACCCATTCTCCTTAATATTTTTATTAGCGATATTGCAGAAGGTCTTGTTGGCAAAGTCTTTTTGCTGATGATACAAAGATTTGCAGCAGGGTTGATATTCATGTAGGGATAAGCCAAATGGCAAATGATTTAGCTAAACTAGAAAAATGATCAGAGCAGTGGCAACCGACATTTAATGTGGACAAGTGCAAGATTATGCACCTTGGGTGTAAAAACCCAAAAGCAGAATATAGACTATTTGGTACAGTCCTAACCTCAACATCTGAGTAAAGGGATTTAGGAGTAATAATTTCAGAGGACTTAAAGGTAGGTAGGCAATGCAATAGAGCAGCAGGAAATGCTATCAGAATGCTTGGTTGCATAGGGAGAGGTATTAGCAGTAGGAAGAGGGAAGTGCTCATGCCATTGTACAGAGCACTGGTGAGACCTCACTTGGAGTATTGTACGTAGTACTGGAGACCGTATCTCCAGAAGGATATTGATACTTTGGAGAGAGTTCAGAGAAGGGCTACTAAACTGGTTCATGGGTTGAAGGATAAAACTTACCAGGAAAGCTTAAATCATCTTAACATGTATAGCTTGGAGGAAAGACGTAACAGGGGGGATATGATAGAAACATTTAAATACATAAAGGGAATCAACACAGTAAAGGAAGAGAGTATATTTAAAAGAAGAAAAACTACCACAACTAGAGGACATAGTCTTAAATTAGAGGGGCAACGATTTAAAAGTAATATCAGGAAGTATTACTTTACTGAGAGGGTAGTGGATGTATGGGATAGCCTTCTAGCAGAAGTGGTAGAGGTAAACACAGTCAAGGATTTTAAGCTTGCGTGGGATAGACACAAGGCTATCCTTGCTATAAGACCGGGAACGGGGGACTAATAAAAATATTCAAAAAAAATTGAGCAGACTAGATGGACTGAATGGTTCTTATCTGCCGACACATTCTATGTTTCTATTTGGAGCAGTCTTAGAACTGCAGTCCAGTTACCTTGACATGAGCGTATTTGGGGCTACCTAAATGGCTCAAATTCGGCTCCTGATGTGCCACCGATATGAATACTTTTGCAATTTGGAGGCAGCCGCATTTTGGAGCCAAAAATTGGCACTACCAAAGTTGATAAAAAGCATAGAAAAAGTAGTTAAAAAGTCAAAAGGGTCCTTTAAATGGCAAACAGAAGTGCACATCAAACCTACATTTGCCAACATAAACTTATGAAGAGTTCAGTTGACTCTGGGTCTCAATTTTTTGTTTCACAGAGTGGTTCTAAGGAAAGCTTGGGAGTATTTCTAAGATGAGCTCCAACTGGCTTCAGTGAAATCCTATCTTCATAGTTCAGGAAGTTTATCTGAGATAAACCTATGTAGACTCTTTCACCTAAAAATGTGTTGTTTACTCAAGAAGGGACAATGTTCAAATAGGATACACCAAAAAGGAATTGTTAAGCAGCACTCCAAAGGGTCGGTGCACAAGCAGAAAATAGCAAGAAACGCTCTGCACTCTGGTCTAGTGAGAATTTTTTTTTATCCATAAACGCCAGTGGCAACCTATCGGTCTTTCTCAAGCCATGGCTTGAAGTGAGGCTTGCATGCACCATAACTGGGACCACATTGAGGGAACATATATGTGTAGACTCATTATACGCAAATAATCGGCCTGAAATGGTGCCTCCAAATTGGGGATGGATTCAGGGCACATCGGGATCCGGATGTCAAGCTACCCAGGTGCCTCTGAATACATTAGATGCACCTGGGAGCAACTAGACTGCTGAAGAAAGGAACAAACACAGTACCAGCAGAGTTTCTCAATGGAGCAGAACACAGCATTTGTACACGAGCTTTGACAACATCACAACCATGTAATAGGGGAAGCATCAAAGTACTAGTAGAGGAAATATGAACTCTGGTAGCAGATTGCGGATGCTCTTAACATGTATTAGCTTTGTCAATGATAGCTAGGAAGTTACAATCATGTGGAATGTTGCACACGTCATAATGGCTGCCACACATGGAGAAGCGGCAAGGGTGTGTGTAGAGAACTGTAGCTGATGTCATAATCTCTTTTCATTAGGAGTATAGGCTAGACGCCACATTGTTTCCAAACTGAGAGTACAGAATGCATGTTGTTTACAAGTGGGAACAGCAAGAATACACACCGGATGCTTTTGAAACAAAAAGCACTCCGAACCGATGAACAACAACAAGAATATAAATCCTCGGCAAAGTCATTTATTAAAGCTAATCTTAACTATAAAACAGAAAATGTCTGATTGTTTCTCTGAAGCAGGAAAAACTCTTGAATACTGAACTCTGGAATCATGAAATTTGCACAGCTTACTCATGCTGGAATTTCAAGGTTAACGCAACTTTTTTTAGTTCTCTACATTGTGAACTGCTACAAGGGAGCAACGAAACTGCTGAGGAAACAGAGGTGTGACTTGATGAACAATGATTGCGAACTGCTACAAGATGGAGTAATGAGACTGATGAGATGAATGAGCGCCGAATGTCCGATCTTTTACGAGAAAGCGGGGAGCAACGACAAAACTCTAAATCCGGGTATATTATTATAATATATACCCTTGATACATTATAACTGTATATAAATATTTCTTTGTTTAACATATGTTTGTGTTAATTCTTCTACATATTTCTATCCAATTCTCCAACTAAAATCAGAAAAATTGAAATGGGCGAATTTCGGAATCTATAATTTTCATTGAAAAATGTCCAAATCCCAAAGCCTCTGATGCTTTGGTTTCCAAATGGCCTGAACTGCTGATTCAGACCCGAATTCCGGTATATTGAGTACCTGATTTCGGAGATTTGTGAAATTCAGCTAAAGTTCCCAACCCGACTGCAATTCAGGACTAATTGGCGTATATTGAGTCAACCTTAGAGATTATCTGCTCCATTCAAGAGCAATAAGAAGCTGATCAGGGGCAGACATGTTGTTTAGAATCTTGGGTCAGATAAATGGAGCTCTGACCATCTGACCCAAAATGTCTGCTCACTGATAGAGCTATACAAACAGAGAGGGCTAAATAAAGTACTTTATTTGAATTTTTTCCTTAAAGTATTTCTATATAAAATGCCTACCCTATAGTCTTTCAATTAAACTTATTTTTTTCTTCTTTTTTTTTATTTATTAAAGTATCAAAATTATCAAATAACAATACAATGCAATATTACATTTTACATTCTTACATACACATACATTTTAATATTCTTTGTTATTGTTCAACTTCAACATATATATAAAAGGAGAAATCGTTATTTCAATCTAATACCTTATCTGTTAAACTATATCAAATTTTGAAAGTAACCCATGTCCTAATCAACATTTCAAAGGGAGGAGATGTCAGAAGAAAAACAATATAAATTAAACTTAATTTTTGCTGACAGTTGTCCTTTAAAAAGTATAGTAAAATGGTAAGTTTTGGGGATCTGCTTGACCAACATTTTCTAGTTTATTTGTAATATACACTGACATAGTTTCCAACATTGGCCAAGTTTTTCACTGGTACACCTGTGTTCCACAATCTGCAGAAAGAACACGCATAGTGCAGCCTGACAGCAGGATGGATGTATATATGCACAAAATGAATGCAGTTAATTAATCCGGATGGCGATCTCATAGGACCTACCATGATTAATTACTTGGATTCTTTCTGTGCGTATATGCATGTGTCCCTGGAAACATGGTTGATGTCGGCAACTATGTCTTGATCGTTTCAAATTCTTTGGCTATTCAGTGACATTAAGTAAAGCAAGTTTAGTAAAGACAACAATATTTTCCAGTAAACTTGAAAAATGTGATTTTGAACAGGAAGGGAACACCTTGCATCAGAATTTTTAAAATGGAATCACCATGCAAACCTGGGATACTCACTTCCTATTGGCCTTAAACCAATCACATATCTGAAGTCGATGTATTATAGAAGTTGTGTCTGGAACACATTCAGCTTTTAGCGTCAATCCATCAGTAAAACATGGACAATTTGTTTCGGAAGTGCAGATTGGAACAATGAGTACCAGAGGTATTATTAAACACATATCTACAAACAACAGACAAGTCAAAAGACTTGTTTTTCCCACAGAAATACTAATTTTACATTGCTGTCACCACTGCATGTAATTCTGGGTGGGTATATGCAAATAATAAAAACAGTATGATAGTGACGACGCTACTTAATTAAAGCAAATACCAAAAATCCAGCAGCTCACAGGTGAAAACGGAGGCAACCACTTTACCCCCATGTTTTGTTGTACATATATTTAGTATAGGTGAAAAGCGCTTATTTTTACTTTAACATCCTATGTCTGTCTGAGGTTGGTGAGACAGAATGTACAGAATGAACATGCATGCACAGTATTTCCGGGGTCCTATATACCAGAGAATGCCGTAAGGACTGCTGGTAAAGAGCTAACTCTCACAGTAATCAAGCTAACAAGTGCACCTGATAGGAGAAAAGACAAGGCAGGAAGTCGGCCTATACTCTGATGAGGGGACATTGCCCCAGAATTTAGTTTTATAGAAAGAAAAAAAACAAAGTTCTAATCATGGTCTAATCAGCAGGAACACTTAGGTTAGGGATATATATATATATATATATATATATATATATAACATGAAGATAAAGCACTTCCACCAAGGTATAATTAATATACAAACCCCATCGATCGGGAAAGACACTTCGGGGGAGGGATGGTCTTAGACTAACTCCACTGGCATACAATCAGTCTTGGAAAAAGACTCTTAAAGAGGGGCATAGCTTCTAATCTTAAAAATGCAGTGGATCACCACTGAGGAGAAATACAGACTATTAATAAAACCTCATCACCATAACATTTTATTATAAAAAAATATATAATTTAATATGAAATATATGTATTAAAGAATTGAACAATGATACAAATAAAAGACCATAATTACTGACACGCAGATCAGCTAAACATACATATGCTAGATAATATCATCACATAGAAATATTAGGAATCTACAGAGCTTTAGTAGAGATAGTTACAACTGTAATACAGGGGAAGACAAAGTCCCTATACATACCTACTTCCCCACTATAATACTATTGCCAGGGCCGTCTTTAACGCGGGGCAAACGGGGCAGCTGCCCTGGGCCCAGTTACTCCTGGGGGGCCCCAAGGCAGCTGTCCCGTGGGCCCCCAGCCCCTGCTTGCCGCGTTCACAGCGCATTGCGCTTGTGAACGCTTTTTTCCGGCAAGCCGCATCCAATGGATGAGACGTCCGAAAAAAAAAAAAAAACTGACGCCGGATGTGACGTCGCGTCACATCCGGTGATTGTTTCCCTCCTCCGTGCAAGAGGGAAGACTGCACGGAGGAGACATCCGGCGGGGGACACGGAGCAGGTTCATGTAAGTACTTGGGAATGGGTGGGGGGGGGCGGGGGGCTGACTGACACTATATTCCTGGGCATCTGGCTGGCACAATATTACTGGGCTCTGGCTGGCACAATATTACTGGGCATCTGGCTGGCACAATATTACTGGGCTCTGATTGGCACAATAATACTGGGCATCTGACTGGCACAATAATACTGGGCATCTGGCTGGCATAATATTACAGGCATCTGGCTGGCACTATATTACTGGGCATCTGGCTGGCACAATATTACTGGGCATCTGGCTGGCACAATATTAATGGGCATCTGGCTGGCATAATATTACAGGCATCTGGCTGGCACTATATTACTGGGCATCTGGCTGGCACAATATTACTGGGCTCTGGCTGGCACAATATTACTGGGCTCTGACTGGCACAATAATACTGGGCATTTGACTGGCACAATAATACTGGGCATCTGGCTGGCATAATATTACTGGGCATCTGGCTGGCACAATATTACTGGGCTCTGACTGGCACAATAATACTGTGCATCTGACTGGCACAATATTACTGGGCATCTGGCTGGCACAATATTACTGGGCTCTGACTGGCACAATATTACTGGGCTCTGACTGGCACAATATTACAGGCATCTGACTGGCACAATATTCCTGGCCTCTGACTGGCATAATATTACAGGCATCTGACTGGCACAATATTACAGGCATCTGACTGGCACAATATTCCTGGCCTCTGACTGGCACACTATTACAGGCATCTGACTGGCATAATATTACAGGCATCTGACTGGCACAATATTCCTGGCCTCTGACTGGCACAATATTCCTGGCATCTGACTGGCCCAATATTGCAGGCATCTGACTGGCCCAATATTGCAGGCATCTGACTGGCACATTATTACTGGGCTCTGGCTGGCACAATATTACTGGGCATCTGGCTGGCACAATATTACTGGGCTCTGACTGGCACTATATTCCTGGGCATCTGGCTGGCATAATATTACTGGGCTCTGGCTGACACAATATTACTGGGCATCTGGCTGGCACAATATTACTGGGCTCTGACTGGCACAATAATACTGGGACTCTGACTGGCACAATAATACTGGGCATCTGGCTGGCACAATATTACTGGTATCTGACTGGCACAATATTACTGGTATCTGACTGGCACATTATTACTGGGCTCTGACTGGCCCAATATTGCAGGCATCTGACTGGCCCAATATTGCAGGCATCTGACTGGCCCAATATTGCAGGCATCTGACTGGCACATTATTACTGGGCTCTGAATGGCACAATATTACAGGCATCTAACTGGCACAATATTACAGGCATCTGACTGGCACAATATTACTGGGGTTTGAATTTCACAATATTCCTGGTATCTGACTGGCACAATATTCCTGGGCTCTGACTGGCACAATATTCCTGGGCTCTGACTGGCACAATATTACTGGGCTCTGACTGGCACAATAATACTGCGCTCTGAATGGCACAATATTACTGGCATCTGAAAGGCACAATATTACTGGCATCTGAATGGCACAACAATTATGGCATATGTGTGTGTGTGGGGGGGTAACATTGCGATGGATGGCGGGATTGCATGCAGGGGAGGGGGCAGGGTCCAGGGGGCCCAAGCAAATGCTTGCCCAGGGTCCATTCACTATTAAAGACGGCCCTGACTATTGCTCCACAACGAATTCAAAATGATAAAACCTGGCCAGGTTCAAGAAACAGGACTTCTTCAGCCTACAAAGGCGTCCGGCATCATTTAATACCTTCACCCAATACTACCTTCCAAAGTTTCTGTTGAATCATTTATTTATTTTATACTATATAATACCTGACCGAGCAGCTCACATATTTCTTTTTCAACAATTTTACAGATTTGTATATATTTATTTTTAGTCATTTTTATAGATTACTTTTACATATATTATTTGGGCAAATTCATCGCATATATTTTACCTCAAAATATATTCAAGTATCAATGCACTATGCGCTTTAGTTAACTCCTAGTATTACTGTATTTTTCTGTGCATAAGACTACCTTTTTTCCCAAACATTTATAACGAAAATTGAGGTCGTCTTATACATGGAATTAACCGAAATGCGTTGCCAAGGTACCTTTAATCATTATCCCCATCAAAATGCTGAATTGTGATGCCATTTTCGACTCTTGCAACGCATCTCTGGTATCTCCCTGAAGCTTCAAGAGTGAGTGCAAAACTGGGTTTTGGGAAATATCCTGAGTGCAAAGTTGGTTTGGGGACAAATTATTGATTCATAAAGACACGGAGGCTCATATTATGCATAACACTTTCTTTATTTTCCCTCAGCAACATACATATAAGAAAAAATAGACCAAAAAACATCCAGGATATAACCCCTCCCTCCCCTATAAAAGTCCACAACTTCCTCTTTATTTGCTGCTCCCTCAGATAAGTATTTCCTATTAGTTATATTGATTTTGGTAGCAGTGTATTTCTATTTGAGTAGTGTATTGATTATATTTTATGATATTGCTAATTGTTGCTTTCGTTTCTGTCTCCCCCTCTTCACTGGGTTCATCCTTTGAATGAACCAGGGGTAGGGAGTTGCAATATTTTATTTTGTTTATTGCTCGTTTACTTGCCCACCATCTTATGTACTTTCTATCCCTTTATCAAAATTGTTTATCCGAATGGCTTGGTTTCGTCTTTAAGCTTCCCCATTTTTGATGTAACGTTAACCAATGCCGAATTCTTCTTTTGGCGCTTTTTCTGCCAGTTTCCTCCTACTAGCATCGGAGGCGCCATTTTAATTGCCTTTCCCGCTATTTGGTTGTTATTGTGAGTCGATTTTCTCTGCTCCTGCTTTGCAAGTATTCTTATTACACCCTTTTCCACCTGTCATGTCTGGGGATAGGTCACAGGGTACTAGGCGTGATAATGGTCTTTCGCCACAGGCCCTTGGGGAATCCTCTACCTCCTATATTAACTCAGAAGAATTCCATGCCATGTTGGATGCCTCCATGGCTAGATCAGTTGCCCAAGCCCTGCAGTGGACAATGGGACTGATGTCCTCTAATGTTGCCACTACTGTTTCCTCAGCCTTAAAGGCACAGGATGTTACGCCTTTTGCCGCCTCATTCCCTAACTTAGACCCTCAAGAGACTCACGGGGGAAAAAAGGCCAAATGTAAACTGAAGCACTCCTCCATTACCGAATTGAATGATGTGCCTTGTCACATTCCAGATGATGCGGTCACGCTTAAGACAGCCAGCAACCGGGCAAAAACGGGGCGATCATGGAAGAGGGCTAAAGCCCCATCTAAATCAGAGTCTGACTCTGACCTAGAGGAGGTGCCTGACGAGTCGTATAGTTCTGACCATTATGAAGGTTTGGATGTGTCACCACCCTATTTTGAAGCTGCTGAGCAGACACCCCATACCGATTTACCACGTGGGATACGGGGGATAATGTCGAGCCCCTTTTCGACCCTGATTTAATTCAACACCCCAGATCGGCTGAGTGGGCCCCAATTCCACATGTGGCCAAATACCTAAAGGCGCGGATGCGCAAACCTCTCCACAAGGTCTCCAGAGGTAAATTTATTGCCGAGTGTCCTAGGCCATTAGTCCTGAATCTGTCTATCACACTCCTGAGGTGGACTCCAAAATCATACAGTTTTTGAGCAAAACAAGTTGGAGGCCTAAGAGCGGTTTAGACACATCACTTAAAAGTTGTCAGGACAAGATACTTGACGTCACCTGCCCCATCGCTAAGATATTTGAATTAGTAGAATCCGCCCTTAATCAGGGCTCCTTGGTGGGCCCTACTGTTTTCCGGGTTTGGACTCAGAGGGCTATTTGCCTTCTGGGCAATGCTAATTCAGCCATTGCGGCAGAGGTGTAGAGCCATACTTTTAAAAATTGAACCCAAGCTGCTTAATCTTGATAATTCAGAGCCTGACTCTAAGTGTAAGGGTTTGTTATTTGGGAATGACTTTGCAAAGGAGATAGGCTCCTTTGTCCAGACTTTCACAGCTCTGGAAAAATATGCGCAAAATCTTCAACCCAACGGTTTTTGCCACAGCCGGACGCAATAGAGGCAGTTTGTCCAGCCGCATCAGTAGAGGCTTGTTCAGGGCCCCCAGTGGCTTCTACCAACCTAGGACCTCATTTCCTCACCCTAGATCGCCACTTCCGGTTTTCTTTCCCCAAAGGGGCAGAATGTGGCACGGTCATGGATTCCAAGGTTCCGGGGATTCATTATAGATTCAACTCGGGGTTCCCTGCAGCTATCATCGAACAAGATCAAGTTGATCTAACGAGAGATCAGGCAAACCACAGCGTTGACTGTTTAGCATATCGCAAGAATAATCGGGCTCTTATCTGCTTCGATTTAGGCGATTTTTTATTGCACTATCGAGCACTGCAACAAATGAAAATTCTTTCTCTTCATCCCGGAGCCTCTTATGACCAACTCCTAGAGCTGGACGAAGAGGCTACAGAAGAGCTGGTACGGTGGCTGGAGCACATGGACACCTGAAATGGCAGGGCAATCTTCGATGCCCCACTGGATCTGGTTGTCATGTCTGACGCGAGTCTCCATGGCTGGGGAGCTCAATGCAAGAGCAAGAGTTGCATATCAACTGTTTGGAATTGTTAGCGGGTACCTTCGTTGTCCGCAGTTTTTCGAAAGGTGTCATGAGCTGTTCCGTTTTGTTGTGCATGGACAACATGTCAGTGATTCGATATGTCAATCACTTAGGCGGCACGAGATCACCGCCCCTCTCCCATCTGGTCACAGATTTTTGGCGGTTCTGTTTGGCACACAATGTTTCAGTGCTTGTCACTCACATACCGGGTCTCACTAATATGAAATCTGACTGGGACTCGCAATTCTTGAGGGATGCAAATGACTGGCGTCTTCACCAGTTGGTTTTCCTTCGAGTGTTAGACCTCTGAGGTCCTCTTGACAGTGATCATTTCTTCTCCCGCTTGAATCGACAACTCAGTCGGTTTTACAGCTGGAGACCGGATTAGGAGGCGGTGGCAATGGATGCTTTTCTCGAGGAGTGGTCGCCTGCTAGTGGACTCGGAGGGATCATGCCATCCTCTCATAGAGATGGAACAATTACAGCTAGTGGCATGGCTTGTTGGTGCCTGGGAAGGGGTGTGGATCCCATATTAGCACCTGTGATGGATGTGTTACAGTTTCTTACCTCTAGGTTTGAAGAAGGTTTGGCGTATAGATCGATTAATGTCTTACAATCGGCTATCTCGGCAGGTCATTCGGGAGTCACTCGCTGGTTGTTCGGTGGGTAGACATGCCCTGGTCTGTTGTTTACTTAAGGGTATTCGCTTGGATCGACCACCTTTACCGCGGTACTCGTCCGTCTGGGATGTGAATTTAGTATCTCAACTGTTTTCAGTATGGCCACAAATTGCTGATTTGTCTTTGAAACGGTTATTGTCCAAGTTAGTCATGCTGTTCTGTCTAGTTTGATATTTCCAGACGTACCAATTTAACAGTGTGCCCTTTATATACTAGTAGCACTACTGGCTATAATTCATGACAGCTATGCTAAAAGTCACACCAGCTTTGCAAACCAAAAAGAAGAAAACCAGTAGAAGAGAATGCCTGAATATGGTTAATATCGTTTATGCAGATTTAATTTTTTGAGTGACAGAGATGAAGAACATTCAAAATATATATGAGACTTTGTTTTAGAAAAATGTCACATTCAGTTTTCAGTCATAATGATAAAAAAAAGAAGCCCACATGTCTAATATCTAGGAATTTGGCAATGTGCTGCATTAATTAAATGCATAATTAAGTTATCTATATCTGTAGATATGTTTCTGGGGGGTTGTAAAAACACAGATCCAAATGCAAATTACCTTCTGTTGTATCTTTCATTAAAACTTTTGAAGGGGAAATTACATTTTGTTTGATTAAATGTAATTTTTATTTTCTATATGTGGCTGTTTTTAATTTTTGCCTGGCCAAAATGTCAGTCAGCACTCTAGAGTAATGAAAAGGCCGATTTCTGGGAAGACAAATATGCAAAATGAAGTAATAATAATAAACTATGACACTAGTCTCATGACAGAGTCAAATGAGCAGTAGATCACCAGACAGCAGACTGATATTTTTAAATGCAGCATATCAATAAAGCTACCACACCTCACTAATATTAAACTTGCAGCCTGAATTCCAAAGTGGAAAATAGAACCATCCAAAAACCACAAACTGTGCTTCCGGATGTTGACTGAAGAGAATGTATTGTTCTTGAAGCTGACAAAAAAAAAATATTACAAGTAACTGTTTCAGTACTTTCCAAGAAAATAATTTCCTTGATAAAAAAAAAAAAATACATGCAGAAGGGAGCCCCTGGGGGGCAGCAGAGTCAACCTGAGGGGGCATTGACTGGGTTAGGAAAGGGTTAATGGCTTGAGTGTAAGGAAGTGGGTTGGTGTTATAACAGGGAGGAGTTAGGTCCTATATAAGGGATAGCAGCCATTTTAAGGATCAGTCATTTTGTTAAAAGATTCACCTACCTTGATTTTAGTCTTTTGTTTTGCAGGTTCAGTTTGATCTTCGCCTGTCAAGAATCTGATGATGGAGTCTGATCTGGATGGCTTACTGGAGGGGATCCGTGCTGCTGTGAGGACCAGAGGAGCAGATTGGCTGCGGGAGCAACTTGGGCCCGAATTGCAGATGTCAGCGGCGGGAGACGGAGAATCGCGCCCGGTGCGGCAGACAAGGCCTCCGCAACGCCTGAGTCCAGAAGCGGGAGGGCGGCGGAGGCGAAAACGGAGCCCGGCGACGGAGCTGCAGGTGGGCCGGAAGCGCCCACAGAAGAAAGGACCGTGTCAGGCCGCGAGGGGGACGGTGCCTGCGGCGGGGGAAGCAGAGGAGGCGAGACCCGGGCCTTCGGGCCTAGCGCGGAAGACAGGTGGAGCTGTGACAGCAGGCCGTGGGGGTCGAGGCTGCGCTTCGGCCTTACCGGGAGCAGATGCGGACCGCATGGCGTGGGAGACCCAGGAAACTGAGGTAACGGCCGTGTTAGGGCCTAGGGATCCGGTTGAGGCAGGCCCCAGTATAATTACCCCGGGGATCGTGGAGGACAGGGATGAGGATGGAGAGTCAGGCACCCCCCCATCAGGACAGAGAGAGGCTGGACGGGGGGGGGGGCCCTGGGACCCAGTTTGAGGCCTAGAGCAGGGACAACCAGGAGCCCTTCCAGGGGTTCCTCACCTTTACTTTGGAGTCAGTCCCCAGTGAGAGATGAAGGTTTTGCAGTGCACCGGAGGAATCGGGTTTCGGTTAGCAGGGATAGTGAGCCGTGCAGTCGCAGGGAATCGGTGGCAAGGGAGCGCAGGTCCCAGGACAGAGGTTCATCAAGGGCCCAATCCAGCGGAGGCAGGTCAGAATCGTATAGGAGGGAGGTCCGGTCCGACAGGTGCTACGCAGACAGGTCTGAGAGGGCCACATCTAGGGGCGCATCACCCAGGAGGGGTTGGGAAGATTGGAGGAAGCAGCAACGTCAGGAAGCACAGGGACGCTCGGCCCGGTACTGCAGGTCTCCCCGGCAGGGACAGGGGGAGTTGGCAAGACGAAGAGGAACAAGCCCACGGTCAGGTCATCGGGGTAGCCCAGGGGGTCACCGAAGTCAGACACCTACCCCCCCACGGCGTTCTTACGGCCCAGCTCCCGTCAGGGGTTATAATACCGAGGAGAGGATGGAAAGCGACAGGGAGCGTACAGGGAGGCAAACAAAGGGCAGGAGTCAGGTGGTACGGAACCTGGTACCAAGTGGAGTCGCTCACGACCCGGCCCAGGCTGGGGTTAGTGTTTCTTCCAGGGCTACAGGACGGAACCCGAGGATGTCGACACCTGTGGCGAGGGACCGAGTTACGGCTGCAGGAACGGCGGAGGCAGCCAACACAGCTTCTACAGGGATTTCGGAGGGAGGACGGACAGAGAACACGGCCCAGAAGTTGCCGACTGCTGGGGGCCCAACTGGTGAGTCTAGAGAATGCACTTCACATACGCAGAAGCTAAGGGACGGCTTACAGCTACTGTTAGACTCATTGAACGAGCACGGGTCCACACCAGGGGTGGGTGAAGTGTGGGCACCAGACAGGGGGATGGAAAAGGGGGTAGTTAGCAGTAGTCCTGGGGAGGGAATCCCGACAGTGGCTCCCCCTAGTACTCCGCAGGCAGCGGAAATATCAGGGCCTTTGCTGGGTGTTGAGTTAGGTGAGAATACGGCGCAGGTAGGGGATATTTCAGAGGTAGCGAGGCTGGGCGGTTACATGTCATTCGCGGGCCCCTTGGGGGTGCATTTGAGGTCAGAGGTTAGGGAAAAAGTGGTGAAGGGAGAATATGTGGAGATTTATTCTCTTCTCCCTCTTGAGGCGTTCCTTGACCTGAAGGAGGAAGATAAAAAGGACTCCAAGAAAGAGGAGGAAGAGAAAAAGCGGAGGTATAGGAAGATTCCCAAGACCTTTGGGACTTGGTTGCGCGCTTTTTGTATCCTGGCAGGCATTACAGTACGAAAGTCCCCTGAGGTATGCGAATATGGGAAGCATACCGCACCTACGGCGGATTGGCGTGGTGGCGGTATGACGAGCAATTTAGGCAGAAGTTGGCAGGGACCCCGGGGATGCGTTGGGATAAGATTGATCTCCCACTTTGGCTAAAATTGATGATGGCGCAAAAAGCAGCGCCCTTTCATGGAGGGGTCGGCGGGGGGAATGCGCCAGCTTCGTCGGGGTGCAAATTTAAACACGAATGCACCTACTGTGGAGGCTCCCACAGTAGTCTGCGCTGCTATAAGAAGGGTAAGTCCGGTCAGGCAGGGTCCGCCACAGCTTCAGCAGGAAATGCGGTTCCCATTGGGGGCCACTCCGGTGCGGCTAAACGCGATGCTGCCTTGGCTAAGCCTTTACTCTAATGTACAGGATGCAGCGCTGTTGCGGGAGGGTTTTTCCACAGGGTTCTTCATTCCCCATGTTGCCAGAAAAGGGGGGCGTTTCCATAGGAATTTGATTTCAGTTGATTCTTACCCAGAGGTGGTTAGGGAAAAGTTAGGGAAGGAAGTCATGTTGGGGCGCATGGCAGGGCCTTTTGAATCCATTCCTATGACAGATCTTAGGATTTCTCCTCTAGGGGTGGTGCCAAAAAAGGAACCTGGGAAGTATCGGCTGATACATCACCTGTCCTTCCCTCATTGTACCTCTGTGAATGATGATATCGACAGGGACCTCTGTTCGGTGTCATACACCTCCTTTGACCAGGCGGTCGATGTGGTGAGAAAAGCAGGGCCCGGGGCCCTCATGGCAAAGGCTGACGTAGAAGCTGCCTTCCGGCTGCTTCCTATTCACCCTCAATGTCACCATTTATTGGGATGTTGTTTTGAGGGACGGTTTTACGTTGACCTCTGTTTGCCTATGGGGTGTTCCATTTCCTGTTCTTACTTCAAAAAATTCAGTTATTTCTTAGAGTGGGTGGTCCGGCAGGAATCGGGTAGTCGCAGGATTGTGCACTATCTGGATGATTTTTTCTGCGTTGGGCCGGCGGGCTCTGACGACTGCCGTTTCTTGCTGCGCACACTGGAATGGGTAGCTGGCTGTTTTGGGGTTCCCTTAGCGGCTGATAAAACGGAAGGGCCCAGCACTTGCTTAAGCTTTCTGTGCCTTGAGATTGATTCTTTGGCTGGGGAGTGCAGGTTGCCTCAGGATAAGTTAGTGGCCCTTAGGGACGGCGTAGCTGAAATGCAAAGGGCAAAAAAGGTGACGCTGCGGCAGATGCAGTCTTTACTGGGCTTAATTTTGCTAGTAGGGTGATCCCCATGGGCGAGAGTCTTTAGTAGGAGCCTTTCACGGGCTACGGCGGGCGTGTCGGCTCCCCATCACTTGATCAGAATTACTAGACCATTAAAGGAAGATTTGGAAGTTTGGGATACCTTTTTGTTGCACTTCAATGGGAAGGTTTTCTTTCGGAAGGCGATGGTGTCTTCGCAGGATTTAAACCTTTTCACTGACGCTTCTGGCAGCGTGGGCTTTGGGGCATATTTTGGGGGTAAATGGTGCGCTGAGAAATGGCCTGAGGAATGGAAATCATGCCCTTTGATTAGGAATTTGGCGTTCCTTGAGATGTTCCCGGTAGTGGTTGCGCTGGCTCTATGGGGAGACAGGTTAAAAGACAGAAGGGTGGTCTTTTACTCTGACAACCAGGCGGTGGTAGAGGCAATTAATGGGCTTTCAGCTTCTTCTATGCCGGTGATACGGCTCCTTAGGCGGCTGGTGCTTTTGTGCATGTCCCTCAATATAGCCTTTAGGGCAAGACATGTACCGGGATATTTGAATGTCATAGCTGATTCTCTCTCTCGGTTTCAGTTTTCCCGATTTCGGCTGGTGGCTCCGGAGGCAGAGGAGGTGGGGGTGAGATGCCCGGAGGAGATGTGGAAGCTAGGAACATCGTGCTTGCACATTGGGTGAGGGCATCTTTAGCCCCGTCAACTTGGAAAGCTTATAGCAAAATTTGGGGGGAATGGGAAGATTTATTGAGCCAGGTAGGTGCTGAAGGTTCTTCAACTGATAGATTGGACACCTTATTGTGGTTTATATTTCGGCTAATGTTGGCAGGAGTGTCCCCAGCAGTACTGGAGCGTAACATGTCAGCGTTGGCGTTCCTGTTCAAATTTAAGGGTTGGCCGAATTT
Organism: Pelodytes ibericus; assembly: GCA_036172795.1. Lineage (NCBI taxonomy): Eukaryota > Metazoa > Chordata > Amphibia > Anura > Pelodytidae > Pelodytes > Pelodytes ibericus. Next base: position 25,403,321 of record CM069860.1, read on the forward strand.
CACAAAGAATTTCCTGATCAAATTGGCATTGAGGGGGTTTAAGAAGGGGAAGAGGGCTCCCGATAGAAGAAGGCCAGTATCGGTGGCCATTCTGGAAGGCTTGCTGGAGGCTTTGCATGTTATCTGTGAAGATGCTTATGAGGAGGTTTTATTCTCGACTGCTTATGTTTTAGCTTTCTTTGGGGCTTTCAGAGTGGGGGAGCTGGTAAGTGTGAAAAAACGTACAGCTGGTGGGATTCAAGGATCGGATACCCAGGTGGAGTCAGGTAAAGTGCTTATCTGGTTGCGGAGATCTAAGACGGATGTTTTTGGGAAAGGTTGTAAGATCACGCTGCATGCCTTACCTGGGCATGGTTGCTGTCCTGTCCAGTGGGTTTCACGGTTTTTGGCTATTCGCCCAGCGGTAGGTCTGGGGGGTTCGTTGTTGATTCATGCAGACGGCAGCTCGCTCTCGAGGTTTCAGTTCCAGCAGGTGTTCAAGAAAGGTTTGGCAAGGTTGGGCCATGATGCTTGTCAGTTTGGCACTCATTCTTTTCGCATAGGGGCAGCCACGGAGGCGACCAGGTTGGGTTTTAAAGGGGATATCATTAAGAAAATTGGGAGGTGGGAATCTCAGCGATTCCGTTCTTACTTAAGGCCTACGGGTTTGATGTGGTGATGGTTTCGTATCATGTCACTGTTTTAAGTTTCTGTTACAGGTCTTGTCGCATGGATTGTCGGCCACTCTTATGTGTTCTGGGCGAAAAGGAGAGCTGCAGTTCGGATGGCCGGTAGACAACTGGGCTTTCCTGACAACGTCCTGTCCATTAAGTGGTTCGGCTTCAGGGGATATGGCTGGAGTGACATTTGGTTTGAGATATTTCAAAAAATATTGCAGGGCAGGTTCCCTGATTTGGTGCTGATTCTTGCTGGGGGTAATGACCTAGGTTTGATCCCCCAGAGGGAATTAGTACGTCAAATGCAGAGGGATTTGTTGCGTCTGCAGGTTGTGGCTCCTGAAGTGCAAATAGTATGATCAGAAATAGTCCCGAGATTAAGTTGGAGGCATGCCAGGGATCACGTAGCGCTCAGCAAGAGTAAGGGAAAGATCAATAAATTGATGGCTAGCTTTATCAGGGCCCAAAGAGGGGTGGTAATTCGCCATTTGGAATTGTAAAAGGTGCTTCCAGGGGCATACAGGTATGATGGGGTTCACCTAAATGATGTGGGTCTGGATTTGCTTAATCTGGGTTTCCAAATAGGTCTAGAGCGAGCTTTGGCGCTGCGTGGTGGGGGGGCGCATCCAGTTTGAGGCGTCAATGGATGGCTGGTGGCGTAGATTGCAAGGGTAGTGCACTTTAGGGAGAGTTTTATGTATGTTTGGATATGATATCCAGTTGGTTGTTGGTGTGTTTGGTGGTTCTGAGCAAGTTGGTAGCTCAAACCGGGTGGGAGGGGGATCTCGGTATGGCCCTCCTTTATATGTGTTTATGTGTGTTATGTGTTTTAGGTGTTTGGTTGTAATATTGTTATTACAAGTTTTGTTATCAGTATGCAAATTATTTTATATCTTTTGGGGTGTCATTGCCAAGTTTATGTGAATAAAGGGTGGGGTAATGTTATACTAGGCAATGACAGATGATGTTATTTTAATAAAGATATGGCCATATTTAAAGGTATGGCCATAATTATTTTCCATAAATTCTGGTGTCTGTCGTTATTGGGGGTTTAAAGGGGGCATTAACCTGAGAATTGACTATACCCTAGTCAGGTGACTTAGTTTTGATAAAGTGCTTATATTGTGTAATAACCTAAACAGTGCATATACTCTGAAAGTAGAAAATAAAAAATTATGAAAAATGAACTTGCATTGTTTTAGCAGAATTGCATACAAGTGCATCAAATAAGAGAAAAATATGTATCTGTGGTGTCGCTTGTTTATGACATCACCAGTGGATTAATATGCAAATTAACACATTTTAAATGCGAAATATGTCAAATGCATATCAAGCCACAAAGTAATCTCATAAGACACATTTAAGACATTCTTTATATTTCTCCTATTTTATGTATTTGCTCACAATTCTACTAACACAGTTTTATAGATTTCATTAATTTGTTTCCCTACATTTACAGGATAAGAAATGTATAAGTTGACAAAGTCCATTTGAAAATCAAGTTTATTTATTTAATCTGATTTGATTTAGGAAGGCAGTGACCCTAAAGTTTACCAACTTCCCTCTTCAACTGACATTCTTAACCAACATGACAAGAGTGCAACCCCTGTTCAGACTGGTCACCACATGATCATAAGGACTGATCACAATAACAACAGTAAGAGAGCTTAGGTAAGGTTGCTGCAATATCACATTCCCCACACTGAAAGGATTATACACTTGTTGTTTATGGAACTGCAGAACAATATTGGCATGCTTGTGATGACACAAGATATTTGGAGAATTAATTGGAAGGTCATCCAGGTAAACTATGACAAACTGCTGGGATTTGTCTATGACAATATTATTGACAAATTCCTGGAAGACAGCAGGGGCATTGCATAGGACTTGACCTTATATCCATAGTGCCCCATGTTGCAAGCTGTCCTCCATTCATCCCCTTGCTGGATACAAACCAGGTTACATGCTCCTCTGAGGTACTTTTTGACGAAAACAGTGAAGTCACAGAAGCAAAGAATTCTGGGATAAGGGACAATCAATATTTTTTCTTGACCATGGTACAATTCAGGCCTCTATAATTGATACAGGGTGTCAGACCTTCATCCTTCTTAGAGACAAAGAAACATTTGGCACTAGCAGGAGAAGTAGATTTGTTTTAACCTATTCCTCCAGTGCTAGACTCTCAGCTAAAGGACATTGCCCTCTAGCACCTCTGAAAACTCCACATCGCGTTCCTCATTTAAATGCGACACAGTAACTGTGGAACCCACCCTGAGGGGTTTGGCAGCGACCAAAGGAGACATCAAGACCCTACTATCAACCTTCAAACTTACTTGAGACAGGAACTTGGAGCAGCCCGGAGGAAGTTCACACCGTTCAAAAAAAGGTATCATCTCAGAAGTCCTCCAACTCCATGGTGCTTATGCAAATCAGAGATCATGATTAATCATGGTATGGGTGTGCAGTGTTCTGGAGGCAGTCGAGCCAACTGCCCTCCACCCATACCTCAACAGGTCATTCACCAAGCTAATGACAGAAAAAGAGGCTTTCTCGTTTGGCTAGGTGGTATGGTACGGCACTCTCTTGGATCAAGTCGTACTTATCTGAGCGCTCCTATTGAGTGTCGCTTGCTGGAGCAATATCGTCGCCTGTTCCACTCTCTGTTGGTGTTCCGCAAGGATTGGTCCTTGGCCCGTTGTTATTTTCCCTGTACACCACCTCTCTGGGAGAACTCATTTTGGTTTCCAATACCACCTGTGCGCGGATGATACTCAGATCTACCTCTCCTCCCCTGAATTCACTCCCTCTGTAGTGTCGTGTAGTGTTGAGCGAACCCGAACCGCACTGTTCGGATTCGTACCGAACTTTACAGTTTTGGGACCCCGAACACGGACATTTCACTGTATGTCCGTGTTGGAGTTCGGGGTTCGGCGATTTAATGGCGCATCTTGAAAGGCGGCAGGGCAGCCAATCAACAAGCGTTTGACTCGTTTGCCCTTAGAAGCCATCACAGCCATGCCTACTAATGGCATGGCTGTGATTGGCCAGTGCAGCATGTGACCCAGCCTCTATATATAAGCTGGAGTCACCGCACATCACATGAGCTATTCTTAGTGTAGGGAGAGGATGCTGCAGCTGTGAGGGACAGATTAGTAAAGAATTCTGGTGTTGAATCTGCAAACTACAGCTATTATTCAAACTACAGCGATTATTTTAGTGGGTGCTATACTACATGTTTGTACCCGGCCCTGAGCCCAGTGCCACAGAGAGTACAGTGCACTTGCAACTGCATGTGTGCCAGGCACATGACTTTAATCCTGTTCTGAAAAAGTGATAAAGTGTTGCGCAAGGTGAAATATATAAAAAATATTTATCAATGATTGATGTAATAATCCGGATATATGTAAAAGAAAAATATAAAAATAATGTGCAGTATTGTCGATAAGTGGTACCAATGAATATTTCCCCCTTTGGAGATATACTCACAATATCTAGAGCCTAAAAGACCGGCTCTAGGTGTATAGAACGATGGACTCTAAGTCCTATGATCCCCAAGGGTCAGGTGCTCGTTCATCAAGGGAGTCACGATGATGTATATAGAAATACAAGCAGAGGGATACAGTTGTAGTATAAAAATAAAAATAAACTTTAATCTCCCCCCGGAGTATAGAATCTTACATAAAAAACATCAGAAAACGGCATCAAATATAAAAGGTAATAAAAGACGAAATCGGAAGCAAATTCACCAGGCTGGTCCGTTTTAGCAGAGTTACTTGCAGCGGCAGGGTAATCCAAAGCCAGTGTTCCACAATCGGTAAACAGCAGTCTCGTGTAGTGAAAAAGCAAAAGACTTCCGGGATAGGCAGCTCACGTGGGACGTCACAAATCTCGCGACGCGTTTCGCCCTATCAGGGCTTTTTCAGAGCAGTGACGTCCAGACGGGAGATCTCAGCATACAAAGGCAGTTCCTAATTCAGTTGCCGTGGGAACGGCTGGGTGACACCCCCTTATGCAAAGTGGTGTCTCCGTGTTAGGGATGAAAAAGAGAACAAAAACATAGAGGCATTATATTGGTGAGCGAACCCAGCGCTCATTAACACATTATACCTTACCAATTTACCCACCAATGTCCTATGGGGGATGATTTAATTGCCAAGATAAACATATAAGAGAAAGAAAAGGGAATATTTATTATATAAATCAATAAAGGGCTTAACGACCAGTAATAATAAAAAAAAAAAAAGGGCTTAACGACCAGTTATAATAAAAATTGCTCACATGTAGATTTTTCTACAATATGGCTATTGGTGACACAACATAAAAATTTAAATAACAATAGAAAGAATAACATCTTTAAAACAGTATTAACTAAATAACATGGTAATGTATCACAATAATATAGAGCAGCTAGAAGACTACCACACACAAATAGCTCTAAAAAGGCAGCAACTATAGAAAACACACAAGACAGCAGCAGAGCACCTTTAGAGAAAATGACACAGTTCGAAATCTGCATTAAGTCCATTAGGAATTAAAGTATCCAACTCAAAAATCCATTTCATCTTCACGTCCCAGTGTTGTAATTTTATTACCACCACGCCAATGTACCCTAGGCTTATCAATGGCCATGAATTTAAGAAGAGCTGGGTCCTTATTATGAGTTGTGGAGAAATGGTAGGATACAGTATGTTTTTCATAACCCTTTTTTATATTCCTAATATGTTCCCCTATACGTATTTTTAAGGGTCTTGTAGTCCTTCCTATATAGTCCACAAGGGCACCATAACATATAGATGACCACTCTCGTTTCACAAGTCAAAACCTCTTTAATTTTATATTTCTTATCACTATGTGGATTACTAAAGCTACATAAACGTTTGTCTTGTGTATTATTGGTTTCTCGACACGCCTGACATGATCTACAGCGGTGGAATCCTTCAAGGTTACCAAACGCATTGTTGTTATGTAAATTAGTCTTCTTAGTGTTCAAAAAACTTTGACTAAGCTGGCTTTTAATATTAGGGACACCTTTATAAATAATATGTGGTTGGGAGCCTAAAAGGGAATGTAGGCTAGGATCTTGTAAAAGAATAGGCCAATATTTAGTGAGAATTTTCCTCATATGTCTATTATTGCCACTAAATTTCAATATCAAAGGAATGTCCTTGTATGGTTGAGTGGGTGTTTTTTGATTGTTCGTGTTAAGGAGTTGTTTCCTATCTAAAGTACCCACATATTCAATGGCCTTACTGATTGGGGCAGCGTCATATTTTTTCTCTATAAATCTTTCTTTCATCACGTCTGCCTGTGTAAAATAGTCTTTTATATCACTGCAATTCCTTCTTAATCTACAGAATTGGCTCTTAGGGACGTTTAAAAGCCATGGGAGAAAATGGCAGCTGTCCGATTCTATGTAACTGTTGGTGTCAACTTTTTAAAAAAATGTGCGGGTATTTAATGTGCTACCCACAGGGAATATTTCTAGATCTAAAAAGATGATGCTTTTCTTATTGCTCTCTGCCACAAGTTTGATCCCCTAAGAATTGGAGTTTTAAAAATCCAGAAAGGATTGGAGGGACAAATTATCACCATTCCATATGAAGAAAATATCGTCAATATATCTTCTATAGAGCACCAGGTTTGCTTCCCAGTCATGCGCACCAAAAACAGAGACCTCTTCCCAGAAAGCCATAAAAAGGTTAGCGTAACTGGGGGCAAACTGGGTGCCCATAGCTGTGCCCCTAAATTGTAGGTAATAGTTGTCCTCATACCAGAAGAAATTATTCTCCAGTATGAGGAGAATACCCTCCAAAATAAAATTAATCTGGGCATCTGGCATAGTTGTCGCCTTACTAAGAAAAAACTGTACTGCTTCACAGCCTTTCGAATGTTCAATAATGGTATAAAGGGAACTTACATCACAAGTTACCAGTATATAGCCCTCTTGTCATTCTACTTGTTCGAGTTCCTTAATAAGACTAGTAGAGTCCTTTAAATGTGATCTTGTTTTTACAACATAAGGCTGGAGAAGAATATCTATATATTCTGACAAATTGAATAACAGAGAACCCACCCCTGAGACTATAGGTCTACCTGGCGGGTTTTCGAGTTGTTTGTGAATTTTTGGTAAGATATAAAACACAGGAATTTTCGGGTTTAATGGGTTGAGATATTGGTGCTCCTTTTTATTAAGGATATTAGAGAGGAGCCCCTTATCTAGAAATTTAGTCAATTTAGTTTTAATCTTATTAGTTGGATTGGTATTCAATAGTTGATAGGTGTTATTGTCGTTAAGTTGTCTTGATATTTCTAGGCAATATTGGGTTCTATTGAGAAGAACTATCCCCCCTCCCTTGTCGGCAGGTTTAATGACAAGATCTTTATTGGTCTGCAATGATTTTAATGCCTGTAATTCTACTCTTGACAAATTATATTGAAACTTATTAAGATTTTTAATCTTTTTAATTTCATATGTAACCATTTTTTCAAAGGTTCTGATTTCGTCTGATTTCATGTGTCTAGGAAAAAAAGTAGATTTATTTTTCAAAGATGTGTGTGTATAAGGGTCATCATGATTATTAACATTCTCCGAAATTGGGTTCCTCATAAAGAATTTTTTCAAACAGATATTGCGTATAAACTTTTGTAGACCAATTTAGGTCTCAAATTTGTCAATACCCTTAGTGGGGGCAAACTTAAGGCCCCTATTAAGAACCCTCGTCTCTTCCTGATTAAGAACATAGGTACTCAGATTGAAGATGCCACTTGATGTTACCATCTTCCTCGTTTTCCTTTTTTGAATTCTGTGGCCTGCCCTATTTCCTCTAAATCTGGGCTTCTCAATCTCTTGTGAGGTGACATTGTGGGGTTGTTTTCCCATTTTCTGTATCTGTTGTGGCCTACAGCTAAAAAAGGAAGTGGATTTTTTTCCTCAGAATAATTCGCTAGATTCTCAAAACGATTTTTCAAAGGTATAAGATGAGGATTATTTTGCGTTGTTGGATTTTTATTAAATGTCTTTCTAGCTGGTTGCCATTCTGATTCATAACTATCGTTTTGCCTTCTATTAGGCATAGAATTTTTAGGTGGATATGTTCTAGAGTGATTCCAATTTTGTTGGGAATTATTCCTATAGTTTTGTCTTTGGTTGCGATATCTTAAAGGGTGCTGGTGGTACTGACTATCATCTCCTTCATCCTGTTCTGTTAGCTCAGTGGGGAACATCTAGGCATTTTTAAATACTGCAATTTGTTGGTGTTAAATATTACATTTGCGTCCTGCACTTCATATCTGAGAGTCAAATAGAACCGTCAAATACTGTGCTTACAGCGCACTTTGAAAAATTCTAATAGTTTTGGGTGGTAAATAGTACATTTGCGTCTTGCGGTGCACTTCATATCTGAGAGTCAAATAGAACAGTCCAATACTGTGCTTACAGCGCACTTTGAAAAATTTTAATTGTTTTGGGTGCTAAATAGTACATTTGCATCTTGCGGTGCACTTCATATCTGAGAGTCAAATAGAACAGTCCAATACTGTGCTTACAGCGCACTTTAAAAAATTCTAATTGTTTTGGGTGGTAAATAGTACATTTGTGTCTTGCGGTGCACTTCATATCTGAGAGTCAAATAGAACCGTCAAATACTGTGCTTACTGCGCACTTTGAAAAATTCTTATAGTTTTGGGTGGTAAATAGTACATTTGCGTCTTGCGGTGCACTTCATATCTGAGAGTCAAATAGAACAGTCTAATACTGTGCTTACAGCGCACTTTGAAAAATTCTAATTGTTTTGGGTGGTAAATAGTACATTTGCGTCTTGCGGTGCACTTAAAATCTGAGAGTCAAATAGAACAGTCCAATACTGTGCTTACAGCGCACTTAGAAAAATTCTAATTGTTTATGGTGGTAAATAGTACATTTGCATCTTGTGGTGCACTTCATATCTGAGAGTCAAATACAACCGTCAAATACTGTGCTTACAGCGCACTTTGAAAAATTCTTATAGTTTTGGGTGGTAAATAGTACATTTGCGTCAATCTTAATACTCAGCCCTTTTCTAAGTTCTCTATGCATATCTCCCAAAGGTTTTTTTTTTATTTGTGATATAGCTTATCCAGCTAAGACCTTTTTCTAAAGTCAGCTGGAGTTTGATCTGTTTAGTTAGTTGTTCTTTCGAAAAAATTTTGGTTGTTTCCAGGCTCTTGGTTTTCCCCCACCAAGATACCCAGTTATTCTGCCAATTTTTCATATCTCTATTTGTTGATCTCATAAGTATTCACATTGTTTTTTAGTAAAGTCAAATTGAAATTCGGATTGTATATATTGCTTAGTTACATAATCAATGTTTACGGTTAAAACTATTGTTTTCTATGGGTTTAATTTATAGTTGGATACTCTGCTGTATAGTTCTATTTGTTTCATTAAGTGTGGTAATGTTTTTTCAAATCTGATGTTAGTTTATAAAAGGATATGTGCAGATCTGCGAGGGAGACACCCTGCTCTCTTATCTTCCCCGCTTTTAGCTTAATAAAAAGGCCTCTCAAAACTGATTTGAATGCGCACCATACTATTGTGGGGGAGACTTCTTTAGTATTGTTTTCTTGAAAATATAAATCTATTTCTTTAGCTATAAACTCTCTATCCTTTTCCTCCCTTAATAAAAAATCATCCAGTTTCCAAGTGGTCCTTGGACCGCGTTTTTCTATGATTGAAGTCGAAAAGCAACATACTATGATCTGACCAAATATTTTCTTCTATTTGTATATTTCCTATGTTTTCAAGCAGTTGCTTTTCTCCCACAACCATATCTATTCTTGAGAAAGAGAGGTGAACTCTGAAAAGGTGGGTAAATTATTTTTCTTGAGGATGGGTTGTTCTCCATATACCCATTAATCCAGATTCCTCCAGCACCTTGTTTAGAGCAGCCGATTGTTTTTTTAACAGATTTATCCATTAATTTACCATGATTTAATTTTTTATCCATTAATGGATCAAGTACGCAGTTAAAATCACCTGCGATAACTACTATTCCTTTTTTGATCTTTTCCATTCTACAAATGATTTTTTCCAGATACTTGACCGGACCAACATTTGGAAGGTAAACATTTACCAATGTATAGACTTGCTCTTCTATCTTACATACCATTATAATGTATCGGCCTTCTTTATCTCTTTCTTGATATATTTGTTCAATTTTAGTGCTTTGGGAAAAGAGGATTGCTACCCCCCTTTTTTTTTTCATTTGTAAAGCTGAGTGGGTTATTAGTGAGCATCTATTCTCCCACCATTTCAGGTTCACCCCCCCTTCCCAATGAGTCTCCTGCAGAAAGGCGATATCGATGTTTTTATTTCTCATGAGCTCGTATAAAGACTGTCTTTTATAATGGGTATTTAGCCCCTGCACATTTAATGATATACACTTAACCATGATTGTTTAATGATTGTAAGTCCCTTTCTCCGTCCGTCAAACTCTACGTCCCAGCCATACATACATACAAACACATACAAAGTAAAAAAACCTTCCCCCGTGTGACAGAGATCCTGGACCCGTTCCAGGGTGCCTCTGTTCTACGCATCAACTTCCCTGTTGGTGCGATCCTGGGTTCTAGAGAACCCATAGCGGGCTGTGTTAGCCGGTGATAGCTAGTGAGAACACCAATTTTTTTGTCATGTTTACACATAAGCCCTTTTTCCGTTATTTATCCATTTCCCCTCCCATCTTCCTCCAGTAATATAGAGAAAATGAAGAAACAATAGAGAATCCCTCCTCCTCTCCCGTCCTCATCAGTGCTCAGCTTAAATTACCTGATTATGAGCTTGCAATACCACATTTTCTAGTAGTTATTTATAACCTTTTCTATGAATCTGGTACGGGATGAAGGCTGGCGAGAAGAGGAGGAGGGAGAAGAGAGAAAGAGAAAGAAAGAGAGGGAAAAAAACAACTGTGGCGAAACCGGCCTCGCCACGTGTCCTTGGAGGGGGCTGCTTGCCCGCCTCTTGCCTTTGGACTATGGACCAGACTTTATGTGAATGTGTTATACCCCAGATAGGAATCCCATGGAGCCCATTCGTATGAAACTGACTGTAAAGACTTTGGCTCCATGGCGATTAAACTGTATTTGTGTGGTCCGAGCGCCATTCACTTAATAATGTGCGCTCAGACCTGAGCTATCTGGGGATATGTGAAATGTCTGTGTGTTATGTGTAAAATGTGACTTTATGTATTTTAAAGTGTGTCCTCAATTACCCGTTGCAACATTGTTGCGAACGGGTAATTGAACAGTAAGTAGCCGTCCTTTGTTCTCGGGGGTGGCCGCTGTCACGAAGTGAATTCTGACAGTCTGACTGACTGGGGTTCTTGGAGGGGCCTGAGGGCCAAACACCTCCCTATAGATTATGGACCCTGTCTGTAATGTGTTTAAGCCTTCCATTGTTTAGTTATGTCAGCCACCCAGTCTGACTACCTTGCTTCTGGCTCCAGATTAAAGTGGCTAGATACTGCTTTACTGGTGATGTGTTTAAGTTTTCTATTGTTTAATCAAGTGTTATCTGATTGCAGTTTGGTGTATATAAGTCTGTGTTGTTTGTCAAATAAAGGAGTTCAATCTTGCTGTAAGAGTTCCTGTTTTAACCCTCAAAGTGAAGTGTCGTCTCATTATTGGGGGAAGGATTTATTGTATGCTGTTCCAGTTTGACTGCTAGGAGAGTAAACCTATTCGTATGGTTCCTATTCAACTGCCTACAGCATTCATATGCTTGGGAGGATTCATATGCTCCTCCGGTTTGGTGGTTGTGGTGTCTGCTGCAGTGCTTGGAGTCCTCAGGAAGCGCTAGGAGCATTGTTTAACGGAGGTACCCAGTCGGGGTGCCAGGCGATCCGTTACATTGGTTGGCAGCGCTGGGATCCAGACCCACAGAGGAGCAAGTACCAGGAAAGACAACAGCATTGATGGATCACGGATGGAGATCAATTACACCACTTTAAATTGATCCACTGTAAAGGACCTCCTGGAAGCAAGGGGTATTCCTGCCAGCAACAAGACCAAGGCAGTCCTGGTTGCAGAAGTCATGGCGGAGTACAGAGCAGAAGAGGGTCCGGCTTTGGTGCAGATTAAACAGGGGCAGTTGGAATTTAAAAGAGAATTGCAATTCCGGCTGTCATTTTATGGGGAAAACCCACCAACAGAGATTATCGCCAAAACCATGACGGAGGTACAGGAGTTTGTACTACGACAGAAGGTCCAACAAACTCCAGAGAGGAACCAGATTGTGCCCATGGTACAGGAGAACAAACCAAAGGTACCGTACCAGGCTTTTAAGACTTATGTGGAGAACCAAGCGGCAAGGTGCCTCGAGCTTGAGTTGTACAGGTCGCCACTGTGGATACCCATGCAGGGTGAGTCCCAGGGAGAGGAGACAACCGGTCTCTCTCACCAGCAGCAGTGTAAACTGCAGGGAGAAGAGGCAGCCGGCCTCTCTCCCCAGCGGCAGTGTACCCTACAGGGAGTGGAGGCAATCGGCCTCACTCCCCAGCGGCAGGGAGAGTTTCAGGGAGAGGAGACAACCGGTCTCTCTCCCCAGCGGCAGTGTAAGCTGAAGGGAGAAGAGGCAGCCGGCCTCTCTCCCCAGCGGCAGTGTACCCTACAGGGAGTGGAGGCAATCGGCCTCACTCCCCAGCGGCAGGGAGAGTTTCAGGGAGAGGAGACAACCGGTCTCTCTCCCCAGTGGCAGTGTAAGCTGAAGGGAGAAGAGGCAGCCGGTCTCTCTCCCCAGCAGCAGTGTACCCTACAGGGAGTGGAGGCAATCGGCCTCACTCCCCAGCGGCAGGGTGAGTTTCAGGGAGAGGAGACAACCGGTCTCTCTCCCCAGCGGCAGTGTAAGCTGAAGGGAGAAGAGGCAGCCGGCCTCTCTCCCCAGCAGCAGTGTACCCTACAGGGAGTGGAGGCAATCGGCTTCACTCCCCAGCGGCAGGATGAGTTTCAGGGAGAGGAGACAACCGGTCTCTCTCCCCAGCGGCAGAGTATTGTATTGGCAGTGGAGACAGGCGACCCCCTTCCCCAGCAGCAAGATGCATCACAGGGGGAAGAAAGTGTCATCCTTCCCCCCCAGCAGCAGTGTGTCCTACAGGGAGCAGAGACAGTCGGTCTCTCTCCCCAGCAGCAGGACAATATTATGGAAGTGGAGACAGTCGGTCTCCCTCTCCAGGGGCAGCCTGTGTTCCAGGGAGAGGAGCACGGCACCCTCTCTCCCCAGCTGCAGCTTAACCTACTAAGGGGAGACACCAATCTCCAAGACGGCGCAGATGGGACCGTGGTCTCTGTGCCTGACATACAGGGATGCTGGACACCCGGTCCAAATCCCCAGCTACAATCACAGGAGTACAAGGAGGAGGGGGAAAGTGATGTCTCCCCTCTACAGCCAAGTCACCACCAGGCTACCCTAACAGAAGCTCTGGCATTGGGGCAGAGCGCCGCTGGCCTCTGCCCCCCAAGCCGCCACAGCGTGTTGCCCAGTTATCCCAGAGGAATACCTATGTGCAGTAATTGTTTGTTGTGGGTGGGCTACTCTGGCACTTGTTTACTGAGGGTGGGTGAATCGACTAACTTAGGTACTGACCGACAGAAGGTCAGGTACCTGGTTAGTCTCCCCCCAAAAGGGGAGATGTGTGACGAAGTGCCCTTCGCCACTTGGTCTTGGAGAGGCCTGTTTGCCAGCCTCCTCCCCTGTGACTATGGCCCTGGGGTGTGTGGCCCTTTAAAAATGCCCAAAAAGGTAACTTTTGAACTTCTGGGTGGAATTGTTTGATTTTTAGTTATTTTCATATTTAAAGTATGCTGATTCTGAAAATGTATGTTTTATGTGAATGTGATGCATATTTTGAAAGTTATTAATATTGTATAGAACCTGTATATTTTAGCTTGGAGATAATTGAGCTGATACAAAGGTTAACTCAATTATCTCCCAAGCAGAGGAATGTACTGTAATTACTAGGATCCAAGTCTTTGTCCTATTCACTGTGTTTTCCCCAAGTTAAGATTGGATCCTATCTTTAATCCCTGTTTTTGTCACCTCTCCCATTGTCTTATGTAAGTCATTTAGTTTCCTGTGTGTATCTGAGCTGGGCACCTTTGTATCCTGAAAGGTGTGAGGCAGGATTTCCCTTTGTATCTCCTTAGGTTAAATTATAATCCTGTTATAGTTCCTTTGTCTAATCTGGTTTGTCAAGATGTTCAACTGTATATATTCTGTGTTTCTGTATCATTAAAGAGTTCTTGTCAGTTATGCTCCTGAAACTGTGTGTCGTCCAGTTATTGGGATTGCTGTTGGGATATTGCTGTATTTGACCTGCTGGAAACCCTGCCTTTGGATTTACTATTTACTTGTTCCTGAGTCTCACTTGGATTATAAGCGGAGATAACCTGGGTAATATTGCATCTCCGCTACATTGGTGGCAGCGGTGGGATGGCATCCTAGTGCGAGGTAAAGCAGCTCAGAGACACAGTCGTTTGGATTTACAAATTGAAGGCGACGCTAGTGTTTATACAGCGTCCCTGTCTACATAAAGATTTGGGAAAATGGGGTTCGTGGATCCTTGGGCACCTCGCACACCTGAGGAAGAGGGTGAATTGGACTGGAGAGATATTGCCCGGCAAGAACTATGGTACAATGCCCTGGAGGAAGTCCAGTATCAACGGCAGCAGCGCCTTCCTGGTGTCGCATACCGGTTGGAGGAACAAATGGCCTGGCGGATGCCTCTTCTGGGAGACCAACCCGGAGGGCAGCAGGTCAGACAACTTGAGTACCTCGTGGAAAGGGAACTGAGCCTTGACGCCTCATACCGGGCACTGTGGTGGTGCACTGTCCAGCCAGAGACATGGAGGGCAGAGGGCATCCAGCCGGAGGGGGAGAACTACACTAGCCCTGGCCTGTTGTGGAAGGCCTTAGCAGAAGACGTCGACTTTGGCAGTCCAGCAGAGTCACGGTACTGGGCTATTTTTTATTACCGGGGTGAGATGGTACAGGGCCCGAGATCTAGGGGACTGGGACAAGACCTCCACCGTTTGGCTGCCATGGAACGACAGCTAGAGATGGACTATGAGGAACTACTAAACTCATGTCAGCCACAGGGCATAGACACAGAACAGGAAAACTGGCTGGGAGACCCAGACCTGCCAACCTACAGCTGGGAAAACGCAGCCGAGGTTCCCCCTGCTTCACTACCAGCGGCAGAAGTAGGGGACCTCATAGACTGGTCCTGGGAAGACCCACAGATGGCAGGTGGAGATGGGATGGCGGTCTCTCTACCGGCCCTACAGGGATGCTGGGCGGTCGGCCCAGATCTCCAGCGGCAGTGTGTACCCCAGGGAGCAGAAGGTGCAGTCCTTCCTCCCCAGCGGCAGCGTGTACCCCAGGGAGATGAAGGGGCCGTCCTTCCTCCCCAGCGGCAGTGTGTACCCCAGGAAGCAGAGACCATCTGTCTCGCACCCCAGCCGCAGGACAAAATATTGAAAGGGGAGACAGTTGGTCCCCCTCTCACCAGCAAAGAGAGTGTCAGGGAGAGGAGCAGGTTACCCCCTCTCCCCAGCGGCAGTCTACAGTTCAGAGAGAGGAGCTTGTTACACCCTCTCTCCAGCGGCAGCCTAACCCACCAAGGCGAGATGTTAAGCCCCACAACTATGCAGATGGGACCGTAGTCTCTGCACTTGCAGCCCCAGGGGCAGGGACGGTCGGTCCTGTCCCCCAGCCACAGAGCAGTGTATCCAGAGGGGAGACAGTCGGTCTCCCCCTCCCCCAACCAGGCTCCAACCAGGCTACTTCAGTGGTAGCGCTGGCACCCGGGCAGAGTACCGCTGGTCTCTGCCCACTCAGCAACCCACCAAGGCAATCTACCAGCCCCCCGCACAGCTGTGGTGAGGCACCTGGACATGGACAAGTTGCTATTTCATCCAGGTGTAGTAACCAGTTATTGTGGGTGGGTTGTATTGCTGTTTGTGCTTCGTGGGTGGGTTGCTGGACTAACCAGGGCACTGACCGGCAGGAGGTCAGATACCCTGTTAGTTTGGATGGTAAAGGGGAGAAATGTGGCGAAACCGGCCTCGCCACTTGTCCTTGGAGGGGGCTGCTTGCCCGCCTCTTGCCTTTGGACTATGGACCAGACTTTATGTGAATGTGTTATACCCCAGATAGGAATCCCATGGAGCCCATTCGTATGAAACTGACTGTAAAGACTTTGGCTCCATGGCGATTAAACTGTATTTGTGTGGTCCGAGCGCCATTCACTTAATAATGTGCGCTCAGACCTGAGCTATCTGGGGATATGTGAAATGTCTGTGTGTTATGTGTAAAATGTGACTTTATGTATTTTAAAGTGTGTCCTCAATTACCCGTTGCAACATTGTTGCGAACGGGTAATTGAACAGTAAGTAGCCGTCCTTTGTTCTCGGGGGTGGCCGCTGTCACGAAGTGAATTCTGACAGTCTGACTGACTGGGGTTCTTGGAGGGGCCTGAGGGCCAAACACCTCCCTATAGATTATGGACCCTGTCTGTAATGTGTTTAAGCCTTCCATTGTTTAGTTATGTCAGCCACCCAGTCTGACTACCTTGCTTCTGGCTCCAGATTAAAGTGGCTAGATACTGCTTTACTGGTGATGTGTTTAAGTTTTCTATTGTTTAATCAAGTGTTATCTGATTGCAGTTTGGTGTATATAAGTCTGTGTTGTTTGTCAAATAAAGGAGTTCAATCTTGCTGTAAGAGTTCCTGTTTTAACCCTCAAAGTGAAGTGTCGTCTCATTATTGGGGGAAGGATTTATTGTATGCTGTTCCAGTTTGACTGCTAGGAGAGTAAACCTATTCGTATGGTTCCTATTCAACTGCCTACAGCATTCATATGCTTGGGAGGATTCATATGCTCCTCCGGTTTGGTGGTTGTGGTGTCTGCTGCAGTGCTTGGAGTCCTCAGGAAGCGCTAGGAGCATCCTTTAACGGAGGTACCCAGTCGGGGTGCCAGGCGATCCGTTACAACAACAAAAAAACATTATGTGAAAAGAGTGAATGAATGTACTGATCTGAGTGAAAGGTACAGGTAGCTATTATGTGCAAGTGTTTGTCTGTATGTGAGAACTCAAAAAAAAACCTTGGTGGTGCTTGTGTATAGGAGTGTACTACGTGAGAATGGGGTGTAGTTGTGGGTAACACTACCTCCTAGTTGGATATGTGAAAGAGAAAAGTATCTAGTGTGATGTAGTGATCTGAGTGAAATGGGTAAAAAGGAAAGAAAAAAAAAATAATAATAATAATATGTATGTGAGAAAAGTAGGTGAAATTCTATTCTGAGTGAGAAGTCCCTGTATAACTATTGTGTGATAATGTTGACTGTGTGTGAGAGCTCCGTGACTAGTGAGGGATTGCGTGTAGGATAAGAGTGAGAAACAACACAAAGATATATATACTCCCCCCCTTCCCTCCCTCTCCCCGCCTCCTCCCCCCCCCCCCCGCATCCCAACCCTCCTCCCTAACAAATCTTATTTATTTAATCTTGTATTTTCTCTTTTTTTATCTAATCCGCAACCTTCTGAGGCGATTCAAAGTTTATGAAATTGCCTTTCCATTCTATTCTCAATGTTCTTGGGAAACCCCAACGGTGTTTAATATTTTTATCCTTTAGAATTTGTAGGATTTCGGTAAAGGATCTTCTCCATTGTCTTGTTTGATATGAGGTGTCTGGGAAGATCATTATCTTATTAAATTCTTCTTTAAGTGACCTTCTTTCTCTAAAATTTTTCAGGATTTTATCCTTAGTCTGGAAGGAGAGGTAGTTAGCAATTACGTCTCTGGGCATTGATTCTGCTATATTCTTGGGCTTGTATAATCGATGTACTCTTTCTATTTGTAGATTGTTTTCTCTTTCATTTATGCCCAGATCCTCAGCCAGGTTTTTTAAGAAGGCTCTAATTGTATCTTGTGTTATTGATTCAGGGACGTTTCTAAAGCGCAGGTTGTTTCTTCTAGATCTATCCTCTAAATCTGCTATTTTCTTTTCCAAATCTTCCATCATATTTCCAATATGTTGTGTCTTTTCTGCTTGTGTTGATTGTTGTATCTCCATTTTTTCGATTTTTCCCTCCATTATTTTTAGTGAAGAGGATAATTGCCCAATATCTTTCCTAATTTCACTAGGGCTGTTAGCTATTAGTTGTTTTATGTCTTCCATTTGTCTATCAATGTAATCCATCATTGGGGTTCTTGTAGCTGTTATTACTCCTTTTTCTACTTCGCTCTCAGGGGAACCTGTTGTGTTCATTTCAGGAGAGTCTTCTGGGGTTTTAGTAAACCCTTCTCTGGTTGCTTGTGGGGAGAAGAATGAAGACATCTTCCCTTCCCTTTTATCAACCTTTCTATCCTTCTTGGTAAGGCGTTTCTTAGGCATCATTTTGATCCCTTTACTACTTGGCCACCACTTAATTTCGATTTTGCCTTTTCTTTTCCTTGTACACGAATTAGGTTACCAGTTGTAAATATGGATTTATAGGATAGCTGATAAGTTGTACGACCTATAAGCTATTTTTTTTTTTATATTTTACGTTTGCCAGTTAGATTGTCTTGTTAGCCTTTTTAGCTTATATGAAGGAGGTGTTAGGTATCGAGTTTTCTTTTTCTTTCCTCTTCTCTGCCCTTCAAATTTATTTATCTTTTTGCCCTTATCACATAAGATAAGCCCTTATATTGAGTTTGAGCTATTTGTTATTTTGGGCTTATTTTTTATAACAGGGAGGATTTCCTTATTACCTTTTTGCTTTTTTTGCTTTTTTTCCCCACTTTCAAGTATTTATATATTCCCACGCATGTTTTCAGCTGTGTTAGTTATTGCTTTGTGTTGTAAACCAGAACGGCTGTTGGGTACACGCCTTCCAAAAGTTTGAACACTCTAAGGCTGTAACTCCCTTTTTCTTTGCTTCATTCCCTCTTTCCCTCCTCTATTGGGAATTTAACAGTTTGTACCCTTTAACAGTCTGTCTCAATTACGGTTTTTGCGTACTTGTGTTATACCTCCTGGGGGCTGATATGAGGACAGCTAATGAGAGTAAGTATTTATATGGGTTGCATGTGTAGTAACCCAAAAGCCCTTTAGACTGGGTCCGTGTATATTTCTATTAGACCTTCCACCTTAGACCCTGTTGTTCCAACAGTATATCATAGGGAACACAGAACAGAAACATAGAGAGCCATATATAAATAGATCTGCTCAAGCAAATTACTTGCGGTTTTTTGATTCGACTCCCAACCTTCTAGCAGAAAACTTCTAGGCAGCTTCTCTAACGATCCGTCTTCCTAGCTGCTCCTGTTCTTTAACGGATTGGTTCCCCCGGCTTCACGATAGGAAGTTGGCGGGCTCTAACTCTCCATCGACTTTTTCTTTCCGGCGATTCTCAGCTAGCCCTCACCGGCCCACAGCACCGCCTCTCGAAGCGCTCGTGCGTGCCTGCGCTTCACGTCATGACCACATTATGTGATCCGTGGCTGCAAGAAATGCGGTGCATTTCTTGCAGTCCAATAAACAAAAAAACATTTTGAGGGGGTCTGACATAAACCATCTGTTACTTTGGTGGGTGACCGCAAAGAATGAGGAGAGCGTCAAATAAGGGACGTGGCCCTGGTCGTGATGCCGCTGGTGTTGGTGGAGCTCCTGTTGCAAGTAGGGGATGTGGTCGATCTGTGCCAGCTACACGTACAAGTGAAACACCTTCCTCAGGTGCTAGTACGCGACTGAACCTTCAGCGTTATTTGGTAGGCCCGAATGACGCTCTTAGAATGGTGAGGCCAGAACAAGTAGAGGCGATAGTAGATTGTGTGGCTGACAGTGCCTCCAGTTCCTTCACATTGTCTCCCACCCGGTCCCCTGCTGAAAGCTCAGAGTTGACACCTGCAGCCCATGGCCATCTGTCTTTCACCTCACCCCCTTGCAAATCAGCCAAGCAGTCTGAGCCACAAGTCATGCAGCAGTCTCTTTTGCTTTTTGATGACTTTGCTGGCAGGGTCATCAAACCTAGCCTTGCCCCAGAAGTGGAAGAGATAGAGTGCACTGATGCACAACACTTATGTGTCAGGATTCGGACATGCGAGGACCACCGCAGCACATGATGATAACGAAACACAGGTGCCAACTGCTGTGGCTTTCGGCAGTGTGCAGAACGGCAAGGAGGGCAGGGTTGAGGAGTGGGTGGAAGATGATGTGGAGGATGATGAGGTCCTAGACCCCACATGGAATCAAGGTCATGAGAGTGATGTGTCCAGTTTGGAGGAAGAGGCGGTGGTCGCAAAGATGCACCAGCGCAGCATAAGAGGGAGCAGGGTGCAAAAACGTAGCGCCCGTCCCCTAGACAGTACGCCTGCTACTGGCCACCGCACCCAGGGGCCGAGCACACCAAAGCCAGCTACAAAGAGTTCCCTGGCGTGGCAGTTCTTTAGACAATGTGCTGACGACAAGACACAAGGGGTTTGCAAGCTGTGCAATCAGAACCTGAAGCGAGGCATAAACTTGCTAAACCTGAGCACAACCTGCATGACCAGGCATCTACATGCAAAGCACGACCTGCAGTGGAGTAAGCATCTCAAAACCCAAGAAAGGTCTCAGGCTCCTCCGGCTTCCTCTTCTGCTGCTGTCTTGGCCTCTTTTTTCAGCTCTGGAGTCACAATGTCCGCCACCGTCCCCAAGCATCTCCAGACTATCCCATGGAAGCGTTCAGCTGTCCATCTCCCAAACACTGGAGAGAAAGAGGAAGTATGGCCCTACCCACCCGCGAACACTGACCTTGAATGCCAGTATTTCCAAATTCCTGGCCTTTGAAATGCTGTCATTCCGTCTGTTGGAGACGGACAGTTTTAAAAGACTGCTCTGAAAAAGCCCACGTGTGGGCGAAACGCGTCGCGTGACATTATTGACGAGACTTGCAACTAGGAAGTACCAGCTCCTCCAGCAGAACGCTGCCTATACAAACTTCAGCTGCTGCCTGCTTCTATGAAGTGACGGATGGAGACTGTGATATGATCGGCTGGGTGACTCTGCCTGCTTTTTACCTATGCTGTTTTTAACTGTTTTTTACATGGGATATCATTTTTTAACTTCTTCTATGTAAGCTGCTATATGTGGGGGGGGAATTAAAATTGTTTACATTTGATACTACAACGTTTGTTTCTCACTCCTGTTGTGTCCTGCTCCACGAGTATTCCATCGATTATCTATCCAGTGGATGTGGGGATTTTGGGACTCAGAGTCTGCACGCCTTATACACCCAGAGCCGGTCCTATAGGCTCTGTAGAGTGTGAGTACAATTCTTTAGGGGGAGATATTTATTTTCCTTATATTCACAATACTGCACAATTTTGTATATATTTTTTTCTTCTCTTTTATATACATCTAAAAAAGGCTGGGTTTTCGCCTATATATCTCTGATAAGTATTTATTTTATTATATCCTGCGCAACACTTTATTACACGATATTCACTATTTTGTGCTAATTGGAGGAAAATGCACTAGTGTTTGCTGCATAATTTGTTTGTCTGCACATTATATATAGCGCTTGTCACTTTATCTGCATTCGTTTTAAAAAACCTGATGGCGGTGGCTGTCCCACAGTACGTGGTTCCCAGCCGCCACTACTTTTCCCAGTGAGCCATCCCTTCCCTGCACAAGCAATTGGAGGACAAAATCAGGTGTGCACTGGGCAACGCCATCTGTGGCAAGGTCCACATAACCACAGATACGTGGACCAGTAAGCACAGGCAGGGACGCTATATCTCCCTAACTGCACACTGGGTAAATGTAGTGTCGGCTGGGCCTGAGGCAGATAGCAGTTTGGAGCATGTCCTTCCGCCACAGAGGATTGCAGGGCATTTCTCTTTGCCTCCTGTTGCCTCATCCTCCTACTCAGCTTCTTCCTTCTCCTCTACCACCTCCTCATCCGGTCAGCGTAACACCTTCACTACCAACTTCAGCACAGCCAGGGGGAACAACAGCAGGCTCTTTTAAAACTCATATGTTTGGGGGGAAAACCCCACAGAGCGCAGGAGCTGTGGACGGGCATGGAACAACAGATCAATGAGTGGTTGTTGCCACTGAGCCTCAAGCCCGGCCTGGTGGTGTGCGATAATGGGCGAAATCTCGTAGAAGCTCTGGGCCTAGCCGGTTTGACGCACATCCCTTGCCTGGCGCATGTGCGAAATTTGGTGGTGCAGAAATTCCTGAAAAACTACCTAGATATATCAGAGCTGCTGCAGAAAATGCGGGTCGTCTGGGCGCACTTTAGGCGTTCTCACCCTGCTGCTGCTCGCCTGTCTGCGCTGCAGCGTAACTTAGGCCTTCCCGCTCACGGCTTCATATGCAACGTTTCCACAAGGGGGAACTCCACCTTGCACATGATGGAGAGATTGTGCGAGCAGCAGCAGGCGATAGTGGAGTATCAGCTGCAGCACGCACGGGTCAGTCGCTCTGCGGATCAGCACCACTTCACCACCAATGAGTGGGCCTCCTTGTGAGACCTGTGTACCATTTTGAGTACTCCACCAACATGGCCAGTGCCAATGACTCCGTTCTCAGCCTTACTATCCCGCTTGTATGTATCCTTGAAAAAACACTTAGGGCGATGATGGAAGAGGATGTGGCACAGGAGGAAGGGGAGGAGGAAGAACAGGGGTCATTTCCACGGTTATCAGGCCAGTCATTCACAAGTGGCTTGGAGGGTGGGTTCCTGCACCAGCATAGGCCAGGTACACAACTGTCAAGCCAGGGCACAGTTTTGGAGGAGGATGAGGATGATGATGAGGAGGATCCGTGTTCACAGCAGGGTGACGGCCAACGCAGCTCGTGGGCATCACTGGAGCGTGGCTGGTGTGATTCGGAGGACACAGATGATACACCTCCCACAGAGAACAGCTTGTCCTTGCCTCTGGGCAGCTTGGCACACATGAGCGACTACATGCTGCAGTGCCTGCACAACGACTGCCGAGTTGCCCACATTCTATTGGCCACCCTGCTGGAATCCTGTTACAGGGACAACGTGCCGTCCTTAATTCCATCACTGGAGCCAGCATCTCAGAAGGCAGGGTTAGCATGACCGAAATGTGGAAAAGCTTTGTCAGCACGCCACAACAAGCAGCAACACCATCTGATATGCAACGTCTTAGCAGGAGGCAGCATTTCAGCAACATTGTGGAACAGTATGTATGCACAGGCCTACACGTACTGACTGATGGGTCTGCCCCATTCAACTTCTGGGTCTCTAAATTGGGCACATGGCCTGAGCTTTCCCTTTATGCCTTGGAGGTGCTGGCCTGCCCTGCAGCCAGTGTATTGTCTGAATGTGTGTTTAGCACGACAGGGTGCATTATGTCCACAGCCAACGTGGACAAGCTCACGTTTATTAAGGTGAACCAGGCTTGGATCCCACCAGACTTGTCTGTACCTTGTGCAGAATGGACATTTATACCGGCCTCACCCAGTCATTGTTATACTCAAGTGCACTTATTCTTTGTTTTCTGTTGTTATATGTCCCAATATTTTGGGGGCTACCCCAATTTAAAAAAACAAAAACAGTGTTGGCTACCTCCTCCTCCTCTTCCTCCTCCTCCTCCAGCGCCGCTTCCACCTACACCGCCACGGTCACCGCCTCCTCAACCGATGGGTCACTTAGTATAAACTGAAAGAGAATACCCTGCACTACAACCCTCTCTCAAATGGATAATTCTGTTGATCCCCCTGGCAGCCATGCTTTAGATTTAGATTCATGTTCTTCCAAAGCTAAAACCAAAGATTCCATCTAGTGCTATTTTATGGCTCAGCTGTATTTTTAATTTGTATGTATTTTATGTTATTTTAAGTTATTTCCCTATCCACATTTGCTTGCAGGGCACTTGTCCTACTCTTACCCACATTTTACTTCCTTTTGCAGCCCTCTAGCCCTTTCCATTACTTTTTTAGAGGCATTTTAGTGGCCAAAAGTTCGTGTCCCCATTGACTTCAATGGGGTTCGTGTTTGGGGTCATGTTCGAGCACGGACCCGGACATTTTTTCGAAGTTCGGCCAAACCCGAGTCGGTCATCTCCACTTGGATGTCTGATCGCTACCTGAAACGTAACCTTTCCGAAACAGAACTGATGATCTTCCCTCCCTCAAACTCTGTCCCTACACCTAGGTTCACAGTCACCGTTGAAAATGCTACAATCGTACCAGCTGACCGTGTCTGATGTCTTGGTGTCACTTTTGACTCTGCTCTCTCCTTCGTTCCTCATATTCAGTCTTTAGCCAAATCCTGACGGCTGCACCTATGGATCATCGCATGCATTCGCCCGTTACTCAACAAAGAGACCGCCAAAATACTAGTGCCCTCGCTTGTGATCTCTGGCCTTGACTTTTGTAACAGCCTTCTGACTAGACTACCTAGGCTCTGGCTCAAATCTCTCCCCTGCAATCTATTCAAAACACAGCTGCCAGACTCTTTCTTGCTTGTCGGTCTGATTCGGCTGCTCCCCTCTGCTATGCCCTCCACTGGCCCCCCGTCCAGGATCAAATTTAAAATTCTATCTTTAACCTACAAAGTCCTCCATTCCTTGGACCCTCCATATATTGCCTCCCTCATGAACCTATACGTCCCTTCACGACTTCTGCACTCCTCAATGGGTCTACAGTTTTCCTCCTACCTCATCACCTCTTCCCACTCACGCCTCCAAGATTTTGCCTGAGCTGCCCCCTCTCTTTGGAACTCCACAGAGCATCCAGCTCTCTCCTTCCTTTTCAAACTTTAAAAAGTCCCTCAAAACTCATCACTCTTTAATGAAGCTTACTACCCATCCAACTAGCATACCGATTCGTTTACCTCTAGCTATTCCCTCCTAGCTCTTGCTGTCCTCAATCACTGTTAAGATCAGGTAGCTTACAACTGATCCAGCTAGAACGCACACAAACACTCTTTGGCCAAACTCACCTACTGCCAACCTTCCACATAACTGTTACTACAACTACATTCCCTCTGTCCTCTTCACTCCCTTATCTGTTTCATGTACCCCATTCCCTCTAGATTGTAAGCTTGCAAGCAGGGCTCTCTACCTCATGTACCAATCTGTTCTAGTTTGTCTAACTTAGTATGTAGTTCCCTTCTATGCTCTTCATCTAGCGCGACGTAAATTGATGGCAATATAAATAAATGGTAATGTAATGTAATGTAAAGAGGCATGGGGTGACCCCATGCTCGACCTCTTCCAAGTAACAAAGGAATAAAGCACCATGTGATGCACAGAGAGACATCATCATAAAGCTCAGTGACAAAATTGCAATACTGGCCACATCACAGAAGGTCCAGTGGATCATGAGGAAACAAATAAATAAATATACAATGACTTACCAACCACTATAATTCTTTGGAAGAAGTCCATGATGCATTGACATTCCATGTGAGGCACTTCCACATCAAATACAGAGGGGGTGCACCCCACTTACTCACACTGGTTAAGAGTGACAAGCTGTCCATTGAGGACTTCAGACATATATCAAATATTGTACAGACTCTGAGTATTGGCCAATTGCCAGAAAACCGCCCCCGATCTCGATGCCTGAAAACAAGAATCCAAATGACCTGCGGGACCTCCAAATTATACACTCTAGCATACCGGTGTTTATGACCCCATTTTCTATGTGTATGTGTATGATCATAACAAGTTCTAATACACCTAATTTTCACATGTCCCTCCCTAACAGTATACTCAACTCACCTACTCTTCTCATACATAACCTATTAAAATAGGCATGTTTGTATAACACTGTTCTTTAAAAGTTTATTCAGTTCATAGCAATTCTGAATAACAAGGTAACTTATTACTATTTGCGACCCCCCCACCAGGAGACGATAAGAGAACTCAATAACCCAATACTTTGAAGCCATACTAATAGGTTACTTTACCCATTGGGTATACTCCACCTTGGAATGAAACTTGTATGGAGATAGTTCAAACTGATTAGACCACCCATTTATAAAGCTTCCGCATGCCTCCGGTTCTCCACTATAGCTGTTAAGAGCAGGGAGTTAACAGAGGTAGATATCGCTGGCATGAACGTTGGTGCGGAAAAAGTACTGTCTGGGGTGGAGTACCTGCATGGCATGGGACATCTGATCCCCATACACAGAATTAAAGCAAACTTCGTGGGCCCCTAACATTTAATCTTGAGCTGTAAGAGCCTTGCCTAGCTCTGAAGATTCCATGACCCTAGTGTGATATCATGTTGGAAACATACCACATACCTACGGTAGTGCTTCGCCCAAATCCTGAAATCTGGAGCACAGAGGTCGACATAAACGCATTACAAGTAGGTATAAGCAGGTGGGTTGTTAGGGATAGCCAAAGATTAAAGCGCATAGAGGGTATGTCGCAGTTCTAGCCCATTTCCCTGGCTCCTGTATTTTGTTTTCAAGTTGTGTGGCTATTTCCTCTTCAGCCTCTAGTGGTCTCCATTCTAGTGTTTCCAATTTCCTCCTGTTATGTCAACTGCCTTGTTAACCTGAGCCTAACCCTATTTAAACTTTCTGCTTATTGCAAACTATGCCTTTGCATTGCTTTGGTTACAGCCTGTATAGTGCCTATATTAGTGTTCCTGATTATTTTGTTTGATTTGTTTGTTGCCGAATCCAAGCGTGTTTGCCACCTGTCCTCCACTATTTGCCTGCCTCAGTGTGCGGTCTCAATCAGTGTGTTAAAGTCCTGGGTGGTCATTTGCCTGAGATTCATCCATAGGGTATAATACCATTCAGGTGAAATAGCACTGTACTGTTTCCTATCCTGTTGCAGCTGCTACATGCTCAGTCTTCGTCTCCAGTGCCCTGCTCAGAGGGCTTCCAGTCCTGTCTCAGCTTCCAGTCTTTTCTCAGACGCCAGTCTCAGCTTCCAGTCTTTTCTCAGACGCCAGTCTCAGTTTCCAGTCCTGTCCTCAGCTGCCAGCTCCGCCTCAACTGAGAGGTAGAACTGAGAGTAAACCTAAGTGTAACTCTATATATACACATTTGGTTTACTCTGGAAAAGGGACACATTTTTTAAAATTCTTCTTTCTGCTAAGAAAGCAAGGGTTAAAAAAAAGTTTAGACTTCATTTGTGTTAAGAAAACAGCTGTGTTGTGAAAAACGTACAAAATATGTCACATGCAAAGGGTTATTCTAATATTGCAGCAATCAAAAATATGAAACAGGAAGCAAAGAAACATTTCTGTGAAACAGAAAGCTGAAGAATGCTACCATTGGCTACATGCACATTACGGGTTTATACAATAAAAATGGAACAGGTGAACTGCAAAAGTCAGGGATTAACACATTTTTACAAATTCTACTACTGATATAATTATTATTTATTAATGCCTGATGTTTGTCATTCACCAAATATATTCACATTTTAGTGAGACAGGACTCAATCATTGTTATTGATTAGAGTCTACAGATATTATTTTAGTCACATTCCTGGTAAGATGTTTTTGAAGTAAAATCACTCATAAGGAGATTACAAAAACATTTAAAAGCAGTTTTTTGGCCACTTATTCTCACACAATGATGTCAGTTACATATGGGCCATTTTCATTCTCTTTAAATTAGTTTTGCCTTTTCTTTTCAGTGTGAAGTTGGCAAAAAGTCCAGAATCTATCTTTTGGGACACAAATTATAGAAAAAAAACTACATGCGTGTTCAGAACATGTGCCTTCTCAGTACAGGGAAACATAGAAACATAGATTGTGTCGGCAGATAAGAACCATTCAACCCACTTATTCTGACAAATTTTCTGAATACTTGTTCATTTGGGGCCCCCCTTGCACCCACCCCACATATATAGAAGCAATGCCCACATGCTGCCCATGTGCAACCCCCCCCCCCCCAATAAATGGTTATTTTTATTCACTCTTTTTTATTTGAATTCTAAGAAAGGTGTAAAAAAATACATTTTAAATTAAACTTTAGCACCCACTTTGCATCCACAAGACATGCACCAGCACCCATACTGCACACCCAGGACACGACCCAGCACCCACATTGCACACCCAGAACTTGCCCCAGCACCCCAGGACATTCACCCACCACTCACATTGCACTCGCAGGACATGCCCCATCACCCACATTGCACACCCAGGACATGCCCCATCACCACCAAGGACATGCCCAACAACCCACATTGCAAACCTAGGACTTGTCTCGGCACCCAAAGGCATGCCCCATCACCCAAATTGTACATCCAGGGCATGCCCAGAGCTGTATTAGAGAGCGTCATGTGAGTGTGTGTTGGTGCATGTGTATTAGTGTGTGTCCATGCCAGTGGAAGTATATAAATATTTCTCTATCATGCCAATGAACACACACACACACTGTCCATAATTTAAATGCTGTCCCCTTCTCCCCCTCCCTCCCACTCACATACCACAAACACAATATATGTATGAATGCACATACACAATTAAATACATAGTCACATAATCATCACACATAGTCATAAACAAGTATGCAGTTACATAGACACGTATATATACAATCAAATACATGCAGTCAGTCACACAGAAACACAAATATAAAGTCACACATTCAGTCAGTCGCATACACATACATACACACTTATAAAGTCACATGCAGTCAGTCACATACATACACACACACAGAAACATACATATACAGTCAAGTCACACATGTAGTCAGTCACATACATACACACACATAGAAACACACCTATACAGTTACACATGCAGTCAGTCACATACACATAGAAACACACACATGCCAACAGTATATATATATATATATATTATTTTTTTTTTTTTTTTTTCTAAAGAAATGTCTTTTTCAGTGCCATTGATGCTCTGTGTGCAGACTGGGTATGAGGATCAGCCATGGTGCGCTGCGCTGTCTGTTCCAATGCACCATAGCACTCTACAAAGTGCTGCACCACCTGTCACCCCGCTCTGTTTGAGCACTGCACGCTCTGACTCAAGATGTTGAATCAGAGTGTGGACCACACCGGGGGGGGGGGGGGGGGTAAGAAAATGTCGAGGGAGGGAGGCATTCCACCCCTTAAAATGCCAGCACTCTCACCAACAAGAGATTACCTGACGTGGGAAAAAATATTTTAAAAAGGTGGATAACGCCATAGTAACGGGGATCACCCCCAGTATGTCGGCGGTGGGCCCAACTATGCCCCGGGCCCTCAGCACTGCACGAGTGCCCTTATGGTCAGTCTGCCCCTGCTTGTGCCTATCCCACGCATTCTTAAACTCCTTCACTGTGTAAACCTCTACCACTTTCACTGTAAGGCTATTCCATGCACTACACTCTCAGTAAAGCAATGCTTCCTGATCTTACTGTTAAACTTTTGCCCATCTAATTTAAAACTATGCCCTCTTATTGTGGTAGTTTTTCTTCTTTTAGAATATATAAAGAAATCAAATGTAGCAATGTTGGATCTTAAAATTTCTAGTGTAGGTGTAGAGATCATTACCACTAGATTTTGTAAAAATATACTTCAAACTTAGGCCGCAAAGTCCCAAATGATTTTCATGGGCCAAAAAAAAAAACATTATTATATTTCAACTTATATATGTATTAAAAAGGTTATTGAATCCATTTCTTGTCTTTAATTCCTTTCTCTGGATCCACATTGCTCCCAGGACTTACCCCAGTACCCAGATTGCACTCTCAGCTCCAGCACCCAGATATGCCCATTAATATGCCACACTTTACAATTACCGTATTTGCTTGATTATAAGATGACCCTGATTATAAGACGACCCCCCAAACTTTGGATATTCCTTTAGGAAAAAAACTAAAAGCCTGAATATAAGACTACCCTATAGGAAAAAAGTTAAACTTGTATATATTCACATGTAAATTGCTTTTTAATAGAAACATAGAATGTGTCGGCAGATAAGAACCATTCGGTCCATCTAGTCTGCCCAATTTTTTTTGAGTACTTTTATTAGTCCCCCGTTCCCGGTCTTATAGCTAGGATAGCCTTGTGTCTATCCCACGCATGCTTAAAATCCTTGACTGTGTTTACCTCTACCACTTCTGCTGGAAGGCTATTCCATACATCCACTACCCTCTCAGTAAAGTAATACTTCCTGATATTACTTTTAAATCGTTGCCCCTCTAATTTAAGACTATGTCCTCTAGTTGTGGTAGTTTTTCTTCTTTTAAATATACTCTCTTCCTTTACTGTGTTGATTCCCTTTATGTATTTAAATGTTTCTATCATATCCCCCCTGTTACGTCTTTCCTCCAAGCTATACATGTTAAGATGCTTTAACCTTTCCTGGTAAGTTTTATCCTTCAACCCATGAACCAATTTAGTAGCCCTTCTCTGAACTCTCTCCAAAGTATCAATATCTTTCTGGAGATACGGTCTCCAGTACTGTGTACAATACTCCAAGTGAGGTCTCACCAGTGCTCTGTACAATGGCATGAGCACTTCCCTCTTCCTACTGCTAATACCTCTCCCTATGCAACCAAGCATTCTGCTAGCATTTCCTGCTGCTCTATTGCATTGCCTACCTACCTTCAAGTCCTCTGAAATTATTACTCCTAAATCCCTTTCCTCACCCTGATCTATTATTTTAGTCACCAAATCAAAAAAATCAATAAGATTAGTTTGGCATGATCTCCCTGAAGTAAACCCATGCCATCTCTGATCTTGAAATCCAAGCGACTTTAGATGTTCAACAATCCTATTCTTTAACAAGGTTTCCATTATTTTTCCCACTACTGAAGTAAGACTTACTGGTCTATAGTTGCCCGTCTCCTCGCTACTTCCTTTCTTGTGAATGGGCAACATTAGCTAATTTCCAATCTTCTGGAACTACTCCCGTTAACAATGATTGGTTAAATAAATCTGTTAACGGTTTTGCTAGTACACCACTAAGTTCTTTTAATAACTTTGGATGTATCCCATCAGGTCCCATCGACTTATTTGTCTTTACTTTAGACAGCTGAACTAAAACCTCTTCCTCTGTAAACTTACATGCATCAAAAGACTCATTAGTCTTTTTCCCTAAATGAGGTCCTTTACCCTCATTTTCATTTGTAAAAACTGAACAAAAATATTCATTAAGGCAGTCTGCTAAGCCTTTATCCTCTTCTACATAGCATCCTTCTTTTGTTTTTAATCTAACTAATCCTTGTTTTACTTTCCTTTTCTCATTTATGTATCTAAAAAATGTTTTATCCCCTTTTTTCACTGACTGGGCTATAGTCTCTTCTGGGTGTGCTTTGGAAGCTCTTATAGCTTGCTTTGCCTCTTTCTGCCTACTCTTATAGATCTTTCTATCTTCCTCACTCTGAGTATTTTTATAATTACTAAATGCTAGCTTTTTATTTTTTACTATTTAAGCCACCTCTGCAGAGTACCACAGTGGTTTCTTCAATTTTTTGCTCTTACTGACAAGCCTTATGCAATTTTCTGTTGCCTTCAGTAGTGCCACTTTTAGATAATCCCATTTCTCCTGGACTCCATTTAAATTGCTCTAGTCTGATAATGACTCCTTTACACCTAATCTAATTTTAGAAAAGTCTGTTTTTCTAAAATCTAAAACTTTTGTTTTTGTGTGGTGTGACTGCGTCACGGTTCTTATATTAAAACACACTGTCTGATGATCAATAGATCCTAAACTTTCACCTACAGTAATATCTGATAACAAATCTCCATTTGTGAACACTAAATCTAGTATGGCCTGCTTTCAAGTTGGCTCCTCCACTACTTGTTTTAGAAATAATCCCAGTAGGGAGTTTAGGATATGCGTACGCCTGGCGCAAGTAGCTATTTTGTATTTCCAGTTCACATCAGGAAGATTAAAGTCACCCATGATGATCACTTCTCCCTTCATTGTCATTTTAGCTATTTCCTCAACTAGTAGATTATCTAACTCCTCTATTTGTCCAGGGGGCCTATAAATCACACCTACCCGAGTTACCATAAGATTACCAAATTCTAATGTAACTGAAACTGACTCTATGTTCGCCTCACTAACTTGTATTACGTTACATTTTAAGCTATCCCTCACATACAGGGCCACCCCTCCCCTTTTTTACCTTCTCTGTCTTTTCTGTATAAAGAGTACCCTGGTATTGATATGTCCCAGTCATGTTTTTCATTATACCATGTCTCAGTAACAGCCACTAAATCTACATTCTCAGTTGCCAATATTGCCACAAGTTCATGGATCTTATTCCCTAAACTGCGAGCATTTGTAGACATGACCCTAAGCTTATCATTTTTCAGCACGCTGACTACAGGTACCTTCTGTCCCTGTTTTGGGGGGCAATTGGATTGATGTTTTATCGCCATTTTGCCCCCTCTTTTAGTTTAAAAACCTCCTAGCAAAACCTCTGAACTGCTCACTGAGAACATTCGTTCCCTTTTGAGAAAGATGCAAACCATCTTTTTTTGTACAGTTCCTTTCTATCCCATAGTGAACTTCCATGAGAAACAAAGCCAAATCCTTGCTCCCGACACCATTCCCCAAGCCACAAGTTAAAGTCCCTAATACGCATCCGTCTATCATTCTGAATGTTATGCACAGGCATAACTTCAGAAAAGGACAGTCTGGACACAACCTGCCGTATATCATTGGCAAGAACACGAAAAGCTTCCTTCACCTCTGAAACCTCATTGCAAGCCAAATCATTTATCCCTAGATGAACCAGTACATCCAATTCTCCTTCCTAATTTGCTTGCTTAACAATATTAGAAATACGCCTCCTGTCTCTGCGAGCAGTAGCTCCAGGAAGACATCTCACTAAGCCAATACTGTCCAACTCGGCACCTCTTATGATAGAATCGCCCAACAACAACTGCTTTCTACCAGGCCTCACCTTCTCCTTGCACACCTTGCACATGAATTCTGGACAGCCACAGACTGCGGGACATGCCTTTTATCCACATCTCTAAGCCTACCAGATCCAACAGTAACCCACCTGCCATTCCTAGGAAGCCTCTGTGGCAATGGCCTCTGTGGCAGTGACTTCGCAACAGTCTCAGCCTGAGTTTGTTTTACAGATAAATTACAAATCTCAGACTTTAAAAATGCAATCTCCTGCTGCAATCTTGAGAACTGTCTACAGATTAGACAGCCTCCAAACCTCCAAAAATTGGAACGTGAAACAATTATCACAGTAAACCAAATCTGCCATTTTAAGAATTTAAATCAAAAAGATCTTTTAGTTTTGCTCACCTCTTGTATACCTCAGACTACCTCCAGAGTATCTCCAGAATATCTCTAATAAAAATTATGATAGCAAAAAATGCATTTCTTGTTTTTATTTCCTTTTATGTGCCAATGCTTCCTCTCTCTTTCCCCTCCCCCCAGCGTTGTCTCTCTCCCCTCTTAATGTTGTCTGTCTCTCCCCCCCAGCGTTATCTCTCTCCCCCTCCCTCAACCTTTTCTCTCTCTCTCCCCCTCCATTTCCCCCCTCCCTTTGTGTCTCTCTTTGTCTCCCCACTCCCCTTGTCTCTTCCCCCCTCCCCTTGTCTCTCTCTCCCCCCTCCCTTTGTGTCTCTCTTTGTCTTCCCCTCCCTCCCCTTGTCTCTGTCTCTAACCCCCCACCCTCCCCTTGTTTCTCTCTGTACCCCCCCCTCCCTTCCCCTCACCTTGTCTCTCCCTGGTGGCTAGTGGGGGCGGGTCTAGGACACTTCTTCACCACATTTTCATCGCTGACAGTTCAGCGCAGCAGTTAGAACGCTGAACTGTCAGCAATGAAGTATAACGTGGCCGTTTCACCGCGGCTGCAGCTATGTAAGAGCTGACAGTTCAGCGCTGAACTGTCAGCTCTTACAAATCTAAAAGTAAAACGAAAATAACCCCCCCTAATAAATGATTCCCCCCCCAATAGTAACACTAAACACTAAACCCCAATACTAACACTAAAATTAACCCCAATACTAAAATTAACCCCCTAAACCCTAATACTAACCCCCGACCCCTAATACTAACCCCGACCCCTAATACTAACCCTAATACTAATCCCCGACCCCTAATACCCTAAACCCCAATACTAACCCTAATACTAACCCTAATACTAACCCCCGACCCCTAATACTAACCCCGACCCCTAATTCTAACCCTAATACTAACCCCGACCCCTAATACTAAAATTAACCCCCTAAACCCCAATACTAACCCTAATACTAACCCTAATACTAACCCCCGACCCCTAATACTAACTCCGACCCCTAATACTAACCCCGACCCCTAATACTAACCCTAATACTAATCCCCGACCCCTAATACTAAAGTTAACCCCCTAAACCCCAATACTAACCCTAATACTAA
Organism: Pelodytes ibericus; assembly: GCA_036172795.1. Taxonomy (NCBI): domain Eukaryota; kingdom Metazoa; phylum Chordata; class Amphibia; order Anura; family Pelodytidae; genus Pelodytes; species Pelodytes ibericus. The sequence continues at coordinate 25,437,308 of CM069860.1, forward strand.
CCCTAATACTAACCCCCGACCCCTAATACTAAAATTAACCCCTAACACTAAACACTAAACCTAATTGTAACCCCCTAAACCCTAATTCTAAACCAACTAAAATCAGTAAAATACTTACCTTTAGCGATGAAATGTCCCGCGATGAAATCTCCAGCGACGATCTGTCTTGTGCTGTAC